>JAOWCC010000019.1:41452511-42652511 GCA_030867875.1 Actinernus sp. WN-2022
CCCACTCCCACACACACCCCGGAGTACAGAAAGACTCACGCTGACACAAAAAATGCTATCCAGCTACAAAACTATCTGAAAGGTGTTGAATAATTTACTTATGAAAACGGCATGCAAGTTAACTTAGATAAAAAACAAAGATGTTAGTATTCAATAGTACCGGTAAATCGATGAACAAGTACGTATAAGTTTAGATACTGGGGAAAAGAAATTGAGAACGTTACTTCATATAAGTACCTCGGCTTAATGTTTAGCACGATAGGTACTTTTAACCTTGCTAAAACTGAACTGAAAAAGATAGCGATGAAGGCTTTATTTAAACTGAAGAAATCCATGGGTAAAAAAATCCGAACGGATATTAAATTAACTTTATCTATCTATCTACCAACCTTTCTCATATAAGAGGGGCTGAATGGGGTTAACTGATAACTGAGAAATGGCCAAAAAGTATTACTGTTAACTGAGAATTTTACCTTTTTTTAGCTGTTAGCTGATATTTGTGAGATAGCTGTTACCTGATATTTCATTATTTTTTATTAAAATGACGTAACGTCACATGCTATTATTGGCTTTTCGGATCATCGCGCAGAATGAATGGACATATCTCGTTAACGAGGGCTAATTTACATATGAAGTGATCACTCAAGCGCGCGGGTATTTCAAAATTTTGATCAGATTTACAGAAGAATGGGCCAAATTTGAGCGAGGTCTCCCTTCATTTTATCACTTTTTTAGTTTCTCAGATTTGGAAAGTATTAAAGTTTCACTGGACTTATGTGAGATTAAGGGCTAACGAAGCTTTTTGAAAAGTATTACGAAGGTTGAAGCTCGCTAAGTAGTAATCGCTTTGCAGTCAAATATTGGGTAAATTTGACCAAAATTTGACTGAAGCGAAGTTTTGGACCGGTTTTGAATGGCTTTTTCTCGGTCTGTGTTGGAAAATGTTTCAAGTTTCACTCGTCAAATGAAAGATATAAGTCAATAATCAGTCTAAGTAAAAATAATATCTTGAACTTTGCATTCCAAGTTGTATCGGTTTTGACTTTTTTCCCGTAATGAGGATCTAGCCAAACATGTCCCTTTACACAATGGTGAAAATCTCGAGCACTCAGTGCTAAGCTCCGCCTCCTCCGGCCTTCCGTAATCCCAGTGGACCTCAAATGTACGATTGTCAGGCCTGGCCTAATCAGCCAAGTGGGAAATTCAAATTGGAAAGCACCAAAATGTATTAATGTCAACAACATGTGTTTTAAGCGCGATCGATTATTGTAAGTTGCGTCGCTCTTATCACATTTGTGTTCTTGTTTCAAGTTACGTAGGAAAACGTTAGGAATAGTGAATTAGAGCACTGGCGAGCAATTGGCATTTTTTATGGCGAGCACAAGCAGATATGGTTTGGGATCCTTGCGAGCACCGAGAAATAGGAAACATTTTGTTATTTTTTGCGAGTATCCAATCTGAGGCTAAAAACGACGAGTACTTGGACATTTTGATAGACCACTCGCTAGCGCTAAACAGCTCCCTGCGCTAACATTATCAAGCTATCGCAAACTGCTTATCACCGACATCTTAAAGTGTCAATGAAACGAAAATTGTTTTCACTTATTTTATGAAACAAGGTTTAAGTTATCGGCTTCTGTTGGTTAAAACTTAATATCCTACCCTCCAAAACTACAAAAGCTCAGTGGAACATGGCAAAATCATGCGACAAATTAAGTAAGTAAAGTCGAATCAAGCGTTTAACTTCGCGTTCTGTTAGCGTTCTTACCGAAACTGATTCTTACACCAAGAGTTTTGAATTGAGCGCCGATTGTATAATTTAGCGTTCTGTTTGCGTTCTTTACCGAAACTTATTCTTTCACCAAGAGTTTTGAATTGAGAGCCGATTGTTTAACTTAGCGTTCTGTTAGTGTTCTTACCGAAACTGATTCTTACACCAAGAGTTTTGAATTGAGCGCCCGGGGGGCGGGGGGACTCCCCATAAAAATAGACGGGGGTGCTCGACCTATCTTTTAGGGGTTAAAATCGTTAGCAGTGCTATCTCTTAGGGTCTTCCAAAGGTCTGCTATCTTTTAGGGGTCTCCGAGACCCAACATTTTTGTGGCCGAGAAAAAATAGCGCTGGATCCTCGAGCATGAGACCCCACAAGTTGAATCGGTATTTACGGCTTCGATATAGAGTTTGATCCATCCGAATATTAAAGACGAGGTTATGGGGCAGAGCTTTGTCTCTTATTTCCTTTAGTTTGCACAAATTTGTCTTTTGGAGTGCTATCTTTTAGGGGTAATTTTTTTGTGAGCCACGCCCATATTGCTATCTTTTAGGGGTGAATTTCATTTCTCACGTCGAGCACCCCCGTCTATTTTTATGGGCAGTCACCCCCCCCCCCCCCCCCCCCCCCCCCCCCCCCCCCGGGATTGAGCGCCGATAGTTTAACTAAGCGTTCTGTTAGCGTTCTTCCCGAAACTGATTCTTACACCAAGAGTTTTGAATTGAACGCCGATTGTTAAACTTAGCGTTCTGTTAGCGTTGACTTTACCGAAACTTATTCACCAAGAGTTTTGAATTGAGAGCAGATTGTTTAACTTAGCGTTCTGTTAGTGTTCTTACCGAAATTGATTCTTACACCAAGAGTTTTGAATTGAGCGCCGATAGTTTAACTAAGCGTTCTGTTAGCGTTCTTACCGAAACTGATTCTTACACCAAGAGTTTTGAATTGAGCACCGATTGTTTAACTTAGCGTTCTTACCGAAGTAGACGTCCGGTAAATATTTTTTTAATTGAACACGAAGCTCTTGTCCGAGTCAGTTTTGGGAAACAAAATCATAACATAAAACCGCGAGGGTTAGCAAAGCTGCTCTGCCCCTTTCAAACGATTACGTTCAAATCGTATCACAAACAAGTTTGAACACAGATTCCACATCCTTTAAGATTGAAAGTTCTGATCAAAATGAAACTCACAGTCCATAAGCTTTTATGTGGATTAAGTAATGATACTTAGAGTTGGTTCTAATTAATGCTTCTGCATGTTACTTTTATTGATAACTCTTTGGAGAATTTGTGTACAAGTTTTATCTATCAACGTGAGATTGACAGGTTTGGCTTTGCGTTGAAGTGACGTAAATAACTTCACTTGACTGCTTGGACCAATCAAAAATCGTTTTCCACGGTCTATTGTGTAAGGGCAGCTCATTTGAACAAAGGTCATTCTGCGCGATGTGGTTTTCGACAGATTTGATCCAGTTGATAATAGTCAAATATTAAACATGACACATCAGAGTTATCTGATACTAGAAAAATCTATTGAATAGACAAAATGTAGTGTTTGATGTTTAATTAGCGGTTATTATTCATTTCATACCAGCAAATATGTATTCAAATCAGGTTAGGGTAGTCTTTTTATATAACTTAACTGATAACAGCAAAATTTAACTGATAACTGATAAATAGCTAAAAATTTAGCTGTTAACTGATATTGGTACCCCCCCATTCAGCCCCTCATATAATGTAAGTCCATGAGGACAATTCTCATTGAAAACACTTGGCTTTTGCTTAAAATTCCATAACTCCGTTCCAAGTCCCTCGCGAACATTACCTTCCACGTGTGCGCGCCCGCGTATTGGCTGAACGGAAGACGTTGATGTTTAGTTCCGGGTATATACAATAATGGTTGCCATGACAACTGCCTTGCAGTTGGCTGCTCCAAGTCGCCTGCAGCTATATGGTTGTCGACACGCCAATCAAAGGGATGAAGCGAACACACGTGTTGAGCCTGGGTATTGGTCGATAAAAATCGTTGCATCAATAACATCTCTGCATCCAGTTGAATCCCTCAGTGCATCGACAAGGAAGCACAGGGATCAGGTATCGATAGGTAGATGGTCACACATTTACTGTGTGTTTGAGGAGCACTGTGAAATTGTTACACACAACTCAATGGCAGCCGAGATTTAATCCAGTGCTAAGGTCTCTGTCCACATATTATAGGAAATTAATCATTCCATAGCAAGGTGTATCAAAAAACTGACAACCGCTCGCTGGAGCGAATCGGCCTGGTAACAAGAAATTCGCACGAGCAATCATTGCATTCTCAAACTTGATTTGAATCATGACAACTGCAGCTTCCAACTTGGAAGCCTCCTTTTGGAAATCAATGACGCCACGTTGCACGAGAAAAGCGGTAAGGGTTTACAATATATAAATAAATGTGTATTATCTTAGTATGTTAGGATCCGGAGGGGGACGTGGACAGGATGAAATGTCAAGCATCGATGACATAATGGTTAACGGGCGGAGTAACACTTGAACTCGTTTTTGATATGACTTCTTCATGAGAGTACTCGACGTACGGAACGTGCAACATTGGTAGTTGTCCTTATGAATAATTTTAGAGATGAATACGTACAACTAACATAATATCACAAGTCAACCTGATGAGACTAATTCCGCATAGTTGGAGACGTTGTTCGTTATGGAATGGACTTCCGTCTGTTGAGCGGGGAGGTCGCGGGTTCAAACCCCGGCCGGACCAACACTCAGGTTCTTAAAATAACTGAGTAGAAGGTGCTGCCTTTGTGAAACAACTGCAAATGGTTAGACCTTCACGTCTTCTCGGATAAGGACGTAAATCGTAGGACTAGTGTCCCCAATTAGTTGCAAAGCTAACTGAGATTTGACACTTAAATAAAGTTACTTACTTACTTTAGTTAAAGAAGTTTCTGTTCGATTTTGCGGTTAATTTACTACCGGGATCATTGAATGGCAGCTATGTTTTTTAGGGGGGGGGGGGGGGGGGGGAGAGTGGTTTTCAGAGCCCCAAAACCCAGATTTCCCCAATAAAGTTATTGTTAAAAGGCAAATTTGTAATAATGTTGTTGTAAATAGTGCGAACATTACGTATCATTTCACAATTGACTTTCTCAAATTGAGAAAGTATTACGTTACAAACAAGAGTGGCCCCCATCCCACACCCCCACCCGGCCCCTCCCGACACCCCGCGACCAGTGAAGGAAGTAATTTTAATTTTAACCTATTAAACACTTATCTGAATAACCAATGCAAAACTTGAAAGCAGAATTTATATATCGCATCAGAACTTTCTTGTATTCACTATCAATTCAATTATTCCACATTTCCAAATCCTTGATTCAATGAATAAAATGTTTATGATTCAAATTCCAAAATTTGGAAATGAATTGTTTGTGGTTTTCTGTTGATATAAAGTGAAAACAGAATTAACTATATACGTCGACGTAACTACAAAATCAGTTTTAGCTTAGAAAAGCGAAAAAAATGACTTCTCTATTCATTCATCAAACGTTTTTCATTATTCAAAGAAGAAACTTTCAAATTCATGAAGTGTTTAATAATGTTTTCGTCTTTTGTCTGATGAAACTTCAGTCTTTTCAGTCGAATCAAACGACAATTATTTACAACATCGCTTGCCCATTGCCGATATACTTCAACTTAGAAGTATATTTTATATATAGCAGATAGAATGTATATAATTATAAATATAGAGAGAGCATTGACTGCGCCATTCGAGCAGCATGCGATTAAACTTGTTTGCCGTTGGGTTCACTCGGTGATTCATAGGACTCGGCATATTCTCAACACGACGGAAATATTAACTATTATTTGTCAATTCAGCCACACAATCTGCAAACAAATTAACTCGTTTGGACTCGCAACATATTTTATCATCTTATTCTGATGCGGCCTGTCGCAAACGGGAAATTTCAGTTGAGGAAAAGGATTTCAGGGGCGTAGCTAGGCATTTTCAAGTTGTACGCACAAGTGCAGTAGCTACCGGTTTTAAGGGCCTTTTAGTCCAATTCCTCTATTATTTGCATCGTTATTCATTGTGTAGGCTTTGAATTTAGCGCTCCTGCATCTAATAAAATGCCCGGATGTGTCGCGCCATTCTGCGCGATGCAAGGCCAAACAGGGATTTTTCGTCTCAAAGTGTACGCACGTGCGTATATGCGTACAGGAAGCTACGCCCCTGGATTTCGTCACGTTAGAATGGACTTCTCTATTCTTTCATCAAACGTTTTTTTCATTATTTAAAGAAAAAACCTTTCGAATTCATTAAGTGTTTAATAATGTTTTCATCTTTTGTCTGATGAAATTTCAGTCTTTTTAGTCGAGTAAAACAACAATTATTTACAATATTGTTTGCCCTTTCATATACTTCAACTTAGAAGTAAAACTTATACTTAATAGCAGATATAGATAATCATATAATTATAAATATTGAGAGATCATTGCCTGCGGCATTCGAGCAGCATGATATTAAATTTGTTTGCCGTTGGTGTTCACTCGGTGATTCACAGGACTCGGCATATTCTCAATACGACGGATTATTCTGTCAATTCAGCCACACAATCTGCAAACAAATTAACTCGTTCGGACTCGCAATATATATTATCATTTTGTTTTGATGCGGCCTGACGCAAACGGGAAATTAAAGTTGAAGAAAAGGTTTCATCACAAGAAAAGAAGTTGGAATATTATAGCGATAATTAAGAAGTATTGAACATCATTTGTTATATTAGTTTCAGTTAAGGCTGATTTAGAATGCGATGATGTCTGGAAGAATGCGAGGAAGTAAAGATATATTTGCTAAAAACCAGTACAAAGTCACGCGCGTTCTGATTGGCTGATAGCTTTTCATTAGCCTGTGCAAACATGGAGATGAAGAGCTTCTTTTATCAAAATAACTATTTTATAAAAGAAATGAAACAGATCTTCCGTGTTTGCACAGGCTCAGCAAACCTGCGGTCTCGTGTTTGTTCTGCTCTCGAATTCTCCCAAACTTACCTCGGTTTGCATGAGCCTGTGCAAACACGGAAGATCTGTTTCATTTCTTAAATATCACATTTCGTGTACAACACCACCTAGTCAGGAACATACAGATGTGCGTAGTTTGTTCTCAGTCCTTCTACAATTTACATTTATGGACCGTGTTATTACCTACAGATTATAAAAACTAGTTTGCTACTTTTTGCAATATATTTGCAATTCAATAAAAGAAATTAAATGCTGCGTACTTTTGAGATTTTGTCTTGGCGATTGCCGGGGAGAAAAATACAAGGCGTTCTTACGGTTTTGAACAGTCTGCTGAGAACTGGGCCTATTGACTTTACCTCAAGATTCGAAAGGAACAATTACTGTCCAACATTTTGATGTGTAATACGTGAGGTTTCGGCTTTGTTTAGGACTCTTATTCTTATTCGGCACACGGCCGCTTCTTAACTCTTTCGGGTTCGAGCCTGTAAATATGGGTCCCATGATACAATAATTTTTTTCTCATATGGTCCCACATCTAGACATGCTGGAAAGACGATGTTGCGTAATTATGTGAAGGGATGGATGCGGCTTCAAAGTCAGAGCTATAACAGCGATCGCTTGACTCTTTCACTATGGAGAAAGGCTCATTTGTTTTTGGGATTGTTTTTGTTTCTTCGATTTTCACGAATTTGAAATCAAAAGCAAACACAAAATCAGTACCTTCTTTAATCTTTCCAATCACCATGTTTGTTTGCACAAAACACACCAAGCGACTGTGAACCACGCTATTCTTAACGCTGTATTTCTCATCACCACGTTTTCCTACACTTCACCTCCAATTGCCTGCTGAGTAATGGACAAAAAATCGACAAGGAATCCCCCCTCTGGGTCTGCGGTAGGTTTATTTTAGAAGTCTTTTACCCCTACAACCAAGAGCGGTAAATCGTTTGATTGATGATGAAAGCGATGCTCAATGGAAAATAATTTCTTCAGTATCATTAAAGAAATACGGTGGTCTTTTTCTATTCCGCTGTAATCCAGAGTACAAGAGTCTCGATCTTTCTGGCCTACCTAATTTTTACGTGTCAGTTATAAAGTATTGGTGCGAATTTAACGGTAGTTGTCAACCTCCTATAGAGTCTAAAAACCAAGTTTATCTCCAGATATTATGGAATAATAAATTCATTAAAATAAATATAAATACCAGCATAGAGCTGGGTTAACATACGTTAAAGATCTTCTGGATGAGAATGGACTTATTATTAGTTACAGTAAATTTTGTGCTAAATTTTCTATAACTTGTAATTTCTTAGATTTTTATAGAATTATTGATGCACTTCCGCCACAGTGGAAAAAACTAATAAAAAGTCAATGTGATTCCGCTTCAAAAGCGTTGAAGGTTAACTTTGTTAACTGCAAACAAATATATCAAGCGATTATTGCTAAAGAGTTTAGGCCTCCTACCGCTGAACTGAAATTATTTAAAAAAATTCATAAAGACTTCCTGCATCACGTTTATGTGTTACCATACCGAATCACTATTGAGGCTAAACTTATTGTTTTTCAGTTAAAAATTATTCATAATATCTTACCTTCTAAAAGCCTGTTAAAATTAATGAAAATAAGTTCTAGCGACCAATGCCATAGATGCAGTCAAAGAGAAGACCTCGTACACCTCTTTATCGGTTATGCCCTACATGTTGTAGATTCTGGGAACAACTGAATTTCAGAATTGGTATAGTATACGTAGCGCCTGTGGGTCCTTAATTATGTTGACAGAAGTCGATATATTGTATGGTTATAAACCTGAGAATTCGAATTACTTTTTCTTATATTACTTAATCCTCCAAGCGAAAAAATATATTTACAGCCTTAGTTCCTCTGCAGAACAAACCTCTAAAGCCTCTTTTGATATATTTATTAAGAAAGTGAAGTTCCAAAATGCCGTTGATTCGCATACGAGTGCTTACTATAACCAGTGGTCTAAATTATTTCCTCTTCCCAGCTTAGGTTCTACATAGTATTCATTTAATACTGAAAATACCCATATAATTATGTTTCTACTTAACGTGTACCTTGTTCCTGACATTGATTGTAATTACTTTTCTGTTCTTTTTCTTGTCGCATGATGTAAAAAACGTAAAAATATGTGGTAGAAATAAAACCTGTATTCCTTAAAAAAAAAAGCGGTGATTTGGACACAGGTTTATTAGGGGTACTGAAAAGACTGCCAACTGCAGTATTTCAAGGATTTTATTGAAGAATGTTTTCCTGTGTCTGAAAGCACAAACACAACAGAAAATCCTGTGAAATCCCCTCACAAGGCCTACTAAAAGTAAGCCAAGTACTTTTCAGCCGTCCTCAGACTTAATGATGTCCTCTAGCTCTCTGACAGTGGCATTTTTCTCCAAAATTAGAGCACATTTCTTTGGAAACCCCACAGCAGCAGTCTAACCTACCTGCGAAGGCCGTTGCGAGTAAAGCTTGAGCCCTCGGCTTAACAAATCAGCATGCAGTGCATAATGAATCAGGGCCGAGTCAAACTTGAACTGAGGGGGAGGGTTGAGTTAGCACTCAGGATTTCACCAATTGAGCTCACACACGATCAGACTCGAAAGGGTTAAAAGAATGCATTTGCTCACTGGTATAGTGGATTCGAAGGCTCAGAGAGCAGATCTGCATGTTTGGACTTCTTTTTCGGAATTAACAAGTAAATGATATGCATTTATTACATGGATTTCTGGACACTTTCTGGTCTTTACAGTGAGACACCATCGCTTTACTCGGATTGGCTGAAATATTAACGCATGCGTAAGAAGCCTTTTCTCGTAAACCTTTGTTTAATCAGGAGGTACATTTAAAGAGGCTATGTCATGGTACTGCGCATGTATCGAGTAATCGCTCGTTTAGTGGTTGTTAATTGGATACAAACAGTTAAATTTCCCTCCCTCAATGCTTGATTGAAAGGATTTTCAATATTTTCCCTGGAGACTGTTTATATTCACTGTTTGTTAGTCATTTTTGCATATTTGCTTTCATTTTAAGCATCCCACATGGCCGAGAGGTTCGTTAGTTCATATCAAAATCGGTTGAAATAGCTCTTTCCGTCCCGGAAAAACAAATGTAAAGTCTTACCGTGACACAACCCCTTTAATGCATATCTGCTCCTCCATAACATTCATTGTGAATATAACAATTATACAACTGATTTAAGTTCGATTTTTCCGAATGGCAAAACCTGGTAACTCTGAACCAGAGATTTTTCGTCGACAAAAACAAACAATATGTCAAATCGACCGTTGAATTCGTGTCTCCGATTAGTAGACTGACCTACTCCTTGGTTGCATGGCTAGAAGATTAGACGTAAATGAATAGTTGGGACAAAACAGCAACAACACAAAGGAAATCGCTATCAAATCATTTTGTAGAACGTAGAATAGCGGTAACAGCCACCAAATACGGTAAATATTGTGGGATAAACATTGATACAGGTGATATCTCGAAGTTAAATTTTCCCCAGCAGAGCAGATTTAGTTCAAAATTCTATTGTTCATGTCGATTCTGTCCCCCTCATAAACAAGCCGTGACGTCATAATGATATAGGGCAATTCGATCTGTGATTTAGCTGCCGGGTCCTGGCTTTGATCAGCCCTATGGTTATTTCAGGTCTTGTTAAAATTCCTTTATTTTTGTCGCGCGAAATAGTGTGCATAAAAAAGTAGCCAACCTCGCAAAGATAAATATAACTTTCTTCTTATGTACATGAAGACGTTTTTAGTAGAAATATGCCTACAGGTGTTCTGTTGTACAGGCGAGCGTTGAGTGTATGACATCATTTCCGCTGAATAACCCTTTGTATAAAGCTGATCAAAGGGAACGGCCTCCAGTAATGGCGGACGTTTAAGTTAAAAAAATAAGACTTCCCGTCGTCGGTTCGAAAAACTATTTGAACTGGTAATAATATATCAATTCTACTTTATGAATATGCAAAGACATTGATGTGTCAAAATTTGATCGTTGTGGCACTTTAATAGTGGGATGAATATTATTGAGATAGTCGATGAATATTTTCAGATGATGTAGCCCTTCAGTCCAGATCATGAAAATATCGTCGATGTATCTCCACCAAGTGTGAGGTTCATAAGGAGCCTGAGAAAGAAAGTTTCGAATTTACCGAGGAATTAATAAATTAGCAAAAGAAGGAGCCATTCTAGTACCCATGGGTGTGCTAAAATAATAACAGATGGAATATATTTATGACTTTATATGTGTATGTCTAAATGTAAACTTCGACGCAAACCGAATGGTTTTTCCTTACGGAGTCACATACAACACGCATGCCTCACAACGTCGCCCGCTGAACGTTATTATGCGCCTCTTTGTTTTATGTCACTTTTTAACATGTATTCTGTTGTACATAAGGCAAGAATTATACCAATTTATCATATATTCCACTTTTGTTTGGCAATATCACTTCCTGAGCCAGAATAGTCCCAGTTGGGATAATTTTACAGTAAACAGTATGCGGAGGCTTGACGTCACTTACTCCCACTAATGAGAAGGTTAGTTGCACGACTCTGTCCCACATGAGTACCAAGGTTACGGATCTGTTATGCACTCCTTACGTCTTGAAGCACCTCGAGACTGCTAAACGAGTCGATCTTGTGTGGGATGTTTATCAGGATGATTCGTTGAGTTAATATTTGTGTCGACGACGAAATAAACCAGACAGAGCCGCTAGCCGCGCCACAGGAAGTCCGAGTAATTAAATCACGTTATCTGCCCGGTTTCAAAACCAGGGTGTATAAATTATAAACAGCTAGGTTTAGTAGTAGGCACATTTCAATAAAGGAACGTCTTATTGATTTAAGCGGAAAAATTCGAAGAGCAGAATCACGGCCGCTTGCGACATGGCGAGCAGTATTCTTGTTTTGGTGTTTCACTTCCGCTATCGTATCCCAGCAACATTGCCGTCAGGATGTCCCGAATTGGAGACTTTTAACGTCTAATTCAGATTATTCTTAGTAAATGCGATAAGAATAAATCAGTGGACGGCTCTTTAGACTTCCTTTAGGGAATCATGTCTGTTTTAGGGAATCATGTTGAGAACTTAATTACCATGCTATCAGCCGACCGAAATGCGCTTGCTTTACGCTTTAGAGCATGGCAAATGCACATGTCGCGTTCACTCTTTGTTCTGCCATGGGGTAGGTAATTCATGTTTGAACATTTCTCTAGTTTATCGCCTTATCGCTAGCTTCAGTCATCCCGCTATTATTTTATCGATTTGTTTTTCAGTTTTACCTCACCATCTAACTTGCCTTTGAATAGAGGTAATCGGCTAACGCTGTTGCCACCCAATTCAGATCATGTGATGTAAACAGATGCTACTCTGGGGAATTATTCCTTTTTCTTTCTAATCATAATGCAGTCATGCCTATCTGAATAGAATTGATTTTCAAAGAATCAATTCTCCAGAGTAATGTGTGTTTACATCACATGATCATGAATTGGGTGGCAACAGCGTTAGCCGATTACCGGCTCTATTGCTTTTTTCTCTATAGTTCGTACTGACTATAACTATTTCGTAATATCTAAACTTAGTTTAACTTTTACAGTTATTCTATAGGCCACCCAGTTATATTGTATTATCTTTACATGTTGGTACAAATAAAGTGTTGTTTATTTGTCTTTAAAATTACCAGTGCCAATTAACACTCAGGCCTCATTCCGGCTATGATTCTATATAATCAGTATTCTATCCATTTTTAAGAAATCTCCGCATCAGTATATATATTAATTCTACAGAATTCAAAGGAATTGATGAAAATATAAAACTTTCAGCTTACATCTATTCAAGAAGAACGCAATGAATAATTTCATATTATTGTAATGATTTTTTGTTTGCTTAATTCATATGTCCACGCCTCTTATATTAAAGTGCCACTACGACGAAAATTTACCATTTCGATTTGCCACTTTTTCAGTGTCAATAGGTCAATCAGTATTAGAAATATCCGAAATAGTAAAAAATATTGGCAAATGGCAAGTTAAACCACAACATTTTAGTAGAGTTTACCGGTAAAATCCTGTCCGCCATTACTGGAAGTCGTTTTCAGTATTCAGCGGAAGTGATGTCATACACTTAACACGACAACCTCGTGGCGCGAAATAGTGTGCATAAAAAAGTAGCCAACCTCACAAAGATAAATATAACTTTCATCTTATGTACGTGAAGACGTTTTTAGTAGAAATATGCCTCCAGGCACTGTGCTCTGCAGGCGAGCGTTAAGTGTATGACATCACTTCCGCTGAATAAACCTTTGTTTAAAGCTGAACAATAAGGAACGGCCTCCAGTAATGGCAGACGTTTAGATTCAATATTCGGAGTTCAAAAAATTATATTCCTGTCGTCGTATCGAAAAACAATTTGAACTGGTAATAATATATCAACTCTACTTTATGAATATGCGAAAACATTGATATGTCACAATTTGATCGTAGTGGCACTTTAATATATATCTATCAATATATCTAGCTATATACCAATGATATATATACCAGGCGGTGTGCGTCACGAGATTTCGCGAGTGTTGGCCAATCAGCGAGCTCCATTAGAACAATAGTCTTGGTGTCGAGAATGCAGCATTTTTCGCAACATTTTGTCAACTAAGTTTACTAAATTTCTCCATACTTAAGGTCTTCCTTTGCCTTTTGCTAGTATTGTTATTTATTTATTATCATGTTAAATAACGCAGTCTAAAATATTCTATATAGAGTATAGACTTCAGTCTGGTAAATAAAAATAAATAAAGAGCGCGCCCGAACAAAAATTGAATTGTACAACGAAGAGCTCTCTCACACTTAACATGTTGACTAAAATGAGTTTTTTTCTTTACAAACAATTCACAAACTGTGTATATTTTCTGTGGTATATTTTATATGCATCGAAATTGTTGTGATAGAAAGGCGCCATGGAGAGTAATGCATTAATGAGATGACGTCTACTCAGGTATCGACCCAGGCTTTTACATACGCGGTCACGGGTCAAGAAAGGTCAAATTTACACGATTTCAAACAAGCGTAAACCAAAAATTTCTTCACAGAAGTATTCAAAACATTTCGAAGGTTCATAGCTATAAAAATTGCAAGAAGGGTTATAGGCATTTTAATAAGATGTTGCTCAGCTTAGTTTAGCTCCACAAAGTTATTCTGGGCAACGTATGAAATGACGGCTAAATAGAGTCTTAATTAATTTTCTCATTAACTTTCTAATCTAATGTTATGAAATAAAGTATCTTGTTGTTGTTGATGTATCAATGTCGTCATATTCTTAATTCCTACTATTTTTTCTTTATTTATCCAAGATTTCTTAGCACTTGAAGATCTCGTTATCAACGACGTGCCTGAAGAGGACACCAAACCGTTTGTCTTCATGATCACGAAGCAAGAAAATCAACATTTTCCTCCACCAGACCTCCCGACCCTCTTTGACACTGGATACTTAAACGTTGAATTTCTTAACCTCAAATATTGCTACGAGAAAGTGCAAAGCAGAATTAATCGCCAGTCCAGGCAAAGGATCCTGAAGGCTAGAGTTAGGATGGTCGTCACATTTGACTCACAGATACAGGAAATCGAGGCGGTCGTAGAAAGGATTCCTGGAGCAACAATCCTCTGCGGGGACAAGTGCGGACAGGTTTCACTCAAAGTCAAGATGGAGGAACTAGAACTAAACAAGGTTTGTAGCCAATGTATATAACAAGGTTTTCGAAGTTTCTAACGAGAGAGAGCCGGAGAGCCTACAAGAATAATTTTGATGGTGTAAAGCATATTTTACAAGCTTAAAGTGCATATAAGCCCTAGCCAGTTATCTTTGATATCGTACATGAAATGGATAGTCCAACGGTAGAATATTTCTTGATTTGGGTGTTGCGTCTATTAATGAGGCATCTTTTGTTCCGCCACGGGTGTAAGCCACTAATTGGCCCAACTTGTGAAAACGCCGTAGCATCTATATAAGAGATATGGACACTCTTGGTTATGGGCTCTTGGATAGATAGATAACACTTTATTTAAAGAGGGTGCACAATTACAGTAAATACCGTATTCTCCCTTGTGGCCCTAACAAAAAGGATTGGAAATAACAAAATACAAAGATCACTCTAAAAAAGTTTGAAAGCGAAAGCGATATATGAATATATATATATATATATTAACTACCAGAACTCTTTGCGCGGATTCTTTTGTTCCTTTACTGATTTGGACTATTGTCTTGGAGTTGATAAATTTAAATGAGAAAAAGAATTTGAAAAGGATTCTGGTAGTTGTAGTAAAATGACGTCATGATGCAAATGTCCTATTTTGAAAACTCTGACGTCAGAGGTTAACAATGCATCAATTCACCCTTTTCACGCGGCGGCCATGTTGAGTCCCAGGAGAATAAAAACCTTTGTTTTTGCGGGGCTAACCTCGTTCTGAATCTGCTCAGTGCGAGGCTAGCCACGCAAAATCTATTGTTTCTATCCAACACGGCCGCTGTGCGAGAAGGGTGAATTGTTGCCCACTGGTATCGCGTGCGCCACTGGCGGGAATAGACTGATTTAGTTTGTACATTTGTTGTCCCAATTCAGATCATGCGACAGCTCTCCAGAGGATTCAGTGCTTTGTTTTCCAATTAGAGACATAATGTGTACATTTCCTCTTGGGATACAGAAAAACAAGAAAACATTACTCAAGCTAGGGAAATGTCAGGTGACCTGAATTGGAACAACAAATGTGCAAGCTAAATCAGTCTATTAGTTGTTACCAAAACATCTTGATCTTCACCAAAAGCTTACCTTTTTCGTCGAAAGAAATCGTTTAAAATGGAACCAGCCCCAAAGAAACAATTTACATCTTTATCAAGTGTGTGTGAGAGAGAGAGAGAAATTGGTAGCTAAAAAAAGCTGCAAGAAAAGAAAAAGATACTGAAAATGCCGTAGCGACGCTGGCAGCGTTTTGTGTCGAAAAGCAGTTTCCCAAAGAGAAGACGACAAACCTCGCTTGTATCCTGTAGTAAAACGGATGTCTATATAACAAAACACTTAATGATTGGCGTCTCGGGGAACATCGAGGATCTCGGGGAAACAAAACTCACTGTTTCCCTCGGGGCCAGTCATTAAGTGTTTATTATTACATGGCTATAGGTAAGTTCGTGGGCTGTGATTGGTCAGTTTGCGGTCCATAACGTCCCGTACGGACCTGTATATATCACTATGATTGGGCAGTTTGCGGTCCATAACGTCCCGTACGGACCTGTATATATCACTATGATTGGGCAGTTTGCGGTCCATAACGTCCCGTACGGACCTGTATATATCACTATGATTGGGCAGTTTGCGGTCCATAACGTCCCGTACGGACCTGTATATATCACTATGATTGGTCAGTTTGTCCATAACGTCCCGTACGGACCTCTATATATCACTATGATTGGTCAGTTTGTGTTCCATAACGTCCCGTACGGACCTCTATATATCACTATGATTGGTCAGTTTGTGGTCCATAACGTCCCGTACGGACCTGTATATATCACTATGATTGGTCAGTTTGTGGTCCATAACGTCCCGTACGGACCTGTATATATCACTATGATTGGTCAGTTTGTGGTCCATAACGTCCCGTACGGACCTCTATATATCACTATGATTGGTCAGTTTGTGGTCCATAACGTCCCGTACGGACCTCTATATATCACTATGATTGGTCAGTTTGTGGTCCATAACGTCCCGTACGGACCTGTATATATCACTATGATTGGTCAGTTTGTGGTCCATAACGTCCCGTACGGACCTGTATATATCACTATGATTGGTCAGTTTGTCCATAACGTCCCGTACGGACCTCTATATATCACTATGATTGGTCAGTTTGTGTTCCATAACGTCCCGTACGGACCTCTATATATCACTATGATTGGTCAGTTTGTGGTCCATAACGTCCCGTACGGACCTGTATATATCACTATGATTGGTCAGTTTGTGGTCCATAACGTCCCGTACGGACCTGTATATATCACTATGATTGGTCAGTTTGTGGTCCATAACGTCCCGTACGGACCTCTATATATCACTATGATTGGTCAGTTTGTGGTCCATAACGTCCCGTACGGACCTCTATATATCACTATGATTGGTCAGTTTGTGGTCCATAACGTCCCGTACGGACCTCTATATATCACTATGATTGGTCAGTTTGTGGTCCATAACGTCCCGTACGGACCTGTATATATCACTATGATTGGTCAGTTTGTGGTCCATAACGTCCCGTACGGACCTGTATATATCACTATGATTGGTCAGTTTGTGGTCCATAACGTCCCGTACGGACCTCTATATATCACTATGATTGGTCAGTTTGTGGTCCATAACGTCCCGTACGGACCTCTATATATCACTATGATTGGTCAGTTTGCGGTCCATAACGTCCCGTACGGACCTGTATATATCACTATGATTGGTCAGTTTGTGGTCCATAACGTCCCGTACGGACCTCTATATATCACTATGATTGGTCAGTTTGCGGTCCATAACGTCCCGTACGGACCGCAAATCGAAGCAAAGTGGTTTGGAATACTTTTGATCCATAAAATAAACATGTTATTAAACTCGCTTGCTCGATCCGTACTGCTATGGATTGTCGTTACCCCCTGTTTCTGTATGGTCCGGCATGCTTTGCGCACGGTCCATCAGCTACGTACGCTCGTTTAATAAAAGTTATTTTCTGTACTTTCCAGCAATATTTCTCAGTTGACCTGGATTCAGTGTACTTATGGAAGGACGGCTCTACTCCAGTCTATAAACTCTCAACAGTGGATGCTGAAAGAAGAAATAGGTTTCGCCTCGCATTGGTCATTGTATTTATTGACGACTCTCGCAGTAATCCGTTTTATAGCTCTCATTTTTTACTCAGAAGCAAAAAGCAAGGTCGCTTCCGGAGCATATCTTACTAAAATCTTGGAGCTTTATCGAATAGACCAGTTCGCGGTTAATTCCGACACTTTGAAAGGGGTGCAAACATGGCGCGAAATATAGTGTTTGTATGGGAATCTGATGCCAAATAAATTCCGGAAAATCGACTTTCTGGAATATTCACTGTCTGCAAACTTAAGATACCAGGTAAAAGATTAACTGATCAAAATTTGAGGGATGTAGCTGTGCTGGGAAGCGTACAATCGTGTTTTCACTTTTCCATACATTTGTCTGTAACTGAACGAGTCAAAGTCCGCGGGAAAAGTTACAGACAAATGTATGGAAAACTGAAAACACGATTGCACGTTTCTCAGCACAGCTATATCCCTCAAATTTGGATTAGTTAATCTTTTTTACCAGGTATCTTAAGTTTGCAGTCGGTGAATATTTCAGAAATTTGATTTTACGGAAATTATTTGGCATCGGATTCCCATGCAAACACTGTATTTCGCGCCATGTTTGCACCCCTTTCACAGCAGCCGTTCACCTCTCAAAACCTTGCATTTTATTGGACCCCAGTTGGACTGCACTGACAAAGAATTGCATTGTTTTAGGGTTAGGGTTTGTATTGTTTCAGGGTTAGGCATTGTTTGGATAGCCAGTACTATTCCACGTTCCGAGGAGGTGAAGGCCGCCCCCCCTTTCACAATGTCGGAATTAACTGCGAACTGGTCTATTTGGTTTTTACTAGCTAGCGACATACTTGATCTATACTCAGTCAGGTATGACTAGATGAAACAAGCGTTGCTAAATTATAAAAATAATGATAAGTGCATTACTAAGTCTGTCAGTTGCTTAAAGCTTGTGCTTACATCGCCAGTGAAAACCTAGCTTAAAGGGATGTGTGACGGTACGTGGGAGGCATCGGGGCTGGACACAGTAATGTTCAGTGATTTTCATATGAACTGACGCCAACCTCGCGCCCATGTGGGATGGTTAAAGTTAAAGCAGATATGCAAACATGACTCCGTAGTCTTCAAGGAAACTATTGCATATCATCTCAATCAAGCATTGAGGGAATAGACTTTGAAGGGAACCTCGGCTAAAAAAACAATGTTTGCTCTCAAGTGTTTGCTATGGATGCCTGTTTCTGTGTTTGTCTCCAGTAAATTGTACACTAGATGTCATTTATGCACCGATTTTCCTATCTATAAAACTCATTTGAATTTCCTGCGCGCCGCCATCTTGGATATCATGACGTCACAGTGTTGTCTTATTGTCGCATAACAAAAGAGCTATTGTTTTCTGACAATAAGGCAACACTGTTACGTCATAAAATTCAAGATGGCGGCGCGCAGGAAATTCAAATGAGTTTTATCGACAGGAAAATTGTTGCATAAATGACATCTAGTGTACAATTTACTGGAGACAAACACAGAAACAGACTTAGGCATCCATAACAAACACTTGAGAGCAAACATTGTTTTTCAGCCGAGATTCCCTTTAACTATTCGTAGCCAATTAACAGCCACACATTCTCCACCCCAGACACGTCTGGGGTAGTCTCCCTCGCAGCCGTTGTGGTCTCTGTCACGCAACGCTCTGCTGGGGCTCAGAGCATTGTGTGACAGAGATCACAACGGCTGCGAAGGAGACTACGTCTGGGGTCAAGAATGACAGCCACCGATCGAACATTGACTCCACACATGCGCAATACCAGATACACTGAGTCCTTTACTGAGAGCTAGGTCAGTAAGCCATTGTTTGCTACGCAGAGTTACAAGTTCGCTATCTCGTGCGTTTTTGTAGTATTTGATGGTAGATTAATCAATTTTTGATCTATCAAGTTGGATACTAGCGACAACGCTATTACTAAACTATTTCGTATTTAGCCATTTGTTTGATGGTTTTCCTCTTGCATGCAGTTTTGTTTAAAAATGTATACATATTTACTATTTTGTAACACGGAACAGTTTCTTGCACGTACGCTTAGGTTTTTGTTTTTGCGAAGAAATATTAATATTATTGAATAATTTATAATATGCCTTTAATTGATGATCCGTCGCTGGCTTGCGAGTCAAGCCTGATTTGATTACGTCAGCGGAATTAGCCGTGATGATGACGTCAGCCTTGTGAAGCATTATTATTTGGAATATTTATCGAGTTCATTTCATCTCAAGTATGTATTTGTCAAGGCCTAGGTTTTGGTATGGATATGCTAATTAGGTCTAATCAGCTAATTATCGAGAACAACCAAATTCGGTAGCAGGATGTAGCTTGATACCGGTAATACTTTGGTTTAGTTGCCATGGCAACCCAATTAATTTCCTTTTACCCCAAATGGGTTACATAGAACCGTTGAAAATATAAAAAATTAGCACATATTTCTAACAATCAGACCAATCCACAGCTTTTTCTGCCCGGAATGGTTGTCCTCCAATCACGTGACCGTGGGAGCCGTTACTATAGCAACAAACTTCCTTTATTATCTAAGCTAATTTGATAGGTGGACAACCTGATTCCGGGCAGAAGAATATATAGTCCTAGATACATATAAAGACTAGAAATATTGCAAAAATAAATTCATTCTTAACCACCCCATTTTCACTGAAACACTCAAATTTTCGAAAATTAAGTAGCACCCGCTTAAAATCGGTTTCCATCGTAACCAAATGTTCAGAAATTTTAAGGACTTTGATTACCAACATACTTGTCAAGGTTGGTTTGCATATCTTGTGTAACTACCGAAAAATTAGGCGGTCCTCATGACAGATATCGATAATATCAAGAAAGTTATTTCCGTGATATTTTATTTCCCTTCTTGCAGAAGGATGCCGTTAGTGTGGCGCTACCAGGGTGAAATTACTGGTGTTCTCTAGCAATCTATTATTCAGAATATTAATTATACCATTAAAGTGTTATCTTAAAGTCCGGGGGAAATAGTGGGGGTACGTACTCCACCAGTTTTTGAGTGCGGCTGCTCCGCGGCGCCTTTTAGAAATCTACCCCTCGTCAGATTCAAATTTTCATGAGCCCATTTCTGACCGGAAACAAAAATAAAGAGAAAAAAAGCATTGCATTCAAAAAATTGGACGGAAAACGTATACCCCATCTCAAAATTATGGCTATTGGACTATTGGACCTTGTAAGACCAACAACTCATATTTTTTTCTTAGTTATTTTGGTCGTATTTCTTCACTTTAAAGGGGCTATGTCATGGTACTGCGCATGTATCGAGTAATCGCTCGTTTAGTGGCAGTTAGTTGGATACAAATAGTTAAACTTCCCTCCCTCGATGCTTGATTGAAAGGATATTCATTATTTTCCCTGGAGACTGTTTATATACACTGCATGTTTGTTAGTCATTTTTGCATATTTGTTTTCATTTTAAGCATCCCACATGGCCGAGAGGTTCGTTAGTAAATAACAAAATCGGTGGAAATAGCTCTTTCCGGCCCGGAAAAACGAATGTAAAGTCTTACCATGACACAGCCCCTTTAATTTCGATTGTCGACCTTCAAATATTAATGAGCATGTAGTAAAGATTATTTTATGTGTATACGTAATTTATATAACTCAAGATTTGTTCGTATTTTCATTAGTTAAAGTAAGGCTGCACTTGCCACGCTCTGTTGTGTCGTCCCTCGTCATGTAAATTGTGACATTTGTTCGTATTTTCATTAGTTAAAGTAAGGCTGCACTTGCCACGCTCTGTTGTGTCGTCCCTCATCATGTAAATTGTGACACTTTCTTCTTTTATTCATGATGAAAGCATTGTAAATAAATAAATAAATAATAAAAATGAAAACAATGGACGAAGAAAGAAAATACTATTAATAAGAGATTATTCTATCTAATTATTATGCTAATCATATAGACCCAACACTCGATCCATGCATGGTACGATCCCCTGATGGGGACACCGACTTCTTTGACATACTTGCAGGGGTTCAGCAGGGTGATACACTTGCCCCGTACCTGTTTGTTATCTGTCTAGACTACGTTCTACGAACATCAGCGGACGAGCACAGCGATCTAGGATTTACTCTGGAAAGAGCTAGGAGTCGTCGCTATCCTGCACATCACTGATGTTGATTACGCTGATGACCTTGTTCTCTTTGCTGACGATATAGTCAATGCTACCTCTCTACTCCACTATGTGGAAGAGGCAGCAAGGAGTATTGGACTATACGTGCACTCCCGCAAAACCGAGTTCGTGCTCTATTGCACAGGAGGTACCATCAACTCTCTAGACGGTGACAATATAAAAAAGACCGATGATTTCATCTATCTTGGCAGCAACATCGCCTCCACTAGGAGAGACGTTGAGCTACGCCTCGGCAAGGCCTGGGGAGCACTTAACAGCCTCGACACGGTTTGGAAATCAAACCTGCCCCCGGACCTGAAACGCAACTTTTTCCGAGCCACCGTCGAGTCAGTCTTGGTCTACGGTTCTACCACCTGGACGCTGACGGCAAAACTGCAGTCCTCACTCAACGGTGCTTTTATGCGCTTGCTGAGAGCAGCATTGAATGTCACCTGGAGAGATCACCTCACAACCAGGGTGCTCTACGGAAATATTCCTCCGTTATCCACCACCATTCGGGAGAGGAGGTTGCAATTTGCTGGCCACTGCTGGCGAAGCAAAGAAGAGTTAGCCAGCGACCTCCTCCTTTGGCAGCCCAAGCACGGTTACACCTCAGTGGGTCGTCCCGCACGTACCTTCCTAGACCAACTGCCGGACGACACAGGCTGTCATCCTGAAGAGCTTCCAGCTGCGATGGCAGATAGGGATGGATGGGGGGCAAGAGTCAAAGGGGTCCGAGCAAGCTCGACCGGATGATGATAGACCTATGCATAAAGCTGGAACCTAATTTACATAAATTCAGAATTTTAACATTTGAAGAAAAATTGACACTGTAACCTGAAAGAGCAAGTACAAGTTTTTCATCGTATGCAATTTAATAGTTTTATCACAAATTTCTCCAAAGTTATTACCATTTAAGGCTCAGGAAAAACATGAAAGCAAGGCTGGAAGGGCCTGGCTTACTATTTTCATACAAATCTCTCTTATTTCAAAAGTTTATTACTCTGTAGCAATGTAACTTATGACACTCAAATTTCACAGGATTACTTATTTTTGCATGTTCTTTTACGTGACAATGTTGGTTTTCATAAATATTCATTGCTGACTGGAGACATCCAGTTGTAATCAAAATGTCCTTTATGCATAGGGTGTATAAAATGTAAATCGCGCGGAATGTTTGACTGTTCCCATTCTGCTCCCATTCTGATCGTTGTCTGCCAAAAAAACCCTGAAAATCCTAAAGCTAAAATAGTTTACACTGACCAGCGGAATTAGCGTAAGCATAAGTACAAGCAACATGAACAGACGCCACATTATATAGTATATATATCATTAAGTATGAGATAAGAACAAGCGCCGCTAATGATCAATGCATTACTGCGTCTGCTTATGTTGCTTGTGCTTTTGCTAGTGTGAGATAAGAACAAGCGCCGCTAATGTTTGCAGTTTCAGTTGTAAACTTTTTGAGAGGCCTTGACCGAGTATGTCCCATACCTCACTACAGTACAGTGGAATCTCTCTACAGTAGTTGAAGTGGGGTTTTACTAAGGCATTATTAATGGCGAGGTTCGGAAAGTGTTCAGAGCGAGGCTGGATGGGCAAAATCTTTTGTTTCTAGACAACATGGCCGTGCTGTGCCAGGAATAATTAAAACGGTTATTAAGACCGGGCAAAAGTGTTCGATTTATAAGGAATGGTGTGGAAATTTCTAAAGTTTGGAGCTCTGGCGGCTTGTGAATATTTACTCAAACGACAAATGTGCGCATATCCAGTCAGCGGTAGAACTCGCGGGAGCAGGTCTAAATGGTATCTGATCAGCAGCTCTTCAGAAACTCGACACATCGCAAGAAAGACCGGGCAAGAGTTAAGAGTTTTATTAGGTTAGTAATCAAGCCAATTAAATTTGGGACTGAGCCATGAAAGGACTTAAAAAATCGAACTCGTACTTTTCTGTAACAATGCTTTTGAAGTCCAAATTTTGAGTGAAAATTGGTGAATTTCACTAAATGGTGAATTTGACGCATGCGCACGCGTGTTGCAGACCTGTCTACTCCCCTGTGAGTAGATCTTGCAGTTTCTAAAGTTATAAATGGAACACTTTTGCACCTCATCTAAAATGGCGAGAAAAAAACACGAACTGTTTACGTAAACTTTCTGTAACCAAGAAATGTCACAATTTTATGTTTTCGCCAAGGCTTCTGCCACACCCAAGATTTTTGATTGGCAATTAATATTTGTCCAAAAAACAACAACGAGGACTCTGTTATCTCTTTTCAAGCAACCACCACGCGATAGCGCCCGCTCTCGAACAGGTCGTCATTTGCGTGACGGCAGGAAGAAAGTGTTCTATCGTCTCTCTATCGTCTCGTTTTTTGTTTCCGTTCATGTAGGATGCGCTTGGTAAAAAAAGGTATTCATTTATATAGCGCAAATTCTATATGAATATATCCAAATGCGCTTTACAAGGTTATTTTAATTTTGTGATACAGACTGCTATTGTGGTGCAGTTTACAATCATGAGTGATTGTTAGTACCTTAGAATACCAGGCTGTTGTGACGGGAGACGATCCCCTACTCTTTCTCGAAATAACACAACAGGTTCTTCCACGTCCCCATCATACATATTAGAAGAGGAAGGAAGGAGACAAGGCCAAGGACGCGGCCGGGATTCGAACCCCTGACCTCCCGCACTCTAGACCGTGCTATACTAACTGAGCTAACCAGTGAGGCTTGGCAGAGTTTTGTATATACCGAACGATAATCAGAGTGATTTCCTTTCTTGTAATCACCGTTTTCCACTAATAGACTGGTCCTTTAAAAGTAATCAAAGAAACGTCACTGTGTAGCCACGAACCACTTCATTTCGGGAACGTTTGCATATTTGCGGGTATTCTGCAGTTACTCCCTACTTGGAGCTCCACTGTAATAGGCTTGACTATACCCTTAAAATAATTGTTTTGATTTATGATTTACGATTTATTCTGTTTACCAGACGGAAAACCTCAACAGGCTAAAGCCACTTCATGGATAGCCTGCCTCGCCCCATTTTGACCGCGTGCCACAGGTTACCCGATCCAAAAATAACGACCGAAAAAAAAATTCAGAAGAGCCGGCAAGCAGGCTACTCTGTGGAGGTCTCCGAGGGCCTACGATTTATCTTCCTTATCATATATCAAAATTTGGATGCCCCGTTGCTTTGGGACAAATTGTTGCCCTAAACTAGGGGCTGTAATCCTAAACTAGGGATCGTCGCAGGGTAGGTGTTATAAGTAATAAAGATTACCAACACCGACACATACTTTTGTTGTTCCATTTTTCCGGTATATAATGTTAAAGGTTTAAAGTGTTATGTATTTCTCTAGTACAGTTAATAAACAACGATTGCTTGAAACATTAAGTATCTACAAAGGATAATCATTTCCTCATCTTATGGCGTATTCCAGGCGTTTAATTTGCTCGCCAAAATGTAACCCAACGTTATTTAAAAAAATATACGAATCTACAAGATCCTACAACGCATCAAGTTATCTACAAAGTGTATGTCACAACTATACGTTCATTATCCCTGAAGCGCTGAGGCAGTAAAGTGCTGCCAGGACTGATTATCTTCCCGCTGGATTAACCAACTGGGGATATGGAACTAACTTGAAAACAAAACTTATTACTTTAGTAAATAGTTTGCCGAAGTCGCTACTACAAAAAGGTACTATATCCCTGAAGCGCTCAGGCAGTAAAGAGCTGCCACTGAGAACTTCCCGCTGGATGAACCAACTGTGGATATATATAGAACTAAAATTTACTTTAGTAAACTTGCCGAAGTCGATACTAGAAATAAGTTCTATCTCCCTGAAGCGCTCAGGCAGTAAAGAGCTGCCAGAACTTCCCGCTGGATGAACCAACTGTGGATATATATAGAACTAAAAATTACTTTAGTAAACTTGCCGAAGTCGATACTAGAAATAAGTTCTATCTCCCTGAAGCGCTCAGGCAGTAAAGAGCTGCCAGAACTTCCCGCTGGATGAACCAACTGCGGATATATATAGAACTAAAAATTACTTTAGTAAACTTGCCGAAGTCGATACTAGAAATAAGTTCTATATCCCTGAAGCGCTCAGGCAGTAAGTAGCTGCCACTGAGAACTTCCCGCTGGATGAACCAACTGCGGATATATATAGAACTAAAAATTACTTTAGTAAACTTGCCGAAGTCGATACTAGAAATAAGTTCTATATCCCTGAAGCGCTCAGGCAGTAAAGAGCTGCCAGGACTTCCCGCTGGATGAACCAACTGCGGATATATATAGAACTAAAAATTACTTTAGTAAACTTGCCGAAGTCGATACTAGAAATAAGTTCTATCTCCCTGAAGCGCTCAGGCAGTAAAGAGCTGCCAGGACTTCCCGCTGGATGAACCAACTGCGGATATATATAGAACTAAAAATTACTTTAGTAAACTTGCCGAAGTCGATACTAGAAATAAGTTCTATATCCCTGAAGCGCTCAGCCAGTAAAGAGCTGCCAGGACTTCCCGCTGGATGAACCAACTGCGGATATATATAGAACTAAAAATTACTTTAGTAAACTTGCCGAAGTCGATACTAGAAATAAGTTCTATATCCCTGAAGCGCTCAGGCAGTAAGTAGCTGCCAGGACTTCCCACTGGATGAACCAACTGCGGGTATATATAGAACTAAAAATTACTTTAGTAAACTTGCCGGAGTCGATACTAGAAATAAGTTCTATATCCCTGAAGCGCTCAGGCAGTAAGTAGCTGCCAGGACTTCCGATCCCACTGGATGAACCAACTGCGGGTATATATAGAACTAAAAATTACTTTAGTAAACTTGCCGAAGTCGATACTAGAAATAAGTTCTATCTCCCTGAAGCGCTCAGGCAGTAAAGAGCTGCCAGGACTTCCCGCTGGATGAACCAACTGCGGATATATATAGAACTAAAAATTACTTTAGTAAACTTGCCGAAGTCGATACTAGAAATAAGTTCTATCTCCCTGAAGCGCTCAGGCAGTAAAGAGCTGCCAGGACTTCCCGCTGGATGAACCAACTGCGGATATATATAGAACTAAAAATTACTTTAGTAAACTTGCCGAAGTCGATACTAGAAATAAGTTCTATATCCCTGAAGTGCTCAGGCAGTAAAGAGCTGCCAGGACTTCCCGCTGGATGAACCAACTGCGGATATATATAGAACTAAAAATTACTTTAGTAAACTTGCCGAAGTCGATACTAGAAATAAGTTCTATCTCCCTGAAGTGCTCAGGCAGTAAAGAGCTGCCAGGACTTCCCGCTGGATGAACCAACTGCGGATATATATAGAACTAAAAATTACTTTAGTAAACTTGCCGAAGTCGATACTAGAAATAAGTTTTATATCCCTGAAGCGCTCAGGCAGTAAAGAGCTGCCAGGACTTCCCGCTGGATGAACCAACTGCGGATATATATAGAACTAAAAATTACTTTAGTAAACTTGCCGAAGTCGATACTAGAAATAAGTTCTATCTCCCTGAAGCGCTCAGGCAGTAAAGAGCTGCCAGGACTTCCCGCTGGATGAACCAACTGCGAATATATATAGAACTAAAAATTACTTTAGTAAACTTGCCGAAGTCGATACTAGAAATAAGTTCTATCTCCCTGAAGCGCTCAGGCAGTAAGTAGCTGCCAGGACTTCCCACTGGATGAACCAACTGCGGGTATATATAGAACTAAAAATTACTTTAGTAAACTTGCCGAAGTCGATACTAGAAATAAGTTATATATCCCTGAAGCGCTCAGGCAGTAAGTAGCTGCCAGGACTTCCCATTGGTTAATCACAAACGAAGTCATCAAAAATTCTGTAATAACAACAATTAAGAAGATTGAGACACATGCAGGCAAACTAGTGCCCCGATGCATCTGTTACTTTCAGGTACTGATTGCCCAAGAAAGCAAAAGAAAAATCTTCTGAGTAGTTACTTTTGACTTTGTTTGTTATTTTGTTACTCAGACGAAGTCATTATACATTCTGTAATAACAACAATTAAGAACTGAAACACAGGCAAACTATTGCCCAGGTGTATCTGTTACTTTCAGGTAACTGATTACCCAAGAACGCAAAAGAAAAATCTTCTGAGTAGTTACTTTTGACTTTGTTTGTTATTTTGTTACTCAGACGAAGTCATTATACATTCTGTAATAACAACAATTAAGAACTGAAACACAGGCAAACTATTGCCCAGGTGTATCTGTTACTTTCAGGTAACTGATTGCCCAAGAAAGCAAAAGATAAATCTTCCTGTCTGAGTAGTTACTTTTGACTTTGTTTGTTATTTTGTTACTCACACGAAGTCATTATACATTCTGTAATAACAACAATTAAGAACTGAAACACAGGCAAACTATTGCCCAGGTGTATCTGTTACTTTCAGGTAACTGATTACCCAAGAACGCAAAAGAAAAATCTTCTGAGTAGTTACTTTTGACTTTGTTTGTTATTTTGTTACTCACACGAAGTCATTATACATTCTGTAATAACAACAATTAAGAACTGAAACACAGGCAAACTATTGCCCAGGTGTATCTGTTACTTTCAGGTAACTGATTGCCCAAGAAAGCAAAAGAAAAATCTTCTGAGTAGTTACTTTTGACTTTGTTTGTTATTTTGTTACTCAGACGAAGTCATTATACATTCTGTAATAACAACAATTAAGAACTGAAACACAGGCAAACTATTGCCCAGGTGTATCTGTTACTTTCAGGTAACTGATTACCCAAGAACGCAAAAGAAAAATCTTCTGAGTAGTTACTTTTGACTTTGTTTGTTATTTTGTTACTCAGACGAAGTCATTATACATTCTGTAATAACAACAATTAAGAACTGAAACACAGGCAAACTATTGCCCAGGTGTATCCAGGTAACTGATTGCCCAAGAAAGCAAAAGATAAATCTTCCTGTCTGAGTAGTTACTTTTGACTTTGTTTGTTATTTTGTTACTCACACGAAGTCATTATACATTCTGTAATAACAACAATTAAGAAGAAACACAGGCAAACTATTGCCCAGGTGTATCTGTTACTTTCAGGTAACTGATTACCCAAGAAAGCAAAAGATAAATCTTCCTGTCTGAGTAGTTACTTTTGACTTTGTTTGTTATTTTGTTACTCACACGAAGTCATTATACATTCTGTAATAACAACAATTAAGAAGAAACACAGGCAAACTATTGCCCAGGTGTATCTGTTACTTTCAGGTAACTGATTACCCAAGAAAGCAAAAGAAAAATCTTCCTGTCTGAGTAGTTACTTTTGACTTTGTTTGTTATTTTGTTACTCACACGAAGTCATTATACATTCTGTAATAACAACAATTAAGAAGAAACACAGGCAAACTATTGCCCAGGTGTATCTGTTACTTTCAGGTAACTGATTACCCAAGAACGCAAAAGAAAAATCTTCTGAGTAGTTACTTTTGAATTTGTTTGTTATTTTGTTACTCACACGAAGTCATTATACATTCTGTAATAACAACAATTAAGAACTGAAACACAGGCAAACTATTGCCCAGGTGTATCTGTTACTTTCAGGTAACTGATTACCCAAGAACGCAAAAGAAAAATCTTCTGAGTAGTTACTTTTGAATTTGTTTGTTATTTTGTTACTCACACGTAGGGGGTAATCCTTCGCAACGCTTGCCATCCGTTAAACGGCGTGTGAAAAGCGTTGATAGATACCAACGCCACAGTAACACGTTCAAAGTTATCGTTGAGAGCCTCGATATATAATTTAATTTTCTCGTGACGTCATAAGAGTTGGGTTCATCGGCGGGCGGCGGCGGCGGAGTGAGAGTGCGGACGTGAAGGTTTATAAACAATTTGCAGTTCGATCACCTGATCAATTCAAATAAAAGGCAGTACCTTCTATTTAGTTATTTTAAGAACCTGAGTGTTGGTCCGGCCGGGGTTTGAAACCGCGACCTCCCACACGCCGTTGAAATACTGCCGGAAGTTTGTTTTCTCGTACGGTTGACTGTATTGGCTTGCCACAAGTCGAGCGCGAGGCGAGCCTGTCGCGACTTCGTGTAACGTACACATATAGTATTGGGGGAGGTCACTAAACAACAGATAAACAATAGATAAATATAATGCTTCTTTAATGGTCCTGTGGACTAATACAAACCCTACCCCTACATTTTAAGAACCCCTAACCGTCATTCGTCAACAACGGGTTCCGATACTACACGAAGTACCTAAGCGAAAGTCTAGTTTGACCGCTGTGTTGAGAACCTCGAATAGAGCAGATCTAGTATGAGTGGGACAAACTATAACTGTCGTGGGACATATTTTGGACATATTTATCAATCTATTCCGAGTGCTATTCATTGATCATGACCACTGTTCCGCCTTTAATAATTCCATCAGTTAACCATTTTACAGTACAGTTCTGGGTAAGGCCTACCCCGGGTCCTAAAGTTGCCTTAAGTCGCCTTAAGTCGCCTTAAGTTGCCTTAAGTTGCCTTAAGTTGCCTTAAGTTGCCTTAAGTTGGCCTTAAGTTGCCTTAAGTTGGCCTTAAGTTGGCCTTAAGTTGCCTTAAGTCGCCTTAAGTCGCCCAAAATTGCCTGAAGTTGCCTTAAATCGCATCAAGTCGCCTTAAGTTTCCACATTTTTTACCTCGATTTTGCTTAAGTCGCCTAAAGTCGCCTTAAGTTACCCAAAATTACGGCAACTTTAGGACCCGGGGTAGGCCTTGGGTACTTCGCTTGGAAGGGAAACGGAAAACATAATTTTTATTCGTCCCAGTAAAAGGTGTCATGTAGACAGGAAGCCCGCAAAATAGTTGTATGACATTTTCCGCATTGGCATCCGATGGAAGACGCTACAGATTTAGGGGAGAGGATGGAAGGGAAAGGTAGGGATGGGAGGGTGGGGGGTGGGGGGAGGGGGGGGAGGGGGTGGGGGTGTGAAAGTGCTAGATAAGGTCAGCGGTGTCGCCCAAGTGCGTTTACGAACAGTTCACTTTAGAGTTTAGTCTTTAGCCAGCCAGAGGTTGTTGTTTGTTGATGGAACAAGGCTAAGAAAACTTGCTTTATTTTGGCCTAGCAGGCAAATGTCTAAGTTCCAAGAGCTAAAGAAAGAAATTTCTGTCTTGGAAAGGACTTTTGGCCCGCAACATGAGCATTTTCGTGTATCGGCCAACGGTTTAGACGAACTAATATGCCGCTTTGTGTGCCCGAGTTCTGCCGAGGTGCATGTCATTCACTGCAACATTTATGTACGAGAACGCGTCTTTTTACTAGATTTATTTGTAATTACGAATCAATCAAGTTCTATTCGGATTGTGAGATGGCTTAGTAACTTGTCTCACGGTACATTTGATGGTATTTAGGAGTCTTATCCTGATCCACCGCCGATGTGGTTCAGCGAAAGCGAAGACTCTGCAATTACAGAAGTCGTCGAGTCGGTGAGCAGTTCGGTGGAGCCAACACATCCAAAACTGGTACGAAAAATCACGGTTCTTACCCTATATGGTTGCTCTAAATTTAATCCAATATCTTTAAAATGTATTGATTTGGGTTGTGTATTATTTTCCTCCTCTTTTCCTAGCTACTTCGAGCGACACAGTGGCTTGTAAGAGAGCTATTTAAGACGCGAGGTTTGCCCGTGCCTCCACACGTCGAAAGCTTTATAGACGCTGCTCAAATCATTCAGGTATTATATTCCCCGAATAGGTCCTGACAGAGGAATATCTCGATATTTAATTATGATGTATCATTAGAGAGATATTTGAGACTTCCTGTGGCCAGTGCTTGAAATACCAAGATGAAAATATGCACGTTTTTGAACTGAAAGTGAGGAACTACAAGTGGAACCCAAATTATGCTTGTTCATCGAGTGTCTTTCGTTTTGACTTTTGGCTAAAACTTTATATAAACATCGAGCTCTGTAAATCGTTTATTCGAATACTGGCACATACACGTTTTTACCTCATCTGAATGCAATCCGTCAAGTGGGAATCTCCTGTGTACCAGGAATGGGGAAGACAAAGACTGGTTTTTCAATTCTTTTGTGTTGTCTGTTTTTCTCCCACAACAGAGTTTCTATTGAATGTTTTGCTTCCCTTGCCTTATTATGGCTCATTAATGCAGTTTCTCACCATTTATTCGTTGCTGTCATAATGCAATGTGAAAGATATCTATAGATAATCACAATTGGGTATGTAGTTTGTTTTAAAAATAACTACATTTATTTTGTTAAGAATTCTTGGAAAAATGTTTTTGAAGAAATCTTGAAATTTTAATACAATGTATGTTTAATTAGAATTCAAGGCAAGATGCCACTTTTTGTATTTTTATATTTATTAACGATTATTGCAATTTGGATACTATGGGTGCTGTAAATGAGTCCCTTTGACTCTTGTCTCGTCACTTTTTAACTAATTAATGATTTCAAAATTCGGCAAAGGACAAAACAATTATCTATACTGTAACTTTCACTATTGAACTACATATTTTATGCTAGGCTAAGCATTACCATATTTACTCTAAATGCACCTCCCAGATTCAGCACCGCCCCTGAATAATGAGAACAAAAATACTAACAAGTGCCACCCTCGAATAAGCGCCACACCCCTCAACAACAACATAGCGCTTATTCAAAGCACTTGAGTTCTAGCGCGGTGCTTATTCGGAGAGTGTCAAAGCAAAAATGAAAACGATATGGTTGGTTTCAAACCAAGAGTGAAATTATTTTGTTGTTGTTACATGTATCGTTTCTAGAAATAAAGAGCAGTTTTGTTTTATTCAGAAATGTTTTTTTTTTAATAGGTTTTAATAAGCACCTCCCCTGATTAAGCACTGCCCTCGAATAAGCGCAGCATCAAAAAGTCAAAAAATTTAATAAGCACCACAGCGCTTTCTCAAGTAAATACGGTAATGCAAAACATGGGTATTTTATGCCAAGAAGTTCCCAGAAAGGGCATGTTTACACTAGGTCAATTTGTATTTACTTAGCCAAAAAGGTGTTGATAGTGGCGTGAACAGTACAAAATATACTTTTAAGCACTATTAAACTTCAAGGTACTGTTGTCCTACTGTACTTCAGAGGCAAACAAAATATTCAGTTAGGTGAGAAACTGACAGCTTTGTCAATGCTCACCTATTCTTTTTGTGAGTCTGCCTCAATTAAGTTAATTTGATCTCGAACTCTGCATTAAAAACACATTTTGATTGACAGTTGTGGTTAACAAATAGTTTGCATAATTTCTAGTGCAAACACTTTAACTAAATGGCAGACACCAACATTGTGGTTGTTTACCATTTACAACAAAATCCAGTCATTTTGGTTAAATATTTTTTCAGTTTGTCCCAGTGCTTGACACTAGTGGTAGTCCACTATCTCCAGACTACGAAATATTCAAGTTGAGCTAGTGAATCTTGAGACACACTAGCCCTTGGGCTAGTAGATTTTACTTAATTTGTATTGATTATTTTTTTTCATTGAGATAACAGTTTTCTTTCACAGCAGTGTGGATTACTAAAATTAAGTGTACCGGCTACTAGATTTTGTCAATCAGTAGCCCTGGGACTACATGTAGTTCCTAAAAAGTTGGTTTTGAGCATTGCATCCCATGGGTTGTCTTCAGAGGTAGTCAAAAATTCCCAACCAGTTCAACTGACCAGGAAGTTTGTGTTCCATTTACATTCCTGGTATGACTGTTTCTGGCCATGTTTGGTACATATTATGTGTAGTTCCAGCCTGGCCTTATGCTGAGTTTTGCATGGTTACTTATAATCTCGATGGTTTGTGTGCATACATGTAAATGGTACACGTTATTCCATTCAGGTTTGGGGACTTGCTGCGATTTATGTAGGAAGGGGTAAAATAAAAGATTGTGCATGGTCATGGCTCATTAGCTATGGTTGAACGACTAAACCCAAACGTTTCTATTGGCAGATTGGTTAACATATTCCAACATCTATTGTGTTTTATGCATGGTCACGGTTGGAAAAAGCGAACAAAGACATACAACAAAGAAGGTTGTTGGGTTTCATAACCATCCCCCTCTATTAACATTACATAACTGTGGTTGAGGAGGTGAAAAAAAGTGTGTTGAATGTCCCCCGGCCTACAGGGTAAAATAAGATTGAGTTTTTAAAAAAGGAAACCCTGACTGGTGGAATACATTTCCATTTAATTGTTGGCATACAGTAATAGTCTAAATTTGAAATTTGTTGAACATTTTTAAAATTGTTTCTAAGAAATTGGATATTAGTATAAGCCATTTTGTGCTATGAATTTCACCGCTATCTTGGATGTGATCATGTTTTTCAGTGGTCCATATTGTTAGAAAACAAGTTATTTTGTCATGTAGCAATAGGGACAGATACATCCAATTTCTTTTGAAAACAAATATATTTTCCAATTAATTTTTTTTTAGATTTAGACTATAGTGCTAACAATTCTTTCCAACAGTTAGGGTTTTCTTTAAAGTGCATACAAGACCAATTTTATCATTAAAATCGATTCTCCATCAAGTAAATAGTTGAATATTTGTAAAATATTTCTTAATTTGAGTGCTGCGTCTATGAGTTGTAGAGGTTTCTATTTCCGATATGCTAATTATGTGACAACATGTGAGGACTCATTTATGATATAATCAAAAATGTGATGGCAGAAATATACATATTTTTCAAAACATCCATGTAATATGTGGGCCTTATATCAGTGATTTTACCAAAATTTTTGTGTAAATCCGAAATTGTTTCATTCACAAGGAGAAACAAATGACCTTTTGTTGGCCTCACATGTCATCACATAATTAGCATATTGGAAATAGAAACCTCTAACTCATAGACACCACTCAAATTAAAAACAATATTAAAAGTTCAACTACATGTACATGTATTTACCTGATGGATAATTGATTTTAATGATAAAAAATTTGGGCTCATAAATTATGCACTTTAAATTTGCTTGCTACAATAAAAAAAAAAATTACTCATATATACTGATTTTTTTCTTAAAAAGGAAAATGACAGAGAAGGTACAACAGAGAGAATGGAAGAAGATGAGAGTGAAGATGAAGGGCTTGAAGAGGTACTCAGACAGTGTTTCTGCAAGATAATTATTGTCTGGGACACTTGTCCTATTGATAGGTTTAGGACATTTAGAGGCTGGGGCAGAGTGCTAGCCCAGAGGTCCTGCGCATGCAGTGAGTTGAACCGGCCAATTTGTGTGTGCATAATTTGTTGTGCTTTCCTGCATGTTGAGGCATTCTGGGAGAGGTCACACCAATGTTTCTTTGCATGTAAATGCTTCTGTACATTAAATTTTCATGATTTCTTGAACAAAAACAACTTGTAAGCAAATAATTATTATTTTATTGCATGTACATCATTTTTGTTAGGACAATTCAGCCTAATTGACCAAGATGTCTTTGGACATTTGGAAAATATTTTGGCAAATTGCGAAAGACCAACTGCAAAATGAATCACTGGGTACTGTATGCATAATGTTTTCAACATTTTTTTATTTCATAAATTTTAAGCATTTACATAAATGGGAAATCATCAATACCCATGCATCAATGATGAAGAAATGGAAATATTATTCTCGTCAATGGTTTTTGCCTGACAATGTAAATCTGTCAATTCCCTCTGTGGATATTCAGAAATTACATAATGATCTGTGGGAATTTTTGCGCAAGAAGTCAGAGTGAGTGGGAAGAGAAAAAAAGAGAGATCAACCCATACTGTTTAAATCACAAGCTTTGACCAAATATATTTTATTAGGATAGGCCAGTGGACATATATTACTTGATTGCTGTTGTACAAATGTACAATTTCTGTGGTTCCAAAAGTGGCATGATTTTTGGGTGTGTACAGTACGTACTGTATATTAGCCATTTCGTAAACTGATGAAGTACTGGGAGCAGCAGGGCTAAAACAAAACAAGCTGGCGGCCGCTGGAGCTCCAGTAGGTGCTTCAAGGTACGTGTACATCGCCTGTTACATGTACATGTATATTCTCGTTATTAACAGACAATGAAACTTTTGCTTGACTTTCAGTCTTCGGCCCCAAGTTTTATCACATATTCCTACTTTCTTACATGTACAAATGAAGGACTGGGTGCAACAAGGGTGTAAGTGACTCCTGATCACGTTCTAAATTCTCCCTTAGAAAACAAAGAATTTGAAGGAGAATTTAATGCAATCAGGAGTCACTTATGCCCTTGTTGCACACAACCCTTCAAATGTATGTTGACCTACATGTACTTTGTATTTTGAAAGGCATGAGTGAGTGTGTAAATTTAATAAAATTCAAATAATTATTTTAAAAAAGAACCCCATCACACGAAAGATCACATTGAAGTTAGTATGTTTACCGAGTTTGATGATGTTTGAGTAAAATTCAGCTGAATGGCAAGCTTTCGAAAATCACAAAAATGAGAGAGTTCAGTATGGACAGTCATACCCTGAACTCTTATTTTTGTGATTTTTGAAAGCTCACCACCTCGTCAATATTCATCCAAACATCCCCAAACTCAGTGAACACACTCATTTTGATGTGATCTTTCGTGTGGTGTTTAAAAAAATATATCATTTTTTCATTTACGAAAAGGCAAATATAAACTGTATAAATATGCACTGTATATGTTGTGGGGAAATTCTGAACAGTGGTTCAATTTGTTTGGACCAGGGCAAATATTTTTGAACGGGGCAAACATTTTTGAACGGGGCAATTCTCAAGATTCTAAAAAGGGAGTTTTCAATTAGTTCACATGACTATTGAAGAAGGGTTATAGTCTGTGTTGTTTAGTGACTTAAGTGTGACTTTTAGATATTAGGAATAATTTATAGTTATAATTATTGTATAGATTAGTAGCCATTTTCTTGTTTTAATATCACTTGTTAATTCAGTTTTTAACTGCTAGAGAGTGAAATAAACAATATTATTATTATTATTAGTGACTTAGCCCTAATACACATAAATAATTAGTGATTTGCTCTAAACACCCTGAATTAGTGACTAGCTCTAAACACCCTAAATTTGCTTTTGACTAATTTTATTAAACAACCTAAATTTACTTGTGACTGTAGCTCTAAACATCCTATATTTTAATTTAGTGACTAGCAGGAGCCCATTACCAGGAGCGTCCATCTTTCATACTTGTCCTGTGAAGCCTGGAAATTCGAACTGGTCTATTTTTAGATGATTATTCCTGCACAAAAGTATGATGTTGTTATGGTTATCACTGGTGAGAGATTGAACAGCCAATCGCTAAAACTCAAACCGTGTTAAGTATACAAATCAGGTACATGTACCCATTCAGTACAGTAGTTCAATCTCAAAGGAATACCCTGTGTATGAAAACCGTGTCAATAATGACATACCACGTCAACATCTTGTGCTAAGAATAGATCAGCTCGGATGTCGTGACTTCACAAATCCAACACAGATAGATGCTCCTGGTGTGACTAGCTCTAAACACCCTAAATAATTATTAGTGACTAGCTCTCCCTGGTGAAAAACCTTGCAGGATCCTGACAAGATCCTTAAGGATCCTAGCCAGGATCCTCCAAGGATCTTTGAGGATTCCTTACAGGATCCTAGCATTTCCTTGCAAGGATTTTCCAGGATCCTTAAGGAACGTGAAAGGATCCTCAAGGATCCTGAAGGATCCTTAAGGATCCTGGCAAGGATCCTGGGAAAGATCAGGATCCTTGAGGATTGTTCCAGGATCTTTGAGGATTGTTCCAGGATCCTCGAGGATTGTTCCAGGTTCCTTAAGGATTGTTCCAGGTTCCTTGGGGATTGTTCCAGGATCCTTGAGGATTGTTCCAGGTTCCTTAAGGATTGTTCCAGGATCCTTGAGGATTGTTCCAGGATCCTTGAGGATTGTTCCAGGATCCTTGAGGATTGTTCCAGGTTCCTTGAGGATTGTTCCAGGTTCCTTCAGGATTGTTGCAGGATCTTTGAGGATTGTTCCAGGATCCTTGAGGATTGTTGCAGGATCCTTGAGGATTGTTGCAGGTTCCTTGAGGATTGTTGCAGGATCCTTGGGGATTGCAGGATCCTTGAGGATTGTTCCAGGATCCTTGAGGATTGTTCCAGGATCCTTGGGGATTGTTGCAGGATCCTTGAGGATTGTTGCAGGATCCTTGGGGATTGCAGGATCCTTGAGGATTGTTCCAGGATCCTTGAGGATTGTTCCAGGATCCTTGGGGATTGCAGGATCCTTGAGGATTGTTCCAGGATCCTTGAGGATTGTTGCAGGATCCTTGAGGATTGTTGCAGGATCCTTGAGGATTGTTGCAGGATCCTTGAGGATTGTTGCAGGATCCTTGGGGATTGCAGGATCCTTGAGGATTGTTCCAGGATCCTTGAGGATTGTTCCAGGATCCTTGGGGATTGCAGGATCCTTGAGGATTGTTCCAGGATCATTGTCTCAGGATCCTTGACAATTGTTTTTACAGGATCCTTGGGGATTATTTCAGGATCCTCAAAGAATCTGGAACAACTCTCAAAAATATTTTACAATGTAGTTATCTACTTCGAGGATTGCTTCATTGCTAGGATGACAATTCACAATAAGGAGTATTTGTTTCATTGATAACACATACATGTATACACATAAACATGCCGGGCTGTCATTAGAAGCCAGCTACTGGGGATCATTGCCAGCAATGTATGATGATGATGATTGCCAGCTACCAAGTTGTAGCTTTAATTGCACAAAAAGACCAGCTACATGTATCTCAGTTGTCCAGCAACTTAAAAACGTAATAGTAGCCATGCATAAAGGAAACCAGATAGTGAAAAACTCAATGAAACAGAAATGAATGTTTAGTAACAGTCAGTGAGAGCCTTTACTGTAACTGTATAATATGAAATTGAATGTAATCTCAGCACTGAGATCTTAAAATAATGATCTTTCAATAAATAAATGCAGATGCACTTTTGATGACATCAGAAGGTACATGTAGTATTAGAGTTGTGTTTACATCTCATGCAGTCTAATAAAACTTTAAAACAATTACCAATCAAAAAGGAAATAAAAGGTATGCAGTTATTTATTTTAATTTATATGAAGGTAGGTACATGACTGTAATTTACAATATACTGCTTTCATATTTGATTATTGCATGCAGACAAAAATCTACATTGTAACTGCCAGCAGCTAAACATAACTAATAATAATTAATTTATAGGTGCCAGGTAATAAACTGCCCTACAAAACTAAACTCTACACCACAACAACCCAAGTACATATTAATAATCTACAGGCATGTATGCTGACTGTACTACCAGTATAATTATTGCATTTATGCTGTTACAGGTACAGCTACATGTATTTAAAAAATGTTGTCTCCCAATATGACTAAAGCTTACAATGTACCTGACCAGACTGAAACGAAATTGGATAGTAGATTTACATTCTAAAATCATGTCATCAGTCTGTTCTTGCTAGCCACCTTTTCCTTCCTTTGAAGGGAATTACGGAGGTCTGTGTACAGGCTAGTTCTTGCTTGCTCGATTTAAAATGTACATTTTTCACTTGTCATTATATATGTACATGATTACATATTAGACAGCAATGTTGGCCTTCTACCAATTTTCTCACTTTTGGTCTGGTTGCAACAGGCTTAGTCACATTCAACTACAACCTTTTTTTGAAATAGTTCTATATAAATAAGCATTTGTACACTTTGAATTTGGGGTTCCTAAAAATAAGGACAGGAATTGCTCAACAGATACCAAAATTGCCCTTTGTCACACCCTGAGGGAGGATGGGAACTTGTTGTTTACCTGGGAACTTGTTTTTGAAATGGTTAGGGTGAGTTTTATGGTTTGGTTTTGGGCTTGAAGCCTATAGTGAGTGATTCATGTCTAAATTAGTCAAATTTCTGGCCTCGTGCAACATAATCTTTCCAGCTATAAGATTAGCTATAAAAGAAGCATTTAAAATTCATTCATAATTGCCAGTGGCTCGATTCAAAGGAAGCTATCATGCATGATGAGCTTCATACATGTACATTACAGTAAATTACAGTGGCATCTATGAATAGCAGTTTCAGCGGTATTGACCTGAATGCCTCACTTCGATGTAATGAAGTTCTATTCAAGCTGTATCTAAATTAGTTGTGCTAGTTTAAGAGGGTGGTGTCAGCAAGATTGATGGTTTCAATGTCGCTTCATTATATCAAAGTGAGGCATTCAGGTTAAATATGGCTGAAACTGCTATTCGTAGATGCCACCATAATAACAACTGTTACACAGGTTGTACTCCATTTTATTTTCAGTGGTTGTGGACATACATGTAAATGTTCAACCCTTTTGTTTGGTTCTTGATGACAGATGAGCATTACATGTACTAGGAGAAAAAAGTTCTTTGATATGCCATATAACTTCATCAAAAATAAGATAATTTCTACCCAGCTGAAAGCTAATTGCCTGAAATAAGAGTATTAGACATCCTGCATGCAGATGTTAGCCTACCCTGTGAGCAGAGGCAAGGGGTCATCTTTTCAAAATCATTTAAATGGAGGCATTTAAATGTGAATTTATACGTAGACAAGGTTTATATATAGGGTATTATAATATAGATACGATAGTATGTGCGCTCTGATTGGCTGTTTAGGCATGTTTATCAGAGTATATAACATGGTTTGCCATGTTTTATTGTTTTCAACTGGTGCAGGTTTCCTTTCATTGTGCGCGTAAATATATATTATAAAACAGATAAAGAAGCCTTAAATCCATGTTTTATTTAAGAAATAGAAAACATTTCTATAGAGTTATAGAAACACGAGTGGGAGTTTGGGAGAACGAGAAATGGCAGTGGGAACACGAGCTCGAAGGGCGTGTCAGAGTGTTTCCACAGCTATTTCGAGTTCTTCCAAACTTCCACAAGTGTTTCTATAACTCTATAGAAACAAGGGGAAAATGTTTTCTATTTCCTTTATAAAATAAACGAATAAAAGCATGGAAATGCTGGCTTAATTTGATAACCAAAACGTAAATTCTCACAACTAGCTCAAGCGCGCGCTCAACTGTCTATGTATCTATAGAGTTATAGAAACACGGCTTACAGCCAATCATAGTGCGCGTACTATCGAAACTATTTTATAAACTATCATAAAACACTCTGGACATTTGAGAAAACTTGAGAAATGTTGAAAGCACGCGCCTTCGGCTTGTGCTTTAACATTTCTCTCATGTTCTTAAATGCCCAGTCGTATTTTATGATAGTATAAAACATGGCTAAGGCTTCTTTATTTGTCAAACAATCTAGCTTACCAGTAGTCTTAGAGACAGGCAAAACCCAACAGACATCAATAGGATGATTTTACTTAACCCATGAAATAGATATTACTGACTAAAAGTCACAATTAGACCCTAATTCCATTGCAAGTAAAACCACTCTAACAATCCTTACTAATCTAAGTTTAGTTTATTAGCTATGTACAGGCCGGTTTTCTATTTAAAATTAAAGAATAAAAGCACAGTGTTCAAGTGATTCTAATTTTCACTCACTACTTGGCAGCTACATGTACAGATTGTAGTTTACTTTTCCCTGTTTAGCTTTCTTTGATGGTTTAATAGCTTCTGACCTACAAGGTCATGTCCTGCAAAAAATAATAACCAATAAATAAAACCTAGAATAACGACTAGTTGTGTATGATCTTCTACACTGCGAACGAAATATTCAAATACGTGCTCAACGCATTTACGACACAAGCAATGATCGGCCGAGACTGTGATTAAAACTGGACATAACCCTTCAATTCATACACACAATTTCCAATCTATCTACAGTCTACGCAAGTCATTACTGCTACATGTTCAAGTTAAAGATCAGTTTTAAACTTAATTCAAATGTATGTGACGACTGACGGTTAGGAGTAATATTTAAGTGAAACATGTCTGCTCACCTTCTACTCAGATAAATTTCTTCAGGAATTCATCTCATCCAGGACTGATAATGTCTCTCAATTGAAGCCGTTATTATTATTTTTCCATCTAACAAATCTTCTTCTTGAAATACTGTTGAATTGACCCTTTAAGAGAGCTTCTAAAACCTCCAACAAAACGATCTGGCACCTAAATTGTTCAAACTGTTCCCTAGAGGCCTGGTTACCAAATATGGATAAACTCGGTCCCAGTCTTACTCTAATGTGGACAATCAATAAACAGGACAATGGCGGATATAGCTTTCGGTTCTGTTCGAATTTCTTAACAAAAACACACATTTTGAATGGGTGAACAGAAATACTTCACTAATTAAACAATGGCATTTATTTTTTAAACAATTGCCAGTCAAATCGGTGAGTAATATTCTAGTCATTAGTCGAAAATAACCTGATAATTTTTTAAATGAAGGTATCTTTATTGTAATGTTTCATCAGCTTTTAGTAAAAAATATATGTTATTTATATATGTGTATGTGTGTCTTTATTTATACAATGGAAACAAAAGTACAATCACAATCCATCTGCATCAGGACTATTAATGACTATCAATTCCAAACCTGACCCCCCCCCCCCCCCCCCCCCCAGATGTTTCTAAGGTCTTGTAAGATGATTTTGTTAAAATCCTGGAAAGGTTTATTGATTTAGGAAATATATTCCCTGCAATCTTTGTAAGATCCCACACTTTATTATTATTCCTGTAAGGTCCTGCTTGGATCTTGATGAAATCCTCTAGGATCTTACAATATTCCTGCCTTCAGATAAGTATCCTTGCAAGGATCCTTCCAGTGAATCCTGACAGGATCCTGGTTATAAATCCTCAAGGATCTTGCAAGGATCCTGTCTTTAGAATATAATTATTCCTGCAAGGATCTTGACAGGATCCTGGACAAATCCTCAAGGATCTTACATGTACAAGGATCCTGTCCCTAAAAGGAGTTATTTCCTTCAAGGATCTTGCCTGAATCCTGACAGGATCCTGGATAAATCCTCAAGGATCCTGTCCTTACAAGAAGTTATTTCCTGCAAGGATCTTGCCTGAATCCTGATCCTGACAGGATCCTAGCTGGATAAATCCTCAAGGATCTTACAAGGATCCTGTCCTTACAAGAAGTTATTTCCTGCAAGGATCATGCCTGAATCCTGACAGGATCCTGAATAAATCCTCAAGGATCTTACAAGGATCCTGTCCTTACAATAAATTATTTCCAGCAAGGATCTTGCCTGAATCCTGACAGGATCCTGGATAAATCCTCAAGGATCTTACAAGGATCCTGTCCTTACAAGAAATTATTTCCTGCAAGGATCTTGCCTGAATCCTGACAGGATCCTGGATAAATCCTCAAGGATCTTACAAGGATCCTGTCCTTACAAGAAATTATTTCCTGCAAGGATCTTGCCTGAATCCTGACAGGATCCTGGATAAATCCTCAAGGATCTTACAAGGATCCTGTCCTTACAAGAAATTATTTCCTGCAAGGATCTTGCCTGAATCCTGACAGGATCCTGGATAAATCCTCAAGGATCTTACAAGGATCCTGTCCTTACAAGAAATTATTTCCTGCAAGGATCTTGCCTGAATCCTGACAGGATCCTTGATAAATCCTCAAGGATCTTACAAGGATCCTGCCCTTACTAGATTAATTTGAATGTTACAGGATCCTGAAAGGATCTTAGCAGGATCCTGGCAGGATCCTGGCAAGGATCTTTAGAATTCCTGGGTCCACAGGATCCTTGACAAATCCTTCAAGGATCCTGCCCTTACGAGGATCCTTCTCTGATCCTTAAGGATCCTCAAAGATCCTCAAGGATCCTGCAAGGAGTTTCACCAGGGCTAAACACCCTAAATTAGTGACTACAGTACCGCCAAGGAACATATGTACATTTATTGCAATTTGCTCACGAGCAGGTCGCGATCACTAAGTGTGATCTGCTCGCATCCTGCTCGCGATCTGCTCGCACCCTGCTTGCGATCTGCTCGCACCCTGCTCGCACCCTGCTTGCGATCTGCTTGCGATCTGCTCGCACCCTGCTCGCATCGTGCTTGCATCGTGCTCGCAATATGCTTGCGATCACATTGCAAAGTGATCACAGAATCGTTTCTCAACAGAAAATAACTTAATGTATCTGACTGCAATTTCTGACCGTTTAGCAAAATGTTTACTTTGAAGCAGTTGGCTTCGTTTGTTAATAAGAACGCGAGCAGCTGTGTTGAGTAAGAAAGACAACTCATCGAGTGTGAACGAGAATAAAAGTTTAGTCAAAGATTGTTAGCGGGTGACTGTCTTAAAGAATGTTTACTTCGAAGCAGTTGGCTTCATTTGTTAATAAGAACGCGAACAGCGGTAGTGAGTAAGAAAGACAACTCGTCTAGTATGAACAAGAATAAAAGTTTAGTCCAAAATTGTTAGCGGGCCGCCTTCGAAGCAGTTGGCTGCAATAAATGCCTCTTTTACTATAAACTTTGAATTGTGAATAAAATAATTGTGCAGTTGAATTCTGGTGGTCTTGTCCTTTATTATAATGAATGTTGAACGAAATAATTATGCTAATTTCACACCAGTTGTTGTCAATGTAGTAACGACAGCTAAAATAATTCAAGTATAGACGTTTTTGCGCATCTTTCATAATTATTTAGAAACATGGCTTTAGAAACGTGCATGGCTTCAAAACTTACTTCAAATCTCACTTCAAAACTTCATGTTCCCATAAAGTTTCAGCGATTTTGACAGGCCTGTCAAAAATCAAGACTAACACGCCTGACTGATTGTACATGGGAATTCAGACTCCGAGAAGTTGAGATTTTAATTTTGAAAACATGCCTAAGCACTGCAAACATTTGCAATGATTTTAACCGAAACCTCTAACAACACAAGGATTGAAACTACAGAAGCAAAAGTTTATTTGGTGTTTTGCTTTAAGTGGGTCCTGCATCGCATTCGGGGAACTAATTAATATAAGCAAGCGGCCGTTTTGTTTCGCTAGTTCAGGATTACATATTTTATGCTTGTTCTAGAATATTTGGTATAGATTTTCAGTAACGTTATCAGAAAAGAAATGTAAGGATGCATTACAAGCAAGCAGTGAAGCAGGATGGATAGAAGTTCCTTCACCGACAAACAAACTGCAGTTGTTGATCAATAAAAGAACACAACTCTTATATTCTTCCTCGTGTAAGAACAGAACTCTTTAAGAGCGTTTTTATAAATAGCAGGGTTTTCAATAGAAGCCGGCAGCCGGCGAATCTCGCCGGGTATTTTACATGAAATTGCTGCCTACTTTGATTGAAAAATTCCCCAAAAATTAGATATTTGCGCCAATGGTGCTCGATGCTCGCCGCCTACACTTCAAGTTTTGCCACTTACTTAAAATGTTATTGAAAACCCTGAAATAGATGTTTATTCAGCCATTTGCAATCCAAACACGTCTGTTGTTTGGAATTTGTTTCCTTGATTATTAATAAAGACTTATTATTATTATTATTATTATAATTCTTCGAAGTGTGAAATGGTCAAGAATATACTTTTGCCGAATTTTGGACTGCTGTCTCGAAAACTGTCTCGATAAGTTTTAATTTTTGGAAGCGCTTGTGTCTTAGTCAACTGTAATACACGAACAGTGGTGGGACTCAATAAATAACAAACCTCAAGCGCCTGAGTGTTTGCGAAAAGATTGCACTTGATTTTCAAAAAAGCGATATTCCAATGTAGACCTTAACGGAGACGTTAATATTTATTTGATGAATGACAGGCACTACATGTATACGAAGCTGCATTCTCACAAGATCATATACAAAGTTATGGTTAAGCAATGTGGAATTAGAATTGCTTCGCTTTCTGTCCAACTTACCGTGTTTCATACACTTCTTATTCTTACACATCTTAAGGTAGAAAGAAAAATATTTTACCGCAACTTTTGCTTACGGACGTTTGCTCACGATCAGCTTGTGATCGCAAGCAAATCACGAGCAAGTTGCGAGCGGATCCCGAGCAAGGTGCGAGCAACGTGCGAGCAGATCGCGAGCAAATCGCGAGCAATGTGCGAGCAGATCGCGAGCAATGTGCGAGCAGATCGCGAGCAACGTGCGAGCAGATCGCGAGCAACGTGCGAGCAGATCGCACTTCGTGATCGCGATCTGCTCGCGATCAAATGTACATAATGTTTCTTGCCGGTACTGTAGCTAAACACCTTAAAGTGCATATAAGCCCTGGCTAATTAATATATTTCTAACGAAGAGACTAGAGGCCATAGCCAAAGGATTCCAGAATAAAAAGTTGATTTGATTTATTTTTCATGGTGTATTGGCCGTTCAAAGCTGCCCCAAAACGTGTCTTGGGTTGCCTGTAGACGAAAATCAAGTGTGCAAGAGCGCTTTACAAAATTGACACTGGGTCTAGTTTGACGTCATCAACAGAACACGCTCGATGCACCATTTCATGAAAGGCCTTGCCGAATTAAGTTTTCAGAAACGTTTAGTGCAATATTACCATCTTAATTGGTTATTATATCCACGAAGAGACCAGTTCTGTTGATGACGTCACATTTTATTCTCGTACCAGTACACGTATATGTGCGGAAATTATACTACCTTTTTAAGGTCTAAGCTTTAAAAAAAAGCATAACTGGCCAGGGCTTATGTATGCACTTTAAATTAGTGAGCACCTGTTTTGGACAATTTTATGGTTAGGATTTGGATTAGTTCACTGGAGAATTGAAGAAGCATTATATTTGTCTGTTGTTTAGTGACTTAGCCCTAAAAAACATAAATTATTTAGTGACTACAATGTAGCCCTAAACACCCTAAATTAGTGACTAGCCCCAAACACCCTAAATTAGTGACTACAATGTAGCCCTAAACACCCTAAATTAGTGACTAGCCCCAAACACCCTAAATTAGTGACTAGCCCCAAACACCCTAAATTAGTGACTAGCCCCAAACACCCTAAATTAGTGACTAGCCCCAAACACCCTAAATTAGCGACTAGCCCCAAACACCCTAAATTAGCGACTAGCCCCAAACACCCTAAATTAGCGACTAGCCCCAAACACCCTAAATTAGCGACTAGCCCCAAACACCCTAAATTAGCGACTAGCCCCAAACACCCTAAATTAGTGGCTAGCCCCAAACACCCTAAATTAGTGGCTAGCCCCAAACACCCTAAATTAGTGGCTAGCCCCAAACACCCTAAATTAGTGGCTAGCCCCAAACAACCTAAATTAGTGACTAGCCCTAAACACCCTAAATTAGTGACTAGCTCTAAACACCCTAAAATGCTCAAGTATGAGCATAATTATATGAACTAGAACAAAAGACTGATTATTCGTGCTGTGTTTTGTGGTGCACCTTATATGTGAGGTTTATCAGGCTTATTGCGTATAACTGAAGTTTTAGTTAACATGAACTGAGGCTTGCATGTGATGAAATACGGTAATTACCCATTTTACTCAGATGCTTTAAGTTAACTCAGAAAAAAATGCATAATTGTCTGCATAATAGATCATTTTGTCACTCAATCTGCCCTGAAAAAGCTGCACAATTAGCCATTTTTTCCCACACCCTATCAGAAGTCCTGGTTAATGTTCATATTCAAAATTTAAAAGTCTCACTATTTTAAGTTACACATAATACTAACTTTTCTAAGTATGTTAATGTTCTTACAACTGTACATACATGTACATATTCATATTCAAATTCATATTCAACATTTAAAAGTCTCACACTATTGTAAGTTAATACTAACTTTTCGAAGTATGTTAATGTTCTTACAACTGTACATACATATTCAAATTCATATTCAACATTTATAAGCATTACGACATGCACTCGGTCTAAATGTGTCTTCAACTATTGTTTTCAAGTTTTTTTGTTTTTCAGATTTTGTGGTATCAGATTGGCTGAGAGCAAAACAAAAGCGCTATATAAACAAAAGAGTAGTGGGAATTTCAAATTCCCCAAAACAATACAACACTGACAAAAGATCGGCATGGGAGCGAATCAGAGACATGCAGCTATCTGTTTTAACTTTCTTTCTGTATAACGAAGGGCTTAATGGAACAACAGATTTTGACAATTTGAATGTGCCTCCTTGGCAGTGTCTATTCAAACGTCTCGTAATAAACTTCTCGACACTTCTTCGAAGTGTGAAATGGTCAAGAATATACTTTTGCCGAATTTTGGACTGCTGTCTCGAAAACTGTCTCGATAAGTTTTAATTTTTGGAAGCGCTTGTGTCTTAGTCAACTGTAATACACGAACAGTGGTGGGACTCAATAAATAACAAACCTCAAGCGCCTGAGTGTTTGCGAAAAGATTGCACTTGATTTTCAAAAAAGCGATATTCCAATGTAGACCTTAACGGAGACGTTAATATTTATTTGATGAATGACAGGCACTACATGTATACGAAGCTGTATTCTCACAAGATCATATACAAAGTTATGGTTAAGCAATGTGGAATTAGAATTGCTTCGCTTTCTGTCCAACTTACCGTGTTTCATACACTTCTTATTCTTACACATCTTAAGGTAGAAAGAAAAATATTTTACCGCAACTTTTGCTTACGGACGTTTGCTCACGATCAGCTTGTGATCGCAAGCAAATCACGAGCAAGTTGCGAGCGGATCCCGAGCAAGGTGCGAGCAACGTGCGAGCAGATCGCGAGCAAATCGCGAGCAATGTGCGAGCAAATCGCGAGCAATGTGCGAGCAGATCGCGAGCAACGTGCGAGCAGATCGCGAGCAACGTGCGAGCAGATCGCACTTCGTGATCGCGATCTGCTCGCGATCAAATGTACATAATGTTTCTTGCCGGTACTGTAGCTAAACACCTTAAAGTGCATATAAGCCCTGGCTAATTAATATATTTCTAACGAAGAGACTAGAGGCCATAGCCAAAGGATTCCAGAATAAAAAGTTGATTTGATTTATTTTTCATGGTGTATTGGCCGTTCAAAGCTGCCCCAAAACGTGTCTTGGGTTGCCTGTAGACGAAAATCAAGTGTGCAAGAGCGCTTTACAAAATTGACACTGGGTCTAGTTTGACGTCATCAACAGAACACGCTCGATGCACCATTTCATGAAAGGCCTTGCCGAATTAAGTTTTCAGAAACGTTTAGTGCAATATTACCATCTTAATTGGTTATTATATCCACGAAGAGACCAGTTCTGTTGATGACGTCACATTTTATTCTCGTACCAGTACACGTATATGTGCGGAAATTATACTACCTTTTTAAGGTCTAAGCTTTAAAAAAAAGCATAACTGGCCAGGGCTTATATATGCACTTTAAATTAGTGAGCACCTGTTTTGGACAATTTTATGGTTAGGATTTGGATTAGTTCACTGGAGAATTGAAGAAGCATTATATTTGTCTGTTGTTTAGTGACTTAGCCCTAAAAAACATAAATTATTTAGTGACTACAATGTAGCCCTAAACACCCTAAATTAGTGACTAGCCCCAAACACCCTAAATTAGTGACTACAATGTAGCCCTAAACACCCTAAATTAGTGACTAGCCCCAAACACCCTAAATTAGTGACTAGCCCCAAACACCCTAAATTAGTGACTAGCCCCAAACACCCTAAATTAGTGACTAGCCCCAAACACCCTAAATTAGCGACTAGCCCCAAACACCCTAAATTAGCGACTAGCCCCAAACACCCTAAATTAGCGACTAGCCCCAAACACCCTAAATTAGCGACTAGCCCCAAACACCCTAAATTAGCGACTAGCCCCAAACACCCTAAATTAGTGGCTAGCCCCAAACACCCTAAATTAGTGGCTAGCCCCAAACACCCTAAATTAGTGGCTAGCCCCAAACACCCTAAATTAGTGGCTAGCCCCAAACAACCTAAATTAGTGACTAGCCCTAAACACCCTAAATTAGTGACTAGCTCTAAACACCCTAAAATGCTCAAGTATGAGCATAATTATATGAACTAGAACAAAAGACTGATTATTCGTGCTGTGTTTTGTGGTGCACCTTATATGTGAGGTTTATCAGGCTTATTGCGTATAACTGAAGTTTTAGTTAACATGAACTGAGGCTTGCATGTGATGAAATACGGTAATTACCCATTTTACTCAGATGCTTTAAGTTAACTCAGAAAAAAATGCATAATTGTCTGCATAATAGATCATTTTGTCACTCAATCTGCCCTGAAAAAGCTGCACAATTAGCCATTTTTTCCCACACCCTATCAGAAGTCCTGGTTAATGTTCATATTCAAAATTTAAAAGTCTCACTATTTTAAGTTACACATAATACTAACTTTTCTAAGTATGTTAATGTTCTTACAACTGTACATACATGTACATATTCATATTCAAATTCATATTCAACATTTAAAAGTCTCACACTATTGTAAGTTAATACTAACTTTTCGAAGTATGTTAATGTTCTTACAACTGTACATACATATTCAAATTCATATTCAACATTTATAAGCATTACGACATGCACTCGGTCTAAATGTGTCTTCAACTATTGTTTTCAAGTTTTTTTGTTTTTCAGATTTTGTGGTATCAGATTGGCTGAGAGCAAAACAAAAGCGCTATATAAACAAAAGAGTAGTGGGAATTTCAAATTCCCCAAAACAATACAACACTGACAAAAGATCGGCATGGGAGCGAATCAGAGACATGCAGCTATCTGTTTTAACTTTCTTTCTGTATAACGAAGGGCTTAATGGAACAACAGATTTTGACAATTTGAATGTGCCTCCTTGGCAGTGTCTATTCAAACGTCTCGTAATAAACTTCTCGACAGAGATCTGGGCCTCTAAAACGGCCATTTGTATGTTTAAACTGCCTAGAACAACAAACGTTTCAGAAAAACCTCGAGACAAGGCCACAGCTAACACAGGCATTTGTACGTTTTAACTGCCTAGAACAACAAACGCTTCAGAATAAACCTCTCGAGACACAGTCTGCTAACACAGGCATTTGTGTGTTTAAACTGACTAGAACAACAAACGCTTCAGAATAAACCTCTTGAGAAGCAGTCCGTTAACACAGGCATTTGTGTGTTTAAACTGACTAGAACAACAAACGCTTCAGAATAAACCTCTTGAGAAGCAGTCCGCTAACACAGGCATTTGTGTGTTTAAACTGACTAGAACAACGAATTAAGACTCTTGAACTTTATAGAATTCGTTCAAAATTTATTGATTATTTATTGCGGTTACTTGAGTAACTTCTGTATAAATTAAACCAAGGAAATCATGTAAGGCAAGTGTTTTAAAACGACTAAATACATTTAGCGTGTGAATTGTGTGAAATGTTTTACTCATTCAGCCAGTTTCTCCCCGGCCGGCACAGCTCGTTACACGCTCAAATAAACCTGTCTGTCAAATTAAGCCCTATTCATCTAGACCCTCTGGGGACTAGGAGTAACTCCACTCTGCCTTTTTGAATACGTTAACTAACCCAGTGATCACTGGGTTAAAGTCACATGACTTAATGAAAACAAAAGAAACCGAAAACACATTTAGACAGAGCGCATGTCATAATGTCTCACACTATTGTATGTTAATGTTCTTACAACAGTACATAATTATTAAAATTCATATTCAAAATTTTTTTTAATGTTCTTACAACTGTACATATTCAAATTCACATTCTAAATTTAAAAGTCCCACGCGTACGTGTAAGTTAAATAAATCTTATTTTTTCTAGAAGTTGCAGTAATGAATGCATATTAACAAATATTAATTTGTGAACAGGACAATGATGACAACAGTGAAGATTCAGATAATTATGAAATGGAGGAAGAGGCAGAGTGAGTACAGTAAAATGTTTCTATTGTGCCTTTGTTGTGCGAGCTTCTCTGTTTTTCATACATGTATCTTGTTAATGGCAAATTATGCAGTTTTTACATGTAGTTTTATGTTCAGTAGGTGAACACTCCTTCAGAGATGTTGTTTCACATTTTATAATAGATACGATAACGCACGCTCTAATTGGCTAAAAAGCCATGTTTTATCAGAGTATATACTGGCAGTTTCCTTTCATCGCGCATGTAAATCTATATCAAAGCAGATAAAGAAGCCTTAAATCCATGTTTTATACTATCATAAAACACACTGGTCATTTGAGAATGCTCAAGAAATGTTGAAAGCATGTGCCTTCGGCTTGTGCTTTAACATTTCTCTCATGTTCTCAAATGCCCATTGTGTTTTATGTACTGTTTAATAAACAAACAGCAGTGTTTTATCAGGTTTAAAACTCGAGGGTGCAGCCGGAGAGTTTTAGACCTGATAAAACACGTGCTGCAAGTTTTTAAATGGCTTTAAAAAATGCCTAGATTTATAGAATCGTGTAATTCAGTTATTTTGGCGATACGGCCTTAATTTCGGCGGAGAAAATCCAAGTTAAAGTTTATAAATGTAAATTAGGATGAAATGTTTATCACATTTAAAGGTCGCTTCTCGCTTGGTAATTTCCTTTGTTTTTTTGCTCATGAATTATTCATGAGTTTTTTAAGATAGTATAAAACATGGCTAAGGCTTCTTTATTTGTTAAATAGATTACATACAAATGTACTGTACACTCGGCTGTATTAATTACTGTTTTTAGTGGTTGGCCCTAGCCGTGTACATGTATGTGTTGATTAAATGCAGCTATTATAACTGTATTTAAATCCCTACATGTAGATCCCAAAAACTGCATTGTCTAGTAATGTTTTAACTTACATGTACAGTAATTATAAATTTAGCCAGAACCCTGAGTCATTAGTTGCTCTTTTAGCTGTCTGTCCAGTTTCAACAATGTTCTTACTTGTGAACAAGAGATGTAGCTAATTTTCATTGTGTTTGTCATGAAGACAGACATGAAAATAATGTAATTACATGGAATCGAAAATAATGTAATTACATTGAATTCAAAGCATTAATAATTATTTTACATGTACATTGAATGTACCTTACAATTATTAAAACTACTCAGTACAGTCAACATGCCCTTCATGCATTAGGGGTGTACAGGGGGTTTCTCGTGACACATGATCAGACATTTTTATTTTCTGTGAAGCTTGAATTAAAAAAATATCCATGCTCAACGGATTTCGCATGATGTGTGAAGAAGCCAAATACATGTAAGCATTTTACTTCTTATTTCACATGATTTTTCTCCGAGACCTCCAAATACTCTGAAACTGACTGGAACTAAAGACAATACTGTACTTTCCCAATTTAGAAAAACGTATTTTCTTGTCACTCTTTTGTATTTTGAAACTCCCTGAGGCTTATCTACATGTACAATCTTATTTGTGCTTAAAACAGAAATTCGATGATACGTTACTTGCTTATTTTCGTGATTCAGGGATATTTTTTCTATTTGTGATCCATGATTCATTATTTTTATTCTTCGCCATGAACTGTGCTGAGACACCCCCTCCCCCCTGTACATCTCTCATGTATGTTCAAAAACATAATTTATTATTTTACTTGTAGTGATGAAGAGAAAAAGGAGTTACAAGATATTGGAGCAGAGAACTTTGCTGTTCTGGAGCGTCTGAGGCACAGCAGAAGAGAAGATCATCTAAAGGTATTAAGGTTACTGTAGACCTTCAGAAACAGAATTCTGATTTTTTTCTCTCACTTTTAATGTAGTGCCAAGCCCTTAAATAGAATGCCACTTAGAACACTTGGTTGGTTCCAAGCCCTTACATACATGTACAGAATGCCACTTAGAACATTTAGTTGGTTCCAAGCCCTTACATACAATGCCACTTTACCAGGGATTGAGCCAGAAATTGAGCCAGAAATTGAGCCAGAAGGGACAATTTGGCACTTTTGTGAGTGATCTCGCATTTCATTTCCTTTGGAAGGGGACAAAGCGGGTCAATTTGACCATTATTATATTTTTTTCCATGGGACAAAATAATGTATTTTTAAAGCGGGAATGGCACAATGGTGCAGCCTGGCTCGTTCCCTGCCTAACCGGGAGGCGGTTAACTCAGTGGTGACTTCAGTGTGGTCTTACTCCACACAACCTCCTGTGCTTACGTCAAGTACATGCAGAATTTTGAGCATGACTGGACTGAAATTTGTGTAGAAATAACAAATAAAACTTGTGTTAGGGGAATGAATTCTGATTGAATGTCAAGCAGTGGGTGCAATGATCAGTTTGTGCATGGCCATTGTCACATGTACATGTACTGTAATATGGGTGCACAATGCAGGCTGTTGACACATACTTCTAAGCCTGCTGTAATGTGAACCAATTTGCAATATTTTATTGCAGGGAACTGTTTGTGGTTCAATACAAGCAACAGACAGACTAATGAAAGAACTAAGAGATGTCTACAGGTCTGACAGCTTTAAATTAGGTAATGTTTGGCATTGCTTTTCCTCAGTCTATAATTATGTGTTCCAGCTGTCTAGTAATATGGCAGAAGAAACATACTCTTGTACATTGTACTTCAAATATCTGTTTGTGTGCAAAGTTTAAACAGAGTTCCGGTATAAAAGGGCCATGCCAATCAAATCAACTTATCTGCTTTAAAACTGGAAGTTCCGGTATATTAAATGGTCCATGACCAGGTAATTGACACCTTCAGTTGTCACTCAGCCTTTGTCGAGTGAACATCTCTGTGATGCTCCTTGAGTGCTCACTACTGATACATGTAGCTTATGATGCAAAAGAGCTACAGAGTTCAAACTAAACGGTCAGGTCATTAATGAACAACCACCTTCCCTCTGTTCACTTTATGGCTTGTTTTATGTCCAATTAGCACCATAAAACAACATTAACTCTTTTTGCCCCTAATTCTATTTCTAATATACTTCAGTTATCTGAATTACATGTAGCTTCCTTAGAGACTGGAGCAGCAATTCAACTAAAAATTGCAAGATACAGGATGTTATTGTAGTAGTTTTCTCTTGGGAGGGAGTTGATTCATCTTATGACGTCACAGGATCCACAACAAGTAACCAAAGTTAGGGATTAAATGTCCGAAATTGTACAAAATCTGCAAGATTAATACCTTTTTGTCTTTTGGTCTTTCTAAGGAATGACTTGAAGGTCTTTATACATGTAGACTTCACTAGTAAGAGAGAGTGGGGGTCTATAAATATATTCACGATTCAGGCCCTTTTCTTTTGTACACTCACTCTCTCTTGAGAAGTCAATATAAAGACCCTAGTGTTTTTACTGGTTACATGTATAAAGCATAATGCACCAGACTGATTTGCTTCATCTGATCACAGGGAGTTCTAACTTATATTTTGTTATTTGCGAGAAGACACAGGGCTACGGAACTCTTTTTTTCCCCACAAGAATATGCGTGGGACTTAGGCTAAGTCCCCATGTGGGACAAGGGACTTGGGACTCTTGAAGGACTATGTGCAGGAATTAAGAAGTAAGAAAAGCTAAAGGAGGAAATCAAGGTCACATGATGGTTTGATGATCACAGCGCGATACATGGAACGGATGTAAAATTACAGAAAATCGAAAATATGGAATTTAATCAGAAACAGCACTCCACGATTACAGATTTCAAACTTTTTTCGGTTTGGTTATGGTTAGAATATTGTTTATATATAGCAATATCTATGCATTTGTTTCATTGAATTGAATTTTAAAATGTATAATGCATATAAAACAGTTGTCACGACTTTGCCGTTTTATTAGACTTTATACATCTCAAAGAATAAACTTCAGTTATACAATCGTCATGTAATCGCCGAAAAGAAAACTGGAAGAAGCTATCAAAGCTGGAAATGAAATTCTAGTTCTAAAAGCATTCAAATTCGTGCAAGCAAGGTTTTTTTCCAAGCAATTTAGAATATGATTTCAAAAGCCAACGGCTCACAAGTTTGCAAGGATTTCTTGTCAAGGGAACGTAAAGAAGACAATCAAAAGAACATTCAAAAGTTAACTTGGCTTACTTTTCAGGTTTTTGTCCATGTACAATATATAATCTTAGCTATTCCTAGGCAGCTGTGTGAGCGAGAAGAATGAAATTTCAATTCATTGATTGATTAAATTTTTTGTCATTGGCGGAGTCAACTTGGCACTCGAAGACTTGAAAATCACATTAAACTTTCTCAAATCACCCAGAGATTCCACTAGCATAGGCACAGATGATCAAACTACACATAATGGTACAATAATAAAGAATTCTTCCGAATTTGGCAACATTATAAACTCCCAAAACTCTCTTCATTCGTAATATGCAGTTCTGCTTTTGTCGCTTCTGACAGGGAACTGCTGGTAATCGCATCCTACTGACGTCACTAATCAATTGTTTAAGGTTGTCAGTCATCTGAGCCAAATTACATTTGTCCCATGTAAGTCGCAGTGAGCATCGAGCCATTTGTCGATAAATATTGTATTTTTGTTTTTGTGTTTTGAAATAAATAATTTCATCACAAAATTGGCAAGCACCCATCTTCTGAAATTAAGGAAAAGATGTTGGTAGCAAAAAAAGTCAATTTATTCAAATGGGGACCCAGTTATTTTGAATTCAAATTATCACGTGACTTTGCTTTCCTCCCTTATTTTCTTTCTACAATAGTTAGGGCCTTTTAGCCCATGTGGGGTCTGAGCCTGAGTTTCTTGGCCCGTGTGAGGTCTAAGCCTGAGTAGGGGTGGTTACACAGTGTTCGAAAGAATGATCGACTGCAGATTGAGATTCTGAGAGCTTCAGTGAGTTAAAAAGAGAGTATTATAATGGTACATGTATGTGTATTAAGTTAGAACTCCCTGTGATCTGATTGGACAAAATATCATGAATTGTGCATGAATTGTAGAAATTGAAATCAAATAGAATATTAATCGAATTTAACAGCTGATCTTACAGTGTAGTTATTTTTCTTATTCTTTTTTAGGAAATTATTCAGTGTACTTAAATAATGACAACCTGTATGACTGGAGCATCAAAGTCATGAGGTACATTACAGCTACATGTATATTATCCATCTGTTGTTTACAGGATAATGAATCTACTTCGGTTACTGTACATGTATCTTTGTAACTACATGTACATGTATAGCCTGTGTCGCATCCGAACTGAACCCGGTTACATGTACATGTAAGTCTGTCTGCGTAACAGCAACCAAAATCTTGTTCCGACTTCCTGCATAATAATTGCAGAATGATTTATAATTGATTCTGATTGGCCTTTACTAATGCTCATTCTTAAATATGTTTTGGTTGGCCATTCACCAACCTCATGCTACTTGCGGTTAACTTACATTTCAAAACATGGCAGCTTTACACATACGTCAAGAAGGGCAATGATACAATGTATCTGTACAATATCAGTTTGAAATTGAGATTCATTTGCTAACAGAACAAGAGCAGTTGACCAGAGTTGAGTTCAGATGTTAAACAGACTAGATCTTTCCAAGCTGTATGGAATATTTGTTTGTATATTTCTCAAACGAGCCTTTTGTCATGAAGGATTATATAAAGTCTTTGGGAAGTTGCCTGTTGAGTGCTAAACCACGTGCAGTCTATTATCTAGCCTGCTGAAACAGCCAATACATCAAGAAATGGCCTGGTATTCTGTAGTTTAGCCGGAAAGGAGCTTTAAATAAACCTATTAACTACATGTGTATCTCTGAAAGAGGCGATGAGAGTCAAAGACTATAATTTATCTAGACTTGACCTCCCAAGTAAAGAACTGACTCGCATGCAAATGAATAGGTTCAGCTGAGAGGCCTGTGACATGAACTGCTTGTCATCACACGAGGCTGTTGACAGTTGAATGGCCAACCAGAAGACCTGTAATAATGTGCAGTAGTAAAAACCAATCGGAATAGATTATAAATAATCCTGCAACTTCACTGGGGGTCAAAACAAGTTTTTTGGCACTGTTACACAGATATACTTAACCAGGGTTTAGTTTAGATGCGATGCAGGGAATATAACTAAGAGTGGATTTCATGAGTGGGCATGTTATGGCAATGTCGACTTACATTGTACAAAATGGCATGCTGTAAATTGTAAGTGTAATTATCTACTTGTCTGTTTAAACATTTCTGACACCTACCAATATATCAGTGTAAATATATAAATAAATAATGAAAAAATACAGTATATGGCATGCTGTGACATTGAAATGGTTTCCTATTGTCTTTGTATTTCTGATCCAATCAAATGACAGAGTTACGGTACAGTAAGTTACAGTATAGTTACGGTAAGGCTATGGATATGTTTGTCCCACTCATATGAAATCCACTCTGGAATGAACTGTAAGTTAATTCACATGTTAAATTATCTGTGATCAGAGTTGATCCTGAAAGTACCCTCCACAAGGATATGGTACAGATAAAGAAACAGGAGGGTGTCGACCACATTCTACTCAACATGTCATTTACAGTAAGTACAGTAATTTGTTTTGAATGAACCATCGATAATCCACTTTGGGGTATATACTTCATGGTAGTGTTTCGTTCCATGTAGTCTCCCTGCATAATCATTTTCTCTACTGTTTTACAGTATTATGCAGGGAGACTATATGGAACAAAATACTACCATGAAGTATACACCCACTTTGAATACATGTAGTATACATGTATATTATGCTTCAATTGTCACACACAAAGGATTCAATATACATGTACATGTACATGTACCATGTTTTATGCTATCATTAAACACGATGGGCATTTGAGAACATAGAGAAATATTAAAGCACAAGCTGAAGGTGCGTACTTTCAACATTTCTCGAGTGTTCTCAAATGACAAGAGTGTTTTATGATAGTATAAAACATGGATTTAAGGCTTCTTTATTTGTTTTATAATATAGATTTACGCGCGTGATGAAAGGAAACCGCCAGTTGAAAACAATATACTCCAATATACTCCGATACAACATAGCTTTTTAGCCAATTAGAGCGTGCGTACTATCGTATCTATATTATAATAAGAAGTAATCGACTGATGTACAGGATGTACAGTCGTGTATATTTTGCCAGATGGGAAAATTTTGTTTCTTGTTCATCTTGTACAGCTGGGCTTGGTCCAAATGTCATAACATTCCCACCCAGCCCTTTGATGTACTCTAGTAACACTTCTGTCACACTGTGTAGCAGGACATTGTTGTAAATAGTGTAATTATTAGTAGTGCAGTGGCTGTACATAGTGCACATTGTACAATCATGTAAATTATATTGTGGCCTGGCAGGCCTTGAAATTAAAAATATATAGTTGCAAGCCATTAAATGTTAGTTAGCCAAGTTGGTGGTAAGTTTTAGTTGCCAAAAATAATGCTTTAGTTGCAATGGTGCCCATATCATTCGCAATTTCATGCCCTGCCTGGAGACCGCATGGATTCAGATTGTTGCGGGAGAGCTGACTATGATCATTTCACACAAACGTTGTTTGATAGATTTCCAACATGGCAGGATGCTGGTTTGATTGCCTTCTGTTTCATTTTGTTTGGGATTTTCATCAAAAACAATGAATTACTGCCCAACTAAGTTCTAACCCTAGCTAGGTCAACTGACAGATAGTATATAATTCCAACAAAATCTCCAGCTTGCTTAGCAATTGGATGGGTGTGTTGTAATGTGTTTTTCTCCTTTCAGGATAAATTCCCATTTGATCCTCCATTTGTCAGAGTTTGCTACCCTGTTATTAGTGCTGGGTAGGTATTGGCATCAAGTACTGACATCCTGGTAATTATGTATTCATATTACAACCAGGCAACAGTTTAACTAGAGTTTGCTACCCTGTCATTAGGGCTGGGTAGGTATTGGGTATCAAGTACAATGTACATGTACTAACATCCTGGTAATTATGTATTCATTACAACCAGACAACAGTTGTTTAACTAGAGTTTGCTACACATTTGAATTCTTCTCAACAGTTATGTCCTCAGTGGGGGAGCCATTTGCATGGAATTGTTAACCCTACAGGTAAGATTTCAAGTCACATGTTTTATATTAATGATGGCGTCATTAGTGTTGTTGTGTGGTGTCTGTTTTGAGGTGATTGGCGTCTGTTGTGTGGTGATTGGCATCTCTGTTGTGTGGTGTTGGCGTCTGTTGGGTGGTGAATTTGGCATCTGTTGGGTGGTGTTGGCGTCTGTTGTGTGGTGTTGGCGTCTCTGTTACAAGTGTGGTGATTGCTGTCTGTTGGGTGGTGTTGGCGTCTCTGTTGTGTGGTGATTGGCGTCTGCTGTGTGGTGATTGGCGTCTGTTGGGTGGTGAATTTGGCATCTGTTGGGTGGTGTTGGCGTCTGTTGTGTGGTGTTGGCGTCTCTGTTGTGTGGTGATTGCTGTCTGTTGGGTGGTGTTGGCGTCTCTGTTGTGTGGTGATTGGCGTCTGCTGTGTGGTGATTGGCGTCTGTTGGGTGGTGATTGGCGTCTGTTGGGTGGTGATTGGCATCTGTTGTGTGGTGATTGGCGTCTGTTGTGTGGTGATTGGCGTCTCTGTTGTGTGGTGATTGGCGTCTCTGTTGTGTGGTGATTGGTGTCTCTGTTGTGTGGTGATTGGCGTCTGTTGTGTGGTGATTGGCGTCTCTGTTGTGTGGTGATTGGCGTCTCTGTTGTGTGGTGATTGGCGTCTCTGTTGTGTGGTGATTGGTGTCTCTGTTCTGTGGTGATTGGCATCTCTGTTGTGTGGTGATTGGCATCTGTTGTTTCCTTGTCAGGGCTGGAGCAGTGCCTATACAATAGAAGCTGTAATAGTTCAAATATCTGCAACCTTGGTGAAAGGCAAAGCCAGGATTAATTTCCAGGATAACAAGAAGGTAAAGTTTACAAGGACTAGACTTTAGTTTGATTTGATTTGTTCTGTTTACTACTCGAAGGTGGATGGAGAACCTCAATAGGGCTTAAAGCCCCTTCTATGGAGGTCTCCAAGGGCCTACGATTTATTGTCCTTATCTGAGAAGACGTGAAGGTCTAACCATTTGCAGTTCGATCACAAAGGCAGCACTGTCTACTCTGTTATTTTAAGACTGAGTATTGGTATGGCTGGGGTTTTAACGCACGACCTACGGCATGACAGACCAGAGCTTAACCACTGAGCTAACTGGGAGGTGGTTTGCAGTTTAGGCTTCCAGTAGTTTGTATGTACATGTGTACACGTATGCCCAGTAGCAATGTACATGCAAACATTGTATTAACCTACAATGTACACTGCACATCATTAACAACATGATCTAGTTAATTTCTTTATTCACATGTATTTTTAGTTAAAAATTGTTATAATGTTTATCTAGTATTCAGCTTTTAAAGACCCTATGTCTATGTTGCGAGGGTGTAGCTATTGTTATATACCTTCTGGGAATACTAAAAACAATACCAAATTATATCACTATTGTTTACATACTCTATGTCGACCGTTACGTTACGCTTTGTGAGGGTGTAGCTATTGCTACATGTACATACCTTCTGGGAATACTGAAAAGCAATACTAAATTATATCACTATTGTTTACATACTCTATGTCGACCGTTACGTTACGCTTTGTGAGGGTGTAGCTATTGCTACATGTACATACCTTCTGGGAATACTGAAAAGCAATACTAAATTATATCACTATTGTTTTTACGTTTTCTAGCTAAGAATTTCATATCACGAAATTCGCTTGAGTTGCACAAAGCGAATGGTCGACATAGGGTTTTTAACAAAATAATTATTAGCAACCTAGTAGCCTGCGAATACAGCCGTTTCACATCGGAACCACAATCCAAAACGTGACCCCCAAGAGAGACGTCTGTATCTTGAGACGGAAAATTCCATACTGATGACGTTTCGTGGACAGGATCTGGTCTCTTAATTTGTTTGGCTAGTATGCCTAATTATTTTCCGTCTCAAGACGCAGACGTCTATCTCGGGGGCCATGTTTTGATTGTGGTTCCCGATGCGAGACGGCTGTATTCGCAGGCTACCAACCTAGTGGATGTGTTGTAAAATGAATGTAAATGTACCTTTAATGCCATTTTCTCGCTCTCCTAGCCTGGAGTTTATAGTCTCGTCAGGGCACAACAGTCTTTTAAATCCCTCGTTCAAATACACGAAAAAAACGGTAAGTTTCGACTCGACGTACTATTTAAAACACGAATTCAAGTGTTTTATCAGGGGTTCCAAACACTTAGAAAGCCAATGAAACCTGAGGGGCGCAGACATTGAGGGATTTACTGTTTTCGAGGTGTTTGTAATCCCCTGATGAAACACGCTGAGTGAGTGTTTGAAATGGCTTCTCACTAGTGTAGTGGTCAAGGTTCGAACTCCAGTGGAGGCACATTTTTCTTTCTGTGTGTTCACAATTGTTTTTCCTTGGTACAAATATATGTGGGACGTTCAATATGGGTAAAGATTGATCAGTGGTAAATAAGTTATTCAACTCTAGACAATGCAGATAAATAAAATAGCAGAACCTATTATCTTCAATACATCTTGGTGTCGTCGTTGGTGTAGGGTACATTGCCCTTTAAGTTATTAATCACGAAACAACTGGTATTGACACTCATTCAGCACAAGGTGCAATGCACATGACAGTGTTTAATATTCAAAGTAGCTTAGTTGGTATTGATCATAAGAAATGCTAGACTCCAGACCCCGCTCGTCCACTGCACTATCCCTACGCAAAGCGTCTGTTACAGTACAATCCTACAAGGCATGCTGGGTCCAGAAAATCCTGGACCCAGCCGGCATGCCGAGGCAAACCAATCAGTTAAAAGGACATGAAGGGATTCAACATGATTAGATAGAAATAATACCGGAGTCTATTCTCGGTAGATTTTAAGCAAGGCAGTAATTGACTGAAATAAGGTGATTGAAGAATGCAGCAAATGTAAAATACTGACCTCAAACGACCCTGACTCGGCAGCATAAATTTTACCGCTAGCTTCGATCCTAAATGAAAACCCCGCCTGGAGTCACAACAACAACAATTTATGCATACTTACTATACTTTCAAGATATTTAACAATGAGTTATAATTGACAAGATAGAGTGCTGGGATGCCAGAAGTAGCTTGGATAAAACTAATCGAGTCTGGCACCCCAAAAATGTATTAGATTATATATGATATTAATGGTCAGACAAGAAAACACGAACAAACGAACAGAAATAATTTAGGTAGAGTGAGTAACTATTTACATCTCTATTATACAAGTCAGAGGGGGAAAAGGATACACATCACGCTGACAGGCCAGGAAGATCTAAAATTGTAGTTCGCTTACGACTAACATTGAATCGAAATCTGTTTTTTAAGATTTCTTGTATATAAATTTCTGTTATGTATAATAAGTAGATTTGGAGGCTAGTCTAGTGTTGTAACTATGAACTTTTTAAATTGGAATGAAATAATCTTTGAAACTAATTGGAAGGTTATTATTATAAAAGTTAAACATGAAAAGAGCAGTGTGTGTAGATAAACTAGATCGTTCAATTTTAAGATCTTCAGCTTCTTAAAAAGGGGAGTTGTATGTGCATCAAAATGAGAAAATGTAATATGTATAGATTGTTTTGAATAATAAATAACTTGTTGAGTGTAGTAGGGTATGTGTTTCCCCAGGCAAGTAGACCATAGGTAAAGAAAGTATATATTATGGAATAGTATAGGCTAACTAAAGCGTCTAAATTTACATAATGTCGTAATTTTGAGAGTGCCAATTCCTCTAGATATTTTCTTTAATATTTCTTGAGTCTGGATTTCCCAAGACAAATTTGAATCAATCAGGATTCCAAGATATTTTATGTTTTTTGTGTGAAAAGTTTGTTTATGAATAGATCTATACCATGGACTTTTTTCTGTGGGGGATGAAAAACTAGAAAATGTGATTTTTTAACATTTAAATATAATTTATTGGCATTTAGCCATTCATTTATATGAATGAGAGTATTATTGATGATTGTCTTCAAGGAAGTGAGGCTTTTATTAGAAAAAAAATGAATTTTAATCATCAGCAAATAAGTGAGTCACAGTCATGAGAAGAATTAACAAAATCATTGATGTATATTAGAAATAACAAAGGACCTAAGACAGACCTTTGAGGGACTCCATAGTTTATTGGTTTATAGCCAGAGACAATATTGCCGATAGAGACAAATTGATTTCTGTTAGATAAATAAGATGGTAACCATAAATTGGGTAAGCCCCTAATTCCATAATGATCAAGTTTTTTTAGGAGAATGTTGTGGTTTACAGTGTCGAAGGCTTTGCTAAAATCGAGTGCTTCGACCGAAAGCCAAACTGACAATACGAGATTAGATGATACTTTTCAAGAAAAGTGATTAAATGTTTAGCCACAAGTTTTTCCATTAAGATGACAGCAATGAAATTGGCCGATAATTTGTCATTAGAGTTCTAGATTTTTTTTATAAACTGGAATTACTCTTGCAACTTTAAATCTGTTAGGAACTACACCTAGAGTAAGATTTTAAACTGATCATTTAGTCGATCCTAACCATTCAGAAGATACCACTATCATCATAAGCCCTTTAAATGTCTGCTCGTGTAATTGTGATTTCTGGTATCAGCTTAATCTAAAATGAACTGAATTCATAAGATCGAACAGATTTATCATTAGAGCCGTTAACTTATGCTATAAATTTATGTAAGCTAAGGAAAGAGACTCGTTAAAAAGTTTTTAGGGAAAGTGCAGCGGCCGAGCGAGGTCTGTGGAAGAGTCTAAAGAAATACCTTGATGACTACTCCTAATAAGCTTCCATTCTCCCCCCTCCCCTCAGTGACAGATTACCATAAATGTTCCTACTTCCCAAAAACAATAAGACTGAAACTTGCAAGAGTACTTGCCAACTAACTGATTAACTACTTTGTACGCTTGTTTATTTATTTTTACGACCGACTCGAAAGAATCCTCTTTTAGTCGAGTATAGGGAGATATGTAGATATAGATTTAGTTTCCATACATGAACACTAACAAATTGAATGTTATTTTCTCCAATAGGATGGTACACGCCACCCAAACATGAAGGATAACTCCAAATATAATGTCAAGTGATGCGATCTCTCCAGGGTACATGCTATACTAGTATCAGACCACCTCACCTGTTAATGTTCAATGAACATCACCATGTTGCTAACAGTATACTGTAGGAAGCGTAGATACGCAGATCAGTAAACTCGTCGCTAGCTGTCTACTGATGTGCTTATCTGTGTTTGAAGAGTGCTCGTCTTTATAATGCCGATGAACTCAAACTCGTACAGCAGATTACTAGGTTAATGTGGCTACAACTCTTGGAAAATAGGGATCTTTAGCTAAAACAACCTTGTGCAGTATGACATAACGAAGTATAAATCTTAGTCACCATCCATCTATTGTTTAGAACATTTTAATACAATAGACCAGTTTCGTATTCGATACTACCGCTGAATGCGACGTTTGTGCCATTCTGAAGTTAAACATCCATAAATACCAGCGAGGAGGTGGGTCATTTATTTACAACTCTGCGTATTGCTATACTTTCGAGTTTTATACCTTCTTCCTGGTACTTATGAATATTGAACTTCGGATTCTGAAGTTAAAGTGCCCCTAAACCCTTTTGCAATTTTTATATATATGAAACTTTGAAAGGCTTTGAGTACTTCTGCGAAGAAATTGTTGGCTTACAAAGAATACTCTATGTTCTATGCTTGTTTGAAATGGCGAAAATGTGACCTTTCCTGACCCATGACCGCGTAAGAAAAAGACTGGGTCGATTCCCCATCTTACGTCATCGAATTCATTCGATTTTGCAATAACTTGAATAAATATTTAGCAGTTTCTCTAAAATAACTGTTTTCTTTACTAAAAACTCAGACTGTGTATATTCTCTATATATCGATGATGTTGTGATAGAAAGGCGCCATTAGATGGACAATAATGCATTAATGAGGTGACGTAATATGGGGAATCGACCCAGGCTTTTTCTTACGCGGTCATGGGTCAGGAGAGGTCACATTTTCACCATTTCAAACAAGCCTAGAACATAGAGTATTCTTTGTAAGCCACAAATTTCTTCGCAGAAGTATTCAAAACCTTTTAAAGTTTCATATATACAAAAATAGCAAAAGGGTTTAGGGGCACTTTAAACATCCATAAATACCAGCGAGTAGGTGGGTTATTTATTTACAACTCTGCGTATTGCTATACTTTCGAGTTTTATACCTTCTCCCTAGTACTTAGGAATATTGAACTTCGGAATATGCGACTAATGGTGCGTTCTTATGGGACATATTCTATTACGAACATAACAATGTTGTTTACAAACAAAACATACCATTCCTAAATGATCTACTAACAGTGGCAACTACTGTCTACATTTGGGAAGCTGAATATTTGCAGTATTTCGAGGTACCCTGGTCTACTTTGTAGTCGTTTATTTTAGATATCAATTCTACATCAAGTGAATAGTACGATATATACTGGTTTGAATGCTGTGCCATTGACTTACATGTTGTTACAACTATCAGTGTTATACCCATGGTTGAAATAAAATGATGTTAGAAATTTGTTTTCCTATATCAGCAGAAACGCCCATTCACAACCACTAAGAAATGATTGCAAATACCTCCCCTGACGTCATGTAATTACCATTTTGGATATTAAAACCTCCTTAACTCAGCGGCACAGCATTCAAAGCAACATATATTTTACCATTCTACTATTCACTTGATTTAGAATTGATATCTAAAATAATAAAATAAGGTTCATGGGCACTTAATTAATTAATTAATTAAGTATGGGACCGACACACAGAATGGCTGCGAAGGAGACTAGGAATACCCAGAATATGTTCCAGAAGAACACGCGCTAATACTACGATTAAGCATAGAGAACAATATGAATCCGGAGACTTTTGCGCAACTGCTAACGTAGTCGAAGATTGAGCAAATGCGTTTGTAGTCATCGCATTCAACGGTAATTTTCGAATAAACGAAACAGGACTATCGTAGACGGCCTCCAATTTTTTGTTAGTCCACATTAATCCAGTAGATAGTATGCTCGCCATTGGTATATAAATACAAAATCTATACATGGCGCCGAAATATGCCCTGATATTTCGTCCGCGGACATGATCTGATCCGAGAAGAGTTCCCGAGAGCTTCGAGGATCAGATAATGTCCAAGGACAAATATCAGGGCATAGTTCGGCACCATAATGTAGGTTATTGTCATCATCCATCTTATATTTTCTTTGACGCGCGCTTATACCTCACGGGTATATTCGCGTAGAGAATATCGGGTCACGTGACTCATTCAACCAATCACGCGCAAGAAAATATGAGTTTAAACAATTATTCACCGAAGTGGAGGTGAATAGTGGTGGATATTTACTGAGCCGTTTTAGTATATACCACACTGCAGACAAAAACTCGCTCGGAAGTGAATATGAAATCATACTCGCTGTTTGAGTTGCCAATCAGAGCGCGCGAAAAGTGATATTCACTGGTGTGGTTTATACTAAAAACCAATACGTGTCTCAGCCCTGGTTAAGTATATGTAAATATATCAAATTCTGTGTACATTCTGCATCCACATAATAGGTTTCAAGGAATACCGTTTGTTCATTCGCATAGAAGTCTTTTAAGAAACTCGATTGCTTTAATAGTGAGCGCGTATAAGCTACGATAAAATTATTAACTGGAGCTTGATTGCAAGAAGAGAATGTTTTGTTGTAGTTGCTTTTTGGTATCACAATCGTTGATAACAATCCTTATTCTGACTCAATCCCGATTCACAACAACTTTCTGTAGTCCGTACCTTTGTTAATAATGGTGATCGGAGACTTTCTCTGCTCTGTGTAGGATCGGATCCAGGATTGTGTCTAGACCTGGTTCATTTTGGGCCTTGAAAATCAGTTAGGGCATGACAGACCCGAAATGGTCATGAATATTTCGCACGAGTGATGAAAGTTAAGGACTCGTCATATTATTCCAAGTTCCATACATTGGAACCCTCAGACGCTTAAGTCCCAGCCAAATTATCGAACAATGTTAGATTGCACCATCCAACTTTACTCACAGTAGATACTTGACAATTATTCGACTGAGCCACAGAGTATATACAACACGGGGAACCTGCTTTTTAGCCTGCTGTGCAGACGTATTTTTTCACTCACTGAAATTCGAAGAAAAAAGTAACGTCTGCTTACCCGAGCGCTTAAATAGTTTTCAATATGCACACTTCATTGTGTTATGGACCAATCAGATTTTACCTTCCATATCCTGGAAAGGAATTCAGACAATACATTTGCCATTGACCAATCTTAGGAGTGTGTTCACTGGCGCGCCAATTCACTAAAAATTGATTGGGCAGAAAAGTAGAACAAACGTGAATTTTTTTGAATTTCTAAAATTTCTGCATCGGAAACAATCGCGAATTTACGCCTGCCATTTTGTTTCAAATTTATCCCGAGTTTTGTAGGTGGCTATTGCTCATTATTCCGAGATAGCGAGCCAGTCAAATTGCATGATCTATGTAGGTTCCCGTGTTGTATATAACTAAAGTACATTATTCTAAGTTCTATCAGGAGCCCATTACCAGGAGCGTTCCTGTTATGGGTTGGGTCCCCAGCACAGGAGTAGATGAGGCTATTTTTAGATTCGAAATTCCCGCAAAAAGAAGTTGCCGCCATGTTGGTGCCCTTATTCAATAGATTCCTCGTTAGCTTCTTTTGTTGGGGCACCAACATTTGAATCTCTGGGAATTGAGTGAAAACCAGCAATTCGAATTCCCGCGTTGAAAGTGAGAAGAATGATAATGAGAAGTGACGTTAGCTATCTGATTGGCTAAGAATAGCCTACCTTTGTTCTTTTTCGCGCGAAACGCAATGCTAAAAATAGTCTCCTCTACCTCAGTGCTGGGGTACAGACACAGTGGGGAAGATGGACGCTCCTGGTAATGGGCTCCTGGTTCTATTCATTGGAACCCTCCAGACTTAGTTACTTGAAGTGCCTATGAACCAATTTTTTTTATATTTTAGATATCAATAGCCCACTTCCGCGATATGCTTTACTTATCACGCACAAAGGTTTCAATACGAGGCTCCGTGCTAAATTGGATTTATTCTTTTCTCTGTGAAAAGAATAAATTTAATTTAGCACGGGGCCTCGTATAGAGGTTTTGCACCATCACGTGACTTCCTAGCAACTGTTGCTACGCCGCCATGTTGGATGGAAGGTAGAGCCAAAATGGTGTACTGTTTGACTTAGCACGCAACTTCTTCCTCCAAGTAACGAAGACTGTGTGATAGAATCTGGCCAAAATTAAGAGACATGGAAAATACTGCAGAATGTTTACATAAATCGGCTTGTCTATACTGAGATTGATGTCTTAAGTGATCTTAGCAATGTTTTAAACTTTTAAGAGCAGCGCTCACTGACGGCTGAACTCTTTGGTCGAGTTTATGGTCAACAGTAACTGCTCCCCTCACCTGATGTCGGAAAACACAAATTTCGCACGTCTGCAGACTAATTATGTATTCAAAATGGTGAATTCTTATTGGCTGATAAAGAAATGGCGCGAAATTTCCTGCATTTTTATTGACCTTGACCTAACTGCATGCTCCCCTCGCCTGATGTAGATATTGCATCTTTCTGAAGAAACAGTAAAAAGTCTTTTACTTATTATTTAGTTTTAAGATGATCTTCGAAAACATACAAAACGTTTTGGTTTTGCATTGCCGCACCGGCCCACGAACTGTCTGAAATGATACATATTCAATGCGGGTTAACTGGCTCGGGAAACATGCTTTTTGAGATTTGACAAAAAAAAAAAGCTTCCAGAAACATCTTACTTGCATTTGCCGATAAACTGAAACTGACGAAGACACTTTTCTTAGATTCTGCAAGGATGCAATGAGGTGGATTCTCCTCCCTGGATTGTGTCATTGGGATTCTCGGTTTGTTATTATCAAGCAATATGCTAATTTGTCAAGCATTTGCTAATGAACACCGGCAAAACAATGGCGGGAGCGCCGGCGTCGGTTAGAATAACATGAGCACACGTTTCGCCAAGAATAAAAGCCCTTCCGGCATTTTTGTATATGTTTTAGAGGCTTTCAACGAATATAAAACAAAGACTATGAAAGGAGCTTCACAGTAGAAGTTTGAAGGCAACCAGTTATACGTTTTCACTTAAGTTGTCACCGGCTCAGCCAAGAACACTTATACGGATACTGAAAAGAACTTAAAGTATTAGTGACTCATGATTTACGTGTTTCCGATAGGATTAATGCTTCACGTTCATATGCATTGTTTGCATTCTCTAAAAGCACCAGATAGTTACTGAACATTCTGAGCTATATGAAAATAGTTCGGCGGGACCAGTGGTAAGTTAGTGTACACTTAAATTGCAGGGAAACTTAGTTCAGAAACCATCGTGGTGAATTTTTTTTTTTAATATAGTATTGAACTTTGCCCAAATTTGTGCCAGGACGAATAAAGGTAGTCAATATTTCATCACTCGAACTCCCGCGCTCAGTCAAACAGTACGCCATTTTGGTTCTGCCTGCCATCCAACATGGCAGCGTAGCAACAGTTGCTAGGAAGGCACGTGATGGTGCAAAACCTCCAATGAAACCTTTGTGCGTGACAAGTAAAGCATATCGCGGAAGTGGACTATTCTACATCAAGTGAATAGTAGAATGGTACAATGTTGGCTTGAATGCTGTGCAGCTGAGTTAAGGAGGCTTTAATATCCAACATGGGTATATATACTGATAATTTTGTTTAATTGTAACAGGTTTTTTATGATAATTGTGCCTCCCTTGACGTCATGTAATTAGCATTTAGGAAATTAAAACCTAAGTCATGGACCTTATTCACACGGCGGCCATATTTAATCCCAGGAGAATTAAAAACCTTCGTTTTAGACCCGTGAACTCGTTCTGAAACAGCTCAGCACGAGGCTACGCGTGGGAAATCTATTGTTTCAAGCCAACATGACCGCCGTGTGATACAAGCGAATTGGCGCAGCATTCAAACCAGTATATCTACTATTCACTTGATGTAGAATTGATATCTAAAATTAAAAAAAATATGGTTCATAGGCACTAAGACTTGTTAGACAGTTTGTCATCCCATGTTAGATTGCACGATCCAACATTGTTCGACAGTTTGTCATGCCATGTTGGATGTAATAGGCCCTTTGCAGCTAATGCGGGTATCAGCGGCCATCCGCCGGGCACCCAGGGGCATTTGTCACAGCAGCCATGACAAATACATGCTAAAACCCCTCGGGTGGGGCAGAAAATTGTGACAAAAACCCCCACCCCTGGGGCAACATGGGCAACATAAGTATGAGAAGCTAAACGTTTTATACAAATATCCTTTATTTCTTTGTTCTGTCTTCCGACAGTGGATGGCTTAATTTAATCTCTTAATTTGAATGATAATGATATGACTTACCTCGAGGACAAAGAAATCGAAGAACGTCGATCGATCGAGCGAGTCCTGTGGCGAAAACCGCTGAACGTTAAGACAGCAGATTACGTGCAAACCCCGTGGGTATGTCCCCGGGGTATTTTGACGAAAACGCAAAAGCGCCCTAATGCCCCGCGTGTGGGGCATGTTTTTGCTACAAGCCCCTGGGTTGCCCGTGGGTTGCCCGGGGGCCGCCCCCTCGGGATAGCCGCTCATACCCGCATAACAGTCGCGTACTTCATTAACGAATGAATTGAGCTCGTGATCCCCTTGGGAAAGACGTTGCCATGGATGCTGGAGAGCAAGCTATCTTTAAAATAGCTGTTTTTGAAAGATCGACAATCGGTTGGAGGTGGAAAACAGCATTTACAAATAGGTTTTGCTAATAGCAATACCGATCTTGTACAATGCATTTAAATAAATGAAGTCAGATAGTTTTGCTCTCCAGTACAACCACGTGATGTGTTAGCTGCAAAGGGCCTATTTTCATCCAACAAAGTCGGATCGTGCAACAGTAGTATTCTATAGTTTGACCAATGCGCTATTGACTTACTTGTCCAGCGTCTAGTTTAGCGCATCCGTGATTGTTCCACCTCCTGATTAATCAGAATATACTTGGAAACCAAGCGGTGTTTTTAGATTCACGGGCTCCTTAAGACCAGGCTTGTGGTGAGAGCTTCTTAGACCATATTTGGGTTTTCTATCTTGAACTGCTGTGGCATGTTTAGAAACTTCTGTTTTTAGTGACGTTGCTAAAAGTCTTCCAACCAAACGCTCGGTTAGTTTTTCAAAAAGGCGGGAGCAGCCGACGCTTGAGGGTCATTCACGTAACTCGCATGCGCGTTGCACAAATTTTCCGCCAAAAAATCCAAAAAGAAATGGGAACAGAATTTCGAAAATGGAATAGATCCCAAAATATACACGTGCTATATATCCTAGGTGCTTTAGGTATAATGTTGGTATTTGTTATACTTTATAGACACGGAAGATGTACTTAACACTTTAAATCTGATCAAGTAAACCTCTCGCTGAATGTCTTTGTTGGACAGTGTCTCGCAGAGCAAATAGAGAGCTTTTACGCCTGGTTTCCATATGATCGCTACGATCGCTGGATTCTTTTCTTCTGCGTATAAATTTACGCTTCGATTCACACCGAACAAAAGAACCCAGCGATCGTAGCGATCATATGGAAACCAGGCGTTATCAACCATAACGGCATGAAACAATAGCCTTAATTACAAAATACAATAACTGCACGTGGAAATGCACGCAGTCTCCTACATTTCAAACATTCTCTGGAAAAACTCAACGTGAAAACCTCAAATTTTACGTTTACAAGAGAACGCCAACGTAGAAAAGTAAATCACACCGTTTTCCGTTCGACGTGAACGGAACTCTGTGCTCATATTTTTCGAAGATATGAATGTGAAAAGTAATTAAAAGCGAACGAAGAAAATAGTAAACATCACATTTCGGGAGAAAACCTTTTTCTAGGTCCTGTCCTCGCTGCCGTCGTTGATGCTTAAGCTCTGATGCTTGAACAAATTACTTTCGATTGTCTTGTCACGAGGGCTGTAAGAACTCGGCCTTTAGAGCGCATTCTTTTGGAACCATTGACTTCTCCTATAGGAATAACAGTAATTTTCAAAACTGGACTATTGTAAATTTTCTTAACAAAATTGATACGAATATTTTTCGCCCAAGAACAGTTACATTAGATATTTTTTCCGAGCGGGAGGCGATAATCTTTGCTGTGATTTTCTGATATTGTTATAATTGTATTTAGATTGAAATAAATGAGCTAAGCTGGACTTTTCCATCCGTCTAGTTGTGGTAAATGGTATGGGGTTGTTGCTTGTGAACTGTGGTGATTGATCAGGAATGAGAAAAGCTACACCTATTGTCGTTATTCATTAAGGCATTAAAGCGAGGCGAGTTGTCACTGAAAGAGAAATCTTCAGTCGATGGCGGGAAATAACGTTGACAAACTGACATTTCTAACCGGTTGCGATCTCAGTTTGGGACAACTGGCCTCGCTCTGATGCCATTGTTACCAGACTTGTGGCCTCGCTCTGATGCCATTGTTACCAGACTTGTGGCCTCGCTCTGATGCCATTGTTTCCAGACTTGTGGCCTCCCTCTGATGCCATTGTTTCCAGACTTGTGGCCTCCCTCTGATGCCATTGTTTCCAGACTTGTGGCCTCCCTCTGATGCCATTGTTTCCAGACTTGTGGCCTCGCTCTGATGCCATTGTTACCAGACTTGTGGCCTCGCTCTGATGCCATTGTTACCAGACTTCTTCCTGGTTGGACACGATATACGAATAAGGTATATGGCTGGCAAATAAAGCGCTTCAAAAAGAGCTAGTTTTCTAAACTTTTGGCTATTTTTAACCAAAGGCACAGTTCTATTACTCTGGAATCCAGAGGCCTTGAAGAGGAAAAACGCGCAGAGCGAGGGAGAAAGGAAAAACCCGAAGAGTAGAAAGGCCTAGTCTGATTGGCTTCTTACAGTCGTACCCAGGCGCAACCATGGACATTTGATATAACGACGATTTTTAGTGGCTAGGAAATGTTGGCACAGAAGAGAGGTTGATGACATGGAAGTGAGGTTCTCAATGGACAGTTCTATTTTTATTTTCGAGTAGGCAATTTTGACGATGTTGCGCGCGCAGCTAGAACAATGGCTCTGTCTTAAATAACACACAATATGTTGGGTCTGCTAGGATTTCCTATGATTTCAACTGGAATTTACCAAGTTTAAGGAGTCCTTGATTGCCCTGACATCTCTTGCTTGCTGTTGCAGTTGATGCAACCACAGGAACCGACAAGGAAATGTAGCACACAGCATAGCAAGTCGGGAGTAGTCCTTCCTGAAATCATCTCCCCCTAAAAAAGAACATTTTGAGAGAAATTTCTAAATAATTTATTAAGGCTTCAACATCGAGTATCGGTAATGGCGCTACAGCATGGCTCGTAGACTATCCTATTTGATTTCCGCAAAGCTTTTGATCAGATATTTAGTTGACAAGCTGCGTGAGTTAGACATCCCGTCCAATATTAGTGAGGGTTGTCCAATACTCTGACAAATTTATGCATAGCATTGTATTGTATTATATCGACATAACAATAGCTTAACAATACAATAGTAGAACGAAGCAATACAAAACAATGCTATGCATAAATTTGTCAGAGTATTGGACAATTATGATATTAGTAACTGGATCATTGACTTTCTTACTTGAAGAAAACAGAGGGCTAAACTAGATAACTATACTTACTCGGATTGGCTTCTAGTAACTTCCGGAGTACCTCAGATACTAAGCTCGGTCCGTGCATCTTTGCCCTTCTGATCAATGATTTAATTTTAAAAACCAGCAACGCCCCAATCCCATTGTTTAATGCGGTTTTGATCCTCGTGGAAAGCCCTACATTTTATAAGCAGGGAGCGGATTTGAATAGCCGAAAGGGGAGAGCGCGGCTGATAAAATTAAAGTCCTGTGACAGGTCTATATTTTTGAAATATAGGCCTGTCCCGGAGATTTTATATCAAGTTCCCTGTGAATAAATTATTAGCCAAATAAACAGTGAAATATATTTTCGTCCGACATATTTTCCAAAGCCTTTCAGTTCTACCAAACACGGCATTTCCTTGTTGAAGGCATCTGCTAATTCTCTCCTCGCGCCATGTTTCGAAGACTTTAACGGCCCAAGCATTCTTGTAAAGCGTTGCTTTTTGGGTTGTTGCTAGCTTGATTCTCGAAGCTAACTCGCTTTCGCTTAACGGCTCAGCAAACCGAAAACGTTTCTTCATTATTTCATGACTTTTTCGGAACACAAAACTGTCGGTCTTGCGAGGACTGTTTGTGCATTTCGTTCCTAAAATTCTATTAAATAAAGCAAGTACAACAGGGTTTGTTGTGGTCTGTACAATAAGAAAACACTCCTAAAGCTGTAGAACATTCAAAAAGTTACAGAAATCACTTGCTGCTACGCGGGTCGTGATTCCTGTACTCGTTTGTCATGTTCTACAGCTACATTGCTGACATTGGCTGAAATCACTGTAGATTTCCTTTTGATATAACCCTGTTGTTGTTCCGAGTGTGAAAATCTGGCAATGTGGAAATTTGACAAAACGTATTGTTGGTCACCCTGTCGTTGTCCCGAGTGTGGAAATCTGGCAATGTGGAAAAGTGAAGAAACGTACTGTTCGTCACCCTGTCGTTGTTCTAATTGTGGAAAAATGTGAAGGATCGTACTGTTAGTCACCCTGTCGTTGTTTCTGGCAATGTGGAAATGTGAAGAAACGTACTATTGGTCACCGCCATGTTTTGCTTCGCTTCACGAAGAAGTTACAACCGTACAAGTACTAGGTAACTCGATCACCGGTCGGCTAGCCTGAAAACGAACTCCTAACTATCTAGAACTAATGCTATTTTATTCTAGATTTGGTGTTAACACGCTTGTTGTAGAATTCAATTCTGCCAAGAACGCCAGAAACGTGCACAAGAACGACACAGTATATTTTCGAGTTTATAATTACAGTGAAATGGCTTAATTCCCGCAAATACGCAGCCGTGTTAGATGTCGCTTCAGCCGACTAATAACCTCTCTTTACAAAACTATAACGGGCTGATATTTTAACCGTAACCTCTTAATTTTTCGTTATATCAATATGAAAGAATAATATTTCCCCTCTGGGGACAATAATTATTTGTCCAGTGAAATATGCTTACAATTTCTGGAGCTTTCGCGGCCGCTTTCGCTTGCTCCTTTTTTTAGTACAAGGACGTTAGGGAGACCATGATCACTCTTTAAAACAGCTTCAATAGGCAAAACTGCCTTGTTGATTAAAATGATTTTATCATCATAAGTAACGGTTTTTCAATATGATACATATTTTCACTGTTTGTTTGGCGCAACGGTTTCTAGTAAACTCCCCACCCACCCCTCCCTTGGATATACATAGTTCTATTAATGATTAACCATTAATGGTTAGGGTGAAGTGTGGGGGTGATTGATCCATTTGGTTTCACTAGACTATTCTCTCAGGGGTTACTCCATATGCTAACTACAAACCTATGTGCCACCGGATGAGGTAGTATGTATTTTATATAGCTTCTCTGCCCCCTAAATAGGGTATACTTTGTCCTTGTATTGTGATCCCTAAGTGAATCATTTGTTTCTGTCCAGTCACATTGATGTACTGTTATCAGTATCATTCATGGACAAATCAAAACAAAAAAATGGATCTGAAATGTTGGTTTTGGGTCTTAAAAATGGTTTCTGTTTCCCGATTTGTCTTACCCTCAAATGAAAAATATTTGTGGCACACACCCATCCTAAATTTACGGGAGTACCCCCTGGGGCGTAGTTAGAACGAGAGCCGTGACCTAAATTATTCTTATGTTACAATAATATCGTACATGGACTCTACTTAACAATTAGACCCACAGCCCAAATTGGCTAGTCGAGTCAATAGCCCATGAGGCACAGCCGAATAGGCTTTTTAACTCGTAACCCATGAGGGCGAGAGGTCTAATTGTTTTAGTATAAACTAACTAGTCAAACAGTACAAAATAATTGAAAGAAACAAATTGAATTTGAAAAAAATGTATTATTACATGAGAATGTATGTATTTTTTTCTCTCTACCATATTGGGCTATCACAAATAGACCTATAGTATGGTAGCCAATCAGAATACAGGATTCGTAATAGTCCACTAGTTGGTTTATACTAAATGGATGTAGACACTTTGCTATAAGGCTCCATAATGATTAAAAATAGTATTGGTTATAAACATCCAATAAATTTATTATAATATGTGACTGAATAACTGGAGTTTTAATGTTAATAATACTCCCTTCATGTCAGAAGCACCCTGGCTAATATTGCATGGGCTGCAATATCCCTCAGAAAGGACCCGGATGACATAACCTGTTTGAACAATAACAGGTTTGGTTTAATTATGACAAAATAATGCAAATGCTATAATGCCAAATAAAGAAAGATATGGCATGTGGCTCTGCTGACCAAGCTTTATATTGAAGAATTGCTATGGGTTTATGGACACCTTTAACATGTAAAGCCAGCTGGTGCAAAAAGTGAGAAAAAAAACAAAAAGTTAGTATCTCGGCCTAGTCTGACTCTTTTTTTTTACATTGTTCAAACAGGTTTGAGATGGCATAATGCAACACACAGGCCCTTTAAAGGAATTCCTGGCTGTTGGAACAAGTTGCCGTTAAATTGTTGGCAATATGGTCTAAGTTGAAAATATGTTAACAAAATTGGAAAATATAATGTAGTTTTTTAAGAAATTGGACATGAGTACGAGCCATTGTGGGCATGGGCGCTGCCATCTAGGATGTGATGACGTTTTTTTGCAGTCCCTATTGTCAAAAAACAATAGCTTTTGTCTTGTAACAATAGCAGCTGGACCGCCAAAAAACGTCATCAGATCCAAGATAAGTTGAGCTAATGCTAAAATGCTTTTGAAATGAGGAATAATGACATTTTCTGTTTGTCAACATCTCATCTCGTTTCAGAGATATTCAGGTTTTTGTAATATGCAAATGAGATGACCTATGACGTCATATTGTTTGCACAGCCTTAGAGACAATCACAAAATGAAGAATATCTCTACAAATATTGGATAAAAACTATTGAAACTTTGCACATATGTGGTACTATGGAAAGTACACATCACTGTGCAAATTATAGTGCTGCCATGGAAACACTCTGGCCCCAGGCTTCCACTACAAATAACACAAACTTCGCTAATTTCTCCTTTGTCAAACACAATTTGTTTGGTCCAAAATAAGATTTGAAACAATGTAGGCATTGTATGTGAGTAAGTTTACGCAACTTATTTTTTGTAACAAGGAAAGAAATTGCAATTTTATGTTCAAGGTGAAAGGTGTGTGGGGCCATGAGAATTTCCATGGCAACCCCATAATTTGCACAATAATGTGTACTTTCCAGTGCCATACGTGTGCAAAGTTTCAGTAAAAATTATTCAATATTTGTAGAGATTTCATCATTTTGTGATTTGTCTCCAGGCTATGCAAACAATATGACATCATAGGTCATCTCATTTGCATCATTATTACAAAAACCTGAAGTGTGATATGTCAAAAATGGCCCAGATAACATTCATGTCTGTAGATCCACAATCTGTATTGAGTCCTAGCCAGGTTATTGTTGTTGAAAATAATTAAGCCTCACATCTCCAACACCATCTACTCTGTCAAGAAAAAGACAGTAGAAAGAGAGACAGTCTAAATTACATGCAAGTTTCAAACTTAGAAGAACAATTTCACGTTTTCCTGATCAAGCTAGCAGGAAGTAACAAAAGTTAAAAGAAATATTGAACAATTTAGAATGTCATCAACCAGTACCTGACGTGTAAAAAATACTGTAAATTACATCTTCCATTTCACTTGTCAATTTGTACAATCAATACACTCAGTCTACATGTTAGTACTCATGATACAGATTTTAATAATAAGTACAACAAGTATACAAAGTGCATGTTATGTCATCCGGGTCCTACTGTTCGACTACTTAGTTTATACTAAAACAATTAGACCTCTTGCCCTGATGGGCTACGAGTTAATTAAATAGCCCATTCAGGCTGCAGGTCTAATTGTTAAGTAGAGCCCATGTACGATACTATTTTGACATAAGAATAATTTAGGTACTCTCATTCTAACTATGCCCCAGGGGGCACTCCCATAAATTTAGTCTGGGTGAAGACAAATCGTAAACGGAAACCATTTTTAAGATCCAAAAACCAACATTTCAGATCCATTTTTTATGTTTTGATTTGTGCATGGATGATACTGATAACAGTACATCAATGTGACTGGACAGAAACAAATGATTCACTTAGGGATCACAATACAAGGAAAAAGTATACCCTATTTAGGGGGCCGAGAAGCTATATAAAATACATACTACCTTATCCGGTGGCACATAGGTTTGTAGTTAATTAGCATATGGAGTAACCCCTGAGAGAATAGTCCAATGAAATGGATCAATCATGGTTTCTGGGAAACCCCCACACTTCACCCTAACCATTAATGGTTAATCATTAATATAACTATGTATATCCAAGGGAGGGGTGGCTGGGGAGTTTACTAGAAACCGGGTTGCGCCAAACAAACAGTGAAAATATGTATCATATTCAAAAACCCTGTTACTGTTATGATAATAAAATCATTTTAATCAACAAGGCAGTTTTGCCTATTGTAGCTGCTTTAAAGAGTGATCATGGTCTCCCTAACGTCCTTGCATGTACTAAAAAAAAGAAGATGAAGCGAAAGCGGCCGCGACAGCGCTCCAGAAATTTAAAGCAAATTTCACTGGACAAATAATTATTGACCTCAGAGGGAAATATTATTCTTTCATATTGATATAACGAAAAATTAAAAGGTTACGGTTAAAATATTAGCCCGTTATAGTTTTGTAAAGAGAGGTTATTAGTCGGTTGAATCGGCATCTAACACGGCTGTGTATTTGCCAAACGGTTTTTTTTTTGCGGGAAGCCATTTCACTGTAATTAAACTCGTTCTTGTGCACGTTTCTGGCGTTCTTGGCAGAATTGAATTCTACAACCAGCCGTTACAAGCGTGTTAACACCAAATCTATAGTAGAATATCATTAGTTCCAGATAGTTAGGAGTTCGTTTTCAGGCTTAGCCGGCCGGTGATCGAGTTACCCGAGTACTTGTACGGTTGTAACTTCTTCGTGAAGCGAAGCAAAACATGGCGGGATCAGTTAAGTGCCACAGGGTGACCAAAAGAACGTTTCGTCACTTTTCCACATTTTCACACTTCCACAATCAGAATCCAGAACAACCAGGTAACCAACGGTACGTTCCGTCACATTTTCCACACCATAACAAGCACAGGGTGACCAACAGTACGTTCCGTCACATTGCCACATTTCCACAATCAGAACAACGAGACAGGGTGACCAAAAGTACGTTTCGTCACATTGCCAAAATCAGAACAACGACAGGGTGACCAACAGTACGTTCCGTCACATTGCCACATTACTCGGAACAACCATAGCGTGACCAACAATACATGTTGTCACATTTCCACATTGCCTGACTTCCACATTGCCAGATTTCCACACTTCCACACTCGGACAACGACAGGGTGACCAACAATACGTGCTGTCACATTTCCACATTGCCAGATTTCCACATTTTCACACTCAGAACAACAAGAGGGTTATATCAAAAGGAAATCTAAAGTAATTTCAGCCAATGTACATTAAATTCTATGGACTGAATGTATAAAGCATTATATATTCATAAATTCCACTCTGATGACGCATTCTGTGCTATTCTACCCGAAGTAAAAGCCAAAATACCCTTCTTCAGACCACAGAATCAGTAATCAGTGTCAACTACGCAGTTGTTGTAGAAAATAGTCGTCAATCCCCAACTCACGTGTCCAACTCAACTGCCGCTATAAATTCGTTAACGCTTTCTCTGTGAATGCTTTGCTATTAGGCATTTTCAACGCCTTGCACTATCACAATGTGCAGATTAACCTCTACTGTGCTGACCAGAAATTATAAAAAGAAAGCACTTTGTTTCCTGCAACAGTTTTGACCAGATGACAATTTTACTGCCGGTTCTGTCTTTCACTTTTATCGCTTGACATGTTCTATTCTTAGCAGGTTACTACATCCAATAAGAAACGAGCTTTCAGATCGTCAATGTCAAGCTGTCACAATTGGCCCAATCAGCGACGAAAAATATTGTAAACAAGTCGAGTACAGTGAAATAGGGTTTTCGTTGTCGTCAGTTTGATTTTAGATGTTTACGTGGGTTCTAAAGCAGATAGCTTAAATTCCTTCGTCTACATTGAAGTTTATATTATAAAACAAATAAAAGATGGTTCTCCTTGTTCTATAACAAAATAATACACTTTTTGAGGTCTTGAAAAGCTGCTAAATGCACTCGCGTTCCGCTCGTACATCCGCAGTTTTTCAAGACATATTAACATGTGATTGGCTAATGAGAGTGCATTATCGATGACCACAGCACTCCGGCGACCCAGATCCTCTTTCAGGCAGAAGATATATATTTTGAGGCGAACATTTGCGCAATCGCTCGTTGGAAATGGCTGATTTGCGAGTGCTGAAAGTACAACTCAACATGTGTCCGAGTGAACAAAAGTTTCTACAGCACTCTTGTAGTCTTACTGAAGTAATAGATTTTATTTCCGAGACCTTACTCTATCAATAAGAGGAGAATTTACATTAAGCGAGAATGCAGTGGATGGCTCGAAAACCCAGCATTTGTGATTTGGAAAATGTTTGCATCGCAGCCGAAGGCCTACCCCGGGTCCTAAAGTTGCCGTAATTTTGGGTAACTTAAGGCGACTTTAGGCGACTTAAGCAAAATCGAGGTAAAAAATGGGGAAAATTAAGGCGACTTGATGCGATTTAAGGCAACTTCAGGCAATTTTGGGCGACTTAAGGCAACTTAAGGCAACTTAAGGCAACTTAAGGCAACTTAAGGCCAACTTAAGGCCAACTTAAGGCAACTTAAGGCAACTTAAGGCAACTTAAGGCAACTTAAGGCGACTTAAGGCAACTTTAGGACCCGGGGTAGGCCTAGCCGAGCACATGGACGGAGGCCGGTTTCAAGTCAAGTCTCAAGATTTCAGTTCACTCCCCCACTGGAATCTGCAGGTTAGGTATTTTCGAATGAAAGAAACTAAATTAAAGAAAGTAGACTATCTAGGAGTTAAGCAGGCTAAATAGCTGATATCTGAATACATGGCTCCAAGAGAAACGTTTTCGAGTTAAACTGTACAATAATACTATTCGCCTCACATCACATATTTTGAGGCGAACATTTGCATAATCGTTCGTTGGAAATGGCTGATTTGCAAGCGCTGAAAGTACAACAAGTCAACATGTGTTCTTGTACAACACTCTAGTAGTCTTAGAACCTCGTGACCAGGGTCTTCTCGGTCAGATCCAAGATGGCGGCTACTCCGAGAGAAGACCCTGGTAAACGCTGAACTGTCACGTACTCTGATTGGCTCTTCGATTATGACTCGATTAAGTTACAGAGATATACAGGTAAAGTAGGCCAGACAGGTGAAGTATACTGATTCAAGGCCGGTTTATCTTACTAGGATACAATACCCAAGGATTAGAGCTTCTTTGCAGACTACACTTTTTCAGAACTCGGATTATACCACAAAGGCGCTTATTAGCTCGTTAGTTCACTGGTAATATATACTCCCAATAATTTATAGCTATCGACTCTTTCAATAGTTGTTCCGACTAAGTTTAAAGGCGAGAGACTAGATAGCCATTTCTCTACATTTCTTAGGATGAAGGCGCATACCGCAAAGCGAGGCGTACAGGATAACATCACTGATTTGCAATAAGCGGCAGATAACTAGTGGACACCTACACCGCGTAGGGATAAATTCCACAACTGATATAGGTCATCATTGATTCTATCATGCCAGTCATTTACTAACTTATTGACTACAATTGAAAACAGGAGCGGGCAAGTTTAGTACCTGTGGGATACCCCGACCATTAGGGGATACTGGTGGAGTCACCAATGTTTACTCGTTGTGACCCCCTGTTCATTAGAAAGGCACCAATTCACCTAATAATGATGTCATGTCCCGATATGCTTTTCAAACTTTTTCGATAGGGTATGACAAAGATTAAAGTGGATAGGCTTAATCTAGAAACTTGATTTTGATTACAGTGAACCGATTTCAAGGTGCTCTAAATTTCTCTTAAAACAGTATTTTTCATCCACTCTAATCTTTGCCATCCTTCGTCAAAATTGTCTCAAATTTTCTCCAGCATACTTGCAAAGCCTAAAGTAGAGTAAGTCAAGTCAATTCAAGTCAAGTATTTATATGTATCAGAGTGCCATGCACGTTTACCGCTAACATGTAGCTCAGTAACCTTCCACATGGCCCCCTGTTGACTTTGATCCTACGATTTTACGTCTTTATATCTGCATGGAACCAATATTTGCCACTTTATATCTGCATGGAACCAATGGCTCTCTCGTTAGCATATGAAATGATAGCATAAGACAAAATATGCAGTGCATTTGTTTCTAGATTATGCCATTTAGCTTCAGAGATATTTAAGAACATTTCTTTTTAAATATTGAGTTCATTTTTTTCTCCAGAGGGAATGGCTGGCAGCAGCTCCCACCCCCCTACCCCAAAATGGGTCCGTCTAGAGGGCGTGTGTTTTGACCTGCTCCCTAAGTGACTCTGCCTTTCTCCAGCTGTTTAATAAATATACTTTATAGCGTTACGGAATGTACATAACTCATAAGTGGGTGCAGCCGAATGTTGTTATGTAACTGATCCCGCTGGGATACCGTTGAGGGTGTATAAGTAGGAGTGATTAATAGTAAGAATCAATCGAAGGCGTTTCTCTACTTTGATACCTAATTTCTTTAGGACATATGTTAAAAATAGAAGAAATGTACTGACTACACTATGTATACGAAGTCCAAGGATTACGGCAAAGCTGACAACGTAGGATTTTTGAATGTTACAATATTTCGGCTGGCAAAACCAGACTTCAGGTACTAGATGTAACAGGTCTTTGTAGACTTGATTGGCCAACATTATATACTGCTGTAATTTTACGTGTCCGACAAGTATCAATAAACGAGATCTAGATGCCCGCCACTTATCTGTTGGTTGTGTTTAATGCAGTTTAGCTATAAAGTGTTTTATGCTCGTTTCAGTGGGATAAGAGCATAACTCTTAATTCTCCAGGAAGGAAATTCAAACTAAATACCCTTGATGCGTAGGATTTACTTACGATTAAGATTATTTCTGAAAACAAGAGCCCATCTGGGCTTTCACTCGGGCCACATGAGATTGAAGATTAAATAGAATGCAAGCAACCGTGGACGACGATCCTGCTGGTGTACGTTAATTGGATCAGTGATTGATCTAATCAGCTGGACACATAAACTAAGACAAGAGCCCATCTGGGCTTTCACTCGGGCCACATTACATTGAAGATGAAATACACTTTCATTTGAAATCCTCTTAGTAATAACCAAAGGGAAGAATTATTAACTGAATTTAGCAATCTTTAGGAGTGGCCGGTAGCGCGGTGACTTTTATTCTCTGCTCCCCTATATATGTAATTTAATATTTTTTGTATATTAAAGAAGTTGACCTTTTAATTTAAGCACTACATATTCATGTCACACACGTTTACAATTTAGTCTGCTGTTCTGTTGTACTGCAGGTTCCGAGTACTAATAGATGATTGTCTCAAATGTATGTTTATATTTGTACCATATTATAAGTTGTATCCTGTCCATCCTGTGATGGAGCTAGCGGCTATGTCAATTTATGTGCCTCTATGTAACTTTATCTGCGTCCATCTTGGTATTTGTTGGATTCAAGATTATTAACTGAAATGCCTGTTGGTTATCTCTAATTAAAAGCTTTACCCTCATTCCCAAAACTTCAGTCTGCTCATTGTATTACAGAACTATAAAGGGAATTGTTGGAAGCCTTTAATTTCTCGAACCAAAACCTCCAGTCGGCCGTGAGAGAGGATAGTAGCCACAGTATATGTATTTGCTAGTAAATCGCTCAGTATACTTCGATATATTAAAATATCAGCCATTCAGTATACCTGTGAAACGGAAACGTACACAGGTCTAGATACGAGATCGGTAAACCAGCCAAAAACACGGCCGAAAATATTTTAGTGTTGGCCTACCGATCGCGGTGTTTGCGTTGGTATGTATTATGACCGAGAGTAAAATGAAATGTGGCATAAAATTATCCTACGAAACGTACCTCGTACGTACCTGGCAACTGGACTGGAGAGAAATCTATTAGCGCCAACAATTAATGCATAATTTAACGCATGCGCAGAAATTTTGTTGCACCGAACAAAAAAAACAGCCTGCAGATTTAGACTCGTGCCTGCCACAGGCAGCCCGAGTAATAAGGCATGCTTTTTAACAACTGCTTGACAGTATATTTGGGAAGATTCCTATTTAAAGTGACTCTTATAGTCTACTTATTAAATTAACCATGCTTTTCTCTGGAAGGAAATTAAACTAAATACCCTTGGTGCGTATATAGGATTTATTTACGATTAAGATTATTTCTGAAAATAAGGCATGCTTTTTAACAGAACGCTTTATACATGCGTGATACGTTACAGATTTTAAATCCAGTTGTCAAAGCTCATTCCCATCATATATAACCCGTCAACCAAGCGGCTGAATCGGGTTTCAGTCACGTGGCCAATATAACACTCTATACATAGATGCTCGTATTGTAGAAGTTTCATTCCCTACGGTTGGCGACACATCGGTTTTCGGACCAGAGAAAAAACTGGACTGAGAAGTCTGCGAGTGAGGGCACCAAGATGAGTTCTAGTTTCGCTCTTAGCAGATTGCTCGTCCTGCTTTTGATCGGTTTATCGAAAGCACAGGACCCGGATGGACGTAAGTATTTTTTGGAGGGACATTTCCAACGCCCGTTAATATCTCAAAATTAACATTACCTGAAAACACTGGCATAAAATCTAAACAAAACATGTATATCAAAGAGCTAGTTCAACACAACAGTACGCGATCGAAAACATGCTTATTCTTTCAATGATATTGTTAGGGTTGCTCAATCATTGTTAAGCCGCATGGCAATTCACTCTCAGGGCTACGATTAGAGTATAAAGGTGAAAAGCTCTGGAGTTATTCTATTCCCAGGAGAATGTTGAATAATACGAATCAGCGGAAACGTAGTATCAGTCAAACAATTAGTTTCTTTACCAACTTGATAAGTGACTATCTGTATGATTGTGAGACATCTAAATACCTTCCTACCAAATCACTATAATTACCGCCCTGTTAGAGCTAAAAACTTAAATAAATAAAAAACTCTGACCTTATCAGTATAAAAACACATATCAAAGGGTTTTGTTGTCTGGATGCTTGTCATGTGGACCAGATTTGGCTTATATTCATGCGAGCAACCATTGTTCTGAGGTAGTAGCCAGACAGACTGGCCAAAAACTTAAGTTGGTTGGGGGGGGGGGGGGGGGGGGGGGGGGGGGGGGGGAAGAGGGGGAGGGGGGGGGGGGTAGGGCTGATTTTATATATGATTTTATATATGATTTTATCAAAGAGTAAAAACAGCTATACAAACTCTACTTGGCAGTGAAGATTTGTGGGGAACAGAATGCTTTACTTAGCCCGATCAAAGGCCGGCTTACGAGTCGTGTGGAGTAATAAAATAAGCCGGTAAATAAAACCTACACGATTTTCACTGATCAGAGTCGCTATAAAGAAAAAAGGTTAACGTCAGCCAATCAAAATCCATTTCGGTACACAGCATTTGCATGGCCTCTTGGTGTCACACGCTTAGGGGCCGACCATTTAACTTTTGAGGGGGGGGGGGGGGGGGTGTTTTTGAACAAAAATATCCTGTAAGCCAACGGTGTTGAAAAAAAATATCCTGCAAGCGGAAAAGCTTTGTTCTGGCTCCGCTTTTTTCGCAAAAAAAAATCGTGCAACAACACTGCTAAAGAAAAAAAAATCGAATGGTCGGCCCCTTATTTCGTACAGGTATTGCGCGACGAATGAGGGAAGAACGGGGTCGGAACAACTTATGAATAAATAGTGCGAAGAACTTTCACATGGAAATGCATTATTACATATTTTGAATCGGCAGCACATTGCGCCACAATAGCAGTCCGTATCACAAAAATAACCTTGTGAAGCGCATTTGAATATATTCATATAGAATTTACGCTATATAAATGACTACCTTTTCTTTTCTTTATATGCCGGGCTAAAGCTTCGACCGTGTTGTCAACCTTTATCTGAAAATCTGAGCCAGTAAGATGTTTTATAAATTATAGTAATAAGGTGCGTTCAGTATTTAAAATGCTATTAGTAAGCCGCACGGTATCAGCAGGAGATCGAGATCGCGTCCTAATATTCTTATAAGAGACGAAATTATTCGGTGGCACATTTCTGTTCTCAGTAAGGTTCCACATAGTCTGTATCCCTACGTCCTTAAAAGTACTGCACACTTGAACATGACACTATACGCCAATATGCACTATGCCTGAGGCAATATCTCGTTAATGCAGTTGACTCTGCCATTATATATATATAAAAAAGAGATAAAGAATTGAAAGGATTTTACGATGGTACCTTGACATTACAGTGCCAGATATATCGAGTAGCATAAAGATGTTTTAATTTTTCATCACATCCGCCCTTTTGTACTCTTCCAGATATCACTTATACATCAACGCAAACTAATGTTTCCTACCATCGTAGCTTATAAAGGGCCTTTAGGGTATGTTGTACATACATGAGATTCTACGGTTTAGTTTTCCGTTCGCACACGCCACGTTCAAGCATTGCAAAGTGTGGTTCTGAATAGCACCTTTATGAATGTGAAAAATTGGAATTCACAACTGCTAAAGTTTACTTGGCCTCAATTGGAGTGAATATTTCTTGAAGAGCTCAAATCCTTTTAATTATATTACACATATATTGTTCACAACTGATTTACTCTTAGCCGATTTTCATTTTATTTTCCTGTTACTAATTATTTAAAAACTTCCTAATGTATTGCATAGATCTTACAAAAGATTTAACAAACAAAATAATTCCGTGATTAACTTCGTAGTTATCAATCTCTCGCGTGTGGTCTTGCAAGTATAATTCTCACACTATACATTAGATATTCATGACACATCGGCCAATGAGGAGCGTTCATTGTGGTCACGTGTAGATACATAGAAACTAGGGAAAGACGACATTGTTTTCAGTTTTCCATACTTTTGTCTGTAGCAACGAGTCAAAGCCCGCGGGGAAAATGTACAGACAAATGTATAGAAAACTGAAAACACGATTGCACGCTTCCCATACAGCTACATCCCTCTTTCCATTTCTGGCATTCATGTTGTTCTAGCGCCAATTTGTTTTGATTGACAGGCCAAAAAGGTCACGTGACCAGGTCCTGCAAAGGGCCTGTTACGGTCTTATGAGCTGGGGGAATACTTATACAAGTAAGTTAGCAAAGCTCCGCACTAAACAAAATAAATGTATTAGAAATATATTTTTTTGCTTGTAGCAGAGAAAGTGCTACCCCATATTTCAATATTCTAGGTGTATTGGAACTCGACAACGTATTTAAATTAAGAATTGCAGAATTTAGTTTTAAAATTTCGAATGGTAAAGATATTCCAACAATCTTTTCTGTATTTGTCACACCAGCAACAAAACGCCACAAATATAGTACAAGATTTGCTGCAGAGTTAAATTTTGTTAGACCGAAAGCGAGAACGAATTGAAGTCTGAAGCTTCTGGGTGTTACCTTTGACGAAAACCCTTGTAACTGGGGCATTCATTTAGAGCACTTGTTGTCAAAAGCCAGTAGTCGTTTATACATTCTACGAGTTTGTAAATATTATGGTTTTTCAGCCAGTTATCTGGATCTTCTCTTTCAGAGTCTCATTTTACCTATTTTTACATATGCCTTGGAGGTATGGGGTTGTGTCTTCTATTGTAAATATCTTAGTCGTATAGATATTTTTTTTGCCAGAGCTTTTAAGTCAGGATTTTCTAAAAAGTGTTATCGCATCTTAGATATTCTGGTTGAAAATGATATGAAGTTTTGGGAGAGAATTATTGATCCACGTACCACAACTGCCTTAGCTGACTTACTCCTTCCTGTGAAAACACGCAAGCTTCGAGACAGGGGACATTCTTATATTCTTCCTCGTGTAAGAACAGAACGCTTTAAGAGCGTTTTTATAAATAGATGTTCAGTTCAGCCATTTGTAATCCAAACACGTCTGTTGTTTGGAATTTGTTTCCTTGATTATCAATAAAGACTATTATTGTAATTATGGAATTCATACATATAAATTTATTTCATAAAATAATTGGGAAACAGTTGATGTAGTATCAAACGATCAAGCTCTATTAATTTATTTAAAAAACGATATAAAGCCGTTCTTCTGGAACAACACAAATAAGTGACTTATACCTTTTTCAAATATTTATCAGCTTAATCATTAACTTTAGTCCAGACAAACGTTGCAGTGATCAACTCGAAAGCTTTTGCTCCTTTGGTCACTGCGCACTACCAACTATTTGAAGTGTAATCTGTATTTATCCCTTCACTTTTTCTTTTCTTCTTCAAAATGTACTGTTGTGTTTATTTATGTAAATAGTGCGAAATAAAACCCGAAACATTTCTTTTCTGGAAATTTAAGCCAAAAAGCATTCAAGGAATAGAGGACTTGAACTGGGTGTTTTCTGTGTTTTTGGCGCTGAATGTACACGTTGAACAGAAGCAGATTTTTTTAAAATTTAGTTCAATGTACTTTTATTTTCGCCAAACTCAATGGAAAACCTAGCTGTTGGAACCTTTAAGTACACATCCATCAATATAATTGTGTTATGAATTTCTTCTCGTTGTAGTGGGCTGTAGAGGGGTGTAGAGGGATATAGAGGACTGTAGAGTGCTGTAGTCGGCTGTAGAGGGCTGGATAAGGTATGGCGCTGTATAGTGCTGTATAGGCTGTATAGGGATGTATATATATGGCTCGGTGTGGTGCTGTATATGGCTGCAGTGGACTATAGAGGGCTGTAGAGTGCTGTATAGGACTGTAGGGGGCTGTAGAGACCTGTAGGGGCTGTATACTGAGAGGTCTGCAGCCCTATAGAGCCCTATAGAGCTGTATAGCACTTCATAGGGCTGTATAGTGCTGTATAGTGCTGTATAGCGCTGTATAGCGATGTATACTGAGGGCTGTATAGCGATGTATAGGGCTGTATAGCGATGTATAGGCTGTATAGGGCTGTATAGCGTTGTTTATATCGAGTCATTTACTTATAATGAAAAGATCGACAGCTCTGTGTGTCGTCGCACTCGTTTGCTGAAGAAGATAATAAGAGAATGATAGCCAGTGTCAGTTTGGAGTGAATTTGGCCACCATTGTGACGATTTTATTTAAACCTCATTGGCAACTATAGTAATGTACGTAAATGAACAATTTCTTCAGCAAATACACGCCCACACTATCAGAAAGAAACAGGAATGTATTAAGACAGGCCACAGGCCGGTGCATGGGGAGGCGGCGGGAAATTCTCGTCTCAGGGTATCTTAAAGGAACTGGACGCAAGGCTGTTAAGAGTTGGAAGGGCGGCGTCGTTGGAAGAACATATTCCTATATCGGTATATCCCATCTATGGGAACGCCCCCAAATTCTAACTAGTCAGAAATGACATACGCCGTAAGATAAAACCGAGTCATGTAGGCTATCAATTACCACATACAATATTGCGCAATGCCTCGACATAAATCAAATTATGCTTTGACATGTTTGTTTCGGGTCCGCCTTTGTCAGAAATTCATGCCACGCGTGCGCACTAGGCATTAAATTTCATCAATAAACAGATCCGGAGTTGCTCAGAATTTTACAGTAGTTTGTATGGAAGTTTTTTGGGGGGGATACATTGGGAGATGGTATTATAGCGAAGCTCATTTGTTCCGCTCTTAGCAATTTCTAAATCATATTGCCTTCGGTAAAATTGTATTCTTTCAAGTTATAACGAATAATTGTGGCTTCGAAAAGAATCTGAAATGAGTTAACTGACCTCCATATTATGACCTCCATGTTGACAGCAATCTACTTCCTTTCAGCCGTTATGATGGTTGCTCTGATCAACTTTACAATATAAAACTCGGGTGGTTATTGTTTTGTCCCGATTCAGCCGAGTAGTTTAAAATACGTTATATTGCCCAGATAGATCCAAATATAACTTCACATTATCCTCGAGCTGCGAATTGCGAACAAATATGAGTAATTTTAAGGTTTTTCGACGGCCACATGCAGCAGGGAAGAATGCCGTAAACACGTAAATCCTTTGCACATCTCTTGCCTCTCTCTTCGAAACGCTTTGTCCGCCATTTCTCTCTCGGTTTGCCTGTACAAGCCTGGGAACTGGTATATTCTTAACTGTTCTTTCATTGGCTCTATTATAACTTTCATATATAAGAGCTTGTCTGATAGGGCTACAAAAATAACGCGGCATTGAAATAAAATATGCAAAACTAAATCGTGACTGTATTCCCTGTAAACGTACTCGGTTGCACTGTTTACCTCCCGCTTGGCTATTAGCCGCTCTACTTATAATAATCCGACATAGCTAGAACTTTCCAACCACGCAGTTCATAAACACTAGAAGCCTTTCGAATTCGACCGCTTTCGCAATTCGCTTCGAGCAGAGTGTTTGGCCTGGAATAATGGCTGAGCGAGCCTGAGAACAAGTAATTTATGATGGGCAGGCAGATTTGCATAATTTTATACCCCGCCCACAATGGCATGAATTTCTGACCATAGCTCAGCTGACCATTCTATGTGAGATACCACAGGGGGCCCAAAGTCAGTGATGTTGAGCTATTTGGATTTAGCCTGCAATGCAGGCGTTTTATTTGGGAAACCGCAATATATCTGGACGAGGGAAGAATCTGAAATTCATTCGCGAGCGGAAAACGTCCACGAAAGCAGGGAAAACCCGGGGAAAAACCACTAGAAACGCCTGCATTGCAGGCTATTTGGATTTGGAATTCGGTGTGAGCTTTTGGAATTCGGTGTGAACGTTTGGAATTCGGTGTGAGCTTTTGGAATTCGGTGTGAACTTTTGGAATTCGGTGTGAGCTTTTGGAATTCGGTGTGAACTTTTGGAATTCGGTATGAGCTTTTGGAATTCGGTGTGCACTTGTGGGCTTCCGTAAAATGTTTAGTGAAGACATTCTTCCTTGGAGGTTGCCATTTTTATTTCATTCACAATTGCGTGCCAACACCACGGTATCAGCTCAGCGAGATGGCAGCAAATACGGCTCTCAGCCAATCTGGGGACGAGTTTCCTTTGGGTTATTTTTGCGAGACCCCAGGGAGAGCAACACTATTTAAATCTACATGGCGGAAAGAAAACCATGTTCCATGGTCATACATCTGTGTCCGTTGCATGAGTGCAGTACTTAAACCAATCACAAATTCTGTTCTACCAATCGCCCTCTGTTGACTTGATCCTCGGCTATGATTTTACGTCTTTGTCCGAGAAGACGTGATCGTGAAGGTCTAACAGTTGGATCCTAACAGTTTACTGTTGGATTATGTAATTAGGCAGCACCTTCTACTTAAGTTTGAACCTGCGACCTCCCGCACGCGTACGGGAGGCGGTTATATAATTAGTTTTTCTTTCGTCATGAGAACGTTTATCAGTGCCAGCCGGCTAAAGATGATTAGCGACACCACTCACGAAAACCAGGGAGCACAATGATGTCATGACCTTGTCAACATACCGTGTAGCATGAAAATTTTGCGGGAGTTATATTTTGCGGATTTTGGCGATTCGAGATGACTGAAATTTCTGGTCGATACAGTACTGCCCTAAAGTAATCGAATGTTTTAGACATGGCCATTATCATCACAAGTGTTTTTTTAATGAAGACTTTATAGGGGTTTGCATTTATACCGTGTCATTATAGACACAATCAGAAGCGCAAGCGGTTCAGACGTGGGGTATTCGCTTGCTTTAAGATGCCGTTGCTGTACATACCACACGGACATTTGAACGGCAATGCAATGGTAGTTTGGTTTCTATTAGATAAAAACTATTTACTCAAAGCTCGGATTGTTGTTTTCTATTAAAAAGCAATGCTTATAGTTCTTATTTAATCCAATATCGTCTCAGTTGATGCAAGTTTACATCGAAAAAGCAGAGTTGTTTATTTGACTGAAGGGAGTAAATTTTTGCGAAGTATTATTTTGCGGGAGTTTTTTCTGCGGGAACTTATTTTTGCGGAGTTGAATAGAGGGCAATTCGCAAAAATTAAAACCCGCAAAATGTTCTTGCTATACGGTATAGCTTTAGGGACACGCAATATGAAGTAGAGTAAGTCAAGTCAAGTCAATTCAAGTATTTATATGTATCAGAGTGCCATGCACGTTTACCGCTAACATGTAGCTCAGTAACGTTCCACATGGCCCTCTGTTGACTTTGATCCTACGATTTTACGTCTTTATATCTGCATGGAACCAATGGCTCCCTGGTAATCATATTAATAGATGACGTGGCATGAAACATCGCAATATTGATTTAGTAAAACAAACAGTGATGGTAAAATATTCGATCGTGTCGAGAAAGGTCATCACACTACAAGTACCAATATAAGATTTTTCTTTACCAACTGCTTGACAGTCTACTTATTAAACAAGAGGCCCTGAGTGGCCTTAACTCGGGCCAACTAGAAATAGGTTAATTAATACATGGAGTTCTAGCATATTTTTGTGTCATACACTGTACATGGTTTGTGCTATGGGAGCAGGATAATTGATTCACTCTCCGAGTAGCATGGAACCTCTATCTGGAGACCTGAATTCTGATTGCACCCATAATACTATTATACTTCTATGGTTTTTGTACTGCACTTTCTAATGGTTAGGGTGTTTTCTATTGTTGCGTAGGCCAATCTGACTATCTCTCGTTTCGAGAAGTTCCACCCAAGAGGGTCTGAATGGGGAGGCGGGGGGGGGGGGGGGGGAAGGGGTCTACATGTCAGTTGTCAGTTAAATTGTTGGCCATTTGTCAGTTAGCCCTAGTTAATCATTGTTAGAAACAAATTACAATGTTTGACCCACAAACACCAAATTTGTAAGTTGTCAGTTATGTTTCGGTTGTCAGTTGTCAGTAAAAAAGTCGTCATTTGTCAGTTGTCAGTTATTTTTAAGGCCGTTTGTCACCCATTGGCCGAGAAAAACGAGACGGTAAACATTGTAGCTTCATTGTAGACTTCAGATTGTCCATTTCCTATTGTTAACGGCAAGAGAAGGCGAAGTACAGAAAATATAATACATTTCTATCTTCGAGGGTATAAATCAAAGCTTTCTTTAGGATAAATTAAGGTAGATTTATTGAACGGTAATCTCAAGGTCTTCAGTTCAGCAAAATAAGAGAGAAAAGCCGGAATTTGAAGCCCGTTCATATCAATCGTCGGCAAACAAAAAAACTGCGTGGCGACATAAATATAAACGGCTGCATGCGAAGGATACTGTGGCCTGTGGGCAGAGCCATAATTTATACTCTCAAGTTCTATAATTCGTGGTCAATTCTATCTTCTGCCGTTCTGTTATTCTTTTGACGATTTTAACTTTTTCTTCTTGGTCTGTATAAAGTCACATACAGTTCAATTTACGGGGGAAAAAAAACACTTGCGATCTCGTGCCTCGGCTGAAGGCCTGGCACGAGTCCTGTGCTGCGTGTGTATTTCTGACTTCGTGTTGGCGAGTGACAGTGTTGCTCTCACAGTTCAGGAGTTCAGATGTCTTCAGACTTCAATAAAGGATAGTAACCCATAACTGCTCAACCACAGTATATGTATTTGCTAATAAATCGCTCAGTATACTTCGCTACAAATCAGCTATTCCGTATACCTGTGTAACGTACACAGGTCTCGATACGAGATCGGAAAACCAGCCAAAAATACGGTCGAAAATAGTTTAGTGTTGGCCTACCGATCACGGTGTTTGCGTTGGTATGTATTATGATCGAAAGTAAAATGAAATTTGATGAAATGTGGCATAAAACCTACGAAACGTACCTCAAACAAGAATTCCCCAGAATCTTAAGATGGCGACTGGACTGGAGATAAATCTATTAGCGCCAACAATTAATGCATAATTTAACGCATGCGAGGAAATTTTGCTGCACCGAACAAAAAAAATAACGGCCTGCAGATCCCGAGTAATTAGCCATGCTTCAACAACTGCTTGACAGTATATTTGGGAAGATTCCTATTTAAAGTGACTCTTATAGTCTACTTATTAAATTAACCATGCTTTTCTCAGGAAGGAAATTAAACTAAATACCCTTGGTGCGTATATAGGATTTATTTACGATTAAGATTATTTCTGAAAATAAGGCATGCTTTTTAACAGAACGCTTTATACATGCGTGATACGTTACAGATTTTAAATCCAGTTGTCAAAGCTCATTCCCATCATATATAACCCGTCAACCAAGCTGAATCGGGTTTCAGTCACGTGGCCAATATAACACTCTATACATAGATGCTCGTATTGTACTGAGAAGTTTCATTCCCTACGGTTGGCGACACATCGGTTTTCGGACCAGAGAAAAAACTGGACTGAGAAGTCTGCGAGTGAGGGCACCAAGATGAGTTCTAGTTTCGCTCTTAGCAGATTGCTCGTCCTGCTTTTGATCGGTTTATCGAAAGCACAGGACCCGGATGGACGTAAGTATTTTTTGGAGGGACATTTCCAACGCCCGTTAATATCTCAAAATTAACATTACCTGAAAACACTGGCATAAAATCTAAACAAAACATGTATATCAAAGAGCTAGTTCAACACAACAGTACGCGATCGAAAACATGCTTATTCTTTCAATGATATTGTTAGGGTTGCTCAATCATTGTTAAGCCGCACGGCGATTCACTCTGAGACTACGATTAGAGTATAAAGGGGAAAAGTATCTGGAGTTATTCTATTCCCAGGAGAACGTTGAATAATACGAATCAGCGGAAACGTAGTCTCAGTCAAACAAAGTTTCTTTACCAACTTGATAAGTGACTATCTGTATGATTGTGAGACATCTAAATACCTTCCTACCAAGTCACTATAATTACCGCCCTGTTAGAGCTAAAAACCCTAAAAACTCTGACCTTTTCTTATCAGTAAAAAAAAGACACATCAAAGGGTGTTATTGTCTGGATGCTTGTCATGTGGACCAGATTTGGCTTATATTCATGCGAGCAACCATTGTTCTGAGGTAGTAGCCAGACAGACAGACTGGCCAAAAACTTAAGTTGGTTGGGGGGGGGGGGGGTTAGGGCTGACCCTATTTCATACCAAAATATATGATTTTATCAAATAGTAAAAACAGCTATACAAACTCTACTTGGCAGTGAAGATTTGTGGGGAACAGATGCTATACTTAGCCCGATCGAAGGCCGGCTTACAAGTCGTGTGGAGTAATAAAATAAGCCCGTAAATAAAACCTACACGATTTTCACTGATCAGAGTCGCTATAAAGAAAAAAGGTTAACGTCAGCCAATCAAAATCCATTTCGGTACACAGCATTTGCATGGCCTCTTGGTGTCACACGCTTATTTCGTACAGGTATTGCGCGACGAATGAGGGAAAAACGGGGTCGGAACAACTTATGAATAAATAGTGCGAAGAACTTTCACATGGAAATGCATTATTACATATTTTGAATTATTTTCTTGGGATTGTCTCCCGACACAACAGCCTGGTATTCTGAGGTACTAACAATCACTCATGATTGTAAACTACACCGGCAGCACATTGCGCCACAATAGCAGTCCGTATCGGCACAAAAATAACCTTGTGAAGCGCATTTGAATATATTCATATAGAATTTACGCTATATAAATGAATACCTTTTTTATTCTTTATATGCCGGGCTAAAGCTTCGTACGTGTTGGCAATAACCGTCAACCTTTATCTGAAATGCTGAGCTAGTAAGATGTTTTATAAATTTTAGTTATAAGGTGCATTCAGTATTTAAAATGCTGGTAGTAAGCCGCACGGTATCAGCAGGGGATCGAGATCACGTTGGCATCCTAATATTCTTATAAGAGACGAAATTATTCGGTGGCACATTTCTGTTAATGCAGTTTACTCTGCCATTATATAAAAAAAAAAGAGATAAAGAATTTAAATGATTTTACGATGGTACCTTGACATTACAGTGCCGGATATAGAATAGCATAAAGATGTTTTAATTTTTCATTTATCATCACATCCGCCCTTTTGTACTCTTCCTGATATCACTTATACATCAACGCAAGCCAACGTTACGTTTCCTACCATCGTAGCTTATAAAGAGCCTTTAGGGTATGTTATACACGGGGGAGGGGGCTATATATGGGATTCTACGGTATAGTTTTCCGTTCGCACACGCCACGTTAAGCATTGCAAAGTGTGGTTAAATAGCACCTTTATAAATGTGGAAAATTGGACCATATTAAGTTCACAACTGCTAAAGTTTGCTTGGCCTCAATTGGAGTGAATATTTCTTGAAGAGCTCAAATCCTTTTAATTATATTTCACATATTGTTCACAACTGATTTACTCTTAGCCGATTTTCATTTTATTTTCCTGTTACTAATTATTTAAAGACTTCCTAATGTATTGCATAGATCTTACAAAAGATTTAACAAACAAAACAATTCCGTGATTAACTTCGTAGTTATCAATCTCTCGCGTGTGGTCTTGCAAGTATAATTCTCACACTATCAATTAGATATTCATGATACATCGGCCAATGAGGAGCGTTCATTGTGGTCACGTGTAGATACATAGAAACTAGGGAAAGACCACATTGTTTTCAGTTTTCCATACATTTGTCTGTAACAACGAGCCAAAGTCCGCGGGAAAATTTACAGACAAATGTATGGAAAACTGAAAACACGATTGCATGCTTCCCAGTACAGCTACATCCCTCAAATTTTGATCAGTTAATCTTTCACCTAGTATCTTAAGTTTGCAGTCGGTGAATATTTCAGAAATTCGATTTTACGGATTTTATTTGGCATCGGATTCCCATACGAACACTGCATTTCGCGCGATGTTTGCACCCCTTTCACAATGTCGGAATTAACCGCGAACTGGTCTATTATGCAAGTGGGCAGGGCTTTGAAAGAGAGGGAAATTAAAGGGGTACAGGTATATTGCTAGTCATGAAGTTCCTAGTTGCGAGTTGCGAGTTGTATTTTTAAGTGTAGGGTTAGGATTTGGATTAGCGGTGATGTATTTATAAAACCCAAAATTAGTGACTAGCTCTAAACACCCTAAATTAGTTAGCCACCCGCGTTGTTGACGATTAGGGTATTTTTAAATGTAGGGTTAGGATTTGTATTATTTCATATATAGAGGGAGAACGAAGAAGCATGTGTTGTTTAGTGATCTAGCCCTAAAAACTCATATTAGTGACTAGCTCTAAACACCATAAATTCAGTGAGCTAAATGAGTGAGTACCCGTTGTTGACGGTTAAGGTATTTTTAAATGTAGGGTTAGGAATTTAGATTCGCAACTAGAAACTTCATGACTAGCAAATTTCCCACACACAAATAACGAACTATACCCTGGGTTTCAGAGGCCCGAAGAAGGCCCGAAGAAGTAAGAAAGGCCCGAAGAAGTAAAATAGAGAAGAATGGGAAGAGAGAGAGAGAAGAAAGAAGGGCCTCTGGTCAAATCCGTTGAGATAAAACAAGAGGAGGCACTGTACGAGTTTATAAAACATAAATACGTCTTCGCTGTGCTTCCGACAGGATGCGGCAAGTCGCCGATATTTCAAATCGTCCCTGTGAAGTTTGTTGTTACCGTTAACGACCAAAAACGGTCTACAGTACGACAGCAAATTCTAGCACGAGGCACTTTCTTCGCTGTCCAGAGTATTCATATAAAGAACCACATACAGTTGTCATTTCATGCTTCACAGCGCCACGTGAAATTGTTCGTGTGTGAAATCAAAACATTGGTCGTCACAGTTTGATGGGTTATAGGCCTCAAAACCGGTTTGACTCGCCTCGATTTCAAACTAAACGCATGGAAGTGAGATTACCAACGGATTTGACCAGAGGTTCTCTCTCCCTCTCGTCGCTTCGCTCCTCGCTGGCGGCGCTTTGCGCCTTAACCTCTTAAAAAACTAGAAACGATTCCAATGTACAGGAAACTGTACATAGAAATCGTTTCTAGATACAATATGCAAATATTAGTTCTATACATACAGTTCTATAAAATTACAAACTACAATCATTTATAGGAGACATCGACTTTCATGCCTCAAATTATTACTCACATTATTCAAAATAAATACTGAATAAGCACATAAATTATTTCCCTTATAGTTACAGTTTTACTAACAACAGAACTGGGTTAAACTACAGAATACAGAGCCACTTCAAAAGTACACTTGAAAACTGTGCTAAATTCTCCATTATAGTGCAGGTGTATGTAGTCGTTCTTTGAATGATTTTGGTCGAAAATGGTTATTTTATAAATATTTCAGGGTTAGGTTTTGATAAGGTTTGTATGGAAATTTGAGAACATGAATTATTAATGACCAAATGGCCCTGCATTCTGTAATTGCTCCCAGAACTGATTTGGTGTTTAAATACTTACGACTGGCTTTTCGCATCCAAAGGGTTTACGTGAGCTCGTCCATATCTCTCTCATTTCTAATGCCAAACAGCTCAAACTTGGACAGGCATGGTACTGGGTCCCCTTAACTCACTTAGTGGTGATGACGTAACGATGACGTCATCGGTCACGTGATATTTAGTATATGCCAAAACAGCTCACTGATCATCCGCGAGTTGCCCTTAGGGGCCCTATGTTTAAAGATAGCTTGCTATCCAGCATCCATGGCAACGCCTTTCCCGCTTTGGGCGTAAAGTTGAGTCTTGCATCCACAAAAAATCACTGTTGATTGGTATGTAGTTTATAGAATTACTGATCAACGTTTCACTTGTGAAGTCGAATTGAGTTTTTCGCCTAAATATTCACTATTGATTATTCACAAGTGTTGAGTAATAAAGTTGTTGAGCACCTTTTACCGGTAAAGTTTTTTGCCCATTTTAAAATTATTTAGTTAGTACTAGTAAAGTTTTTCACAAAGTTAGCGTGTATCTAATACGCCTCTCACCAACTATAACTTTGGGAGGGAGATGTGGGAAATCCTTTAAGAGCGGATTAAATATAGAATAAAGTATTTAGGATGAGAACAAAACGGAAAAGAATGTCCTCAAACTTTCTCAGAATAATGATCAGGGTAAATGATTCATAGAAATATATATAACTTAGTTCAATTTTATTTTTATTTTAGGCGAATGGCGACTATTTAATTTTAGGTTGACGGCTGTCAGACAGGTTTTCATGAGCTCTATATCACACATCGTTACCAGCTCACCCCCCAAAAAAAATGAAAACAAAAGAAAGAAATCAATTATCACTAGTACTGGCCAAGGTTTAGATCTTCAACAGTGTGCGCGCAGGTTCAACACTTTTTCAGGCACGTTCGTCGGAAACCGGAAATCAGCGAAGTTTACCTCACCTATATCTATTGTGCTCCGCTATAAATTACGGGAGCATTCTAAGAACGTGCAATTTCATTGGCTAAATACTTTATATTCTTATGAATACACGAGCAGGAGAATCGATTAGAAGTGAGGGATTGGGGAGAGGCTGCAGTCCTTCCGGGTCGAACGTTTTATACACAGGAAACCCATAACCCTAAAACCTGAATTAAAATACAGAGGCTAGGTTTTGCTATAAAAAAATATATGTACTTTCGTGCTGCTGAATGAACTCCCGCTTTTCAAGACCTCGGGCGTTATAGAACACGTGACGGAGAACCATCTTTTGTGGTGAAATAGAGCTAATTTCTTTCTCGACAGGAATAGAGTGGCATGGCCTACGATAATAATAATAAAAAAAATGGTTTATTTTACGTCGAAGATACAGGAAGCCGTTACCGGGTCTCTCAAGCCAGAGGCTTATATTTAAGTATTCCGACGAACTCCAGGATCGAATTGGAATTTAGGTTGGCTTTTGAGGAGGGAGGAAAACCGGACAACTCGGAGAAAAACCCTCGGAGCAAGGGCGAGATACCAACAAACTCAACTCACATATGGCGCCGCGTCCGGGATCGAACCTGGGCCACAGAGGTGAAAGGCGAAGCGCTTAACCACTGTGCCACCCCGACGAATTCACCATGAGACGATAAAACCGTATCTCCAAGCTGTCATGTCATATTCTCTTTATTATTCACCAATCTATAAATTACCGCGTCTTACTTTAACTCTGCACCTAGGTTACTTGTCCCTCTAGAACATGGCACATTTCAGGCTGCAAAACTCTTTAACTCACTAAGTCCTGTAGCACGATCTATTAAGCCATATAGGCCTTTCCTTAAGGAGCTAGCTTAAATCACAGTTGCTGACACAGGCTAAAGACAGACTATTATAATTCATGAGATGGAAGTCTGTAATTTTATTAATTTATCATTTTTTTAATGATATATATGTATATATACTTAGACTTCAACTTTAAATTTGTAGATACATGTATATTTATATAACTAGTTTAGCTCCACAAACAACCTATATTAATGTAAATTTTAAATTATATCAGCATTTATATTTAACATAATCACACAAGTACTGTATATTATATTAACTCTTAAGAAATATAAATTGTAAATATTTTTAATTAGCTCTCAACAAATGAATTGTAATATATGTAACTCTAGACGGATGAAGAGCCATTCATGGAAATGCTGTCTAATAAACCTTTATTACTATTATTACTTTATGAACTACAGTGTTTTACAATGATTTCCATCACTGAGAAATACCTGAACACACGTAAAAATACGGGAACTTGGTCTTTAGGGACTGGTAAGCAACATGGGTGTTTTTCGTTTGCATATCAGCCCCCCTCTAATTAAGGACAAACCCTAATCGGACAATAGGGACCTATAGCAACCAGAACGGCGACGGCAGCGATAACAGGGAAGTAGAAAGGTATTTTCTGCCGAAATTTAGTGTTTACTATTACTTTTATTCGCCTTTAATTGCTTTTCCCAACCAGATTTTCCAAAATAATATGATCAGCATAGAGTTCCATTTATACCTAATTGATTTACTTTCTTGTGTTCGTAGAATTTGGAGTTCTCACGTTGTCTTTCGAAGATATAGGCGCAGGCGACTGCGTGCATGTAGTTATTATATTTGTAATCAAGACTATTGTTTTATGCCGACGTCCAAGACGACTGCGTACATGTTCACGTGCAGTTATTACTGGGAGTGTGGCAGGACAATGAATAGCATTCGAGCCAGCTAATTTTCTTCGCTGCTGTTGTAAAAAGATGTTAGTACACCGTACAGTTTTAGAGAATGACTTATTTCGTCAATATTTTTGCTTTTTGATTGAATTGACTGGCAAAACGAGTTAATTAAACTGGCAATACGAGTTAATCACGCTTATCTCATGGTCACGAGTCGATGATTGGCTGCGGTGTTTGGCTGCGATGTTTGGCTTCATATAAAAAGCCTCCTGAGGCATATCTTATTATGGGCTACCTGTGGCAAAAGAGAAGAGGGGTTTCTCCGTATCCAATTCTCTTCAGGGAGATCTTCAGAGTGACCGAGCAGAGATAATTGCGGCTGCCAAGGAGGATATATTTTTTGGTGTTTGAGTTCATTTGGGTTGTTTTGGTTGGTGTGATTGTTTCGCTACCGGGTTCGCTGTGGACTGACAAGGTCGAAATTTGCGGCTCCACAATCAGATATTTCAATATCGAGCCTTCTTTGTTCCTCTAGAGTTATGGGTTTGTAGGATCGTAGGGTTTGTAGGATTGAGCACAAACCAAAAATCCTCCCTTCGCCTATCTTTCTCACTTGACAAACTATGCTACCCCCCGTAAGTAATATTTTGATCTCAAATCCCGTACTGATACAGAATCAGTCAGTCAGCCCGATCCGGATGAAACCACCGACATAGAAGCTATTATTCAGGAAATCATCTTCTATTTGCTTTATCATATAAAATTTTATCTATTTCTCTCCGTGCAATGTATTATTCTAGCTCTATTTACGCAGGACAAAAAAGCGACGACGTCACAGATGAGCAATAAAACAAAACAAGACAAAACAAGCAAACAAAGATTTTGCTTTCTATATGTTCACCCCACTCAGTTAATTTTCAGTGATATGTGCTTTTATGTTGTATAGTATTGATGGAGAAGGAAATAACTGTAAATTCACTGTATCTCTCACCGAACGTTATTCCAAACGACGATGTGAATGTTACATCTCAGACAATTTACTTCAAAATATAACAACTTCAGAGCGTACATTAATGTTTCATGTCGTTCATTGTTCATGCCGTTCATTGCCATTTTAACTCAAATCTTTTAGTATTAATTATAATCGAGTAACATTGTATCATCTTTCTCTTCACAGCTGTAATTGATCCAGGTATGTTTTCAATATTGAAGTTGTAACTTATTATGAACCGACTATTGTATAGGAAAATTGACTTAGCAAATAGAAAATTGCAAATAGAAACAACATCAGCAACAACAACAGTAACAACAACATCAGCAACAGAAATAACAATCAATCAATCTTTATTATTTACCCACGGAGTCTTTACAGCTATGTAAAAACTGATTTACAAAAGGCCATGCCTACTAACAACAACAACAGTAATAACAACATCAGCAACAGTAACAACAACATCAGCAACAGTAACGACAAACGGCAACAGTAACAACAACATCAGCAACAGTAACAACGACAACAGTAATAACAACAACACCAACAGTAATAACACCAGCAACAGTAATAACAACATCAGCAACAGTAACAACATCAGCAACAGTAATAACAACATCAGCAACAGTAATAACAACATCAGCAACAATAATAACAACATCAGCAACAGCAACAACAGCAACACTAATAACATCAGGAACAGTAATAACAACATCAGCAACAACAACAACAGTAATAACAACATAAGGTTGAGGCCCTTTTATAGTGCGGTTCCTTGTTTAACTCAAATGTTTTAGTATTAATTATATTCGAGTAACATTGTATCATCTTTCTCTTCACAGTTGTAACTGAGCCACCAGGTATGTGTACCATATTGAAATTGTAACTTATTGTGCACTGACTGTTGTATGGGAACATTGACTTAGCGAATAGCAACGACAACAGCAATAATAATAACAATAGCAACAACAATAGCAAAAAAACAACGACAGCAATAACAACAGCAACAACAATAGCAACAAAACAACAACAGCAATAACAACAGCAACAACATCAGTAACAACAATATCAGCAACAGCATCAGTAACAACATCAGCAACAACAACATCAGCAACAACGATATCAGTAACAACAACAACATCAGCAACATCAGTAACAACATCAGCAACAACAACAACAACAGCAATGACAACAATATCAGCAACAACAACATCAGTAACAACAACAATATCAGCTGTGGAGAATATTTCGGTAGAACTTTACCTCTTCAGTTTAAAACATTGTTGTTTAAGTAAAAAATAGGCAGGCTTTCCTAACCCTCGAGTCGGGGATAGGCCTGGAAACTAGTCACATGTAAGAGGAGAGCACAAGGAGAGGAATAAACATGGCGGACTAAAACCAATGTTTGGAGTTTGTTATTCAGTTTTATAGGGGAGAAAATCTGTGAGAATTGTCGGAGCAAACAGAAAACTTAATCCCCGACATCAGCAACAATAATATCAGCAATAACAACATCAGCAACAACAGCAGCAATAACAACAGTAATACCGATAAAAATAGCAAAAACAATTTCTCTCCGCCGCAATGTATTATTTTCTAATTTACGTGGGACAAAAAAGCGACGACGTTACAATATATTTTTTTTGTCGCGTGTAAAACCACTAATTTATAGCTTGGTGAAAAATGATAAGATGTATTCTACTCAAAACAAAACAAGCAAACCAACGTTTTGGTTTCCTTGTGTTCACCCCTTTCAGTCATTTTTCCGTGATATGAGCTTTAATTTATGTTGTATGGTATTGGTAGAGAAAGAAATAACTGTAAATTCACTGTATTTCTGACAAAACATTCCAAAAGATGACGTAAATGTCACATATTTATACATAATTCAGCCAATTTACTTCAAAATTAAACAACTTCAGAGCGTATTAATGTTTCATATCATTCATTCCCATTTTAGAGCCTCCCTCAGTTCCTACAGTACCTCAATGGGCCTTTTGCAGGAATGCAGTCACGTGGTTGTACTGGGTGACAAAAAAACTTAAATGATATATTTAAAGGCACTTGTACGAGATCGGGAGTGTTATTAGCAAAACCTGTTTGTAAATGCTATTTTCCACCTCCAATCGATTGTTGATCTTTCAAAAACAGCGTTTTTAAAGACAGCTTGTCATCCAGCATCCATGGCAACTTCTTTCCTTTGTGGATTACGAGCTCAATTCATTCGTCAACGAAGTATTATATCAGGACGTGACTATCATGACGTGACTGTATTATATCAGGACGTGACTGTATTATATCAGCACGTGACTTTGTCCTGTAAAAGGCCTATTGAATCTGATCAATTACAACCTATTTTGGCTACTTCCATTCTATTGAACTTAAATATTTTTGTATTAATTATAATCGAGTAACATTTTATCATCTTTCTCTTCACAGTTGTAACTGAGCCACCAGGTATGTGTACCATATTGAAATTGTAACCTATTGTGCACCGACTATTGTATGGGAACATTGACATTTCAAATTCAGAACAGTCAAGCAAGTAAGAAGTCATGTTAGAATACTAAATTCCTCAAAGCAAAATTAAGATAAGCCGAGAATAATTAAACAGCAGGAAGAGAGTTGCTCAGTTATGATTGTAGATAGTGTTTTAGAATCGTTTACAAAGTCTTTAGTGTATTTTTAGACTTTCAAGCTTTCAATTGGAATTTCGCGCTATACCAACCGTCAGATCACTCAAGCGGAGCATCACATGTTGCAGAGCTTTGAACAGAGATGTTCACTCACAAAGCCATGACAAAGACTGATTGACAACTGAAGGTGTCTTCAACCCGGTTGAGGCCTTTTATGGTGCGGTTCCTTGTTTAACTCAAATCTTATAGTATTAACTATAATCGAGTAACATTGCATCATCTTTCTCTTCACAGTTGTGACTGAGCCACCAGGTATGTTTATCATATTGAAATTGCTGTTGTATGGGAACATTGACTTAGCGAATAGCAATAGCAACAACAACAGCAATAACAATAGCAACAACAATAGCAACAACAATAGCAACAAAACAACAACAGCAATAACAACAGCAACAACATAAGCCACATCAGCAACAACAAAAACATAAGCAACAACAACAACAGCAATAATAACAATACAATATCAGCAACAACGACAACAGCAATAATAACAACATCAGCAACAACATCAGTAACAGCACCATCAGTAACAACAACAACATCAGCAACATCAGTAACAATAACATCGGCAACAACAACAGCAACACCAATAGCAACAAAACAATAACAGCAATAACAACATCTGCAACAACAACATCAGCAACAACATCAGTAACAACATCAGTAACAACATCAGCAACAACATCAGCAACAACAATATCAGTAACAACAACAACATCAGCAACATCAGTAACAACATCAGCAACAACAACAACAACAGCAATGACAATAATATCAGCAACAACAACATCAGTAACAACAACAATATAAGCTGTGGAGAATATTTCGGTAGAACTTTACCCCTTGTGCACCGACTATCGTATGGGAACATTGACTTAGGGAATAGCAATAGCAACAACAACAGCAATAACAATAGCAACAACAATAGCAACAAAACAACAACAGCAATAACAACAGAAACAACAATAGCAACAAAACAACAGGAACAACATCAGCAACAACATCAGCAACAACAATATCAGCAACAACAACAATATCAGCAACAACATCAGTAACAACATCAGTAACAACAATATCAGTAACAACAACAACATCAGCAACAACAACAACAGCAATGACAACAATATCAGCAACAACATCAGTATTATTAATGTTTCATATCATTCATTCCCATTTAAGAGCCTCCGTCAGTTCCTACAGTACCTCAATGGGCCTTTTGCAGGAATGCAGTCACGTGGTTGTACTGGGTGTCAAAAAATCTTAAATGATATATTTAAAGGCACTTTTTTAATTGTACGAGATCGGGAGTGTTATTAGCAAAACGTGTTTGTAAATGCTATTTTCCACCTCCAATCGATTGTGGATCTTTCAAAAACAGCGTTTTTAAAGACAGCTTGTCATCCAGCATCCATGGCAACTTCTTTCCTTTGTGTATTACGAGCTCAATTCATTCGTCAACGAAGTAGTATATCAGGACGTGACTATCATGAGGTGACTGTGTTATATCAGGACGTGTCTGTATTATATCAGCACGTTACTGTATTATATCAGCACGTGACTGTTTCCTGCAAAAGGCCTATTGAATCTGATCAATTACAACTTATTTTGGCTACTTCCATTCTATTGAACTCAAATATTTTAGTATTAATTATAATCGAGTAACATTTTATCATCTTTCTCTTCACAGTTGTAACTGAGCCACCAGGTATGTGTACCATATTGAAATTGTAACCTATATATTGTGCACCAACTATTGTATGGGAATATTGACTTAGCGAATAGCAACAACAACAGCACTAACATTAACAACAACAATAGCAACAAAACAACAACAGCAATAACAACAGCAACAACAATAGCAACAACAACATCAGCAACAACAATATCAGCAACAACAATATCAACAACATAAACATCAGTAACAACATCAGCAACAACAATATCAGTAACAACAACATCAGCAACATCAGTAACAACATCAGCAACAACAACAATATCAGCAACAACAACAATATCAGCAACAACAACATCAGCAACAACAACAATATCAGCTGTGGAGGATATTTCGGTAGAACTTTACCCCTTCAGTTTCAAACATTGTTGTTCAAGTAAAAAATAGGCAGGCGTTCCTAACCCTCGAGTCGGGGATAGGCCTGGAAACTAGTCACAATAAAGAGGAGAGCATGAGGAGAGGAATAAACATGGCGGACTAAAACCAATATTTGGAGTTTGTTATTCGGTTTTATAGGGAAACAAATCTGTGAGAATTATCGGAGTAAACGGAAAACTTAATCCCCTACATCAGCAACAACAATATCAGCAACAACGACATCAGCAACGACGACATCAGCAACAACATCAGCAACAACAACATCAGCATCAACATCAGCGACAACAACAGCAGCAGCAATAACAACAGTAATACCGATAAAAATAGCAAAAACAACAGCAATAGCAACAACAATTTCTCTCCGCTGCAATGTATTATTTTCTAACTTACGTTGGACAAAAAAGCGACGACGTTCCGATATCTTTTTTTGTCGCTTGTAAGACCACTAATGTATAGCTTGGTGAAAAATGATAAGGTGTATTCTACTCAAAACAAAACGAGCAAACCAACATTTTGGTTTCCTTGTGTTCACCCCTCTCAGTCATTTTCCGTGATATAAGCTTTTATGTTGTATGGTATTGGTAGAGAAAGAAATAACTGTAAATTCACTGTATTGCTGACAAAACATTATTCCAAAAGATGACGTAAATGTTACATATTTATACATAATTCAGCCAATTTACTTCAAAATTAAACAACTTCAGAGCGTATTAATGTTTCATATCATTCATTCCCATTTTAGAGCCTCCCTCAGTTCCTACAGTACCTCAATGGGCCTTTTGCAGGAATGCAGTCACGTGGTTGTACTGGGTGACAAAAAATCTTAAATGATATATTTAAAGGCACTTTTTTAATTGTACGACATCGGGAGTGTTATTAGCAAAACCTGTTTGTAAATGCTATTTTCCACCTCCAATCGATCTTTCAAAAACAGCGTTCTTAAAGACAGCTAGTCATCCACCATCCATGGCAACTTCTTTCCCATGTGGATTACGAGCTCAATTCATTCGTGAACGAAGTATTATATCATGACGTCACTGTATTATATCAGGACGTGACTGTATTATATCATGACGTGACTGTATTATATCAGCACGTGACTGTATTATATCAGCACGTGACTTTTTCCTGCAAAAGGCCTATTGAATCTGATCAATTACAACTTATTTTGGCTACTTCCATTCTATTGAACTCAAATATTTTAGTATTAATTATAATCGAGTAACATTTTATCATCTTTCTCTTCACAGTTGTAACTGAGCCACCAGGTATGTGTACCATATTGAAATTGTAACGTATTGTGCACCGACTATTGTTTGGGAAAATTGACATTTCAAATTCAGAACAGTCAAGCTAGTAAGAAGTCATGCTAGAATACTAAATTGCTCTAGGCAAAATTAAGATAAGCCGAGAAAAATTAAACAGCAGGAAGCTAGTTGCTCAGTTATGATCGTAGATATCGTTTTAGAATCGTTTACAAAGTCTTTACTGTATTTTTAGACTTTCAAGCTTTCAAACGTCAGATCACTCAAGCGGAGCATCACATGTTGCAGAGCTTTGAACAGAGATATTCACTCACAAAGCGATGACAAAGACTGATTGACAACTGAAGGTGTCTTCAACCTGGTTGAGACCCTTTTATAGTGCGGTTCCTTGTTTAACTCAAATGTTTTAGTATTAATTATAATCGAGTAACATTGTATCGTCTTTCTCTTCACAGTTGTGACTGAGCCACCAGGTATGTGTACCATATTGAAATTGTTACTTATTGTGCACTGACTGTTGTATGGGAACATTGAGTTAGCGAATAGCAAGAAAAACAACAGCAATAACAACAGCAACAGCACTAACAACAGCAATAGCAACACAAATAGCAACAACAACAGCAATAACAACAACAACAGGAACAACATAAGTAACAATAACATCAGTAACAATAACATCAGTAACAATAACATCAGCAACGACAACGTCAGCAACAACAACATCAGCAACAACAACATCAGCAACAAACAACAATAATTATCAGAGGCCCTTTTATAGTGCGGTTCCTTGTTTAACTCAAATGTCTTAGTATTAATTTTAATCGAGTAACATTGTATCATCTTTCTCTTCACAGTTGTGACTGAGCCACCAGGTATGTTTACCATATTGAAATTGTAACTTATTGTGCACTGACTGTTGTATGGGAATATTGAGTTAGCGAATAGCAACAAAAACAACAGCAATAACAACAACAGCAATAACAACAACAATAGCAACAACAACAACAACAGCAACAAAACAGCAATAACGACAGCAATATCAACACAAATAGCAACAACATAAGCAACATCAGCAACGACAACAACAGCAACATCAGTAACAATAACAGCAACAACATCAGTAACAATAACAACATCAGCAACAACATCAGCAGCAACAACAACAACCTCAGTAACAAACAACAATAAATATCAGAGGCCCTTTATAGTGCGGTTCCTTGTTTAACTCAAACGTTTTAGTATTAATTATAATCGAGTAACATTGTATCATCTTTCTCTTCACAGTTGTGACTGATCCACCAGGTATGTTTACCATATTGAAATTGTAACTTATTGTGCACCGACTGTTGTATGGGAATATTGAGTTAGCGAATAGCGAATAGCAACAAAAACAACAGCAATAACAACAGCAATAGCAATAACAACAGCAATAGCAACAACAACAGCAACAAAACAGCAATAACGACAGCAATAGCAACACAAATAGCAACAATATAAGCAACATCAGCAACGACAACAACAGCAACATCAGTAACAATAACAGCAACAACATCAGTAACAATAACAAATCAGCAACAACATCAGCAGCAACAACAACAACCTCAGTAACAAACAACAATAATTATCAGAGGCCCTTTATAGTGCGGTTCCTTGTTTAACTCAAACGTTTTAGTATTAATTATAATCGAGTAACATTGTATCATCTTTCTCTTCACAGTTGTGACTGATCCACCAGGTATGTTTACCATATTGAAATTGTAACTTATTGTGCACCGACTGTTGTATGGGAACATTGAGTTAGCGAATAGCGAATAGCAACAAAAACAACAGCAATAACAACAGCAATAGCAACAACAATAGCAACATCACTAAGAATAACATCAGCAACGACAACATCAGCAACGACGACATCAGCAACAAACAACAATAATTATCAGAGGCCCTTTTATATAGCGGTTCCAACAACAAACCTAACTCACATACGGTGCCCGAGCCGGGAATCGAACCTGGGACCTGAGCGGTGAGAGGCGAGTGTTTAACCACAGCGTCAACCTGCATCCCCCTATTACATTATAATCGAGTAACATTTTATATATATAATCGAGTAACATTGTCTCTTCTTCCTTTTCACAGTTGTAATTAGGCCACCAGGTATGTTTACTATATTGAAATTGTAACTTATTGTGCACCGAGTATTGTATTGGAAAAGTGACTTAGCAAATAGCAATAACAACAACATCAGCAACAACAACAGCATTAAAAACAACGACAACAACAACATCAGCAATAACAACAACAACAACATCAGGAGCAACAACAGTAATTTTTCTCCGCCGCAATGTATTATTTTCTAATTTACGCGGGACAAAAAGCGACGGTCACAGATGTGTAAAATCGCTTTTTGTCGCGTGAAGAACCGGTAATTTTTGGCTTGGTGAAAAATGATCAGATGTATTCTACTCAATACAAAACAAGCAAACGAACGTTTTGTTTTCCATGTATTCACGCCTCTTAGTCAGTTTTCAGTGATATGTGCTTTTATGTTGTATGGCATTGGTGAAGGAAATAACTGTAAAGTTTCAACGTCGCTGTATTTCTGACCAAACGTTATTCCAAAAGATTACGTAAATGTTACATCTTTATACATAAGTCAGCGAAATTACTTCAAAATATAACAATTTCAGAGCGTATCATTTAGTCCCTACAGTACCTCAATCGAATCTGATCAAGTATAACGTATTTTGTCTACTTCCATTTTATTTAACTCAAATCTTTTAGTAGTAATTATAATCGAGTAAGATTGTTTACTCTATCTTTTCACAGCTACATTTAGACCACCAGGTATATATATGTTTACCATATTGAAGTTGTAACTTATTGTGCAGCGACTATTGTATGGGAGAATTGACTTAGCAAATAGTAGTAAAACCTTGAATGGCCTGATGAATTTAGCGCTGTTTTCGATCGAGTGTCGTAAAACCAAAACAAAGTAATCACAGAGGAAAAGTAAACGCCATCGTGGATAACTCTGACTTGCTAAAGCGAAAATTGATTGTGTGACGGAAAGTTAAATACTTTCTGATGTGTCTAATGTTATGTAGCTGATAAAAAGTAGCACTGCTGGTCTTTGTGATGCGAGTCTCACTGAAGACTCAGCCTTGAATCGAACATATGCCATTTTCTCCCTGTTTGATTGTTCTGAATCGGAATTTTATGAAAAATTCGGACTCGAAAATCGGTATTAGGTTCAAAACCGGCCCCGGTAACGTGACACATATATCAGGCATCCCAGCCACTTTTTGGACAAATTTGATAGGAAATATAGGCTGTACAAGTTCTAAATATAGGAAAATATAGGATTTTTTCCCAAAATATAGGCACTTTATAGGAGCTAAAATAGCTTTCAAACAATAAATAGTAAACAATAAACACACAATTTTTAAAACATGTGAACTTTTAATGTGTTTGATCAAACCTTTTTTTTTTATTGATATAGGAAATAATTTTGCTTTTGTTAATTCACAATAAAAATGCTAAAAAGTGCAAAATATAAATGTATCACTCAGCATACATCCTATTTATAGGAAATATAGGAGGATTTCTTGAAATATAGGCTCTTTATAGGATCCTATACAAATTATAGGATATATAGGAAATATAGGAGGTCTGGGATGCCTACATATATTAATTACGGCATAAATAATATTGCCCCCGGGTCATAAACTCCGTTTTGTCAATCCCAGTTCTTTAAAACGTCTATGACTTTGTTCCTAAATTGGAAGGAACTGCTTTTGCATAAGTTGCTTGTTATTGCAGTGCTAACGATATCATTTCGTGTTTTTCAGTGCGTGTGGCCGTGACACAGGTGGTACGTCATCAATGTCATTCATGTTTGTTTTGTCAGTTGGTAGATGTTATTCTTTATGTCATGAATCTGTGTGATGTAACAATGTTCCTCTTCACAAAACGTGCATTATATCATAGGTACTTTATTACTGAATGGTAATAAAGTGTTATTCTTGGTATGGAAGGTGTATCACGATTCAAGTTATCCAAGAGCTGGGATGGAACCAGAGTGTATTATGGGGGTTCAACCGAACTCCTCTTTTTCTAAATCGAACCACCCTTGCTCTGACTCCCTTTTATAAAGAAAACAAAGAAGTTGCCATAATCGAACCGCCCTCCCCTCCCCTCAGAGAAACCTGGATCCCCCCGAAGAAGTAGCTGTTTCCAGTCAAGCAATAACTGATTGACATCAATATAATCAGTCAATCAACGCATATCGCAAAGAACGTCTTTGTCATACGTTCTTTACGGTGTAATATTCGTTACAATGCTATTCTGTATGTTTTGTTGCATTTTATTATGACGTTAACGTTGAAACTACTTTAACTGTCAAAACACATTAATTACAAACCTTTACTAGTTTAAATTCTAATGTTGTCAACATTACCTGTGCATCAAATTATAGTTTAGATTAATTTTGATTTAGTTACACAAATGTGTTAAACATTATTTTCAATAAAATATTATTATTATTGAAATACAATTACTTTCGGGTTAATGCCGAATACGTATTGCTCAATATTCAAAATGAAAACATTCCCCAAATTTCGCGTATTCTTCAAAACAGAAATGGGTGATTTGAGGTTGCTGTTAAAATGTGTCGCCGAGAAAAGTGTAACATTTAATGATTATCCTATCGGTAGTAATGGTAGGAAACCCCTAAACCTGGGATTAGCCCTAAACACCCCAAACCCTGGGTTAGGGGTTAGGGTTAAGTTTGGAGTTAGGGTCAAATTTGGGTTTAGGGTTCCGTAGGATGGAGATTATAGTGCTGGAAATGTCGTCTGTACCTTATCGCGCTATTAGAACTGTTTTTATCGAGTTTGATCACATATTATGGCATCTTCATTTTTAATATTCATTACTTTGACGTAAATTATACTAACTTGTTATCTTCCCTGGAACAGGACTTGAGATTCATAACCTGGAAGGAATATGCTTCGCAACTCATCGACGTGCACACTTCTACACCAGTAAACTTATATATCTTATTAACAACAGTTCCCTCTCTGTGAAGTCAAATACTACTCAGTGCGGCATGATTTGCATTTGTCGATCATTTTTAACTATCATACTTAACTTCAGACGAGCGTCAAGCAAAATTCCACCATTAGATAGTAAAAGTTGATGTTCATCAAGATCACTAAGGGTCTGTTTCCATGAAGGGAGGTTGGTTATCTTCATCGTATTGTAATTCCTCGAGACGGCTGGTACTAACACTAGGACTATCGTCATTGTATTGTAATCCCTCGAGACTGTTTTACATATCGACAACAATGCTGCTGGTCCTAGACCTAGGGCTATCTTCATTGTATTGTAATTGCCCGAGACAGTTTTGCATATTAACAACAATGGACTGGTCCTAGCACTAGCGTCAACCGTCCTTCATGTAAACAGACCTCAAACTGGTTTTGAGGAATAGCAAGACCAGCGAAACAGGTTTTGAGGAATCACTTCCGCCCTCACAGCCGTTACCTACAGGTGGAGGTGGACTCCAGGTGGATTGACAACTTCATATTCTTTTATTTTTTACAGAAATACAAGATGAATTAAGCAGAAATGTAATTAACATAGGATGTCATAGGGTTTTATGTCCAGGAAGGATCTACATTACTCTGTGAATCTGCCTGTTGACCATATACGTGTTATAATGCCTGGATATTTTGTTCTAAATTTTGAATTGTACAATACATTTTTTTCTCGCGTTATTTCATTTTGAGAATGTAGACTTATTTCAGTCAAGAACACCAACAACAACTTTATTTCCATAGAGAAAAATATAAAAAACGGTAGTATCGTCGTGTACCGTTCAAATCCGTGCTCAAGTGTATTAAGGCTTGGCTTGAACATGAAAACGAGGCAAAATTATTTCGTGTTTTCTTGACCACCTTTCAAGTAAAAATCATATAACTTTACAGAATTGTAGAAAATGGTTGTTTAAACCCACGAGTGATACCGTTACCATGGAAACTACCGTTCCGAAAAATTAGGCGGGAAAATACAATGCAAATTTGTATATGACGAACTTTTCAAAACGGGGTCTGGAAAGAGCCCTTACATTAAGTTCATCCTCACTTAATTTTAACCAATAGCGATGTAGGTACATCAATTAGCCTGTTCTCCTTGTCTGCATTCAATATTAGCAGAAATATCGGCGACTTTCAAGGCCGGAACTGATCAATTCCGGCCTTCTCTCGCCGATATTTCTGCTGTTGTTAAATGCAAGGAGAAAAGGATAATTTGTGTACCTACATCGATACTGGTTAAAATTGATTTAAAGGTGGTCAAGAAAACACGAAATGATTTTGCCTCGTTTTCATGTTCAAGCCAAGCCTTAATACACTTGAGTGGGGACTCGCATCTCTCGTGCTCGGCGGAGCGTTGTCGTTCCACTATTATAGTAGAACAGATTTCGTATGCGTGGGAAAGTTACGGCAATGATTTATTCTTTTTTGACAGCATGGTTAGCGTACCGCATGCCATGACATTGCAATGGTTTCCTTATTGATTTTGTCTTTCTGCTCCAATCAAATTACAGAGTTACAGTACAGTACGATACGGTTAGGCTACGGAAATGCCGTATTTTTATCAGAATTTTTTATTTAAACATATTTTGTATGTGTTTGCCCCAAAAGCAAATAAAAGCTTATCAAGCGGATTCACACTGACTCTCATTTACAATATTTTTGACGATCGCAATTGTATGGACAAACCCCCCCCAAAAAAACATAAAAGGAATAAACGGTGGTCAGAGAGAAGCGATTGGTATTGATTATATAACTTTGAAATTCGTCCCCAAAAAATACAATTAACTTCGTAAGTTAAATTTTCAAAACCATATAAAATATAGTCAAGTTTCTTTTTTTCACTACTCTTTGCATGTTTACCATGTTTCACGTGTTTTTGTCCTACTCTATGCAATAACTATGATAGAATAGTAGTTAGCAAAAAGCTGATTGAAGAGTCAGCTAATTCTACTCGTGGTCATATGGTTAGGGTTGGTGATGAGTAAACCATTGTATTGATACTTTACCAGAGTTAGATTCCTGGTTCTTGCAGTATTTTTATATAGTGAGGATGAAGTCAATCCTTCATTTCCTTCAAAAATGTCAAAGCACTTGTTGTTTCCGATGTTCGTGAACATTTTTCATAGCGAAACATATTAGGGAAACAAAGGGAATTTCATGACGTAGTTGGTTAAACGTAACGCGACGATACTACGTTGACATATCCGGTATTTAAATGCTCAGTGTTTTATTTTCTCGAAATGTTTGAAAATGTTTATTTATTGACCGAAATCACACATTCTACCTTAGATATTGAAAACGTTTACTCTCAAATCTTTCTTGGGGATACCTAAATATGTTGCTGTGTTGAGCCGCCATCTTGTATCTTATGACAAGATAGATAGATAGACACCTTTATTTCAACAGGGTAATCCTTTCAGTGACAAAATGTTACTGTTATCAATAGGAGCCCTGTTTTAAAATATTAAAATGGTAGATAGAACTAATGTTAATACTAAGATATAAATACAAACTATTAACTACTCATATATGCTAATTGATCACTAAATATGACTTGATATAAAACTAACATATCTAAAAATCACTTAAATCGTCAACATCTATTAAAAATTAAGATCGAAATCCATTATAAACTATATATCCATGAAAATAAAACTTACGCTTCGCGATTTCTGTCCTTACTCTAGGCAAATGCAAGAGATGGCTTTGCATAGTTTCGCGCTGTGAAACACTGCTATTAAATGTAAAATAATTCATACAAAATTGCGGACAGCGACCACTTATACATTTCTTTACTAGGTTGAAAATGTGAAGCTCACGCCTACGGGAAAGAGTTCCCCACTTTAAGGAGTCCATTGCACTGTCACTATCAAAAGATTTACAAACTATGCGTGCCGCGCGTCTTTGTAGCCTTTCTAGATATTGACTATTCATCTCTCCACAACAATGGTATAGGGTGTCGTAATAATCCAGAATAGGACGAATACATGCTATATAAGCAATATTTGAACAATGCGCTGTTAAGTCATGCCTAATACGCCCTAACATAGTGTTGTCTCTATTGTCGGTAAACAATAGCACTTTTGTTGTGCAACAATAAGGGCAACACTGTGACGTTATGAGATCCAAGATGGCGGCGTGGGAAATCAAATGAGTTTTATGGACAGGAACATCGGTCCATGACTAACATCTCGTGTACGATTTACAAGAAACAAACAAAGCATCAGATTTATGAATATTTGAGAGTAAACATTGTTTTTCGCCCGGGGTTATCTTTAATACTCATAAATAGTCAAAAGTGTTATTGTTTTTGTTTACAGTTTCAGAATCGATATGCCCAAAGGCGCGAAGCTCGCTTCACCTTTACAATGAGAACTATAAAAGAAGGTATTTACGACGAATACCGTTTTGTGAAATTCTACAGATTCGCTTTCATTTCCTCATTCATTTCTCTTACTAGCTTGTTTTGTTGGCGTTGTCGACAAATAAAGATTACCTGAGAAATGTGGTTGATAAAGTTACACTGAAACAAGTAACCAGCAGGTCCTGTGTTTTATTTAAGATCTACATGTTTTACAGCTCTTTCAAAAAAAGTTGTGGATTGTGGTTATAACTGTTCAGCTGTGCGTAACGGATAAACTACAGTGTAATTCGAAAATCAATTCGCAGGAGACCATTAATATTCGTCTTAACGTTTTTGACCCAAAAATAAACGAATTCCCCAGAGTTTCAGTTACAACCACAATCTGAAGAAACAGTTGTCGGATAAGAAGGATACGACCCAGTGAGCTTCTGGGAAGTGGGAAAACTTATTTTTACCGTGTGGATTATAATACAGCATGGCAAAATCATACTCTGAAGACTGGCGTTTGAGAGCTGAATGGCTTCATTATATTGAAGAGACTGCTCGTTTGGTGGCAATGTCGACAGGCTCCGTTGAGAGATGTTTGGGAAAATATTTACGCACGGGTGAAGCGCGAACAGGAAGAAAAGATCGGCTCAACCATTCAGCACGTGCATTTTTGTTCAAAGGAATATCAAAAGTTTGACTATTTTAACCATCTTCCCAAAAAAACCATTGGGTCGAATCGTTTATGGTTTATACTTTTTACCCGACAACTTTTTTCAATTAGGCGTATATAAAGTATTCATATATATTTTCATATACATTTTGTCAAAGTCGCAACCATATATAGATATAGGATGGCTGACTCCGGTTCTCCACGTTCTTTTCGGGTCGTTACCTCAGTTTAGATAATTTTCAGGCTATCTAACCAGTACCCTTGTTGATTTTTCTTTCAACAGACTCCATGGAGTACAAGCCTTTTGAGATACTTCTTCAAAGCCTCGAGAGTAATCGATTGTCTGGCCCCTGCCGTTTTAATTCAATCATGTAATTAAGTCCTTAGAAATGTTCGTAGTGTCGGCGTAAACAGACAGATTGTCCAAATCCTACACATTTGGAATAACTGTAGTATATCTTACCACTTGGTTCATTAATGATACATACATGTATAGACCACATCGCAAGTCCGTCATTTTGGATCGTGTGCGATGTATTCTGGGATGGATACCTCAGTTATACAATGGGAAGTAATCGAACCGTAAGTTTCGTATTCGAAAATTACCGCTGAATGCAATGACTACAGATGCATGTACGCAGGGTTAACGTCATTCTGAAGTTAAACATTCTTAAATACCAGCGAGAAGGTGCAAAACGCGAAACTACAACAATACAGTGTTGTGAATAGTCCACCTTCTCACTGGTATTTATGAATGTTTAACTTCAGAATGAGGCTAATCCTGCATACATGCGTCTGTAGTCATTGTATTCAGCGGTAATTTTCGAATACGAAACTGGACTATTTAGTCCACGGTTCGATTACTTCCCATTGTATTACCGAGATATCCATCCCAGAGTGCATCGCACACGATACAACATGGCGGACTTGCGATATGTAGACAGCAGTCTAAATACATTTGAGCTATAATGAAGAATTTTGCACAGCGTACAAGGGGTTTTCAAGTGACCTTGATCTTGGTTTTCAAATGACCTTTTGAAGTGGTAGGGTATTCTGCATTAAGCCGTAATTGCAAATATAAATCAGAAATGTATTTATTAAGTGTTTTTATTTCTTTTAAAATTTCAGTAACGCTTTTAATAGAACGCATTCAAACATTGTATATTGTTGAATACAGTTTATGTGACTAGTATGAATAAATCGGGTTGAAGTAGTCTTTGTTTTGTAGTTGCGGTTGTTCTATTGCTGGGTTGCATGTGACGTCATGGCCGCCATGTTGGATGACAATAACAAAAGATTCCTCGTTAGCTTCTCTTGTTAGTTCATCCAACATGGCGGCCAGGTCTTTGTTATTTGAATCTCTTGGGATTGGGTTCCACCCCACCAATTGTTACACAGCAAAATAACTACGTTGGGTAACTGTGTGACGTCATGACAGTGCCGGGGAAATAAAAATGCGTTTTATGGACAGGTAAACCGGTCCATATAGATGACATCTAGTGTACTACCAATTTACAGGAGACAAATAGCATTAACTTAGATAAGGAATATTTGAAAGCAAATACTTTTTTCCAGCCGAGATCCCTTCAGGTGCACGCAGGTCCCCAAACGACCTGATTTTAATTCGTCAATAACTAAGTCCAGATAAATCAGGTCGGGGGGGGGGGGGGGGGGGGGGGAGGTGGGGCAATGACCAAAATGACGGGTGCTCGGCGGTTATTTTGAAATTGACCTCTAAAAGGTACGCATAAATTTCAATTCATAAAGTGATTCCTTCATGTACGTTTTAAAAGAACCTTAACATTCTAATTCTAAATACTAGAGATATTGACAGTTACGAACAGGTAATGAACCTGAAGTTATCTGGAACAACAAATATATCTGCATTGCAAAGTACTGTCTACAGGGAAAATATACTTAACATTGCATGGTTTTGCCAAAATAGGCGATATAGTTCGGTCAAATGGACAATCCCATTCTTTTGAAACTCTTAAAATAAGACACCCTCAAGTTACTGGTTCAGAGTACTTTTTTTATGTTTTGGTATTCAGCAATCCCTTCCTCGTAAATGGAAACAAATATTGCAGATGGAGTCACAAAATGATTGGGCAAAGGAAGAAATAAATGACGAATTTTAACTTCTTTGTGGAGAACAGTGTTTGACCCTTGGAAAAGTGACAGTAAAAATAGTTAATAAACTTTTAATCGAAAAAATTGCTAAACAGAAATATAAATGCTTATACCCCAGTTATGTGTTTGATTGGGAAGAAATATATAGTCTTCCTTTCAGGATCACTGTAGATGTTAAATATAGGTAATTTCAATACAAGATTTTGCAAATAAGATATTACACAAGATTTTGCTAATAAGATATTACACAAAATGAAGTTAGTAGATTCTCCCTTATGTACCTTCTGTCAAGGAAATGAAGAACCCTCGAAAATTCAATGGTTCACTGCGATTATGTTAAAATGTTTTGGTCCGCTTTAGAATGAAAATAAATTTCCTAATCCCGCTACATAACTGAATAAACCATAATACACATAATAAATGGTAGGTTGTATCATAAGCAATGTACAAACCGCGTTTTATTCTTACAACTTTTTAATTATATCTTACAATATTGATAACAAAATTAGAATTACAATTCTATAATCCCAAAAACTTAGAGACTTTTAACCTTTCTTCCAATTGCTCTTTAACATACATGTCTTTGGCATTATCCGATTTCCACCTTCCGTGTAATTTCAGTAACCTTTCTTTAGAAGGGTCGTTCTGCAAACCCTTGATAACGGACGATGCCCCACCTGAACGCTAGCTGTGTAAACCGTACAGCTTCTCATCGTACCCTAATGACGAAATAACCTCTTTAAAGATTTCTCTAAACCTGGTATAAGATAGCTTCCTGCTACCTAGAGAATATGTCTGCTTAGATTTGATAAATTTTACGTTTCTGAATATAAACTCTTCGCTGCTGCTTATGTCGATTTCTGTGTCCTTCATATATCTTAGCAATAGTGTACATGGACATGTAGACCGACCAGATTTATAAATGAAGACCTGTTGTCCTTGTCTATAAACATCTGTTTTACTGGACGGTATAGAAACAATCATATGGTTATCAGCTAAAGAAATGTCGTTAGCTTTAATATTAAGTAATTCTTTTGATCTAAATAGACCTGCAAAAGCTAGAACGCACATTATCGCGGCTCTGAGGTCTTTTAAATTACACGTACTATGCGCATATTTCTCCACTATTAATTTTATTAATTCTAAATCTACTGGTTCTTTTTTGTTAATAGGTGGATGTGGCATTCTCTTTTCTGTTTCCACAAGATTTTTACATATAGTAAAATCTACCGGATTTTCCTTAATAGGTAGAATTCCGTGAATCCATTTAAGTGCTGCATATGTCATTTGAACGGACGTCTTCGTGTTTTTCACCAGTAAACTAGACAGGTAAAGGGCTAAATGCGTTACCTTAGCTGGTAAGTAAACCGCTCCACACTTCTTTCTTTGAAAAGCAAATTTTTTTTTAACTTCATTCTTATATCTTAGTGTTGTAGAATCAGCTCTGGACTTGAGACAGTCTTGAATTAATTTCCTTCTCGTAAATACGAGGAGATCGCCCCAACACTGTGATCTCGTAAGAACCTACGCAATAAAACAAAAACATTTAATCATAATTTTTAAGCACAAGTATGGCTAGGTTCTCGGCAAAACATGAACATGCCATGACCATATATAGTTGATATATGTACGTCGGCTTGTTCTCGGTGAACCCTATAGCCGCCTACTAATCACGCTACGTATACGCGTCGGCTTGCTCTCGGTGAGCCCTATAGCCGCCTACTAATCACGCTATGTACAGACGTCCATTTGCTCTCGGCGAGCCCAGAAGCCACGTCATAATCACACTACCGCCCCTTCACTATATATGAAGCAAAATGCCGAAAAGATAATCTGATGGCGTATATGTGTCCTAGCTCCCATCGAGGGGAGCCCAATATTGAATTTAAATTTCTTCCATGTGCTATAACTTCTTTCCCTTTGTAACGTTTATAATCCATTATGGCATAACGATAACGTTGCCATAACAACGGCCAAAATGAAGATGACGGCCAATCGGGCACTATCAAGGTACCCTCCGCGGTTTCTCTTTCCATATAACTAATGGCCTTAGCTACCAATTCTATTGGAGGAACGATTAAACAATTTTCATTCTTCCAAGACTGAAAAAAGGCGTCTACTCCGGCTGTCCCGGGATTCCAAAAACGGGAGAAAAAATTTGGGAGCTTCTTGTTGTAATGATTAGCAAAACAATCTACAGTAAATGGACCCCATAACTTCACTAAGGTTTCGTAGAACGCGGCCTGGATCTGCCAATCGTCGGTATCGATTATTTTGCTCACCGAATCTGCTCTCTCATTCATAGACCTTGGAATCCATTCAATGAATAGCTCAATACCTCGTTCAAGGCATGAAGAAAAAATACCAACAGCTAACTTTTGTAGTTCAATCTTCATGCTTCCGACTTCTACTATTTTTGCAGTCGATTGGTTATCGGTATACCATTTGATCTTCGAATTATTTAGAACAGATCCAAAAGCTTCGAGGCTATAAGAAATAGCTAAAAGCTCTCTATACGTCGAACTATATTTCTTTTCTTCCTCCGCAAACATACGGTGACATGTAAGATTTTGTCCTTGCATAATCACAGCCCCACAGGCGTGTCCACTAGCATCTGAATAGATGATTTTGTTATGAGCTCTGGTCTTAAAGCAATTCTTATAGTTGCATTTCCTAACGTTGGTTAACCAAAATTCCATTTCCGCAATACAATAACGGTCTAAGAATGCTTTAGTGTCCCAATCCGCAGCTATCGCGATAGTAATTTGACAGTGACGCGTCATTATTCTAGTTAGGTGACCGAATACCGCACTCAATGAAATAACCGACCCAGTAAAGGACGCCAATTGTCTGGCTGACACGAAAGGACATGCTAACAATTCGTGCAATTTCTGTTCGATAACTTGAATTCTACCTTCTCTTATGGAAATGCTGCCATTTTGACAGTTCCAGCATATTCCCAACCATTCAATTAGTCTTACTGGAGACCATATACTTTTTTCTTCATTGACTACGAAACCAGCTGCACATAAGTCTCCCCAAATATGATGGGAAGCTTCTATAGCTTTATCTAAAGAGGCCTCTAGGTTGATCCCATCATCTAGGTATACAACACAACGAAAGCCTCTAATTCTCCATAATTTAACCAGTGGTTTCATAATTTTTGTGAAAATATAAGGTGCCGACGATAGTCCAAAAGGAAGAACAGTGAATGTGAAATACTTGGTGCTTCCATCCGGATATGTCCATGAAAAACCTAAATATGACTGATGTGATGGAAAAATATCTACGTGGTGATAACCACTCTTAAGGTCAAACTTTGTTGCATATCCCCCTAAGGAAGAATAGTCTAAAGCTTTTCTGTAATCCTCGAACTTAAATTTCCTTTTAGAAATATATTGATTAACAAACCTTAAGTCGAGTATCAATCTCTTTTTGCCGGATGATTGTATTGAAACAGACAGTGGATTAATTACTTGAATATTGCTTTCTAGCTGTTCAATAATTCTCCCAGTAACTAACAATTCTGAAATTGACTCAGTGACAAAATCGCTATTGTTACGAGCAGAGAAATTATTTCTTTGACTCGCTTTAGGAGGGGTATAGAGTAACGGAAGCTTGTAACCTTCTTTCAAAACGTCTAAAATAAATTGAGGTGCTTGAATCCGTGACCAAAATTGTACGTGGCTCCTAAGCCTCCCTTTAACATTAACGCTTCTATCGTTCTTTGAATCCACAGAGATAATTTCGCCTTTAATACTACGATCTTCTACCTGTTCTAATTCATCATCCTCTAAATTGTCCAAGTGCTTCTCTACATCGTCGCTGTTCTCAATATCCCCCAATGTTGGCAGTTGAAGGACCAACTCCGAACTCTCTTCTCTTGAACTGCTCGGTTTTGGGCTTAAACCCGCGAACTCTGCACGTGTTGCTCCAGTGACCACGGTACCCACATTTGAAGCAGACATCGTCTGCACGAGGTTGTCGACGGCCTTAATTACATAAAAAAGGCGAAAACAAACAAAATAGTTAAACGAAATCGTGACGCGATCAACCATGGTCTGCACTGCTCTTTGATACGTGGATACAATAACACCGACTCATGAACCTTATATAACTGATATAACAAAGGAAAAAAATCCTCTTACGTAACTTCACACGAACCATGTCAATGTTTGTACAATCGTATCAAAAAAACACTAACTATTCAGATAATTCACTGTCCATAGGAAATCTCTCTAAAGGTTATAAAGAATATTTTTTCTGAATTAGACATAACAATGGGCATGGTTCAAGTAGTAATAACATTGGAAGTTCTAATTCACCTCCTCTTATTACTTACTATACGGTCCATACTACGTACGTACATACGTACGTTTTTATTCTGTCTAGCCACTGACACGATTCCCTATGGGAGCCGCTCGGTTCTTTGACGACACCATATTATTCTCATTTAATGTAACTATAAAAACACCCCATTCAGAGAGATATCACCGTAGCATTATGAGATATATCTGATGTATCAACATGCGTGGATATAATCAGTGTCGATGGTTAACAGTTGGCCGGATAACCATTTGCGGTAAGAACTGCGTATTCGAGTGCTGTAAGCAACACAGAAAACAGCTCAGGGTAGGATCGATCGAGCCATACGCCTGCCAAAGGTGTGGTGTTGGGACTCAAGCAGAGACACGACTTTGTCGTCCATGTGGTAACGTTAACGCACAGATAACCCTGTTGCGTATAGGGAGGGCTAGAAATAACTTCAACGTTCTATTGACTGAGCTTGTCACTAAAAACCCTCCTATTAGAGAATATAGAAACTAGTATTATAATCGTATCAGCTATGTATGAACAGGGACGCAAGCAAGCCCCCTCGTATTCGAACGCACTAAATGAGTCATTGGTAAATTCCTCCGAGGCTGGCAGATGGATGTCCCAGAGGGCAACGAACTTGGAGCCGATCCAATGGTATTCTAAGATGGTGTCCGCCATATAATCCACGAAAAGCTAGAGGAAGAGATCCTTATCCTAAAAGGTGTGAAGTTTCAGCTCGCCTTGAAAGTACAACTACGTAAGGACAAACTCGATGGTAGTGAGGAATTCATTGATCCAACACTTCGCCACAAGCAAGAGGCCATATTGCAAGCCCACGAAATCAATTCCGCGCTAGACAAGTCTTTCCCTGCGATACAAGAGACCCTAGAGAAATGGACACACAGAGGTTCAGGGTGGGTAGTCGACCGAGTCGTGTTGCTTTGGCTCGATATCGCACAATATAAGCCACTACGAGGCGGCTCATACATTCCACTACCTAAAGAAGTCCAAAACAAGAGGGCAGTGGTTAACGTCCAAAATAAAGACGACAACTGCCTTAGGTGGGCACTCCGATCAGCACTATTTCCCGCTGCGATCAATACACAAAGACCAACCAAATACCCTACTGAAGATGGCTTGGACTTCGCAGAGATCGATGCACCAACGCCCATATCGCAGATTTGCAGGGTTGAGAAGCAAAACAACCTTGCAATCAACGTTTTTGGATGGGAGAAAGGGATGGTAGTCTACAGGATTAGCAAGCAACGTGGGGATACCCGCCACATCAACCTGTTGCTCATAGAGAAGTCCGGAAAGTACCACTATACCTGGATCAAGGACTTGAACCGCCTACTCTACGATCAGAGCAAACACCGCGGGAGGAAACACTTTTGTGAGCGATGCCTACATGGGTACTCCCGAGAAGACCTCCTGGAAGCCCATAAGCCTGAGTGCAAAGGTATAGGACTGAGGGTGGAAATGCCGGAAGAGGGCGAAAACAAGTTCACATTCCAAAACCACCACAAACAGCTGCCAGTCCCATACGTCATATATGCAGATTTCGAGGCGTTGACAACCAAGATCGAAGGACCAGAGCTCGACCCAAGCAAGAGCAACACGCAGAAAACTCAGCTACACGAGGCCTGTGGTTTTGGCTATGTCGTGGTGCGATGCGATGGCCATACAGAGCCTCCAGTAGTCTATAGAGGTCACAATACTGCAGAAAGATTCTTAAAGGCAATGCAACGAGAAGAACGGAAAGTCAAGACAGCTCTATCCAGCTGCAAAGCCATATGCATGACTACAGAAGACCATATAGCCCACCATGTTGCGACCATCTGTCACATTTGTCAGAAACCTCTCAATGGGGACTCGGTTCGCGACCATTGCCACATCACTGGTAAGTACAGAGGTGCAGCCCACAATACCTGTAACCTCAAACTGCGACTGAGCCCCAAAACCACGATCATCCCAGTGGTCTTCCACAACCTGCGGGGCTATGACTCACATCTAATAATGCAGGCGATATCCAAACTACCGGGCGAGATCTCGTGTATCTCAAACAACACGGGGAAGTACATCAGCTTCTCCATTGGACAGCTCCGCTTGATCGACAGCATGCAATTCCTTCTAACCTCCTTAGACAAGCTAGTGTGTAACACCATTGGGGCAACCCCTAACAAGTGTAAGACTTGCGATGAGGGAGAGAAAGTTGTTATCAACGAGGATTGGCTGCTTCTGGGAGCATGCCCTAAGTGTGGTGTTGAGAGCCAAAAACAGCTCAATAAGTCATGCCTTTCCATCGCAATACGACGCACACCAGCGAATGGTCACCTTCTCGCACGGAAGGGTGTCTACCCATACGAATATATGGACAGTTGGAATCGGTTCGCAGAGACACTACCACCAAAGGAGGCATTCTACAGCAAGCTAACGGACGAAGGCATTTCCAAGGAGGACTATATCCATGCACAAAAGGTCTGGAGCACATTTGGCTGCAAAGATATGGGAGACTACCACGACCTGTTTCTCCGAACCGATGTGCTCCTCCTGGCGGACGTCTTCGAGACCTTCCGGAAGACATGCCTACGACAGTACGGCCTCGACCCCGCACACTACTACACCAGTCCAGGCCTATCCTGGGATGCATTACTAAAGAAAACCGGGGTGGAGCTCGAGCTGCTGTCAGACTACGATCAACACCTCTTCATCGAGAAGGGCCTTCGTGGTGGCATATCTATGGTCTCCAAGAGGCATGCCAAAGCCAACAACCCCCTGGTCGAGGGCTACGACCCAACGAAACCCAAAACCTATATCCAGTACCTGGACGCCAACAACCTGTACGGATGGGCGATGAGTCAACCGCTACCCACAGGTGGTTTCGAGTGGATAGCAGACGTACAAGAACTCACCAATATTATGGCACCAGAGGCCACCACTAAAGGCTACATACTGGAAGTGGATCTCGAATACCCCCCAGAACTACATGACAAACACAATACGTACCCACTTGCTCCAGAGCGCATGAAAATCCAGAATGAGTGGATGTCTGAGTATCAGCATAAACTAGCTCTTAGAGAGGGAACCGCAGTCGAAAAGTTGGTGCCAAACCTCCGTGACAAAAAATGCTATGTTCTCCACTACCGCAATCTACAGCTCTACTTATCCCTAGGCATGCGTTTGAAGAAGATTCACCGCGCACTCCGATTCGACCAGAGCCCATGGATGGAGCCCTATATCAGGATGAACACCGAGCTCAGGAAGAATGCAACCAGCGACTTCGAAAAGGACCTGTATAAGTTGATGAACAACAGTGTCTTTGGCAAAGCCATGGAGAACTTGCGAAAGCGTGTTAATGTTAAGCTCGTGCGCGCCAGCGAAGAAGACAAACTTAGGTACTTGACAATGATCTGGCAGCCCTGCATATGCATAAAAGTCGGCTGACATTGAACCGCCCAGTCTATGTGGGGATGAGCATTCTCGACCTTTCTAAGCATCTGATGTACGACTTCTACTACAACCAACTACTCGGACAGTATGGAGACGGATGTCAGGTACTGTACACAGACACGGACAGTCTACTCCTTGAGATCCATACAGACGACGCGTATGCCGATATGGCTACCCACAAGGATCTCTACGACACGTCTGACTACCCGAAGGAGCATCCACTCCATAGCATGGTAAACAAGAAAGTCCTCGGAAAGATGAAGGATGAGTGTGCCGGGCCGGCGTCCAATCGCAGAGTATGTAGGCCTACGACCTAAGATGTACTCGATCCTTGAGGCTGGCGGGAAAAACATCAAGAAGGCTAAAGGTGTGAAAAAGTGTGTTGTGAAGAAGTATATCCGTCACGAGCAGTAAAAGGAGTCGCTCTTCGCTAAGAAGACTTTCAGACATGGAATGGATGTACTGCGCTCAGAAGGCCATCAAATATATGGACAGCACCTGAATAAGGTATCACTATCACCATTTGACTCCAAGCGATGGATTGCAGAAAATGGAGTGGATACGCTGGCCTATGGTCACGTAGGGATTCACGATAGGCCTCCCTTTGGTGGTAGTTCCGTATTTGGAGGCACCACTTGCAGTTCTTCTCGGACAAAGCCACGTGGAGGAGCTTGTTGGGAACCAACTCCTTGAACGTAGTCCAAATAGTACAGCACCGGCTGGTTCTTTGAGATCATACTACGCGAGATGCCATATGTCTCCAGGCTCCATATAGGGTCGGTTGCACGCCGCTGAGATCCTCCTTCCAACTCGCCAGGCGCGTATAGGTATCGTATGAGTGCAGAATATGGTAGCCTCTTCTCTGCTAATCCAACAGGTCGCGAATAGGAAGGGTTTTTAGTATCCACATTCGAGGCGTCTACGGCCTTTGAAGGCTCCTTACCAGTCAACCTAGTCACTTCGTTGTTCATAGCCGTCAGGACCACAGGCAGACGCACCACCCATTCTCGTGACCGTTCACCTTGTGAAGCAGATTGCGAAGCAGCTACCATCTCCTGTGCGTATTGGTGGCCAAACAACCTCTCAGCAAGTGTCCTATTAGCCCGCTCGACAAAACCGTGCCCCCTATGGTTTCCAGCCTCACCACGTCGGATCTCAGTGTTGGTGCCGTCGAAGAGAGTAGATACTTGACCCATGAACTCTCGCCCAGGATCCACTTGGAGCTGCTTTGGCCAAGTCAATGGGCTTCGCTCGTATATGCGTTTGAAAGCCCTTGCGATCTCTCCACTGTCCTTAGATGCTAAAGGTTCGGCTTCTTTGTACCTGGAGGCGGGGTGGTGATAAATATATCTGCCACAAAGCCTGTTTCTCCAACCAACTCTTAGCAACGTCCTCTGACACCTTTGCTGCCGCTGCGAGCTTACCAATTGCAGCGAGTCCCTTCCAGTAGCCTAGAGGTATTCGCAAGTCGAATAGATAGCTTAGCCTCCATTATACGTACACGTATACGTATACCATATAACTTCGTTATGGCACTGTATCTCTAAAAAACACGCCCATCTACAGAAAAGAAGTTTTTTATAACCATCGGCTGGCAGCATATCCTAACACGAGCACCCCACCACCTACGAACACCAATTCGGCAGTTTTTTGTGAACTCGATGGCCGGTAGTAATCGGAGAAATTAGGCCTCCTCAAAGACCTATGTGAAATATGGTCTAGCCCTACGTGGACTGTATTATACAAGACGAGGGCTCGGTCTGCATTGGATAGATCCTGGGCGATATGGATTTGTAAACGTTCTTGCTCCTGGACCCAGTCAGCTAGTTTTTCTTGCTGTTTTTCGTAGGCAGACATATCAGCTTGATATTTCTCAAGGGCTCTGTTGTGTCTTTCGTTCTCTACAGCAATAGCATCTGGGTCTTTTCCAGAAATATATTTTGCGAGATAGCTTATGCCAGTGTTTGCTCCAGCAAATACCAACGCTGTAAAACCCATCATTGCAATTGATGCCATGTTACAAATTAGCAGGTATAATCTTTTTATCCTCAAGGTATTGCTTAGCAGCAAGGCTACCAGCCAACACAGCTACCCACTTTACGTAGTTTAAAATGTTTGATGAAGGATCAGCAGTCAAGAGCTCTTTGATGACGTTTTTTGCAGTCCAACCGATGCCTGCCGCAAGTCCAGCTAATATAGATAATGTTTTCATAAGTTTGTTCTCAACCATAATTGCATATGACTACGTATGTGATTACACATATTGATATGAGATATGGCTTCAAATGCTACTCCATACCCTTAGTTCGACGGCAGCTAGTCTTTTGTTGTGGAACAGCTTGTCGTCCCGTCGTCCTGTCGTCCCCAACGAACGAACAACAATTATTGAGCCGATCCTGTTGCGGAGCAACACGCATATATTGATAGTACAAACCTACCAGTGCTATGCTTGCTCCGACTGCAGCAAGTGCGGTGTTGGCTGACACGTTTTCGACTATCCAGCTTGGCTTGTTGTCCCGACTGTCTTCATCTTTTTCGCTTTCCAACTTGTGGGCAAGAGCCTCTTTAGTTAGTCTTCTTTTTTCTGCTATGGCTTGGCCTGCAGCAATGCGCTTTGGATTTTTTTCTTTCTTTGGTGTAGTTGGTTTTTTTGTGATGAGGTCATTTTGAGGTTCCACTTCCATGACTTCGTGTTGTAAATGTTATGTTACTTCGTAACTGGTGTAGCTTCAATTGTTAGTAGTAATTACTGGATCGTTTACGGAGCAAACTGGAGTAATTATTGAATCGTTTACTGAATCGTTTACGTAGCAAACCTGAGTAATTACTGTTGTGTCGCATTTTCCGTATTGCCAGTCATAAAATAAGTGGCATACTTCATCGGAGAGCATACCCTTACATAACAAACTTGCTAGCGTTATGCCTATTCCAATTGATAAGAATACGTTATATATGTACGTGTCTCTGACTATATGTGATAACTCTTCTTCTTCGAGGGATGACTCACTTTCATTCTGGTGTTCCGACATCTTGCCGTATATTGGTAGTTTGTGGAGCTTCAATTGCTGCATCAGAAGAGGCAACTTCTATGTGGTTGGCTACATGGAACATAGCACTAGCTAGGGCTACGAAGCGACCTGCTTTAAGAGACAACAAGCCAGCCAACCCAGAGATTTCGTTGCGGACCAGGCGATCTTCTTGTAAGTCTTTTAGGAGTGCTTGTTGGGAATCTATGGGTAATAAGTACGAAACTGCGCGAATAGCTAGGGTCATAGTACTGTTGACTAAACAGCCTGTTATTTGTTGAGCTACAACGGCCTGATACATTCTATGTAGTCGTTCTACGTCTTTCTCAGACAGTCTATGGACATCTCCTATAGAGTACGCTTTCCCAAGGTATTCCTTTGCCGTACCAGTCGCAACTAAAATCTCAAGTACTTCCCGATGGTCAGATGATGTGACCTCTGAGTCACAAGCCACTGCTGGTGCCGTCCCGATGTTCGTCCCGAACGAGCCACCTGTTTTGCTCGACTGGCACGCACCATCTGCAGAGGGCACACCTAATATATCATCCATCAGATTATATGATGCATTATCTGATACGTCATCCATTAGATCATCTAATTTTTACGTCGCATTATGTGATGCGGTGAAGATACCTCCAATACGGTGATAAATGGATGTCGCAAACAAAAGCATATATGGGCAAACTGCGTATCAAGCTCTGAAATAATACCTTTTTATCCTCCAGAGATATTCCAGCACCGTAGTCATCAAACAGATCCTTGAGGCCTGGTGCACTCGCAATGCGAAAGGCCACAACAACTGCACAATTCTCGCGAAAATCCTTACATATGCTCTTCTGCGTTTGTGTTGACGCCCAAATGGAAATGCCAATGTGACGTGCGGAAAAAGCTAAGTCAGATAGCTTATCAGTCTTTCCCTTGACGTCCTTACTTGCAGCACAATCATCAAGGATAATAAGTGTGTTCGTTCCTTCAAAGAAACAAGCACATTCACGCAGTGTGGCATCGATAGCATTCTGCGAAGGCGCTATACAAAGGAAGCGTGGATCTCCATTGCCGAAGCCTTGGTATGTCTTATTGTGAACGTAGGTGGGACAAATCAAAACGATATAATCGAACTTAAAACGAAATCCCTTGGTAGCATCCCAAAAGAATAGAGAGCGTTGGGGATGCTGTTGACATGTACCTCGACCTTGGTGATGCCTGGATTTACGAAGTTCTCACTGTCTCGGGTGCCTGCAGTATGTTGATCCACAAATAGAAGAAGGATACCAGTGAATGAGCGACGAATCACGTCCACGCTTTCAGATATAAGTGTGTCGGTTGCTTGGTTGACTGAGACAGTCTTGAAGTACTCGACATGGTTGTACAGGAAGGCTTTGCCATTGTCGTAGACTTCCTTGGCCTGGTCTGCAAGATCAAGACTTTCGATGACTTCATATTCGAGCTCAATGTCTTTGAGCTTATATGTGCCTACTTTCGTGCTGTCAGATCCAACTATGACGTCTGTGGCTGGTGCCAGCGTCAAATGGAAAGACATCTTGTCTCGAAGTGCATGCGGATAAAATACGCCATAAGTTGTTGTAATGTCTTGATCGATAGGTATCTTGTACACGCTACCATATGCAGTCAGTGTCGCATTGTCAGCTGCAATCGAGGTGTCTTTATCACCAGCAGCCGAGCGAAGTTTGTTCACATTGGCGGATTGAATACCCTGCTCTACGCGATTCTCTCGTTCTACGGTAGATAGGTAGAGATCACCATATACCTGCAGTAGGTCGGGCCGACCACAATCTTCTAAGACAGTAGTGCCTATTTTTACGACTCGCTTTGAGACCAGGCAACGTCCAACATTGGCCACCAAATGGTTGTTGGCATGCATGACCACCAGATAGAGTGATCTTAACACTGAGTGCCAGACTACCAGGTACTAGAAGCCTATTTTCGCGTATCGTAGGAACATTGACAGTTAGAGTTTCCCCTGGGTTGGCCTCTGAACGGTTGAAAGTTACGCGATGGAACACACGGCTGGCGTTGAGAGATCTACCTTCTCTAGGAGCATAGTCCGGATGGAGATTCGATGATATCATGTTGGAGCTATTCTGCTAACAGATAAATATTGGTTATTCAACGTTCAATATGGATGATGTGATAGACTTCGAACCTACAAGCGAAGAAGGTAGAGCTGATGTGAATGAGCTTACTGATGAAGAATGGAAGGCGTCTCAACCACTTATAGGGGAGTCACAAGAGACTTGGTGGGGTAGATTTAAGCTTAAATTTGGAAAAATAATAAAAGACTTACAGGATAAGTTATGGGAAAATCGGGCTAAATGGTGAAACAGCCCAGCTGAGTTTTTCGAATTGATCAATCTAAACGACGACCAGGAGGTTGCAGGAACAAGCAGTGGAACTGAAGAAACGGCATTCACTGAAAGATTAAACAGGGTCGAGACGGCCTGGGACCGCATCCGTGCTAAGTTTCCAAAAGTAAACCCAGAGACTGCTAAGTTCACTGCGGATTTGAACGAGTATGATCAGGTCGTGGTTAAACTAAACAGAGGTAATGCCACATCCCACCTTCTGTTTGACTCCTCAGGCGAACTCAATGGGAAATTACCTACGACGCTCGTAGATGCCCTGGGACCTCTTGAGGTAGAGGTGATTAAGCAAAGCGATGCCGAGATCGACGCACTCAAGAAAGAAAAAACTAAGAATGCAAACGTTACGGATTCCTTTAAGGACTGTACACCCGAACACAAGGCGGCAAAGGAATACCAACAAAAGCAGGCAATAAAGATAGAGGATCAGATACAGAAGCTCGAGCAAGAGAATGAAGGCATCGAAGAGCGTATGTCGCTGCGGGACCGCGTAAAATTCATCTTCAAGAAGTATGGTTTCACAGTGCTTGGAGTGGCGGTTGTTGCAAGCGCCGTGATTAGTACTATCGTTTCTATATTATCGAAAAGCCTGGCTAACGTGGCCAGGGGTGTTGGCAATGGATTGAAGGCGATTGGAAAAAAGTTGGGACAAATACTGCCTGGAATGATAGGTGCAATTGCTAGCTTCATATTTCGTACAGCTGGCGAAGTGGTTGGTTTCCTAGCAAATAATGCTTGGTTGCTGATTGTGGGAGTGGTCATATTTCTAGTGGAGCAGTATAATTCGCGGCGTTAACGAAACATCATCCACGTGGCTCCAGCGGCAATAATAGCAACGACTGCTAAGTTAGTTTCATGTCTTGTTGGCGTTGGGATAGCTGGTGGTGCAACCATTACGTGCTTGTGTGCCCTTGACACTGGTACGTCAAGCTTGTGTGTACTCATCACTTGTTTAACTTTCGTTGCTGGGCCTTCCATAGGTGGCGGTGGTGTTTTTTTTTCATTGAGGTTGATATGATCATTTACCACAAAGTGGATGCCAGACGTGTTTGCAAATTTTAGTTTATTGTTATAGCCTGATATGCTCTCCGTGTTGATAATCATGCGACTGGGTATTAACAGACAACCCTTGGCAACTGCTAGATCGAGACGAACACGCGTAGCCTGAACAGCTCCTTGATATCGCACTAGACTATCGACCTTTGTTTCCGTGATGACCTCTTCCAACTTTTTACCACAGTCAGCTTGAACATTGATGGACATGGATGACGGTCCTACAATCGGGCTGCGAAAGGAAGCCTGGGATCCTAGGACACAATACACGTAAGCCATTATAGATGAGTTGATTCGGGCTAGCCCGGCCTTCGTCAATCCACGTCCCTGCTGCAGAACGAACCAATTGCGCTGCTTCTTCACCACATCCTTGCGAAAGAACTGTAACGGAACTGTAACGGATCGTTCCTCGTGCGACTCTCCTCAGAAAACTCGATCGAGCCCTTGGGCCACTGTGCAGTGAATGTGGTGTCACGCCCCCACGTACCTTCAGCATTCACCAGCTTTCCATTGCTGTATCTATAGGCCTCCCCTAAGCCCCCATTGATCCCGCGGCGCAGAGCGAAATTAACTTTAGCGACATCAAACTCGTTCCTGAGCTTGTCATATACGACGGAATTCCATGGAACGTTGTTGTTCTTCTGAAAGGCAGAGTCTCTGGGGAGGGGGGCTACCAACTCAAACAGCAATCGCCTAATTGTGTAGTACACATGGAAGCGATAAAAACTTCGGATGTTATCAATAATTGGTGCGTCATCTGAGAGATGGTCGTCAAACGACACTCCACAGCCTGCTGTTGCGCACCAAAGGACAAAGCATAGCTGTTGTCACCAATGCCTCATTGGTAGAGCATCGAACCACATCTGTGATTGTTTTGCGGTGTAAAAAACTAGGATCAGATCTTTGAAGATATCTCGCGGCGTCAACATGAAGGACTGATCCTTTGCTACGTAAATCATTAAAGTTCGCAGGAGAGGGTCTATGTCTTTGGCGTCGTTTCCCCATACCACAGCTGGAACTGGATACTTTGCTTCAGTCCTTGTCATGACGAGTGGGAAACCCCCAACCACCCCGTGTAACGCGTCGTCTAGCCGTTTTCGTACATCTATTGGTAGATGGGGGTTGTCTGCGTACCAGTATCGCGTACCGTCGTGAAAGCTGATCCTATTCTTGTACGTTGACTCGTCATGTATATCTGATGCATCTGTCTTAGCTGAGAACTTCTCGAAGTCCGCATGGGGAAATTCTTTCTTGAAGGCTGCGAAAAACTTTGCATTGCGAGGTGCGACAAAGTCACTCCAATCCCCTTTAAAATGAACTTTTTTTGGCATAGTATCGTTTTGAAGTTATAGTTGATACATTAAATATCAAACTTGAAGTTTAATATGGTGATCTTAAATGTCACCTGTACCTCGGCTGACCAGACGGTCTACTTTGATCGACCTCTTTGTATCCAGAATATTTCACTACTCGAAGCCACTATTGAGAACAGTTGATGGAATCTAGCAGAGGATGCGACTTTCTGGTGGACTACCTCCGAAAGCATAGCGTTCCAATTCACTATTGCTAAAGGGCACCACGATATGGCAAGCATTCAACAAGCCTTTAAATCCGCAATCACTGCTGGCATCATAAAATTCGTGAAACCCCCATCTAGGAGGTCTTGGAACCTAGAAGTCAAGAAACCGATTCTATTGAGCGGAAATATCTGCACACTGTTGGGTATTAATACGGATGGGAGGGATGCAATTACTGAAGCAACCGTAAAAGTAGATAATTATGAAGTGGCGATCCAAGATAAGATCCACACAGTGTATGTCCACTGCGATGTGGTGGATTCCGAATTCTCACTTCTCGAGGGAAAGCCATCGAATGTCCTGGCTAGCTTAGAGATCCGATGTGAGAAGTTCGCAAAAACGACATATTCCGCGTTGAATCCTATACCAATTCGAGCCCTAGGAACAATGCGGAAATACATTTGCCTTACAGTTCACGATGAGAAAGGTAATATCATAGACTTTCGTGGTCGACCCATACGCTACGTATTGAAGATTGAGTAAGTATTACTTAAGAAAGTATAATGGCAAGCGATTCGATTCAAACAATTCCAACGGCACCATCGGTTTATCCTCAGCTCATCTGAAACAGGCTTATCTGGAGAGAGCTTTCGGCTGCAAAAAGTCTGCGATACGCTTGCCGAGCTCGAACAGCAGGCAAAGCACTACGAAGTTGTTCGCAAAAAGTATGCCCGAGCCCGTGGTATTGTTCATGGAATTGCTGTGGCTACAGGTAGTCTGAGTGGTGTTTTATCCGCTTCCGCGCTGGGCACAACATTGACTGGTATTGGTCTTCCAATTGGCATTTCTCTAGGATCGCTAGGATTTCTTTGTGCCGTCGTTTCGTCTTTGACGGCTGTTGCTAGTAAGAAATTTGGGGTCCACGTTTCGAAGCATGAAAAGACCGTTATGTTGGCCCAGGCTAAGGCTAATTCCGTGGAAGTCAAAGTTTCGAAAGCCTTAGCCGACGGCAACATTTCAGAAGCTGAGTTCTCAAGCGTCGTTGGTGAGAAAGGGAAATACGAAGCACTTAAACTCGAAATACGACAGAATAGGCTGGAAGCCGAGCGAGAAAGAGAGTCAAAAAACGTCAAAGAACTTCGCTCCGAACTCATGCACGAAGTACAAAAAGAGATGAGAGCAAAGCTAGGCAGTCTCGTGGGATAAAAATCGATATTTCCTATGAGAGAAGCGAGCGTGGTATCTACTTTCATTCGCAAAAAGCCATAACAAAGCTATAGTTAGACTATAACGAATTAATTCGTATGTCGAGTTCGTATGTAAATTTCTGTCTTGTCACAGTGGCACATTACATCATCAAGCGTGACCGAAATTCCAAAGCGGCCCTAACATTCCACGTCGTACTGATCAAAAATGTGTTCCTCTACATAACCAACAGAAAGGTTAGCATAACTGGGGCCCATTTTCGTGCCCATAGCTACGCCGTTAGTCTGCTTGTAAAATTCACCAGAAAATGAAAAGCAATTGAGAGTAAGAACGAGCTCGGCTAAACGAATTAGAGTTTCGGTGCTAAGTTCCAGGATAGTTCGGCGGTCAAAAAAGTGTTTAAGTGCTTTAAGTCCCTCGTCATTGGGTATGACAGTGTACAGAGACTTAACGTCCCGTTGTGAATAGGAGCTTATTGTCGCTATGAAATGTAAACTGGTCAAAAATCTGGAGTGCATGGTTACTGTCCTTAATATAGGAAGGTAAAGACTGTACGAAAGGAGCCATCTGCTTATCCAGGTAACTAGAAATTAATTCAGTAGGACAACTGCAAGCAGAAACAATAGGGCGGCCGCGATGGTTAGCTTTGTGGATCTTATTAGGCAAAAAGTATATGTGAAGTTCTAGGAGTAGTAACGATAAGGTTACTAGCAGTATGCGGGAGTTCCTGTTTAGAAATTAAACCATTAATGGTCTCCTCGACGAGCTTTTGATTAGCCGGAGTGAGATCTTTTTTGACCTTAGTGTTTTTTGTTGTTCGGTGCAGCAAAGTTTCCTCGCATGCATTAAATTATGCATTAATTGTTGGCGCTAATAGATTTCTCTCCAGTCCAGTCGCCATCTTAAGATTCTGGGGAATTCTTGTTTGAGGTACGTTTCGTAGGCTTTATGCCACATTTCATCACATTTCATTTTACTCTCGATCATAATACATACCAACGCAAACACCGTGATCGGTAGGCCAACACTAAAATATTTTCGACCGTATTTTTTGGCTGGTTTACCGATCTCGTATCGAGACCTGTGTACGTTACACAGGTATACCGAATAGCTGATTTATAGCGAAGTATACTGAGCGATTTACTATATACTTTGGTTGAGCAGTTATGGGTTACTATCCTCTATCGAAGTCTGAAGACATCTGAACTCCTGAACTGTGAGAGCAACACTGTCACTCGCCAACACGAAGTCAGTTCTAAATACACACTCAGCACAGAATTAATTTATGATGAGCCAAGCAATATTCAACTCTATGGTAAACTTAAACAAGAAACCTCTCACGGCCGAGGTTTTGGTTCGAGAAATTAAAGGCTTCCAACAATTCCCTTTATAATTCTGTAATATAATGATAATTGAATCCAACTGAATACCAAGATGGACTCGTAATGGCTCATCATGTATAGCAAGAACAACAGATAAAGTTACACAGAGGAGCACAAATTGACCACGAATGCAATTAACATGACTTCCAGAGAGAACAGCCGCAGAGAAAGAGCCGCGAGGCAGCGAGCTGCGATAAAGAGCGGCAGGGTAGAAAGAACAGTAGAGAAATATAGTGATAGCTCCATCACAGGATGGACAGGATACAACTTATAATATAGTACACATATAAACATACATTTGAGACAATCATCTATTAGTACTCGGAACTTGTAATTTGTAATTTGTAAATGTGTGTTACATGAATAAGTAGTGTTTACAGTAAAATTAAAGGCCAACTTTAATTTACATACGAGAAAAACAAAACTATTAAATTACATATATACTAGGGGAGCAGAGAATGAAAGTCACCGCGCTACCGACCACTCCTAAAGACTGCTAAATTCAGCTAATAATTCTTCCCTTTGGTTATTACTAAGAGGATTTCAAATGAAATTTCATTTTCAATCTCATTGGGAATACACCATCAGAAATCTGAAGAAGGGTAGTCCAAAATAAAAATCCTGGAACGCAAAATATCAAAAGAAAAAAACCTGCCTTGCACAACCAAGGGGCCCAAAAAAATGGCTGCATTGATGTATATAGTGATACTTACTGTTTGCAAACACTGAGGTCATTTATATATTTGCATATATAATGTGTTGGCAAAAAAAAACCGTGTGTTTGTATGACTTGTATGGCATCTAGTGATTTGGGCCTCACGAAATACATCTAAAGTCTCTATTCTGCTTCCATATCCTAATTCTTTTATAAGACTTATAATGAGTTAAGAGCATATAAGCTTCGATGAAAGGGCTTGCTTGCATTTTGGAAGAACAAGAAAGTAATTTGGCGATGAATAAGCACCGACCGGTGATATTTTAAAAGCAACTGACTGCGTTCACGCTGGCCTGTGTGACGTCACAGTAAGTTCGCTACATAGTGGCCCGAGTGAAAGCCCAGATGGGCTCTTGTTACTCGGGCTGCCTGTGGCAGCACCGAGTCTTCAAATGCAAGCGGTTATTACTCGGGCTGCCTGTGGCAGCACCGAGTCTTAAATTGCAAGCGTTTTTTTTTCCGGCGATTTTTTCTTTGTTCCCATGTATTAAATTTCAAGTTCACCACCAATCAGATTAAATGCAAGCGTTTTTTTTTTCCGGTTATTTTTTCTTTGTTCCCATGTATTAAATTTCAAGTTCACCACCAATCAGATTGCACTGTGCTGGTTACATAAAACTCTCCAGGTTAATTTATTTACATATAAATGATATGGCAGTTTTCAACAGCGACACGAAGAAATATATATCTACGGCTTAGAAACGATCGAGGCTGAAATGATATGAACCGACCGGAGTGCAAAGACTGTACGAAAAGTTAGATAAAACCTTTCTTTGATGGCAAAAGAACCTCATGAACTCAAATACGATAGCCTTGTGAGCAATCGACGTACATATGAAGCTATAGAAGTTTATATTATCGACTAAGTGACAGTCTGCAAACATCGAACTGCTATGAAACCGCTTGTCAGTATTCGCACTTTCGTGACAAGCGAACTTTTCTACTTTCGACACACGGTCGCTAAACTGTACGAAATCTCCAAGGATATATCCCTAATGTCCAAACTAAAGGGAAAAACTGAAAGAGGAAATCATTGTGACCAATCGACATACATATGAAGCTCCAGAAGTAATTATTGAATACATAAGAACCCATAGAGAAAACCGATAATAATGAACACGGTATTAGTTTCACGGACATTTGTGGCTTAACTGAACTTAACCCGGAAAGCGAAGACCTAAGACAACGAAGAGCCGAAAACGAAGACCCCCTCATTTATTATGCAGTAAGGCATACGAAACATGATACTTACGGTGAAATTTGATTATTTTGATATTAAGGTATTTCGTGGAAGGTCTTCGTTTTCCGAATTTCGTGGGCTAATCTGGAAAACGAAGACCCCTTGTATTTTCTCGTTATTACAACGGACTCGCTCGGAAGCAGTAGGCAACCACGAAGAACACTCAATCCAAGACTCAAACAATTTTTCAAAACAGATTTTTCAGTTTGGCAAATAATGAAACTTTATGTTTGCAAAAAACTCTCTCTAAGACGTGTTCAGTATCCAAAGAGAGGTAAGACCACCCATGATGAGTTTCCTTTGTAAATGTCACTTAAGGTTACTGTAGGTTAATGTAGCAGCTTATGAGATCTTTTTTTTTATTCTAAGCGGGAAAAAGCGCATCATTTATTTTACCGGAAGTAATTTAGTAAGTTTGATTGACGGGTTACAAATGCACGGCGCGCGGAGGACTGTACGCGTTGTTGTCCTTTAATTTGCTGTTCGTTTGCAGTAGTTTGAGTCGCCAAGTTCACTAGTTTCTAGCTTTAAAAGTAACTGAAGAAGCTTATTATGTCTCAAAATCCGTGAACACCATATAAACTAACTACTTCCACGGTTTTAAGTGTTTAAAAGGGTTATTATGAATGATTTTTAAAATGGTATGCGAACAAGTATATTTACCGCGGGAACTGATTACGGGGAACTTTTGTTTACGGAGTTACGGTTATAATCGCTCATAACTCAAAACTATCTATCCGATGCTTCTAAAACTTCTTATACAAGTCCGTCATATTCTCTAGTTTACGTAGATACTGAATTTAATACCATTGCACGAATGTTCTTGTAAATAGTTGTTCGCTTTTAGCTTTTTGAACTGGAATGAAAAGCTTCATAAAGACATAAAGACAAGGTTTCGTTACTTCACGCCTGGTTATGTGGAAATCCACAATACAGTGCTCCGGCTGATGACCACCTCGCACAAGTCCTACATAACCAAGGAACTTGGCTTCAAGTTTGATTGAACAGTTACAATGGCGGAATTCACATAACTTTTGACGCAAGTGTTGATGCAAGGGTTGGCGCAAGGAAGTTACGAAATTCGACGGCGAACTTCGATTTGAATTTGCGAACTTCACGAAATGAACTTTGGAAACTTCGATTCAAACTTTGAAAATAAGCTAAGATAATTAGTAATTTTTTTTTTACTTCTGATACGACGAATGCTTTGACCACACCCAGCGATAATTTTCTAACCGGGATATGAATTTTTGATTGATATACAGAGTTCTTCTTGGTTAATTGCCTACTGCTTCTGAGCGAGTCCGTTGTAATAACGAGAAATACAGCGGGGTCTTCGTTTTCCAGATTAGCTCACGAAATTCGGAAAACGAAGACCCTAGTAAATTTCAATCAAATATGACTCCTACATTTGTTTGAGTCTTGGATTGAGTGTTCTTCGTGGTTGCCTACTGCTTCAGTCTGAGCGAGTGCGCTATAATAACGAGAAATACAGCGGGGTCTTCGTTTTCCAGATTAGCCCACGAAATTCGGAAAACGAAGACCCTAGTAAATTTCAATCAAACATGACTCCTACATTTATTTGAGTCTTGGATTGAGTGTTCTTCGTGGTTGCCTACTGCTTCTGAGCGAGTCCATTGTTATAACGAGAAAATACAGCGGGGTCTTCGTTTTCCAGATTAGCCCACGAAATTCGGAAAACGAAGACCTTACACGAAATTAGGAAAACGAAGACCTTCTTAATATCAAAATAATCAAATTTCACCGAAGTATCATGTTTCGTATGCCTTACTGCATAATAAATGAGGGGGTCTTCGTTTTCGGGTCCTTGGGTCTTAGGTCTTCGTTTTCCGGGTCTTCCTTTTCCGAACACCCTAACTGAACTCGCGCTACAGCATAGCTTGAAATACTGTACGAAAACTCCCGTTTAAAAATTTCCTGATGCCGAAAGGACCGTAGCATCTTAAACAAGATATCCTTCTGACCAATCGACATACATATTAAGCTGTGAAAGTATGTTTCCATTCCATAACAGCCGATAGTGCAAACTAGTAAACTGCCACTAGTAAATTAACCTTGCGTACTTCCGCGAGTACTGAACTTACTAGCGTCAAATGCATGTGTTACGTTTCCAAACTTTAGGACAAGAAATCTTCCATAGAATGTTCTATTTTTTTACAGCTGAGAACTTTATTATTACTCGGGCTGCCTGTGGGCAGGCCCGAGTCTTAAATCGCAAGTGTTTATTAATCATTTTATTTTCCAAGTCGAGGTATTTCGCCCCCAACCAATCGGCTCACGCTGTTCAAGTATTCAAGTGCACACACTTGAACACCGCGCCGCTTTGGCGCCGCATAATGTCGAAAAGGTCAACCGGAAGCCACATAATGCGGATAGAGTTTTTACTCTATCCTGAGCTTAGATGTTGTAAGTGGAGAGTTCTAAAATAGGGGCTTTACCTCGGTGTAACAACCTCACAGACTGCGTCACAAAACTCCCTTTGTTATAAACTATGAATAATTTGGGACTTAGAATATTTCACGAGCACCCGAAGCGGCACTTATAAATTTTACAAGGAATTGGGGAGCCTCTACTTGAAAAAAAATTCACTACGCTCAGCGTAGGAATCGAATCCAGGAAGCTAAGATTTATAGAACGACTGACACAATCCTACCCAAACAGTAACCGCTAGACCACGAGTGACGAGATTATTGGCGCATGCTTAACTTTCGTTAGAGCTGTTAAACGAGAATCCTCTCACGAGCGAGGAAGGCTTCGAACAGTTCCCTTTATGTAACTCTGTAATATAGTACACCACGGACAAGACTGAATTTTTGTGAATGACGGTAATTTAGCTTTTAATTAGAGATAACCAACATGCATTTCAGTTATGAACACAGCAGATAAAGTTACACAGAGGCACACGAATTGACCACGAATACAATTAACATGACTGTAGAAAGAACAGTAGTGAAATATAGTGGCAGCTCTATCGGCAGGATGGACAGGATACAAATTATGATATGAGATAAATATAAACATTGAGACAATCATATTTTAGTACTCGGAACCTCCAGTACAACAGAACAGCAGACTGTAAATCGTAGACGTGTGTTACATGAATAAGTAGTGTTTACAGTAAAAGGTCAATTTCTTTAATTTACATACGAGAAAAACATATCTAATGTTCATATGATGAAAAACAAAAATATTAAATTACATAAATATATTAGGGGAGCAGAGAGCAGAAAGTCACCGCGACTGATAACTCCCCTACCCCACTCCTAATAAATAATAGGAGTGGAGTACCACCCCTCCCCTGTGACCACGCCTTAGAATGGAATGTCTGGAATGTTAAGAATGTAGAAAAAATGGTGACGCTTATGTGTATACAGCCCGAGTTGAGGCTGTTCCCAGCCTCTTGTTAAACATAAGAAATAAAACAATGGTGCCATTTGAAGAATTATATCATGTCAAAAGTGCATAACGAAGAAATATATATCTACGGACGCGAGCAGCTCGTTTCACTTTGGTCAAATTCGGACTGTTTACGACTGGAACCTGCAGTATAACAGAACAGCAGACTAAATTGTAAACATGTGTTGCATGAATAAGTAGTCACAGTAAAAGGTCGACTACTTTAATTTACATACGAGAAAACAAAAATATTAAATTACATACATGTATATATACTAGTACTAGGGGAGCAGAGAATGAAAGTCACCGCGCTACCGGCCACTCCTAAAGACTGCTAATATTCAGCTAATATTTCTTCCCTTTGGTTATTACTAAGAGGATTTCAAATGAAAGTGTATTTCATCTTCAATCTCATGTGGCCCGAGTGAAAGCCCAGATGGGCTCTTGTTTAATAAGTAGACTGTCAAGCAGTTGGTGAAGAAAGATCTTATCTTGGTACTTGTAGTGTGATGACCTTTCTCGACACAATCGAACATTTTACCATCACTGTTTGTTTTACTATATCAATATTGCGATGTTTCATGCCACGTCATCTATTAATATGCTAACCAGGGAGCCATTGTTCCATGCAGATATAAAGACGTAAAATCGTAGGACCAACAGAGGGCCATGTGGAAGGTTACTGAGCTACATGTTAGCGGTAAACGTGCCATGGCACTCTAATACATATAAATACTTGAACTGTTTTGACTTACTCTACTTCATATTGCTTGTCCCTAAAGCTATACCGTATAGCATGAACATTTTACGGGTTTTAATTTTTGTGGATTGCATTTATACCGTATGTCATTATAGACACAATCAGAAGCGTTAGCGGTTCAGACGTGTATTCACTTGCTTTAAGATGCCGTTGCTGTACATACCACAGACATTTGAACGGCAATGCAATGGCAGTTTTGTTTCTATTAGATGAAAACTATTTACTCAAAGCTCGGATTGTTGTTTTCTATTAAAAGGCAATGTTAATAGTACTTATTCAATCCAATATCGTCTCAGTTGATGCAAGTTTATGTCGAAAAAACAGAGTTGTTTATTTTCCTGAAGGGAGTAAATTTTGCGAAGTATTATTTTGCGGGAACTTATTTTTGCGGCGCTGAATAGAGAGCAAACCCCTATATAGTCTTCATAAAAAAAACACTTGTGAGGATAATGGCCATGTCTAAAACATTAGATTACTTTAGGGCAGTACTGTATCGCCTTCGAAGATTGTATAATTCAGTGAAAAGTCTCTTTAAGTTATTTAAGCAACTTATCCCCCTAGAAATAATATACTCCTCAAGAGACTCAATACGTAAAGCCAGAGAAGCGCACCTTATAGATAAAGCTAAAACTCTAGAACCATATGGTATGAATATACGTGATGAAACATAATGCTTATCACTATTTTGCTACTTCAAGTTTTGGTCTACGTCACTTCCCGTTTACGCAATTTCTATTGCGAAATTTACCACATTTATAGATCTTCTTACCTTAGAGCTCTTCACTTGTAACATCTAGTACCTGAAGAAGGCTGGTTTGGCCAGCCGAAATATTGTAATATTCAATATAAAATCCTACGTTGTGTCAGCTTTGCCGTAGTCCTTGGACTTCGTATTCTTTAAGTTGAGCGTACGGTAACTCGACAAGTAATATATAAGTAGAAAATATTAAGCTACCTTCCTTTTTTCAATGTTCCGCTGATTGAACAGGAAATCGCAAAATTAGTTCCCACCAGAAATTTCAGTCATCTCGAATCGCCAAAATCCGCAAAATAAAACTCCCGCAAAATGTTCATGCTACACGGTATGTTGACAAGGTCATGACATCATTTCGAGTGGCGTCGCTAATCATCTTTAGGCTGGCACTAAACGTTCTCATCACGAAAGACAAAACTAATTATAAAACCGCCTCCCGTGCGGGAGGTCGCAGGTTCAAACTTAAGTAGAAGGTGCTGCCTAATTACATAATCCAATAGTAAACGGTTAGACCTTCACGTCTTCTCGGACAAAGACGTAAAATCATAGGATCTAAATCAACAGAGGGCGATTGGTAGAACAGAATTTGTTCTGCACTCATGCAACGGACACAGATGACCATGGAACAATGTTTTCTTTCCGCCATGTAGATTTAAATGGTGTTGCTCTCCCTGGGGGGCTCGCAAAAATATCCCAAAGGAAACTCGTGCGCTGATTGGCTGAGAGCCGTATTTGCTGCCATCTCGCTGAGCTGGTACCGTGGTGTTGGCACGCGATTGTGAATGAAATAAAAATGGCAACCTCCAAGGAAGAATGTCTTCACCAAACATTTTACGGAAGCCCACAAGAGCACACCGAATTCCAAAAGCTCACACCGAATTCCAAAAGTTCACACCGAATTCCAAATCCAAATAACCTGCAATGCAGGCGTTTCTAGTGGTTTTCCCCCGGGTTTTCCCTGCTTTCGTTGACGTTTTCCACTCGCCAAATCCCTCGTCCAAATATATTGCGGTTTCCCAAATAAAACCAAATAGCTCAACATCACTGACTTTGGGCTCCCTGTGGTATCACAGAACGGTCAGCGGAGCTACCCAAAACAAACATTATGTCAAAGCACAATGTGATTTATGTCGATGCGTTTCGCAATATTGTATGTGGTAATTGATAGTCTACAGGACTCGGTTTTATTTTTCGGCGTATGTCATTTCTGACTAGTTAGAATTTGGGGGCGTTCTCATAGATGGGATATAGGAAATAGAGAAGTGCTGGCGTATGGTATTTACGCACGAGTTCGAACGAGCGAGGTACTAGCGAGTGAGTTTTGTGAAAACAAACAAGTGTGTACATACCATACAAAAGCACTTTCCATCTTGTAATTTATTATATACATACTGAGATTTTTCTCCAATATCAAACAGGTTTTATTTAGGTTTTGTCATTGAACACGTACATTTGTAGCTTTCACTTTTTTGTTTTGCATTTCGTATCCGACTCAACGTAGACTAAACTTTATTAAAATTAGCATACTTGGTGAGTGCAAACGCAGCCTTGGTTTTTAGCGCATGGAAGAAAGCACGATTAACACCAGTCTTTGAAAAAAGATGATGAATCGGAGAGAGCCAATTACAGACCACTGTCAATCCTCAGTCAGTGTGCCGGGTAAAATGATGGAATCCTGTGTCGCAGTACAACACGTGATCACGGATAATAATTTAATAACTGACAAACAGTGGGCCTATCGAAAGGGTCATTCAACGGAACTATTGGCTCTCCCTTCATGTAGGCACACATGAATTGCTACCAAATTGTGTTGTGTTCTATTGTTTTGTATTGTGTTAATTCTATTGTATTTTGATAGCAACTCATGTGTGCCTATCGAAAGGGTCATTCAACGGAGAACTGTTGCTAGTGCACCTAACGGAAACTTGGAGACGGGCGTTGGACTCAAACTTGGTGGTTGGCGTAGCTTTTGTCGACTTTAGTAAGGCATACTACTACAAAACCACTTTGGCATAAATGGCACTTTATTATCATGGCTCAAGAATTATCTTAAAGACAGAACTCAATACACAATCATGAATGGTAAACAATCAGATATAGCGCGTGTCACGCGCGGAATTCCCCAGTGGTCGGTACCAGGCCCGACATTGTTCACATTATATTGTACACAAATGACATGCCTACGGCAGTTACGTCAGGTACAGTTTATATGTACGCTGACGATACAACTCTCTGCTGTATTGGAGATACAGTCGATCAAGTAACAATGCCACTCAACAACGCGCTGAAAGAGCTGAGTACATGGTGCACGGTAAATTCCTTTATGCCACATCCAACGAAGTGTGAAGCCATGATAATGTACAGAGGAACATTTATTGGAACTATGAATACACTAAATATAGGCGAAAATAAACTAAGATGGGTATCACACACAAAATTACTAGGAGTTATAATTGACGACAAAACAAATTCTGGCAGTAAAAAAAGGTTGTATAAATAAGCTCAATTTACTGAAAAGAAGTTTTTTTTTTTGCCCAGACAGATGCTAATAGACCTTTATCTTAAGATAATCCAACCCTCTGTCACCTATGCACTACCTGTGTGGGGAGGTTTTAATTGTAAGGATATTTTTAATTCACTTGAAATACTACATTGTATAGAGCAACAAGAATAATATGTAATCTCCCGCGAGATATGCCCTCACAAGAAGTACTCACAAAAGTCGGGTGGGATACTCTATTTTATACATATAAGCTAAATATAGGTAAATTAATATTTAAAATATATAACGAGTTAACGCCTCCAAGTACATCCCACATTATTGATAAGCGAGTTAATAAGTATAGCTTCAGAAGTACAGTTGAATCCCGATAACTCGAACCGTCGGTAACTCGAAGCTCGCGCTAACTCGAACCAATTAAAATTGATTTCCCCTGGCAAGGCTAAATGTCCTAAAAAAGATTTCCTGCAAAGCACTAAGGCACAAAAAAAAATTCTTGCAAAGGAACCGATGCATTGTTCAATTTTTGTTTAAAAAAAATACTAGCAATTCAGTTTTGCCAATTCAAAATATAGTTCTAAAGATTACCCACACAGTCTGTGTAACTGATTTTCAGGTATTTCCAGATGAAAACAACCTCCCCAACCTTCACAAAATTAGTTTGGTCATGGAAATATCAACTGGCCTTAATTACTGAAGCCTCAAATTATTCTCTGATGCCAGCAGTTTTTGCAACCGAGTTTAACGTCAGGTTTCATTGAGTAAACTTCAATGTCCACATTCTCAAAGATTACAGAGTCTGTGCCAGTAATTTCGAGCACATAGAAATATTTTCATGTATTGTCTTGTGCAAAACATCATGGACAATGAAATCTTGATTTGGCCTGAATCGGAGCCAAGCAATGAAAGACCGGGACTATATGCATTCTAGGACCTTCTAAAGCGATCAAATTAAATTCCTCACATCACTGGGCTCGTTACAAAAAAACTGCGGCTCAAAGTAAATAAACAAGTCAAGGAATGTAAAGCAAATTGCTATAAAGATCTGATTAGACAAAACAAAGAAATTCAGGTGCTCTATGGAAAACTATAAATGATTGACTTTCCGTAATAAGATCTAATATTGGCTCTCAGCCGACCTTTATCCAATCTGAATCTGATGGAGTACAGTTAACAGAGCCAGCGTCGATCAATCAGACCTTTGTTAGCAGCAAAGTTTCAATCTCTGGTCGGCGCCATTGACATCATTACTCCAGCTAGGACAAATAACAGTGAAATTGTCTTTCGCTTTTCGGACATTTCCGAGAGCTTTGTTTTTAAACAATTAAGAGGTTTGAAAACAAACAAAGCTATTGGTTTAGACCGAATCAGCTCGAGGCTACTAGTGACTCGGCTGTGTGTATGACTCCTGACCCGCAGTTTTAACCAAACTGTTTAATCGTTCTCTGGACTCAAGTATTTTCCCAGCCATCTGGAAACAAGGAAAAGTTACCGCCCTGTTTAAATCCGGCGATCGCTCTGATTTTAACAATTACAGGCCTATCACAATTATATTCTACCTGCTGTAAGTAAGATTCTTGAAAGGGCTGTACATCGACAACTCTACGGCTATCTCTCGTAAGAGAAAATCCTCACACCTAATCAGTTTGGTTTCCGCCCGAGGTTATCTACTGAAATTGGCTTAGCACACTTCACTGACAACATTCTACAACACATGGACAATGGCAAGGTGACTGGGGCAGTATTCTTAGACCTGTCCACGCTTTTGTGACTGTGGACCATACATGCAACCTTTTGCTGACAAAGCTCAAGGCCATTGGTGCTTGCAGTGAAGTTGTAAATTGGTTTACCTCCTACCTTGATAACCGACACCAGATATCTGCAATAGGCGACTCTCAGTCCTTTTCGTGCTCAGTGGGAGTTGGCGTGCCACAAGGGAGTATTCTCGGTCCTCTCTTGTTCTTGGTTTACGTCAATGACCTTCCTATTACTGTAGATCATTGCCAAGTGACCATGTACGCTGATGACACCGTGATATACTGTAGCCGTCCTTCTATCAATGACATCGAACATTGCTTAAATCACTGATGACTTGGCAAAATTGGCCTCTTGGTTTCGTATACATCGCCTGACTTTGAATACTTCTAGATCTAAGTTTATGTTAATAGGTAGTCCACATAAACTGAAATCTTGCTCTAGCATCGATGTCATTATAGACAACATGCCCCTCGAACGCTCTGACAATATCAAGTGCCTCGGTATTATAATTAATAAGCATATGACTTCGCATGACCTGGTAGAGGCCTTATCTATTAAAGTAAACCCAAGGATTGGTCTGGTCAAGCGTATCAGGCACTTATTGCCCTTCGAGACACGCCTTACTTTGTAAAATAGTTTAGTATGTCCACTTTTTGACTACCGCTGATGCAATATGGGGTGACAAATACAACCCAACCCTCATAGACGATCTTCAGATTTTGCAAAATAAGGCGGCCAAGATAATTCTCAATTGGCCTACTCGTTCCAAACGTCGTCTTGTACATCGTCATATTTAAATATATAAGTATGTTAATGGACTCATTGAATATGAATTTAATATCTTAAAGAACAGCGACATTCACATGTATAATACAAGAAGAAAGAACGATTTTAGACTTCCAATAATCAAGCTTAATTATGGCAAACAACGTTTATTGTACCAAGGTTCTAGTGAATGGAATACTTTAGATAATTTGTTGCGGGAAATCGAATCCCTAACTCTTTTTAAGCAAAATGTCAAAAGACATGTTTTTGAATTGCCTCATAAATTTTAGCTCTAGTCACTCTAAAAATGTATTTTTAGCCTAGTTTTTAACTCTAGATTATTAATGTATTTTTATTTTTGTTTCTTATTTATGTTATGATTCTCAGATTCTCTGCTATAAATAACATTATTATTATTATTATATTATGGTTGTATTCACAGGCTATAAATCTATATAGGATGTACACTGAAAAATCTCTATAGAATGTGCACTGAAAAAAAAATCGTGCAGAGCTATCGCCTTAAAAAAACATTCTTGCAGAACTCACACTGCTAAAAAAATATAGTGCACAAAACGTTTTCCACCCCCCCCCCCCCCTCCCAGGATTTCTAATGGTCCACCCCTTACAAACTTATCGCAGGATCTTGTTTAAATGTTACTTAATGTTCCAAGTAAAGAGTTACAGTCCAAGAATTGCATTGAAGTTCATGATTCGAAGTTTGATTCATTCTTCGTTTCAAATTTCCATTGTCAAAACGAGACTTGCATTTGCAAAACAATCAAATTTTGATTGTATTTATGTGCAAAAGGCTTGGACTTATTTGAATTTTAGCCTCGCAGCCGTTGTCACGCAAACGCTATCACCAAGATGGCTACAGTATTTGAATTTAGGCTCATTTTGACTTTTACAAGTTTCATTTCAATGCAAATTTGAAACGATGAATGAAATCAAATTTCAAATAATGAACTTTATATTTGGCTCTAGGGGGAACGCTACGCTTGACCTGTCATTCTCTAAATAGATTATTAGTCAAATGATAATATACATGTACTTCCTTGGTTACTGAGTAGCAGTCTTGCCCCTGTTGAGTGTTAGCTCATGACTTATTAAAAAAATATTTAGAATGTTTAGAAAACAGCATTATTTATTCCAGGCTCCAGAAGCTTTAAGAACCTAAAAAAAACTTCAAAGACAATGGTGTTTCCCCAAGGAACCATTGATCAAAAGGGAGAAAAGCCCACAATGCGTATCCCTTTAAGGTGTGTATACTACGTGTATATTCATCTTAATAGGCCTTTTGCAGGAAACAGTCATGTGCTGATATAATATTGCTTGCCCTCCATTATAGCCACATGATTGCATTCCTGCAAAAGGCCCATTGTTTCAGTTGCATTAAAACTATTAGAGGAATCTACTTTCTGGCAGTGATTCAAGTGTGTGTGCCATGTCTGGATGAGTGGTACTGGTATAGTGGGTGCTTGAAATTGGCTACACCCGTGCTGGTAATTAAAAAAGTCATTCATGTCTCGGTTATTTGGCAAAAAAAAGTTTGGTATATTTTTCCTTGCAGGAAGTTTTTTGGGGAATTGCCACCCTCCTTCCCTGATTTCTAATGATCCACCTCTATGCACTTGTTCATATGGGTTGTTTCATTATCACCATGCTTCTGACCAAATAGGCTATTGTATTGTATTCAAATAATATTGTAAGAGCAAACATTATCAATTCACTATGGTTGAGATAATTTTACTGAATGTCAAATTAATAATTATGACTTTTCCGACATATTTTCTAATAGGTTATTGAGAATGTTGTTAAGTTTATGACCAACTATGTCAATGAAAATGGGCTTCTAATGCCAGCAGCTCCTCGTGGCCGAGATGATCACCCAGCTATTTATCTTCCTTCTTATAATTCTAAGTTGAATGTTTATCAAAAATATGTTGTGTCTTGTAATAATTGTTCTCCTGTTGCCCCATATGTAGGTCTTACTCTTTTTAAGTCTATATGGAATAGTTGTCTACCTCATATTCGTTTAATGGCACCACGCACTGATGTATGTAATAAGTGTGATGTATTTAGCAAACTCATGAATTCAGTTACAGAAGAAGACAAACACACTGAAGCTTATAATTTACATGTTAGGAAGGCCAGAATGGAACGAGATTTCTATAATCAGCGCATCAAATTATCGACTGATGAGCTTATATCCTTAGAAGAAGTTCCAGCTGGCCCTCAGCTACCATGCTCACAGAGTCTGGAAAGGACACACTACACATTTGATTTTGCCATGAGTTTTTGTTTACCTCATCAATGCTTACAAGTAGGTCCTCTCTATTTTTTAACAACACTGAATGTTCATTGTTTTGGTATCTGCTGTGAAGGTGTTAAGACACAGGTTAATTATATATTTAGTCAAGCAGATTCTATCGGTATATAAGGATGGGACGAAGAATCATGGACCAAATAATGTTTTAAGTATGCTTGATCATTATTTATCTCATTATAGTTTAGGGGAGGAGAAAGCTGTCTTTCATGCTGATAACTGTGGTGGCCAGAATAAGAATAAGACTGTTTTACATTATTTTGCTTGGAGGGTTGGGAAGGGGATTGCACAAGGAAATTAATTACCATTTTATTGAGCCAGGACACACCAAGTGCATTTGTGATGCTTGTTTTGGGAAGATTCGCCAGCTGTTTAGGAGAAGTGATGTCGACACTCCAGATCATCTAAGTTCCATCATAAAGAAGTCGGCTAAGATTAACGATTGTATTGCATACAGAGATCACTATGGGGTAGAACCAAATTTCAAGTGGTATGGGTGGGACTCATTTTTTAATCCTGTTTTAAAGCCACTGAAGGGTATTCGCAAGTTCCATCATTTCCGGTTTATTAATAGACCCTGGGTATGTGTATGCCAAAGTGCATGTGTCAGATGAAGAGGAGACAAGAATCTGCCTACTCAAAAGAGTTATCACCTGGCCTCTTGAGATTGGTGATTTTCCCGAGTGCCTTCCACCTGCTGGACTCGCATCAGAGAGACAGAAGTACCTTAGGGAACAAGTAAGACCCTTTGTGAGGGAAGCATTCAGGGAAGCGTTTCCCTCCTCTCTATAGTTATATACTCAAACTTTTGTTCTCAGGCTCTGTCACAATAATATTAAGAGCCGAAATCATACACATTCTTATGTAAGGGTTAATGCGCAAATTGGCCACAAATGTGATATGGGATTTATCATCACAAGTAATGCTTAACTTCCACTAGTTATCGCCACTTGCATACGTAATTCAGTGGGATATGAGATTTATCAGTTGTGAGAATGGATTTTGGGCGTGGCACCATACGATAATGTCCATCCTTGATATGGTGACAATGCAGTTCTTGAAAGAAAGAATAATTTTGAAATTAAAAGAACTATACAACATAGATGTACATTGTATTTTACATTTAAAACAAGGTAAAATTAATGTGGAAATACACCTACATGTAGTATGAAATAAGTACACATGAAATAATGTGCCTTTGACTTGTTACATTCAAGGAAATAATGTTAATAAAACCAATATATGGATGTGATATTTTGTCATGTTAAAAAACACTTTCCACATCTGGGATGTTTTGCTAGATCCATCAGAGACAAACACATTTTGTGATTTGCATTTTTCAGTAAAATAAGCTTGAGGGACCATTCATTTTAAAAAGATGCCGATATTACGGGGGGGGGGGGGGGGGGGGAGGGGGGGGAATTCGAAAGAGAAGATTCCAGTCTAGTCTCTTGTCTTTAATTTTAGCCTCAATGCAAGAAATACCCTTCAGGAGGACGTAGATTTTCGGGTTTACCTCGGTGCAAGAACCATTTCCTAGAGACCATGCCCTCGCGCGCTCGGTGACGGTTGTCGTATTACGTATTGAAACTATAATACTATATTATATGCAGCTACTCATCATTAGTGGATATAAATACGTGAAAAAAACGATTGACACCAAGCAAATTCACTCATGGTCTAGGGTTGTGTCAACCGTTCTATAAATCGTATCTTCCTGGGTTCGATTTCTACGCTGAGCGTACAGTTAAAAAAATCAAGTAGAGGCTCCATAATTCCTTGTAAAATTTATAAGTGCCGCTTCGGGTGCTCGGGAAAAAAATATAAGTCCCAAATTATTCATAGTTAACAAAGGGAGTTTTGTGACGCAGTCTGTGAGGTTCGTACACCGAAGTAGAGCCAGATTTTCTCATTTTCCCGGACCCTCCCTACATTCCGCCATACATGTACAATAATGATCATACACTGTACTTGGGCTTACATTGCAAAACATTTAGCTACACTTCTCGTGATGTGGGATGACAATTTAAACATCAACGTTATGTTAGAACAGTCAGCAGGAGGAGTCAGTCCAATTCCTTCTACTTTTCGCTAGCGTAGCGAGCATACTGGCAGACGAAGCATATGCCTTTTCTAAAATGCTGAAAGTGCTCTCAAAATTAGTTCCAAGATCACTCACTTGTAGATGCCATGCTAGAAAATCAATTTACAATAATTATAAATATTAGCATAAACATGGACTAAGCCAATGTCTAAAACGATAATACTACCTTGTGGGAGATGATATTTGTCCACACATGGTGCTAGAGTGATAGAAAAGCTGTTGTCTTTGTTGATGCAATTGTACTGTACATTCCACAGCATTTTGTTCTAGAATACTTGGGTGATCAGTGCAATTGCATTTGCGATTGATCGAACTGCCGTACACAATATAATTATAAAACATAGAGATATAAAGGTTCTTGATTACTTCAACAGGTTTACACGTGTATTTCTCTCGTTCAGTGCCACTGGATTGTTCCCTTCCCGTAAAGAGTACTTTTTTCGGACTAGAACCCAGTCCCCCATTGCGCGTTCGGCCAACAAAGAGTGTATGGCTTCGAGCGTTATAACTATTTACTCGAAACGTGTTAACTTAAACCGAACTTAAAATAGAACTTTTCTATGCACAAACAATCTAGCAAAAGAAAAGTAAAAGGGATCGGATTATTACAACGTGTAAAATATGAGGTGATCGTTCCTCTTTATATGGCGACAAGCGTGCGGTACGCCAAGTTTAAACGTTGATTTAAACACGTTTAAAGGGCGATTTTTATTGTTGTACATTTATTTTATGTTACCCATGCATCAAACTTTACAAATATTCCAAAAACGTAAATTCGAAAAAATGTCGTCCGGGCCCTTTTAGCGTGACGCGGCCCATATATGGATAAGGCTAGAAAGTTAGATATACTATAACTAAAGATTACATATATTATTAATAATTAAGTAAGTATTATGATAGACTAATTATTAATCTACACCTAGAGTATTTGGAACTATTCGAATTTAGTATAATTTCATCAGTGAATATAGAGATTCCCGTGCTCTGATTGGTCGAGAATTACGTCATATGTCGCTATATTCACCTGCCGCATTTACCAAAATGGCCGCTCGCATATTTACCGATGTTTCTCACGAAGAAATAAATAATATGAAAGAAAAAGCTTTTCCAAAACCCACCAAAGAAGCAACTAAATAAGTATGGCTAAACTTGAAGCTCTTTTTTTAATCCATAAGCCTTCACAAACAAAGTTTACCTACGAGTTTCGGGTTGAGTTTATTCGGCCCTCGTGTCTTCATGAATAACAAACTTTCACAAGGAAATAACGTCTACTTAGAGCAATAAATAACACGAGACATTTTCCTAAAACATTGGGAACGGTTTGACTCAAAAAGAGTGTACTTACTTGAGTTATGTTCCTCGTGGTTCTTCATAGAAAAAGAACAAGTTCTAGTTTCATTCAGGGAGCCGGTTGCTGTTTATAGTGTTATGGCTTATGCTCTTCTCTCGCCGCTCTCGTTGTGTTTTCAAGCTTTATCTCATACCGAAATCATTTGTCTCTTGATTTACCATTGTCTTTGATTCTGTAGTTCGTAGTTTCCAGGAAATTTGTCCTTTGAAGTGAACTCATGAAAGCGATTCCTTTCTATAAATTTTCACTCGCCGTGTAGTGGCAGACTTTCAGTTTTGCCCATTTCCACTCATTTTCGCTGCATTTCCTCTCTTTGTAACACGATACGAGGTCTCAAAAGTGAAGATTGCTGCTTCAACTTGAATTCTAGTGTGCATTTGGCCTTTTCTTTTGTATTTCTATACTTTCAGAAAATCCATTCTTGTAATCCCTGCCAGTCTCGTGTCAAGTCGGTTTGTGCAATGAACCGTATAGCGGCACGTGATTATGCAAATGTTTGTCACAAAACTATCTTGTCACGCGCGCTTGTTAAACTTATAAAAGGGTCGGAAGTCAGACTATTATTATATTGTCTAGTTTAAATTTCTCTGATATTCACTGATGAAATTATACTACAACAATTATTCACTTCAGTCTCAGTGACTATTGGTGAATATTTACCTCGACTTCGTCTCGGTAAATATTCACCAATAGTCACTTCGACTTCAGTGAATAATTGTTAAATATATATTTATTTTTAGCTATTGTTACATTTTTAGCATTCTTAACTTTTTAGACAGTTTATGATTTATAAATGATTTAGCCACTTTTTTTAATGTATATCATTTTCATATTTTATGCCGCGTCATTTGCTGGTTATAAAGAGATCGAGAGCTCTTCATGGCGTCGCACTAGTTTGCTGAAATATTGAACAAAAAGAATTATATCCAGTCTCAGTTTGGAATAAATCTGGCCACTACTGTGACGGTTTTATTTCAACATATGTCAAGGACAATAATGTCCTATACAATAAACAATTGTTTCAGCAAAGGTGGGAGAAGACCCGCCAGAAGCCACAAACTGTGGCAACCCCACCGAGACACCAAGCAGAACTCGCGATGGATGGGCGCCTGACCCAACTTTCGATACGTGTATGGAAAAAACTCTTAACTAATGTAACAACAGGTTTAACAAATATTACAAATCGTACCAAATGAGCAAAGTAGCAGCACATGCTGACCTACTTAACCTTGCAACACGTGTACGGGAAAAACTATCTTAACTAATGTAACAGCAGGTTTAACAAATGTTACAAATATATTCTATATAACGTGCTAAATTAGCAAAAACTCTTTGTTTTTTGCGGAGTATTTACAATTTTCAAGCATTCCGATAACGTCACTAAACCATGTCCCACATTGGAGACGGTCTGTATGTATCAACACTGGTATTGTACCTTTTTTTGTTTTTATTTAAACAATATTTGAGCTAAACGTTAACCCCAAGAGCGCAAATCGCTCATCTAGGGGGCTCACATTAATTTACACTTATGCATTTACTCTTATATATTTAGACCACGAAGAAGTAAAACACTTTACAATTTAAAGAGTAGCAAACAAGGGGAAAAAGATACAGATAATACGCAAAATGGCTAATGACTCAATAATAAAAGTCCTAACTGCATTAATAATTGAGACATTATAGATTCAAAATTTAGAGTGGAAGAACCATTCTGTAATACATCCATTTTTTTTGGGATAAATTTAAAGTAGCCCATAGATTTTTAACATTCTACATAACTGAAGCAAGCATTATAGCACGCAGAGCAGCAAAACGGGAACAAATCAACCTGAATAGTGAATAACATCTTCTTTGGGCTTACCACCAACACAAGCGGGATACGGGATACAATTGTACCTTGTTATATTTCTCTGCTTGGGGAAGTCAGTGATCGGTCGTGAGACCTACCTTTGTTACCTCATGAATTATTAAGTAGGTTTATTAATCAGGAATTATTATATAGTTTTTGAAGTGTTTGAGACAATCATTCGACATACTTGAACAGTATGGCACGATGTGAAAATGATGCAGAATTCACAGCCTTTAAATTACTTTCCCTGTATGACTGGTATGTATTGTATTTTTCTCGTGCTGCATAATTACGCCACGTGAGAGGTTTGTCGCAGGGGTCCATAAGACCGCAATTCCATTTACACGCACCCTGATTTTACCCACGAGAGCAATAACCAAATTACCCGTTATTTGCGATCGCTGCTCCTCTGAGGTCGCATGCAACATCTTAGGTTGAAGGTTTTCGCGTGTTAGGCTTTGAAAATTTTCCGCAGTTTCCGTGAGAGATGGGATTTCTTTGACATGAAGTAGTTCATGTGAGAACTGTTCTTCGTGTTCGCTGTACTTTTGAGTCAACTGCCAACGATCTAGTGGGATTATTTGAGCGGAGTTCTCAAGGTATGTTAGCGTGTTCGCCATTGAAGTTTCCTCCCTTGTGTTATTATAGCCTCCTCCGCAGGCATCTCTAATTTTTGAAGAAATCAGATTATGGTCTCCCTGTGGCAGGTCCTCCTCCGCTCTCCCGGAGTCACAGGTAACCCAATTCACGATTTAGTAAATCTGATTTCTTCGAAAATTAGAGATGCCTATACAATACAATACAGTATTCTTTATTTACAGAGGGAAGACACATCAACCTTACATAGTTATCTAACATGCGGCCCTCTATGTTACAAATAAAACGTAAATGAAAAGAAAGGCAGTATGGGAAAAAATTAACGCGCGAGCTACAACATTACAAGATATAATGAGTAATTGGAATCAATATAAAGACAGTTAATATGAAATAAAATCAAAAACAAATATACTTACTAGAAGACTATGCGCAATGGAAGGGAGGAGGCTAGTGTTATTAAATCACCTATAACACCTCTCGCACTAATATACTATTTTACTCGAATTCTGAAATTATATTTACTTTATTCCATTATCATTGTCATTTATTATTATTACCATCATTATTATATTTATTATTAATTTTCTATATGTTACAGCCTAATTTACACTCATTTTCTTTTTAAAGTTGTAAGACCAAATACTTTATCAATGTAGATTAATTATGCCTGTTACCCAGCTCGTTTAACTATACAGTTATACTGGGTACCAATTCACTCTTTCACCTGGTGGCCATCTTGGATTCAAATCCTGTTTTTGCTGGGTTAGCCTCGTTTTGACTATCCCTCACTGCGAGGCTAACCTGGCAAAAACAAAGGATTGCCTCGCTTTGAATCCAAAAAAGTGAAGGTGAAAAAAGTGAATTACCTTGAAAAAAGTATAAATAATAGACCCTATGCATAAGTCCTGGTAACTAGCATGTCAACGAGGCCAGTAGGTCCTCTGGAATGTTGAAATTGAAGCGCCCGGGGAGATTGTGAAATGCACTGAAGGAATGTTCAGTGAAACAATGCCGTTAATTTGCTATGCGCCTGGCTGGTTGTACTATAAAGAAACATTTTTCAACTAAACAATCATGTTCAACACCTTTCACACTTCCTGCTAGCATTTCAACTTCAACATTCCAGAGGACCTACTGGCCTCTTTTTCGTGTTGTGACCGCGCGAGTTATGCATAGTGTGTATACCTGTACTTCAATAACTATATCTAAATAGCAAAAAAGGATAAGGCACTTAGAATCATTATTTAACACTAATTCGTGCAAATGAACAACAAGGTTTTCGTTTTGAATGACATTTATTCAATTGACTTTACAACCACATGTTTTTGGTTAAACATGTACAAATCATTTGAGTCGGCTCCCTGTGCTTATTCGACACAATCATTCCGCGCAAATGTCCGCCACTTCTGGTTGGCAACGCAAGTTGGCAAAGTCTGTCGAGTACTCGAATGTGAACAAGCATTCGATCATTCGAAAAGTATTCGATCCAGTACCTCAAAACTACGATAAACAAGTGAGTCTGGTTACAAAGCATTTTGCATGATTGTGTCGAATGACCACGCCGGATGATCCACGCAACACTAAAATCGGTCGTAATTGTGCGCGCGTTTACCATAGGGCCTGGAGGGAGGCTCCCTATATTGAACTGACGTGTGTTCTCGGCGCTCCTTTTTGGTGTAACAATTAGAGCGGTTTTCAGTTGAATGTAGTAAAACCAAACGCAAATTACCCACAGCCAGCCAATCATAGGAGCGAGTAATCACAAGTAACTCATAAATGGCTTCCCTGCGAGCCAATGACGAACCAAAGCAAAACCAAAACCAATTTGCGTTTGGTTTTACTTTGGATTCTGATTGGTTGGTTTACTTTCTCAGCCAATAGGGGAGCTTAGTAAACGCAAAACCAAATCCGCTCTATCGTAACCGTACCTTTTAGGGGGTCCTGTTCGCACGAGTTAGAGCGGTTTTCAGTTGAGTGTAGTAAAACCAAACGCAAACTACCCACAGCCAGCCAATCATAGGAGCGAGTAATCACAAGTAACTCATAAATGGCTTCCCTGTGAGCCAATGACAAACCAAACCAAAACCAATTTGCGTTTGGTTTTATTTTGGAATCTGATTGGTTGGTTTACTTTCTCAGCCAATAGGAGAGCTTAGTAAACGCAAAACCAAAACACTTCCGACACTCAATTGAAATCCGCTCTAGCTATGCAACCCGAGTGGTAGCTCTTAGGGGTTCAGAATTAGAATGTTTTTTTTTTTTGTTTTTGTTTATTTTAGCTGTTTTTTTTATTCGCATTTGAGTTAAATTACAAGTTAACATTACACGCTGTGATACAAACAAGAAAGCAGGAAAATAAACAACAATATCACCTAAAACATAATTACTGGTATGTAATCAACTAAAGTCGATTGAGGTATGCTAACCGCCGTGGAAAGCGAGTAGCAGCTGACGTTTCGAGCGCTAGCCCTTCGTCAGAGCAAAAGGGATAATTAGTTTTACACATCTACTAAGGAAAGAAGAAAAAAAAAGTTGACAAAAACGAAACAAGAATAGAGATAGGGAGTGTACGTTTTTAATGAGGGGGAGTGGGCTGGAGTTGTTTTGCTACAGATACAAGGGAAAACCTTGGCCCTCCCCCTTGCTTCTTAAAAAAATCCATGGCCCTTCACTTGAGGTTGCAGAAAAAGGGATGACCCTCCCTCAATACGTTTGACATTATTGCGGCACAATTTTTCCGTGTCATAATGTTAGAATATCTGAGCAGGCTGTATGGAAGAATCTCCGCTCACCTACCGATAAATCTTGCCAGAAGTTAATCTCTGCATCGCGCGATCCGGGCGTAGCGAGTGCGTAATTAACCGAGCCTCGTTTTCATGTCTCAGATCACTCAGAGCCGGTGGAACAGGAGATCGGTTCCGGCCATGAGATTGGTTCCAGCCAGGAGATTGGTTCCGGCCAGGAGATTGGTTCCGGCTGGAACCAGTTTCCTAGGAAAACGGTTCCGACCGGAACCAAATCGGGTAGGAACTAAAATCCTGCTACACCGGCTCCGCATGGCCCGATGAACGTGACAGCACGGCTTTGGCTATTGTTGCACCTAGCTATTGTTTGTCTTAGCTAATCGCAAACTGTAAAATGAACACCATTAGCTGTGTAAAGAATCTAAAACAGATAAATTCTCAAATCCGCAGTAGTACTCTGTCCTTTATAGCTTTATACCAGATGGGTTTAGATTCGCGTTGAGTAGATAGTGGCAAGTGTGTTTGCGGGGAGTGCGAGGATTTTGAGAGGGCAGAAACGAGTGGTTGTGGTTATTGTGGATGCCTCCAGTGCGCCACGCACGCATTACTTTTGCAGTAATATTAAGGCAAAAATGACAGCTAGAACTATAGAATGCCTTTATTCATTGTGAAAGAATGGGATTTATTAAATATGGATTACAATTAAGACACGCATGGTTGAGCAGTAAAAATAATTTGGTCAAGACGGATTTAAAATAAAAAGGGTGACCCTCCCCTTAAAATAAAACATAAGGTTGACCCTTCAGAGACATTACATTTTTTTTCGATGACCCTCCCCCCAAATACTTCAGCCCACCGCCCCCCCCCCCCCCCCCTCTTTAAAATACACTCCCTTACATAGCTTACATATTACATAAAGCATCAGAGCCTTCCACTTTTGAAAGTGAAAGGATAACTTATTTTTTTGGCATGCAATAAAATGTTCTAATTTGTAGACATATTTTAATCTTGCCCAAAATACGTCTACATTTGGTTTTATGTTTTTACAACGGCAATAATAAATAGTTCGTTTAGCTAATAGAATGCAGAAGTTTGCCAATACCAAACTTCGTCTTTTGAACAGTAGTAATAACATTGGTGGTTCTAATTCACCTCCTCTTATTACTTACTATACGGTCCATACTACGTACATTTGTACGTACATACGTACAGACGTACGTTTTTATTCTGTCTAGCCACTAACACGATTCCCTATGGGAGCCGATACGATCGTTCAGAGACGACACCATATTATTCTCATTTAATGTAACTATAAAAACACCCCATTTAGAGAGATATTACAGTAGCATTATGAGATACATTTGAGTTATCGAATTGTAAGACATGAACGTGGTTACGATGGACGAGTACATTGACGAACTTCTCGCACTGAGAAATGCAACCATTGACTCTCCAGGGTGGCGTTAAGAATATGGCTAATATATTAGACCTCCCCTTAGAAATCTTGTCTAAGATAGTAGAGTATGCAGGCCCTACGTCATTCGCAAGCATTGTTTCGACTTCGAAACGTCTAAGCGATACAGCATCTATAGCGCGTTACAAAAATGTGGACCAAACGTTCCGCAGACGAGTTCTCCTGTCTGGTTTCAGAGCCGTTCGTGATGATAGTGAAAGAGACAATTTGGCTAGGATTTTCGGTATTTCCGCCAAGGACGTACGCACCGACAATAACTTTGCATTACGTTATGCCTGTTTTAGTAATCACCTAGATGGTACTAAGTGGCTCATCGATTATTTCCAACTCACCAGAGAGGACGCACGAGAAGAACACAATTATGCACTACGCTTTACCTGTGAAAGTGGTCATCTCGATGTTGCTAAGTGGCTGGTCGACTACTTTGACCTAACTATCGAGGACGCACGCACTGACAATAACGTACTTTGCATTACGTTATGCCTGTCTTAATAATCATCTCGACGTTGCTAAGTGGCTCACTGAGTATTTCCAGCTCACCATAGAGGATGCACGCGACGACAATAATTACGCACTATGCCTTGCTTGCGAAAATGGCCATCTCGATATTGCTAAGTGGCTTGTTGAGTATTTCCAGCTCACCATAGAGGATGTATGCGCCGAAAACAATGCTATACTATTCGTTGCCTGTCAAAATCATAATTTAGATGTCGCCAAGTGACTCATCAAGCACTTCCAGCTTCCAAAGGAGGATAGGGTTTTCAATTGGTGTAGCAAGCGCTTCCAGTTAAGCATCGAGGACCTCTATGGATGTCGAATGTACGACACCGTAATATCGCTAGCAGATTTTGATAACCTGATACGTGATTTTCAGTCTGTCGCTTATCTTTCCAACTGAAAAACACACTCGTGGCTCGAAATATGTGTTATAACGACTATTTAGATGTTTTGGCCTTATAAAAAAAAGAAGAAACTATTTCCTTTTAGAGAAACTTCAACATAATAAGTTTTGTGTTCGGCGTTATTTTAGCCTCAGTATAAATTAGTTCGTATGCAAATTTTTGTCTTGTCACAGTGACGCGTCACATTGCATCAGCCAAGGGGAGCTAAATGTATAAATTCCTAAAGGTACCCAACATTCCGATGCGGCCCTAAAATTCCGATGCGAATGAAATTATTTTTTTCAAACTGTGTAGAATTTTAAGGCCGCTGCACGCCTGATTTTTTCGGTCGTTACATCGATGACTGCATTGGTGCAACTTCTTGTAGTAAACGGGATCTAGAACGGTTTATTGATTTTGTTAACAACTTTCATCCGGCTCTCGACTTCACATGGGAGATTTCAGATTTCAGATTTCAGATCACTTTTTTGGATGTCAATGTTTCTGTTAGCGGCAATAGTCTAACCACTGTTCATTACAAGCCAACTGATTCGCACAGTTATTTATCGTTTTCATCTTCTCATCCTACACATGTTAAAACCTCTATCCCGTATTCTCAATTCCTTAGGCTTCGCCGTTGGTGCAGCGATGAATCCGAGTTCAATTCAAAGTCCGAGGAGATGCACCAGTTCTTTGTCGAGCGCGGTTATCCTAACGCTGTTGTGACAACTGCATTGGAACGCGCCCGTGACATCGACAGAAGAACGGCTCTGTTACCGTCCAAACCGAAGACTGAAGATAGGATTATCCAGAGGAACTTTAAGATTTTACAGAGTGATCCAGAGACGGCCTCTATTTTCCCGCAGCCTCCTCTCATTTCATTCAAACGTGACAAGAATCTCCGTGATTCCCTAGTCAAAGGATCACTACAGCCTGATCTTCAACCAGGCCTTTTTAAATGTTCTAGGACACGATGCAATACCTGTGCTTAAACTAAACCTACGACATTTATTTCAGGACCGAAAGGCTCTCTGTCAGCGGTCTGTCAGTCAAGATGGACGTGTATTTCCTCAGCTAAAGATATGTGTGGTTAAACTGGAGAAATATTATTCACAACTACTCTAAATTCTACTATGGTTAAATCTAAGGCTCAAACGAAGGCTGATTCCCCTTCTGAGGCATCTTCTTCTTCTCCTGACGTCTTCAATGAAATCTGGGCCAAGCTCGAAGCCAAACTCAACTCGTGGGTTGAGACCACTCTTACCGGTATCGTGAAAGATCTCGTTAAAGCACAAGCGGTCTCTGCAGTGGAGAATTATGTATCTTCGCCTGAATTCTCTCGTTCTCTTGCTGAGTCCATCCAGTTTGATGCCAATGAGTTAAATGACACTATCAAGAAAACAGAGGGCAAGATTTCCAATCTTGAAATCGACAAGTTGAAATTGGAGCAGAAAATTGACGATCTTGAGCAATACACTAGGCGTACGAACGTTCGCATTTATGGCATTCCAGAGTCCTCGAGCGATGCTCCTGAAGATACTGACAATCTGGCTATTAATTTCTTTGGCGAAGAACTTGGTATTGAAGTTTCGAATAATGATATCAGCCGCTCCCACCGTGTTGGAAAACGTTCCTCGAAACCACGTGCGATCATTGTTCGCTTTACTAAACATAACACTAAAGTGGCGATTCTACGTAACCGGCGCCAGTTGAAGATCAATAAGAGGCCATTTAATGTCCAGGAGGATCTTACCCTGCCCAGGAGAGACATTTTGAAATATCTGAGTAAGAATATCGATGAGGGCATCATTGACAAAGTCTGGACGGCTGATGGCGTTATTTTTCTACGGCCCTTATCTCACACATCCACTGTTGAACGGTGTACAACCCTCTCTCAATGTCAAGCAATAATAGCTAAGTACATTAGCTAGATCCGTAGACTATTAATATTAAAGCTTATATATGTATATCTCAGTTTTGATCTTGCTGATTGTGATCTTATATATTAATTAGATTTAACTTAATAATTAAACTTAAGTTACTAAATTCACATTTTTTTTCCTCAGCTTCTCCTAACTCTGCTCCTGCCCTTTTCGTTTCTACCAACTTTTATTAAAACCTTATCGCTAAGAATAAGCTATTTTTGACTAAATAATTACAGTTGTTATTATTGTTGTTGTTTTTCTGTACACTAAATGCCTATTAAGTATCCTTGTTCAGTTTGCTATTTCTCAATTCATAACAACCACAGAGCCATATTTTGTGACTCTTGCCACCTTTGGACCCATCTGAAATGTACTCCCTTCTCTCTAAATGATTACACCTCCCTTTCTAACTCTGATGAATCCTGGTTCTGCCCAACATGTCTTTCTAATATTTTCCCCTTTAACCACTTTAAGGATGATATTGACTTTTACTTTTCTATTTTTGACTTTAATTCTATTCTTGACTCTACTTTTGACCATGAACTGCTCAAAAATAAGTGTTTCAATCCTTTTCTAGATGACCTTGATTCTAGACACCTTCTATTGAACTCTGATATAGATCCCAACACTAATATTTTTGCTACTAACTCAAACCTACTTTCTAATTGTGTTTATCTTACTTCTAAAGAATTCAACAATATTCCTCTTTCATCTCCTGACTCCTTCTCTTTATTTCACATTAATATCCGAAGTTTAAAAAGACACTTTGATGACCTTTCTGAATTTCTCTCCTCTCTTAATTTATCTTTTTCAACTATTGGTATTTCCGAAACCTGGCTAGACGACTCATCTAAAGACTTGTATAATCTTCCTGGATTTTCTTTTATCTCGGATAATAGACAATATAAAATTGGTGGTGGTGTTGGGCTTTATATTAATTCCAATCTTAATTTTAAACTTCGAGCTGACCTTCAATCTCCAGACAGCAAGATATACGAGTCCATCTTTGTTGAAATTCTACAGCCCAAAGGCAAAAACATTATTGTTGGCTGCATTTATAAACCTCCTGACATTTCTGTTAATGATTTTAATAAGTGTATTAATAATGTTTTATCCATTATCAGTTTTGAAAATAAATTGTCATATATTATGGGTGACTTCAATATTAATATTCTCAACACTGATTCACACAACCCTACCAATGATTTTGTCAACCTCATGACATCAAATAGCCTCTACCCTCTCATCTCTAAACCGACAAGAATTACCTCATGTTCTGCCACGCTTATTGACAACATTTTTACAAATAATCTTGAATATAACATGGTCAGTGGTCTACTTTATACTGATTTATCTGACCATCTTCCCATTTTTCAAATTACTCAGCTAAAATTGATATCCGATCCGTCACCCCGTAAGAAAGTCATTCGCCTTGTTAACTCTTCTAATATGTTTAAATTTCGTGCTAAACTAACCAACACTGACTGGTCGTTTCTTTATGACATTAATTCACCAAATGAATGTTATGATGCTTTTTCCAATCACTTAATACCTATCTATAATCAAGCTTTTCCTCTCAAAACTGTTTCTTCCAATATCTCTAAACTATCTAAGCCATGGTTCTCTCCTGGCCTCTCTAACTCTTGCAAGAGGAAAAATTCTTTATATAAACAATATATTATTAATCCTACTCTTCTCAATACATCAAGATATCACAAGTACCGAAATAAATACAATTATTTGATCAAAATTGCCAGGAAAAAATACTTTCATGAAAAACTCTTAGCTGTTAACTCTAACTTAAAAAACACATGGTCAATAATTAAACAAATTATTTCTAAGAAACAAACACCACATCTCTTTCATAATATGAAAGACTCTTCTGGCATCTATACTGATCCCATGCAAATTGCCACTAAATTTAACAACTTCTTTACTAATATTGGTCCATCTTTGGCGAGAAACATACCTAGTTCTCAAACCTGTTACAAAGAATTCTTAACTGGCTCCTATCCTAATAGTTTCATTCTCACTCCAACTTCTCCTGAAGAAGTGTCTTCGATTGTCTCCTCACTTAAGAATACTATGAGTGAAGGTTATGACGGTATCCGTATTTCACCAATTAAACATTCTATTGATTTACTAGCTCCTCTTCTATCTTATATTTGTAACTTATCATTCTCTGCTGGTGAATTCCCTGATAAACTTAAAATTGCTAAGATTCTTCCTGTCTTCAAGTGCGACGATGAAACCAATTTCTCCAATTATAGACCCATCTCTATCTTGCCTTGCTTTTCTAAAGTCATTGAAAAACTTGTCTATTCTCGCTTCACTGAATTCTTTGTGAAGTACGGTATTCTTAATCATCATCAATATGGTTTTAGACAAAATTATTCCACTTACATGGCTGTTCTCGAACTTGTCGACCACATATTTCAAGGCTTTGAAAAAAATGAATTTACGGTTGGTATCTTTGTTGATTTAAAGAAAGCATTCGACACTGTTGATCAAACAATTCTTATCGAAAAACTTAAATTTTATGGCATTCGTGGTACTCCTTTAGCCTGGATCACTAGTTATCTCTATAATAGACAACAATTTGTACAAATCGACAGCCATATTTCTTCATATAATACCAACAAATGTGGAGTTCCACAAGGCTCAGTGCTTGGACCACTTCTTTTTCTTTTATATATCAATGACCTTTTTAATTCTTCAAAGCTCCTATCATTTATCCTATTTGCCGATGATACTAATATTTTCTTTAGTCACCAAGATCCTTCTTCACTCATTGATATTGTTAATCATGAACTTGTTCATGTTTCTTCTTGGTTTAATGCTAATAAGCTTACTCTTCATCCTGACAAAACTAAATTCATTTTTTTTCATCCTAGGCGAAAAAAAGTTAACCTCAGTGGTATACACATCATTATTAATGGCACTTTGGTTGATAGAGTACAAAATGCCAAATTTTTAGGAATTATTATTCATGAAAATCTTTCATGGAAACCTCATATTGACACAATCTGTGATAAAATTTCTAAAGTAATTGGTGTTATTTCTAAATCCAGGCAATATCTGGCCTCTGAAACTTTAAAGACTTTATATAATGCTCTATTTTTATCATATCTCAACTACTGCAACCTTATTTGGGCATCTACCTATTCTTCTCACATCGAACCCCTCGTCTTACTTCAAAAAAAGGTTCTGCGTATTATTACACACTCTCCTCTGCGTAGTCACACCAAACCTCTCTTTCTCAGTCTGAACATTCTACCTATTTCTTCTATTTACAAATTCCAAATATCATCCTTTGTTTTTTCTCATATCAATAATTTACTACCTGCTCCTCTTTCTTCTCTTTTTCTTTTTAACTATGAATGTCATGATTATACTTTACTCGTTCAAGGTTTAATCTCCATAAACAATTTCTTAAACACCAATTTTCTATTCGTTCACAGGCCCCTACTATTTGGAATAGTGTCCCCTTCTCTCTTCGCAACTCTTTAAATGTTGGCAATTTCAGAAAGAAACTTAAAACATTTTTCCTACATGATCGCTAGTACTTCAAAAAAAAATTCGTTTTATTAAAGCTTAATTTTATCTATACTTTTTAATACACACTGTTATCATTTAATAATTATTTAGTCTTTCTTTGCAAAAAAAAAATCAAAAAATACAGGCAACAATGTCAATTATAAATACAGGCAATAAGGTATATATCAATAAGCAGTTTATTTATTTATTTATTTTAAATTTGTAAACTATAGTTATTTTGTGTGTGTATATGTTCGTTAGTTAATTCACCACTTTGATTTTCTTTCCATCTTGTAAAAAAAAAATACTTGTAATATTGTACTATCTCTACTGACCATAAGCCATTTAAGCCTCTGGCTTTGGCCTTTCTTCTGTACGTTCTCCCTTATAGTATTTGTAAATAAAATTGAATTGAAAAGTCACTGATCATTTTGATTGTACCTCCAGTAATGTCATTTATTGTATCACCTGCACACTTTGTAACAAACTCTACATGGGAGAAACAGGGCGAAGATTAAGAGATCGATTCCGCGAACTTGCTAGATGTTAGAACTAACAGCAAGGATCTCGCCAAACATGTAGCTCGCCTGGTCATTGCATTAATCACATCACCGTATGCGGCATTTCTCTGCATCAAGGTACTACCGACACTCGTAAACGCAAAGAACAGAATTTTATTTTCAAATTAGGAACTTTGTCACCTCACGGTATTAATGAACGCTTTTCGTTCATTTAATTTCAGAATTCACGTATTCACTCACACTTAGATCAGTATGTTTCCTTAGTTTACTCATCAACACTTGCTGTTACAACTATTAGCATTTCTATTGTTGGCGCACTTTTCTTTGATCAAAATTGATCCGAGTACATGTTTCCTCAGAGGTAATCATGCATTAGCGCAATTTCCTTTGATTCCAATTGATCCGAGTACGTTTCCTCAGCGGTAACTATGCACTCGACACTATATAAACCGTTTCCCCACCTACAATTCCCTCTTTTGCTCTGACGAAGGGCTAACGCTCGAAACGTCAGCTGCTACTCGCTTTCCACGGCGGTTAGCATGCCTCAATCGACTTTAGTTGATTACATACCAGTCCTATTTAAAGTGACTCTTATAGTCTACTTATTAAATTAACCATGCTTCTCTCAGGTGTTTAACAACTCTTAATTCTCCAGGAAGGAAATTAAATACCCTTGATGCGTAGGATTTATTTACGATTAAGATTATTTCTGAAAATAAGGCATGCTTTTTAACAGAACGCTTTATACATGCGTTGATACGTTACAGATTTAAAATCCAGTCGAAAGTTGTCAAAGCTCATTCCCATCATATATAACCCGTCAACCAAGCTGAATCGGGTTTCAGTCAGGTGGCCAATATATTACTCTATACATAGATGATCGTATTGTAGAAGTTTCGTTCCCTACGGTTGGCGACACATCGGTTTTCGGACCAGTGAAAAAACTGGACTGAGAAGTCTGCGAGTGAGGGCACCAAGATGAGTTTCGCTCTTAGCAGATTGCTCGTCCTGCTTTTGATCGGTTTATCGAAAGCACAGGACCCGGATGGACGTAAGTATTCTTTGAGGGACATGTCCAACGCCCGTTAATATCTCAAAATTAACGTTACCTGAAACACTGGCATAAAATCTGGCATAAAATCTCAAAGAGCTAGTTCAACACAACAGTACACGATCGAGAACATGCTTATTCTTTCAATGATACTGTTAGGGTTGCTCAATCATTGTAAGCATGGCGATTCACTCTCAGACTACGATTAGAGTATAAAGGGGAAAAGTCTCTGGAGTTATTCTATTCCCAGGAGAACGTTGAATAATACGAATCAGCGGAAACGTAATCTCAGTCAAACAAAGTTTCTTTACCAACTTGACAAGTGACTATCTGTATGATTGTGAGACATCTAAATACCTTCCCGCTACCAAATCACTAATTACCGCCCTGTTAGAGCTAAAAACTCTAAAATAATAAATAATAAAATCTCTGACCTTTTCTTATCAGTAAAAAAAATATCAAAGGGTGTTGTTGTCTGGATGCTTGTCGTGGACCAGATTTGGCTTATATTCATGCGAGCAACCATTGTTCTGAGGTAGTAGCCAGGTTGGGGGGGTTAGGGCTGACCTTATTTTATACCAAAATATATGATTTTATCACTACTCTACTTGGCAGTGAGATTTGTGGGGAACAGATGCTTTACTTAGCCCGATCGAAGGCCGGCTTACGAATCGTGGAGAGTAATAAAATAAGCCCGTAAATAAAACCTACACGATTTTCACTGATCAGAGTCGCTATAAAGAAAAAGGTTAACGTCAGCCAATCACAATCCATTTGGGTACACAGCATTTGCATGGCCTCTTGGTGTCAGACTTCTATTTCGTACAGGTATTGCGAGACGAATGAGGCAAGAACTTGCGAAGAATTTTCACATGGAAATATTTTGAATTATTTTCTTGGATATTGTCTCCAGACACAACAGCCTGGTATTCTGAGGTACTAACAATCACTTATGATTGTAAACTACACCGGCAGCACATTGCGCCACAATAGCAGTCCGTATCACAAAAATTACCTTGTGAAGCGGATTTGAATATATTCATATAGAATTTACGCTATATAAATGACTACCTTTTTTATTCTTTATATGCCGGGCTAAAGCTTCGTCCGTGTTGGCAATAACCGTCAACCTTTATCTGAAATGCTGGGCTAGTAAGATGTTTTATAAATTATAGTTATAAGGTGCGTTCAGTATTTAAAATGCTGTTAGGAAGCCACACGGTATCAGCAGGGGATTGAGATCACGTTGGCGTCCTAATATTCTTATAAGAGACGAAATTATTCGGTGGCACATTTCTGTTCTCAGTAAGGTACGTCCTTAAAAGTACTGCACACTTGAACATGACACTATACGCCAATATGCACTCACTATGCCTGAGGCAATCTCTCGTTAATGCAGTTTACTCTGCCATTATGTTAAAACAAAAAGAGATAAAGAATTTAAAGGATTTTACGATGGTACCTTGACATTTCAGTGCCGGATATATCGAGTAGCATAAAGATGTTTTAATTTTTCATTTATCATCACATCCGCCCTTTTGTACTCTTCCAGATATCACTTATACATCAACGCAAGCCAACGTTACGTTTCCTACCATCGTAGCTTATAAAGGGCCTTTAGGGTATGTTATACACGGGGGAGGGGGCTATATATGGGATTCTACGGTATACTTTTCCGTTCGCATACGCCACGCTAAGCATTGCAAAGTGTGGTTAAATAGCACCTTTATAAATGTGGAAAATTGGACCATGTTAAGTTCACAACTGCTAAAGTTTGCTTGGCCTGAATTGGAGTGAATATTTCTTGAAGAGCTCAAATCCTTTTAATTATATGACACATATATTGTTCACAACTGATTTACTCTTAGCCGATTTTCATTTTATTTTCCTGTTACTAATGATTTAAAAACTTCCCAATGTATTGCATAGATCTTACAAAAGATTTAACAAACTAAACAATTTCGTGATTAACTTAATTCGTAGTTATCAATCTCTCGCATGTGGTCTTGCAAGTATAATTCTCACATTATACATTAGATATTCATGACACATCGGCCAATGAGGAGCGTTCATTGTGGTCACGTGTAGATACATAGAAACCACATTGTTTTCAGTTTTCCATACATTTGTCTGTAACAACGGGTCGAAGTTCGCGGGAAAATTTACAGACAAATGTATGGAAAACTGAAAACACGATTGCACGCTTCCCAGTACAGCTACATCCCTCAAATTTTGATCAGTTAATCTTTTACCTAGTATCTTAAGTTTTTTGTCGGTGAATATTTCAGAAATTCGATTTTAGGGATTTTATTTGGCATCGGATTCCCATACAAACACTGTGTTTCGCGCCATGTTTGCACCCCTTTCACAATGTGGGAATTAACCGCGAACTGGTCTATTATGCAAGTGGGCAGGGCTTTGAAATAGAGGGCAATTAAAGGGGTACAGGTATATTGCTAGTCATGAAATTACTAGTTGCTAGTTGCTAGTTGTATGTTTAAGTGTAGGGTTAGGATTTGGATTAGTGGTGATGTATTTATAAAACCCAAAAATTAGTGACTAGCTCTAAACACCCTAAATTAGTTAGCCACCCGTTGTTGACGGTTAGGGTATTTTTAAATGTAGGGTTAGGAATTTGGGGTAACTAGAAACGATTCCAATGTACAGGAAACTGTGCATAGAAATCGTTTCTAGATACAATATGCAAATATTAGTTCTACATACAGTTCTATAAAATTTAAAACTACAATTATTTATAGGAGACATCAACTTCCATGCCTCAAATTATTACTTACATTATTCAAAATAAATACTGAATAAGCACATAAATTATTTCCCTTATAGTTACAGTTTTACTAACAACAGAAATGGGTTAAACTACAGCATACAGAGCCACTTCAAAAGTACACTTGAAAACTGTGCTAAATTCTCTATTATAGTGCAGGTGTATGTAGTCGTTCTTTGAATGATTTTGGTCGAAAATGGTAATTTTTTATTATTTCAGGGTTAGGTTTTTATAAGGTTTGTATGGAAATTTGAGAACATGAAATATTAATGACCAAATGGCCCTGCATTCTGTAATTGCTCTCAGAACTGATTTGGTGTTTAAATACTTACGAGTGGCTTTTCGCATCCAAGGGGTTTACGTGAGCTCGTCCATTGAATTCCAAGTGTCTCTTTATGGAGCACAATACTTGGTACAATGTTTTCTCGATGTAAGGAGCTCCAATCTTGTCTGCAACTTCCTGGATGAATTTTATTAGCCAGAAATTTAAGCTTGTAGCAGTCATATCCATCATCGATGTCTCCAAAGTTTGAACTTCGCGTATATCCAAACCCAAAGGATTGTCTTCTGGTTCAGCGAACTTGTTTTACCTTTCCGCTTGCCATTCTTCTAATATTCGGACACCCCAACGATTCTTATATTCTGTACTCTTTGGAACAGCACGTTTTATAACCGAACAGGTTTCCACTCCCGTTTCGGACTCTCTAAATCTTGTACGCTTCTGGTTCGGACCTTCCTAACCTTCCTCGCTCGCGGACATCCTTTGTTTTCTGTACTACGATCTGACTATTGATCGAACTCTTATTTGAATATTGAAAAGCATGAGCGATTTCGTATAATTATCGCTTTAATTTTTTTTGCCTTTCTATGTATTGTTTAATTAGTCAGGAATTTTCTTTTTGTGCTTACATGTTTGTTATTTTTATACCATTGTCCTCTGTGTCATAAATATCTAATGTAAGAAGTCATTCAAAAACCTATGGTGGACAGGAATTCCTTTTGGACTGGACAGGAATTCCAAAGAAATCGCGATTAGTTCCAGTCCTCAGCTGCGCCTCGGACTGGAACGATTGGCTTGTACTTTAGAAGAGGCTCTGAATGGGGGTGTCTACATGTCAGTTGTCAGTTAAAATTTTGGCCATTTGTCAGTTAGCCCTAGTTAATCATTACTAGAGAACATTTACAATGTTTGACCCACAAAAAACAAATTTGTCAGTTGTCAGTTATTCTTCGGTTGTCAGTAAAAAAAATCGTCATTTGTCAGTTATTTTTAAGGCCGTTTGTCATTAGTCAGCTAACCCCATTCAGACCCTCTTAGAATTCCCGTCCAGTCCTCAACTTCGGCTTTTAAATATTACTTCAAACAGCTCTTGACATAAGATCAACATTTTAGAAATAGATTATTCCTGGCTCAACAAAGCAGCACATATACAACTAGAGAATACAATACACGCTAACATTGTCTTACATTGATTGCAGTAAACTCACACATACTGATAAACAGTATTACAGCTATTGATCGTTTGCATTGACGTCACAAAAAAAATTGCCTCAAGAAAAAACTTATATTAGTAAAATATGTTTAATGCAGTGTATAGAGCAGGTAAAAATATAGAAATGACCGAAATTTTGGAGCAATAGAGTACTTTGTAACCGAGCTGTCGGCCAAATAATATTCGAACAATTTAGTGTAATTAGTATGCGGCGGCCATGTTGGTGTACAACTTTTGTATACCAAGATGGCGGCCAAAAACGTACTCTACAAATAAAGCTGTTTTCCCCATCAATATGATTAGCATTCACTTCAAAACACTTTAGATATCACTTTTAAAGGTTTATCAAGTTTAAAAATTGAAATTGGCCGAAATATATGGATTTCCTTGACATTTAGGAAACACGCTGACCTGGGCTGTCACAAAATTCAAAGTACTGTAACTCAAAAACAAATCACCGTATCGACGTAAATTTTTCGAAGAATACTGAGAATACCGATATCTAAATCATATTAAAAGAACAGCTTCATATATCTCGTAGTTTAGATTTTAGAATTTTGATGACGTCACATGCAAAGAATCTATTGCAATCACGTGGTTGTACTGGATGACAAGAAAAAATCTTAATTGATATATTTAAAGATCGGTAGTGTTATTAGTAAAACATGTTTGTAAATACTATTTTCCACCTCCACTCGAGCTCGATCTTTCTAAAAGTTATTGGGGGTTTGGTGGATTTTTATTTCCGAATGCCGTATCCTTTTCCTAACTCGTACCATGTTCGGAATATGTTTGGGATATGAGATTTTCATGGCTAACTCGCTTAATATTACTGGCAGGTGGCTCAAACCTGGACAGACATGGTAGTGGGTCCCTATCAATCACTTAGTGGTGAAGACGTAACGATGACGTCATCGATTACGTGTTTTAAGTACATGCCCATATCTCCTTCATTTCTAAAGCCAGACAGCTCAAACTTGGACAGGCATGGTACTGGGTCCCCTTAAATCTCGACGTGATATTTAGTATATGCCAAAATAGCTCACTGATCATCCGCGAGTTGCCCGGCCTTAGGGCCTTTAATAGGGGCCCTATGTTTAAAGTGCATATAAGCCCTGGCCAATTATGCTTTTATTTAAAGCTTAGACCTTAAAAGGTAGAGAAAGAATTCCGAAATTTTTAAATAAAAATGTTTTCATTATTTTTTTAGCGACTAAACTTCCAAAGGTAGACTAATTTCCGCGCACCTTCGGGGACTGGGACGAGAATAAAACGTGACGTCATCAACAGAACTCGTCTCTTCGCGGGTTTAAAACGTTGGCTTATTTGCAAAATAATTGAATAGATAACCGAGAAAGATGATAATATCGCGCTCAACGTTTCGGAGAGCTTAACTCGGCAAGGCCTTTCATGCAATGGCGCATCGAGCGTGTTCTGTTGATGACGTCAAACTAGATCCAGTGCTAATTTTGTAAAGCGCTCTTCGTCCACAGGCAACCCAAGACACGTTTTTTGGGCAACTTTGAACGGCCAATACACCATGACAAATAAATGTTTATTCCGGAATCCTTCGTCTATGGCCTCTAGTCTCTTCGTAAGAAATATAATTAGCCAGGGCTTATGACTTTAAAGGGATACCCGAGTGAAAAACACATTGGGGCTCAAAAGAATCTTCAACATGTTCTTTGTTCAGAAAATGTATTAAAATTTGATCAAACGTTTTTAGTATTAAGAACGAGCACCTCAAATTTGGCCCCGCGAAGACATGGGCGCCGCCATCTTTGTTTGCATTTACGGAAGTGACGTCACTTCGTCCCACCAGCGTATCGCGGCTACTTGTCTTTGTATGATTTTCACACGCTCGGAATTAAAGTGGATATATTTTGATCGAGATTGCAGAGGAATTCTTACAGAAACCGGAATTATGATGAAGACGACATTATGAGAAAAGTTAAGAAGACTGGGTGGAGGAAGAAAAGTATTGGGAAGGCGAGAAAATATCAGACGAACAACAAGGTCTCGTAACTGCCATTTAATAACAGCAAAACAACATGGCTTAAAAGACTCGAGTGACTTCTGAATAAGTATAAGAACTACAATGTATGTGAGGTACAGTTAAGGCGTTTATCATCCTAAAAACACCTAATAAGTGAGAGAGTGAGAACGCTGGTGGGACGAAGTGACGTCACTTCCGTAAATGCAAACAAAGATGGCGGCACCCATGTCTTCGTGGGGCCAACTTTGAGGTGCTCGTTCTTAATACTAAAAACCTTTGATCAAATTTTAATACATTTTCTGAACAAAGAACATGTTGAAGATTCTTTTGAGCCCCAATGTGTTTTTCACTCGGGTATCCCTTTAAAGATAGCTTGCTATCCAGCATCCATGGTAACGCCTATCCCATTGGTGATCACGAGCTCAATTCATTCGTTAACGAAGTATTAAATCAGTACGTGACTGTTTCCTGCAAAAGGCCTATTCATCTTGTTTGGGAGATAGGAAATAGGGCAATAGGGTAAAGATAAGGTAAAGGTAGTCATTTATATAGCGCAAATTCTATATTAATATATCCAAATGCGCTTCACAAGGTTAAGTTATTTTTGTGATACGGACTGCTATTGTGGCGCAATGTGCTGCCGTGCAGTTTACAATCATAAGTGATTGTTAGTACCTCAGAATACCAGGCTGTTGTGTCGGGAGACAATGCCCCACTTTTTCTCGAAATAACACGACAGGTTCTTTAACGTCGCCCTCGTATAGATTAGAAGAGGAAGGAGACAAGGCCAACGGCTTATACGTCAAAATACAAGGACGCGGCCGGGATTCGATCCCCTGACCACTCTAGACCGTGCTCTACCAACTGAGCTAACCAGTGAAGCGGGAATAGAGTATTAGGGAATAAGGCATTTTTAGTACACAGGCTAAAAATGGATAAATAAACCGTAAGCTAAGTCGACTAAGTCGTTCAGGTCATATAACTCGTAACCATAATTCATTTCGGTCTGGGCGGAATACCCTAATGCCATAACCCTATTCCCTAATACCCTATTCCCTAATGTCCTATTCCATATCAGACAACATTAATTGAAATAGCTGTTAGTGATACATATATGTTTTGGGCGTGAAGTCAAATTGGGTTTAAAGCCCAAACAGTCGCCTGAAGTCATATTTTTTTTAGAGAGGGACAATTATTCGTTCTCATATCTCTTTGAGGATTTACAACAGATTTCAGTGTTACGTATATAGGCGGTGTTTCAAGTGTTTCAGACAATAATTTGACATACTGATATTCATTCGACGCAATCATGCCGCGCAAATTTCCGCCACTTCTGATCGGCAACGCATGTTGGCACGAAGTCTGTCGAGCACTCGCCAATATGAAAGAGCAACTAAATTATTCGATTCAGTACCTCAACCTGATTGTATTGCATGAGTACGTCGAATGATTGCAATTATAATACTGAAAATGCATTGGGCGTAAAGTTGAGTCTTGCACCCCCAAAAAATCACTGTTGATTGGTATGTAGTTTATAAAATTACTGATCAACGTTTCACTTGTGAAGTCGAATTGAGTTTTTCGCCCAAAAATTCACTATTGATTATTCACAAGTGTTGAGTAATAAAGTTATTGAGCACTTTTACCGGTAAAGTTTTTTTGCCCATTTTAAAATTATTTAGTTAGTACTAGTAAAGTTTTTCACTTTTCACAAAGTTAGCGTGTATCTAATGCGCCTCTCACCAACTATAATTTGGGAGGGAGGTGTGGGAAATCCTTTAAGAGCGGCCGTTTGTAAATATAAAATAAAGTATTTAGGATGAGAACAAAACGGAAAAGAATGTCCTCAAACTTTCTCAGAATAATGATCAGGGTAAATGATTGATAGAAATATATATAACTTAGTTCAATTTTATTTTTATTTTAGGCGAATGGCGACTATTTAATTTTAGTTTGACGGCTGTCAGACAGGTTTTCATGAGCTCGATATCACACATCGTTACCAGCTCACCAAAAATAAAAAAAATATAGATCTGCATTAATATGAAAACAATTATCACTAGTACTGGCCAAGGTTTAGATCTTCAACAGTGCGCGCGCAGGTTCAACACCTTTTCAGGCACGTTCGTCGGAAACCGGAAATCAGCGAAGTTTACCTCATCCTATATCTATGGTGCTCCGCTATAACTTATGGGAGCATTCTAAGAACGTGCAATTTCATTGGCTAAATACTTTATTTTCTTATGAATACACGAGCAGGAGAATCGATTAGAAGTGAGGGATTGGGGCGAGGCTGTAGTCCTTCCGGGTCGAACGTTTTATACACAGGAACCCATAACCCTAAAATCCGAATTAAAATACAGAGGCTAGGTTTTGCTATAAAAAAATAATATGTACTTTCGTGCTGCTGAATGAACTCCAGCTTTTCAAGACCTCGAGCGTTATAGAACACGGAGAACCATCTTGTTGTGGTGAAATAGAGCCGATTTTTTACTCGACAGGAATAGAGTGGCATGGATACGATAATGATAAAAAATAAATGGTATATTTTACGTCGAAGATACAGGAAGCAGTTACCGGGTCTCCCAGGCCAGAGGCTTATATTTAAGTATTCCGACGAACTCCAGGACCGAATTGGAATTTAGGTTGGCCTTTGAGGAGGGAGGAAAACCGGAGAACCCGGAGAAAAACCCTCGGAGCAAGGGCGAGATACCAACAAACTCAACTCACATATGGCGCCGCGTCCGGCACCGAACCTGGGCCATAACGGTAAGAGGCGAAGCGCTTAACCACTGCGCCACCCCGACGAATTCACCATGAGACGATAAAACCGTATCTCCAAGCTGCCAGTCATATTCTCTTTATTATTCACCAATCTCGTCTTACTTTAACTCTGCACCTAGGTTACTTGTCCCTCTAGAACATGGCACATTTCAGGATTCGGCTGCAAAACTCTTTAACTCACTAAGTCCTGTAGCACGATCTATTAAGCCATATAGGCCTTTCCTTAAGGAGCTAGCTTAAATCACAGTTGCTGACACAGGCTAAAGACAGACTATTCTAATTCATGATATGGAAGTCTGTAATTTTATTAATTTATCATTTTATTAATGATATATATGTATATATACTTAGACTTCAACTTAAAATTGGTAGATAATGTATATTTATATAACTAGTTTAGCTCCACAACCAACCTATATTAATGTAAATTTTAAATTATATCAGCATTTCTATATAACATAATCATACAAGTACTGTATATTATATTAACTCTTAACAAATATAAATTGTAAATATTTTTAATTAGCTCTCAACAAATAAATTGTAATATATTTAATTCTAGACGGATGAAGAGCCATTCATGGAAATGCTGTATAATAAACCTTTATTATTACTTTATGAACTACAGTATTTTACAAGGATTTCCATCACTGAGAAATACCTGGACACACGTAAAATACGGGATTTGGTCTTTAGGGACTGGTAAGCAACATTGGTGTTTTTCGTTTGTTTCAGTCCCCCTCTAATTAAGGACAAACCCTCATCAGACAATATACACCTTTATTATATGGCAGCTCCGTGAGCGGGCAAGAGACTCTGAATGCTGCAATCTGATTGGTTGCTCAGCGGGCAAAATTATTTTCATCTTGCCCGCTCAGGAATTTCCAAATTTGCTCACAATTCTTCGTAAACAAATAGCGACAGAACCCATACATTTTGAAAGAAACTAAACAATTTGTGACACGAAGGCAAATACTAATTTAAACATCGTTCTGCTTTTTCGTTTACAGCTAAAATTCAACTTTTTAGAGGGATTGAATGCATTTTTTTTCTGGCTCTCGCAAGTTCGATGAAAACAACTGCAACAAAAGCGACTGAATTTAATGAAGATAAAAGCTATAGCGAAGCTGAAATGGCCGTGACTTCAAAAACACAAAGAAAAGTTCGGCTACCTCAAAACGCTACTACAATCGTGGTACAAAGAAATAAAATTATTACGGAAACGATTAAGCTTAGCACACAGTTCCATCAAAGAAGCAGGTTTTATATTGTATGAGCTAAGAAATTCAGCATTCACATTTGGTAATTGGCTTACAAATTAAGAGTATTTATTAATTAATGCTTACAAGTTTGTTTGTATTATTCTACAGCTCTAGTTGTCAAGTTTTGCAGTGTCCCTTATCTGAGTTATCGCCACTCGAGTGATTTCAACGCCGGTTTTCAACTTTCAAATGTTCCACAAATATGCACATTTTTGTCTCTAGATAATGCATTCGGCCTTCCTGATGAAGTTGTCATTGAAACTCAGTACATCTGATGTAAAGTACATATCAGTTTTCATCCATAAAAACGCATCTTTTAAGTTGGAAAACAAACTGTTTTGAACGAGACAAGGTTGAACTTCAAGTGAAAGTCGTCGACTCTCAGTCTAATTTTAGATTGATTTCTATTCACATGTTCAGGTGCAGTTATTACTGGGAGTGTGGCAGGACAATGAATAGTATTCGAGCCAGCTGTTGTAAAGATGTTAGTACACGGTACAGCTTTAGAGAATGACTTATTCCGTCGATATTTTTGCTTTTTGATTGAATTGACTGGCAATACGAGTTAATCTTTGAATCACGCTTATCTCATGGTCACGAGTCGATGATTAGCTGCGATTTTTGGATTCATATAAAAAAGCCTCCGGAGGCATCTCTTATTTTGGGCTACCTGTGGCAAAAGAGAAGAGGGGGTGATCTTCAGAGTGACCGAGCAGAGAGAGTTGCGGCTGCCAAGGAGGATATATTTTTTGGTGTTTGTATTCATTTGGGTTGTTTTGGTTGGGGTGATTGTTTCGCTACCGGCATCGCTGTGGACTGACAAGGTCGAAATTTGCGGTTCCACAATCAGATATTTTAATATTGAGCCTTCTTCGTTTCTCTAGAGTTATGGGTTTGTCGGCTCGTAGGGTTTGTAGGATTGAGCACAAACCAAAAATCCTCCCTTCGCCTATCTTTCTCTCTTGACAAAGTATTCTACCCCCCGTAAGTAATATTTTGATCTCAATTCCCGTACTGATACAGAATCAGTCAGTCAGCCCGATCCGGATGAATTAAACCACCGACATAGAAGCTATTATTCAGGAAATTATCTTCTATTTGCTTTATTATATATAACTTTATCTATTTGTCTCCGCGCAATGTATTATTCTAGCTCTATTTACGCAGGACAAAAGAGCGACGACGTCATAGATTAGCAATAAAACAAAACAAGACAAAACAAGCAAACAAACATTTTGGTTTCCATGTGTTCACCCCACTCAGTCAATTTTCAGTGATATGTGCTTTTATATTGTATAGTACTGCTGGAGAAGGACATAACTGTAAATTCACTTTATCTCTGACTGAACGTTATTCCAAAAGACGATGTGAACGTTACATCTCAGCCAATTTACTTCAAAATATAACAACTTCAGAGCGTACATTAATGTTTCATGTCGTTCATTGCCATTTTAACTCAAATCTTTTAGTTCTAATTATAATCGAGTACCATTACATCATCTCTCTCTTCACAGTTGTAATTGATCCAGGTATGTTTTCCATATTGAAGTTGTAACTTATTGTGAACCGACTATTGTATGGGAAAATTGATTTAGCAAATTGCAACAACAACATCAGCAACAACAACAGCAACAGTAATAACAACATCAGCAACAGTAATAACAATCAATCAATCAGTCTTTATTATTTACCCACGGAGTCTTTACAGCTATGTAAAAAAAAAAGATTTACAAAAGGTCATGCCTACTAACTATAATCTAATGATAATGATCAGATTTATAGCACTGCTAATATTAGATACTACATGTGTGGGTATAATATAAGGAAACTATACAAATATAAATATTAATACTCCTAATAATAGTGGATAAAAAAAATTGCATATCTATTAATGTGAAAAATAATTCATCAAAAGCAACATTTAGCTAGCCGTCAGGATCAAGGAGTGGTAGTTTATACCACTCTACAATATCAGCAACAGTAATAAAAACATCAGCAACAGTAATAACAACATCAGCAACAGTAATACCAACATCAGCAACAGTAACAGTAACAACAACAGCAACAGTAATAACAGCATCAGCAACATCAGTAACAATAACCACAGTAATAACAACATCAGCAACAGTCACAACAACAACAGTAATAACAACATCAGCAACAGTAATAACAACGTACATTAGCAACAGTAACAACAACAGCAGCAACAGTAATAACAACATCAGCAACAGTAAAAACAACACCCGGTTGAGGCCCTTTTATAGTGCGGTTCCTTGTTTAACTCAAATGTTTTAGTATTAATTATATCCGAGTAACATTGTATCATCTTTCTCTTCACAGTTGTGACTGATCCACCAGGTATGTTTACCATATTGAAATTGTAACTTATTGTGCACTGACTGTTGTATGGGAACATCGAGTTAGCGAATAGCAATAGCAACAACGATAGCAACAAAACAACAACAACAAATCATAAGTAACAACAATAACAACAGCAATAACATCAGCAACTGTAATAACAACAACAGCAACACTAATAACAACAACAGCAACAGTAATAACAACATCAGCAACAGTAATAACAACATCAGCAACAGTAACAACAACATCAGGTTGAGGCCCTTTTATAGTGCGGTTCCTTGTTTAATTCAAATGTTTTAGTATTAAATATAATCGAGTAACATTGTATCATCTTTCTCTTCACAGTTGTGACTGATCCACCAGGTATGTTTACCATATTGAAATTGTAACTTATTGTGCACTGACTGTTGTATGGGAACATTGGCTTAGCGAATAGCAATAGCAACAACAATAGAAACAAAACAACAACAACAAAACATAAGCAACAACAATAACAACAGTAATAACATCAGCAACAGTAATAACAACAACAGCAACAGTAATAACAACAACAGCAACAGCAATAACAACATAAGCAACAGTAATAACAACAACAGCAACAGTAATAACAACATCAGCAAGAGTAACAACAACATCAGGTTGAGGCCCTTTTATAGTGCGGTTCCTTGTTTAACTCAAATGTTTTAGTATTAATTATAATCGAGTAACATTGTATCATCTTTCTCTTCACAGTTGTGACTGATCCACCAGGTATGTTTACCATATTGAAATTGTAACTTATTGTGCACTGACTGTTGTATGGGAAGAACGAATTAGCGAATAGCAATAGCAACAACAATAGCAACAAAACAACAACAACAAATCATAAGCAACAACAATAACACCAGTAATAACATCAGCAACAGTAATAACAACAACAGCAACAGTAATAACAACAACAGCAACAGTAATAACAACATCAGCAACAGTAACAAGAACATCAGGTTGATGCCCTTTTATAGTGCGGTTCCTTGTTTAACTCAAATGTTTTAGTATTAATCATAATCGAGTAACATTGTATCATCTTTCTCTTCACAGTTGTGACTGATCCACCAGGTATGTTTACCATATTGAAATTGTAACTTATTGTGCAGTGACTGTTGTATGGGAACATTGGCTTAGCGAAGAACAATAGCAACAACAAAACAACAACAGCAATAGCAACAGCAACATCAGCAGCAACAAAAACATAAGGAACAACAACAACAACAATAGCAACAACATCAGCAACAACAATAACAACAACAAGAGGAACAACATAAGTAACAATAACATCAGCAACAACAACATCAGCAAAAAACAACAATAATTATCAGAGGGCATTTTATAGTGCGGTTCCTTGTTTAACTCAAATGTTTTAGTATTAATTATAATCGAGTAACATTGTATCATCTTTCTCTTCACAGTTGTGACTGATCCACCAGGTATGTTTACCATATTGAAATTGTAACTTATTGTGCACTGACTGTTGTATGGGAACATTGGCTTAGCGAATAGCAATAGCAAAAACAAAACAACAACAGCAATAGCAACAGCAACATCAGCAACAACAAAAACATAAAGAACAACAACAACAACAATAGCAACAACATCAGCAACAACAATAACAACAACAACAGGAACAACATCAGTAACAATAACATCAGCAACAACAACATCAGCAAAAAACAACAATTGTTATCGGAGGGCCTTTTATAGTGCGGTTCCTTGTTTAACTCAAATGTTTTAGTATTAATTATAATCGAGTAACATTGTATCATCTTTCTCTTCACAGTAGTGACTGATCCACCTGGTATGTTTACTATATTGAAATTGTAACTTATTGTGCACTGATTGTTGTATGGGAAGATCGAGTTAGCGAATAGCAATAGCAACAACAATAGCAACAAAACAACAACAACAAATCATAAGCAACAACAATAACAACAGTAATAACATCAGCAACAGTAATACCAACAACAGCAACAGTAATAACAACAACAGCAACAGTAATAACAACATCAGCAACAGTAACAACAACAACAGCAACAGTAATAACAACATCAGCAACAGTAATAACAACATCAGGTTGAGGTCCTTTTATAGTGCGGTTCCTTGTTTAACTCAAATGTTTTAGTATTAATTATAATCGAGTAACATTGTATCATCTTTCTCTTCACAGTTGTGACTGATCCACCTGGTATGTTTACTATATTGAAATTGTAACTTATTGTGCACTGAATGTTGTATGGGAACATCGAGTTAGCGAATAGCAATAGCAACAACAATAGCAACAAATCAACAACAACAAATCATAAGCAACAACAATAACAACAGTAATAACATCAGAAACAGTAATAACAACAACAGCAACAGTAATAACAACAACAGCAACAGTAATAACAACATAAGCAACAGTAATAACAACAACAGCAACAGTAATAACAACATCAGCAAGAGTAACAACAACATCAGGTTGAGGCCCTTTTATAGTGCGGTTCCTTGTTTAATTCAAATGTTTTAGTATTAAATATAATCGAGTAACATTGTATCATCTTTCTCTTCACAGTTGTGACTGATCCACCAGGTATGTTTACCATATTGAAATTGTAACTTATTGTGCACTGACTGTTGTATGGGAACATTGGCTTAGCGAATAGCAATAGCAACAACAATAGAAACAAAACAACAACAACAAAACATAAGCAACAACAATAACAACAATAATAACATCAGCAACAGTAATAACAATATCAGCAACAACAACAGCATTAGCAACAACAACATCAGTAATAACAACATCAGCAACAATATCAGTAACAACAACAGCAATAACAATATCACCAACATCAGTAACATCAGCAAAGCAATATCAGCAACAACATCAGCAACAACAACAACAACAGCAGCAACAATATCAGCAACAATAACAACATCAGCAGCATCAGTAACAACATCAGCAATGACAACGATATCAGCAACAACATCAGTAACAACAACAATATCACCTGTGGAGAATATTTCGGTAGAACTTTACCCCTTCAGGTTCAAACATTGTTGTTAAATTAAAAAATAGGCAGGCGTTCCTAACCCTCGAGTCGGGGGTAGGCCTGGAAACTAGTCACATGTAAGAGGAGAGCATGAGGAGAGGAATTAACATGGCAGACTAAAACCAATGTTTGGAGTTTGTTATTCGGTTTTATAGGGAAACGGATCTGTGAGAATTGTCGGAGCAAACGGAAAACTTAATCCCCGACATCAGCAACAACAACATCAGCAACAACAAGATTAGCATCAACATCAGCAACAAGAACAGTAGTAATACCGATAAAAATAGCAAAAACAACAGCAATAGCAACAGCAATTTCTCTCCGCCGCAATGTATTATTTTCTAATTTACGTGGGACAAAAAAGCGACGACGTTACAATATCTTTTTGTGTCGCGTGTAAAACCACTAATTTATAGCTTGATGAAAAATTCTAAGATGTATTCTACTCAAAACAAAACAAGCAAACAAACGTTTTGGTTTCCTTGTGTTCACCCCTCTCAGTCATTTTTCCGTGATATAAGCTTTAATTTATGTTGTATGGTATTGGTAGAGAAAGAAATAACTGTAAATTCACTAATTCTGACAAAACGTTATTCCAAAAGATGACGTAAATGTTACATATTTATACATAATTAAGCCAATTTACTTCAAAATTAAACAACTTCAGAGCGTATTATTAATGTTTCATATCATTCATTCCCATTTTAGAGCCTCCCTCAGTTCCTACAGTACTTCAATGGGCCTTTTGCATTATATATTTAAAGACACTTGTACTAGATCGGTAGTGTTATTAGCAAAACCTGTTTGTAAAGGGTATTTTCTACCTCCAATCGATTGTCGATCTTTCAAAAACAGCGTTTTTAAAGACAGCTTGTCATCCAGCATCCATGGCAACTTCTTTGCCATGTGGATTACGAGCTCAATTGATTCGTCAACGAAGTATTATATCATGACGTGACTGTATTATATCAGGACGTGACTGTATTATATCAGGACGTGATCGACTGTATTATATCAGCACGTGACTTTATTATATCAGCACGTGACTGTTTCTTGCAAAAGGCCTATTGAATCTGATCAATTACAACTTACTTTGGCTACTTCAATTCTATTTAACTCAAATATTTTAGTATTAATTATAATCGAGTAACATTTTATCATCTTTCTCTTCACAGTTGTAACTGAGCCACCAGGTATGTTTACCATATTGAAATTGTACACCGACTACTGTTTGGGAAAATTGACATTTCAAATTCAGAACAGTCAAGCAAGTAAGAAGTCATGTTAGAATACTAAATTGCTCAAGGCAAAATTAAGATAAGCAGAGATAAAATAAACAGCAGGAAGCTAGTTGCTCAGTTACGATTGTAGATATCGTTTTAGAACCGTTTACAAACTCTTTAGTGTATTTTTAGACTTTCAAGCTTTCAATTGGAATTTCGCGCGATGCCAAACGTCAGATCACTCAAGCGGAGCATCACATGTTGCAGAGCTTTGAATAGATGTTCACTCACAAATCGATGACAAAGACTGATTGACAACTGAAGGTGTCTTCAACCTGGTTGAGGCCCTTTTATAGTGCGGTACCTAGTTTAACTCAAATGTTTCAGTATTAATTATAATCGAGTAACATTGTATCATCTTTCTCTTCACAGTTGTGACTGATCCACCAGGTATGTTTACCATATTGAAATTGTAACTTATTGTGCACTGACTGTTGTATGGGAACATTGGCTTAGCGAATAGCAATAGCAACAACAAAACAACAACAGCAATAGCAACAGCAACATCAGCAACAAGAAAAACATAAGGAACAACAACAACAACAATAGCAACAACATCAGCAAAACAATAATACCAACAACAGGAACAACATCAGTAACAATAATATCAGCAACAACAACATCAGCAAAAAACAACAATAATTATCAGAGGGCCTTTTATGGTGCGGTTCCTTGTTTAACTCAAATGTTTTAGTATTAATTATAATCGAGTAACATTGTATCATCTTTCTCTTCACAGTAGTGACTGATCCACCTGGTATGTTTACTATATTGAAATTGTAACTTATTGTGCACTGAATGTTGTATGGGAACATCGAGTTAGCGAATAGCAATAGCAACAACAATAGCAACAAATCAACAACAACAAATCATAAGCAACAACAATAACAACAGTAATAACATCAGCAACAGTAATAACAACAACAGCAACAGTAATAACAACATCAGCAACAGTAACAACAACATCAGGTTGAGGCCCTTTTATAGTGCGGTTCCTTGTTTAACTCAAATGTTTTAGTATTAATTATAATCGAGTAACATTGTATCATCTTTCTCTTCACAGTTGTGACTGATCCACCAGGTATGTTTACCATATTGAAATTGTAACTTATTGTGCACTGACTGTTGTATGGGAAGATCGAGTTAGCGAATAGCAATAGCAACAACAATAGCAACAAAACAACAACAACAAATCATAAGCAACAACAATAACACCAGTAATAACATCAGCAACAGTAATAACAACAACAGCAACAGTAATAACAACAACAGCAACAGTAATAACAACATCAGCAACAGTAACAAGAACATCAGGTTGATGCCCTTTTATAGTGCGGTTCCTTGTTTAACTGAAATGTTTTAGTATTAATCATAATCGAGTAACATTGTATCATCTTTCTCTTCACAGTTGTGACTGATCCACCAGGTATGTTTACCATATTGAAATTGTAACTTATTGTGCAGTGACTGTTGTATGGGAACATTGGCTTAGCGAAGAACAATAGCAACAACAAAACAACAACAGCAATAGCAACAGCAACATCAGCAGCAACAAAAACATAAGGAACAACAACAACAACAATAGCAACAACATCAGCAACAACAATAACAACAACAAGAGGAACAACATAAGTAACAATAACATCAGCAACAACAACATCGGCAAAAAACAACAATAATTATCAGAGGGCATTTTATAGTGCGGTTCCTTGTTTAACTCAAATGTTTTAGTATTAATTATAATCGAGTAACATTGTATCATCTTTCTCTTCACAGTTGTGACTGATCCACCAGGTATGTTTACCATATTGAAATTGTAACTTATTGTGCACTGACTGTTGTATGGGAACATTGGCTTAGCGAATAGCAATAGCAACAACAAAACAACAACAGCAATAGCAACAGCAACATCAGCAACAACAAAAACATAAGGAACAACAACAACAACAATAGCAACAACATCAGCAAAACAATAATACCAACAACAGGAACAACATCAGTAACAATAATATCAGCAACAACAACATCAGCAAAAAACAACAATAATTATCAGAGGGTCTTTTATGGTGCGGTTCCTTGTTTAACTCAAATGTTTTAGTATTAATTATAATCGAGTAAAATTGTGTCATCTTTCTCTTCACAGTAGTGACTGATCCACCTGGTATGTTTACTATATTGAAATTGTAACTTATTGTGCACTGAATGTTGTATGGGAACATCGAGTTAGCGAATAGCAATAGCAACAACAATAGCAACAAATCAACAACAACAAATCATAAGCAACAACATTAACAACAGTAATAACATCAGCAACAATAATAACAACAACAGCAACAGTAATAACAACATCAGCAACAGTAACAACAACATCAGATTGAGGCCCTTTTATAGTGCGGTTCCTTGTTTAACTCAAATGTTTTAGTATTAATTATGATCGAGTAACATTGTATCATCTTTCTCTTCACAGTTGTGACTGATCCACCAGGTATGTTTACCATATTGAAATTGTAACTTATTGTGCACTGACTGTTGTATGGGAAGAACGAGTTAGCGAATAGCAATAGCAACAACAATAGCAACAAAACAACAACAACAAATCATAAGCAACAACAATAACACCAGTAATAACATCAGCAACAGTAATAACAACAACAGCAACAGTAATAACAACAACAGCAACAGTAATAACAACATCAGCAACATTTACAAGAACATCAGGTTGATGCCCTTTTATAGTGCGGTTCCTTGTTTAACTCAAATGTTTTAGTATTAATCATAATCGAGTAACATTGTATCATCTTTCTCTTCACAGTTGTGACTGATCCACCAGGTATGTTTACCATATTGAAATTGTAACTTATTGTGCAGTGACTGTTGTATGGGAACATTGGCTTAGCGAAGAACAATAGCAACAACAAAACAACAACAGCAATAGCAACAGCAACATCAGCAGCAACAAAAACATAAGGAACAACAACAACAAAAATAGCAACAACATCAGCAACAACAATAACAACAACAAGAGGAACAACATAAGTAACAATAACATCAGCAACAACAACATCAGCAAAAAACAACAATAATTATCAGAGGGCATTTTATAGTGCGGTTCCTTGTTTAACTCAAACGTTTTAGTATTAATTATAATCGAGTAACATTGTATCATCTTTCTCTTCACAGTTGTGACTGATCCACCAGGTATGTTTACCATATTGAAATTGTAACTTATTGTGCACTGACTGTTGTATGGGAACATTGGCTTAGCGAATAGCAATAGCAAAAACAAAACAACAACAGCAATAGCAACAGCAACATCAGCAACAACAAAAACATAAAGAACAACAACAACAACAATATCACCAACATCAGTAACATCAGCAAAGCAATATCAGCAACAACATCAGCAACAACAACAACAACAGCAGCAACAATATCAGCAACAATAACAACATCAGCAGCATCAGTAACAACATCAGCAATGACAACAATATCAGCAACAACATCAGTAACAACAACAATATCACCTGTGGAGAATATTTCGGTAGAACTTTACCCCTTCAGTTTCAAACATTGTTGTTAAAGTAAAAAATAGGCAGGCGTTCCTAACCCTCGAGTCGGGGGTAGGCCTGGAAACTAGTCACATGTAAGAGGAGAGCATGAGGAGAGGAATTAACATGGCAGACTAAAACCAATGTTTGGAGTTTGTTATTCGGTTTTATAGGGAAACGGATCTGTGAGAATTGTCGGAGCAAACGGAAAACTTAATCCCCGACATCAGCAACAACAACATCAGCAACAACAAGATTAGCATCAACATCAGCAACAAGAACAGTAGTAATACCGATAAAAATAGCAAAAACAACAGCAATAGCAACAGCAATTTCTCTCCGCCGCAATGTATTATTTTCTAATTTACGTGGGACAAAAAAGCGACGACGTTACAATATCTTTTTGTGTCGCGTGTAAAACCACTAATTTATAGCTTGATGAAAAATTATAAGATGTATTCTACTCAAAACAAAACAAGCAAACAAACATTTTGGTTTCCTTGTGTTCACCCCTCTCAGTCATTTTTCCGTGATATAAGCTTTAATTTATGTTGTATGGTATTGGTAGAGAAAGAAATAACTGTAAATTCACTAAATCTGACAAAACGTTATTCCAAAAGATGACGTAAATGTTACATATTTATACATAATTCAGCCAATTTACTTCAAAATTAAACAACTTCAGAGCGTATTATTAATGTTTCATATCATTCATTCCCATTTTAGAGCCTCCCTCAGTTCCTACAGTACTTCAATGGGCCTTTTGCATTATATATTTAAAGACACTTGTACTAGATCGGTTGTGTTATTAGCAAAACCTGTTTGTAAATGGTATTTTCTACCTCCAATCGATTGTCGATCTTTCAAAAACAGCGTTTTTAAAGACAGCTTGTCATCCAGCATCCATGGCAACTTCTTTGCCATGTGGATTACGAGCTCAATTCATTCGTCAACGAAGTATTATATCATGACGTGACTGTATTATATCAGGACGTGACTGTATTATATCAGGACGTGATCGACTGTATTATATCAGCACGTGACTTTATTATATCAGCACGTGACTGTTTCTTGCAAAAGGCCTATTGAATCTGATCAATTACAACTTACTTTGGCTACTTCCATTCTATTTAACTCAAATATTTTAGTATTAATTATAATCGAGTAACATTTTATCATCTTTCTCTTCACAGTTGTAACTGAGCCACCAGGTATGTTTACCATATTGAAATTGTACACCGACTACTGTTTGGGAAAATTGACATTTCAAATTCAGAACAGTCAAGCAAGTAAGAAGTCATGTTAGAATACTAAATTGCTCAAGGCAAAATTAAGATAAGCAGAGATAAAATACACAGCAGGAAGCTAGTTGCTCAGTTACGATTGTAGATATCGTTTTAGAACCGTTTACAAACTCTTTAGTGTATTTTTAGACTTTCAAGCTTTCAATTGGAATTTCGCGCGATGCCAAACGTCAGATCACTCAGGCGGAGCATCACATGTTGCAGAGCTTTGAATAGATGTTCACTCACAAATCGATGACAAAGACTGATTGACAACTGAAGGTGTCTTCAACCTGGTTGAGGCCCTTTTATAGTGCGGTACCTAGTTTAACTCAAATGTTTCAGTATTAATTATAATCGAGTAACATTGTATCATCTTTCTCTTCACAGTTGTGACTGATCCACCAGGTATGTTTACCATATTGAAATTGTAACTTATTGTGCACTGACTGTTGTATGGGAACATTGGCTTAGCGAATAGCAATAGCAACAACAAAACAACAACAGCAATAGCAACAGCAACATCAGCAACAAGAAAAACATAAGGAACAACAAAAACAACAATAGCAACAACATCAGCAAAACAATAATACCAACAACAGGAACAACATCAGTAACAATAATATCAGCAACAACAACATCAGCAAAAAACAACAATAATTATCAGAGGGCCTTTTATGGTGCGGTTCCTTGTTTAACTCAAATGTTTTAGTATTAATTATAATCGAGTAACATTGTATCATCTTTCTCTTCACAGTTGTGACTGATCCACCAGATATGTTTACTATATTGAAATTGTAACTTATTGTGCACTGAATGTTGTATGGGAACATCGAGTTAGCGAATAGCAATAGCAACAACAATAGCAACAAATCAACAACAACAAATCATAAGCAACAACAATAACAACAGTAATAACATCAGGAACAGTAATAACAACAACAGCAACAGTAATAACAACATCAGCAACAGTAACAACAACATCAGGTTGAGGCCCTTTTATAGTGCGGTTCCTTGTTTAACTCAAATGTTTTAGTATTAATTATAATCGAGTAACATTGTATCATCTTTCTCTTCACAGTTGTGACTGATCCACCAGGTATGTTTACCATATTGAAATTGTAACTTATTGTGCACTGACTGTTGTATGGGAAGATCGAGTTAGCGAATAGCAATAGCAACAACAATAGCAACAAAACAACAACAACAAATCATAAGCAACAACAATAACACCAGTAATAACATCAGCAACAGTAATAACAACAACAGCAACAGTAATAACAACAACAGCAACAGTAATAACAACATCAGCAACAGTAACAAGAACATCAGGTTGATGCCCTTTTATAGTGCGGTTCCTTGTTTAACTCAAATGTTTTAGTATTAATCATAATCGAGTAACATTGTATCATCTTTCTCTTCACAGTTGTGAGTGATCCACCAGGTATGTTTACCATATTGAAATTGTAACTTATTGTGCAGTGACTGTTGTATGGGAACATTGGCTTAGCGAAGAACAATAGCAACAACAAAACAACAACAGCAATAGCAACAGCAACATAAGCAACAACAAAAACATAAGGAACAACAACAACAACAATAGCAACAACATCAGCAACAACAATAACAACAACAAGAGGAACAACATAAGTAACAATAACATCAGCAACAACAACATCAGGAAAAAACAACAATAATTATCAGACGGCATTTTATAGTGCGGTTCCTTGTTTAACTCAAATGTTTTAGTATTAATTATAATCGAGTAACATTGTATCATCTTTCTCTTCACAGTTGTGACTGATCCACCAGGTATGTTTACCATATTGAAATTGTAACTTATTGTGCACTGAATGTTGTATGGGAACATCGAGTTAGCGAATAGCAATAGCAACAACAATAGCAACAAATCAACAACAACAAATCATAAGCAACAACAATAACAACAGTAATAACATCAGCAACAATAATAACAACAACAGCAACAGTAATAACAACATCAGCAACAGTAACAACAACATCAGGTTGAGGCCCTTTTATAGTGCGGTTCCTTGTTTAACTCAAATGTTTTAGTATTAATTATAATCGAGTAACATTGTATCATCTTTCTCTTCACAGTTGTGACTGATCCACCAGGTATGTTTACCATATTGAAATTGTAACTTATTGTGCACTGACTGTTGTATGGGAAGAACGAGTTAGCGAATAGCAATAGCAACAACAATAGCAACAAAACAACAACAACAAATCATAAGCAACAACAATAACACCAGTAATAACATCAGCAACAGTAATAACAACAACAGCAACAGTAATAACAACAACAGCAACAGTAATAACAACATCAGCAACAGTAACAAGAACATCAGGTTGATGCCCTTTTATAGTGCGGTTCCTTGTTTAACTGAAATGTTTTAGTATTAATCATAATCGAGTAACATTGTATCATCTTTCTCTTCACAGTTGGGACTGATCCACCAGGTATGTTTACCATATTGAAATTGTAACTTATTGTGCAGTGACTGTTGTATGGGAACATTGGCTTAGCGAAGAACAATAGCAACAACAAAACAACAACAGCAATAGCAACAGCAACATCAGCAGCAACAAAAACATAAGGAACAACAACAACAACAATAGCAACAACATCAGCAACAACAATAACAACAACAAGAGGAACAACATAAGTAACAATAACATCAGCAACAACAACATCAGCAAAAAACAACAATAATTATCAGAGGGCATTTTATAGTGCGGTTCCTTGTTTAACTCAAATAATAATAATAATAATAATAATAATATGTCTTTATTACTAATGATAAATTACATACCAATAGTTACAATGTTATCATAAATTGACAATCAGATAAAAAAGTACTAAATCTACATACAAATCTAATAATTATTTAATAATACAATATTTAAAAAGCTAAGTTATATTTAAAAACACACCTATTTATAAAACTATTTTTAAAACGTTCCGTATTTACCCTTGGCCATAAGCTTCCTTGTCTCCGTAGTTTTAAAGTTGAGTCCTTGATGCGAGGCAACAATTCACTAAGTGGATGAGAATTAATTTTACTGATCTTTTTACATATAGAGCGATCAGTGGTTTCCAAAAGGGAAGTTATATTTACATGAGAGGATATGTATCTACGTTTATGACAGCGAGTTAAAAAAGCTTGGATAGTATTTAGTTCAGGCGGAGAAGCGGCATATACTGGCAAACCATAGTTAACTTTAGGGAGTACTATAGATGTAAAAAGATGATCGATTTCTTTCTGACTGTAACCTTCTTGCCTTAGACATCTTAAAATATATAAACACTTATTGGCTTCATTAATTTTGGTACGCACATGGTCGTAAAATCTACAGTTCGATTGAAATGTAACTCCTAAAATTTTAAGTATTAATTAGTATTAATTATAATCGAGTAACATTGTATCATCTTTCTCTTCACAGTTGTGACTGATCCACCAGGTATGTTTACCATATTGAAATTGTAACTTATTGTGCACTGACTGTTGTATGGGAACATTGGCTTAGCGAATAGCAATAGCAACAACAAAACAACAACAGCAATAGCAACAGCAACATCAGCAACAACAAAAACATAAAGAACAACAACAACAACAATAGCAACAACATCAGCAACAACAATAACAACAACAACAGGAACAACATCAGTAACAATAACATCAGCAACAACAACATCAGCAAAAAACAACAATTGTTATCGGAGGGCCTTTTATAGTGCGGTTCCTTGTTTAACTCAAATGTTTTAGTATTAATTATAATCGAGTAACATTGTATCATCTTTCTCTTCACAGTAGTGACTGATCCACCTGGTATGTTTACTATATTGAAATTGTAACTTATTGTGCACTGATTGTTGTATGGGAAGATCGAGTTAGCGAATAGCAATAGCAACAACAATAGCAACAAAACAACAACAACAAATCATAAGCAACAACAATAACAACAGTAATAACATCAGCAACAGTAATAACAACAACAGCAACAGTAATAACAACAACAGCAACAGTAATAACAACATCAGCAACAGTAACAAGAACAACAGCAACAGTAATAACAACATCAGCAACAGTAATAACAACATCAGGTTGAGGTCCTTTTATAGTGCGGTTCCTTGTTTAACTCAAATGTTTTAGTATTAATTATAATCGAGTAACATTGTATCATCTTTCTCTTCACAGTTGTGACTGATCCACCTGGTATGTTTACTATATTGAAATTGTAACTTATTGTGCACTGAATGTTGTATGGGAACATTGGCTTAGCGAATAGCAATAGCAACAACAATAGAAACAAAACAACAACAACAAAACATAAGCAACAACAATAACAACAATAATAACATCAGCAACAGTAATAACAATATCAGCAACAACAACAGCATTAGCAACAACAACATCAGTAATAACAACATCAGCAACAATATCAGTAACAACAACAGCAATAACAATATCACCAACATCAGTAACATCAGCAAAGCAATATCAGCAACAACATCAGCAACAACAACAACAACAGCAGCAACAATATCAGCAACAATAACAACATCAGCAGCATCAGTAACAACATCAGCAATGACAACAATATCAGCAACAACATCAGTAACAACAACAATATCACCTGTGGAGAATATTTCGGTAGAACTTTACCCCTTCAGTTTCAAACATTGTTGTTAAAGTAAAAAATAGGCAGGCGTTCCTAACCCTCGAGTCGGGGGTAGGCCTGGAAACTAGTCACATGTAAGAGGAGAGCATGAGGAGAGGAATTAACATGGCAGACTAAAACCAATGTTTGGAGTTTGTTATTCGGTTTTATAGGGAAACGGATCTGTGAGAATTGTCGGAGCAAACGGAAAACTTAATCCCCGACATCAGCAACAACAACATCAGCAACAACAAGATTAGCATCAACATCAGCAACAAGAACAGTAGTAATACAGATAAAAATAGCAAAAACAACAGCAATAGCAACAGCAATTTCTCTCCGCCGCAATGTATTATTTTCTAATTTACGTGGGACAAAAAAGCGACGACGTTACAATATCTTTTTGTGTCGCGTGTAAAACCACTAATTTATAGCTTGATGAAAAATTATAAGATGTATTCTACTCAAAACAAAACAAGCAAACAAACATTTTGGTTTCCTTGTGTTCACCCCTCTCAGTCATTTTTCCGTGATATAAGCTTTAATTTATGTTGTATGGTATTGGTAGAGAAAGAAATAACTGTAAATTCACTAAATCTGACAAAACGTTATTCCAAAAGATGACGTAAATGTTACATATTTATACATAATTCAGCCAATTTACTTCAAAATTAAACAACTTCAGAGCGTATTATTAATGTTTCATATCATTCATTCCCATTTTAGAGCCTCCCTCAGTTCCTACAGTACTTCAATGGGCCTTTTGCATTATATATTTAAAGACACTTGTACTAGATCGGTAGTGTTATTAGCAAAACCTGTTTGTAAATGGTATTTTCTACCTCCAATCGATTGTCGATCTTTCAAAAACAGCGTTTTTAAAGACAGCTTGTCATCCAGCATCCATGGCAACTTCTTTGCCATGTGGATTACGAGCTCAATTCATTCGTCAACGAAGTATTATATCATGACGTGACTGTATTATATCAGGACGTGACTGTATTATATCAGGACGTGATCGACTGTATTATATCAGCACGTGACTTTATTATATCAGCACGTGACTGTTTCTTGCAAAAGGCCTATTGAATCTGATCAATTACAACTTACTTTGGCTACTTCCATTCTATTTAACTCAAATATTTTAGTATTAATTATAATCGAGTAACATTTTATCATCTTTCTCTTCACAGTTGTAACTGAGCCACCAGGTATGTTTACCATATTGAAATTGTACACCGACTACTGTTTGGGAAAATTGACATTTCAAATTCAGAACAGTCAAGCAAGTAAGAAGTCATGTTAGAATACTAAATTGCTCAAGGCAAAATTAAGATAAGCAGAGATAAAATAAACAGCAGGAAGCTAGTTGCTCAGTTACGATTGTAGATATCGTTTGAGAACCGTTTACAAACTCTTTAGTGTATTTTTAGACTTTCAAGCTTTCAATTGGAATTTCGCGCGATGCCAAACGTCAGATCACTCAAGCGGAGCATCACATGTTGCAGAGCTTTGAATAGATGTTCACTCACAAATCGATGACAAAGACTGATTGACAACTGAAGGTGTCTTCAACCTGGTTGAGGCCCTTTAATAGTGCGGTACCTAGTTTAACTCAAATGTTTCAGTATTAATTATAATCGAGTAACATTGTATCATCTTTCTCTTCACAGTTGTGACTGATCCACCAGGTATGTTTACCATATTGAAATTGTAACTTATTGTGCACTGACTGTTGTATGGGAACATTGGCTTAGCGAATAGCAATAGCAACAACAAAACAACAACAGCAATAGCAACAGCAACATCAGCAACAACAAAAACATAAGGAACAACAACAACAACAATAGCAACAACATCAGCAAAACAATAATACCAACAACAGGAACAACATCAGTAACAATAATATCAGCAACAACAACAATAGCAAAAACAACAGCAATAGCAACAATAATTATCAGAGGGCCTTTTATGGTACGGTTCCTTGTTTAACTCAAATGTTTTAGTATTAATTATAATCGAGTAACATTGTATCATCTTTCTCTTCACAGTAGTGACTGATCCACCTGGTATGTTTACTATATTGAAATTGTAACTTATTGTGCACTGAATGTTGTATGGGAACATCGAGTTAGCGAATAGCAATAGCAACAACAATAGCAACAAATCAACAACAACAAATCATAAGCAACAACAATAACAACAGTAATAACATCAGCAACAGTAATAACAACAACAGCAACAGTAATAACAACATCAGCAACAGTAACAACAACATCAGGTTGAGGCCCTTTTATAGTGCGGTTCCTTGTTTAACTCAAATGTTTTAGTATTAATTATAATCGAGTAACATTGTATCATCTTTCTCTTCACAGTTGTGACTGATCCACCAGGTATGTTTACCATATTGAAATTGTAACATCAGCAACAATATCAGTAACAACAACAGCAATAACAATATCACCAACATCAGTAACATCAGCAAAGCAATATCAGCAACAACATCAGCAACAACAACAACAACAGCAGCAACAATATCAGCAACAATAACAACATCAGCAGCATCAGTAACAACATCAGCAATGACAACAATATCAGCAACAACATCAGTAACAACAACAATATCACCTGTGGAGAATATTTCGGTAGAACTTTACCCCTTCAGTTTCAAACATTGTTGTTAAAGTAAAAAATAGGCAGGCGTTCCTAACCCTCGAGTCGGGGGTAGGCCTGGAAACTAGTCACATGTAAGAGGAGAGCATGAGGAGAGGAATTAACATGGCAAACTAAAACCAATGTTTGGAGTTTGTTATTCGGTTTTATAGGGAAACGGATCTGTGAGAATTGTCGGAGCAAACGGAAAACTTAATCCCCGACATCAGCAAGAACAACATCAGCAACAACAAGATTAGCATCAACATCAGCAACAAGAACAGTAGTAATACCGATAAAAATAGCAAAAACAACAGCAATAACAACAATAATTATCAGAGGGCCTTTTATGGTGCGGTTCCTTGTTTAACTCAAATGTTTTGGTATTAATTATAATCGAGTAACATTGTATCATCTTTCTCTTCACAGTAGTGACTGATCCACCTGGTATGTTTACTATATTGAAATTGTAACTTATTGTGCACTGAATGTTGTATGGGAACATCGAGTTAGCGAATAGCAATAGCAACAACAATAGCAACAAATCAACAACAACAAATCATAAGCAACAACAATAACAACAGTAATAACATCAGCAACAGTAATAACAACAACAGCAACAGTAATAACAACATCAGCAACAGTAACAACAACATCAGGTTGAGGCCCTTTTATAGTGCGGTTCCTTGTTTAACTCAAATGTTTTAGTATTAATTATAATGGAGTAACATTGTATCATCTTTCTCTTCACAGTTGTGACTGATCCACCATGTATGTTTACCATATTGAAATTGTAACTTATTGTGCACTGACTGTTGTATGGGAAGATCGAGTTAGCGAATAGCAATAGCAACAACAATAGCAACAAAACAACAACAACAAATCATAAGCAACAACAATAACACCAGTAATAACATCAGCAACAGTAATAACAACAACAGCAACAGTAATAACAACAACAGCAACAGTAATAACAACATCAGCAACAGTAACAAGAACATCAGGTTGATGCCCTTTTATAGTGCGGTTCCTTGTTTAACTCAAATGTTTTAGTATTAATCATAATCGAGTAACATTGTATCATCTTTCTCTTCACAGTTGTGACTGATCCACCAGGTATGTTTACCATATTGAAATTGTAACTTATTGTGCAGTGACTGTTGTATGGGAACATTGGCTTAGCGAAGAACAATAGCAACAACAAAACAACAACAGCAATAGCAACAGCAACATCAGCAACAACAAAAACATAAGGAACAACAACAACAATAGCAACAACATCAGCAACAACAATAACAACAACAAGAGGAACAACACAAGTAACAATAACATCAGCAACAACAACATCAGCAAAAAACAACAATAATTATCAGACGGCATTTTATAGTGCGGTTCCTTGTTTAACTCAAATGTTTTAGTATTAATTATAATCGAGTAACATTGTATCATCTTTCTCTTCACAGTTGTGACTGATCCACCAGGTATGTTTACCATATTGAAATTGTAACTTATTGTGCACTGACTGTTGTATGGGAACATTGGCTTAGCGAATAGCAATAGCAACAACAAAACAACAACAGCAATAGCAACAGCAACATCAGCAACAACACAAACATAAGGAACAACAACAACAACAATAGCAACAACATCAGCAGAACAATAATACCAACAACAGGAACAACATCAGTAACAATAATATCAGCAACAACAACATCAGCAAAAAACAACAATAATTATCAGAGGGCCTTTTATGGTGCGGTTCCTTGTTTAACTCAAATGTTTTAGTATTAACTATAATCGAGTAACATTGTGTCATCTTTCTCTTCACAGTAGTGACTGATCCACCTGGTATGTTTACTATATTGAAATTGTAACTTATTGTGCACTGAATGTTGTATGGGAACATCGAGTTAGCGAATAGCAATAGCAACAACAATAGCAACAAATCAACAACAACAAATCATAAGCAACAACAATAACAACAGTAATAACATCAGGAACAATAATAACAACAACAGCAACAGTAATAACAACATCAGCAACAGTAACAACAACATCAGGTTGAGGCCCTTTTATAGTGCGGTTCCTTGTTTAACTCAAATGTTTTAGTATTAATTATAAACGAGTAACATTGTATCATCTTTCTCTTCACAGTTGTGACTGATCCACCAGGTATGTTTACCATATTGAAATTGTAACTTATTGTGCACTGACTGTTGTATGGGAAGAACGAGTTAGCGAATAGCAATAGCAACAACAATAGCAACAAAACAACAACAACAAATCATAAGCAACAACAATAACACCAGTAATAACATCAGCAACAGTAATAACAACAACAGCAACAGTAATAACAACAACAGCAACAGTAATAACAACATCAGCAACAGTAACAAGAACATCAGGTTGATGCCCTTTTATAGTGCGGTTCCTTGTTTAACTGAAATGTTTTAGTATTAATCATAATCGAGTAACATTGTATCATCTTTCTCTTCACAGTTGGGACTGATCCACCAGGTATGTTTACCATATTGAAATTGTAACTTATTGTGCAGTGACTGTTGTATGGGATCATTGGCTTAGCGAAGAACAATAGCAACAACAAAACAACAACAGCAATAGCAACAGCAACATCAGCAGCAACAAAAACATAAGGAACAACAACAACAACAATAGCAACAACATCAGCAACAACAATAACAACAACAAGAGGAACAACATAAGTAACAATAACATCAGCAACAACAACATCAGCAAAAAACAACAATAATTATCAGAGGGCATTTTATAGTGCGGTTCCTTGTTTAACTCAAATGTTTTAGTATTAATTATAATCGAGTAACATTGTATCATCTTTCTCTTCACAGTTGTGACTGATCCACCAGGTATGTTTACCATATTGAAATTGTAACTTATTGTGCACTGACTGTTGTATGGGAACATTGGCTTAGCGAATAGCAATAGCAACAACAAAACAACAACAGCAATAGCAACAGCAACATCAGCAACAACAAAAACATAAAGAACAACAACAACAACAATAGCAACAACATCAGCAACAACAATAACAACAACAACAGGAACAACATCAGTAACAATAACATCAGCAACAACAACATCAGCAAAAAACAACAATTGTTATCGGAGGGCCTTTTATAGTGCGGTTCCTTGTTTAACTCAAATGTTTTAGTATTAATTATAATCGAGTAACATTGTATCATCTTTCTCTTCACAGTAGTGACTGATCCACCTGGTATGTTTACTATATTGAAATTGTAACTTATTGTGCGCTGATTGTTGTATGGGAAGATCGAGTTAGCGAATAGCAATAGCAACAACAATAGCAACAAAACAACAACAACAAATCATAAGCAACAACAATAACAACAGTAATAACATCAGCAACAGTAATAACAACAACAGCAACAGTAATAACAACAACAGCAACAGTAATAACAACATCAGCAACAGTAACAACAACAACAGCAACAGTAATAACAACATCAGCAACAGTAATAACAACATCAGGTTGAGGTCCTTTTATAGTGCGGTTCCTTGTTTAACTCAAATGTTTTAGTATTAATTATAATCGAGTAACATTGTATCATCTTTCTCTTCACAGTTGTGACTGATCCACCTGGTATGTTTACTATATTGAAATTGTAACTTATTGTGCACTGAATGTTGTATGGGAACATTGGCTTAGCGAATAGCAATAGCAACAACAATAGAAACAAAACAACAACAACAAAACATAAGCAACAACAATAACAACAATAATAACATCAGCAACAGTAATAACAATATCAGCAACAACAACAGCATTAGCAACAACAACATCAGTAATAACAACATCAGCAACAATATCAGTAACAACAACAGCAATAACAATATCACCAACATCAGTAACATCAGCAAAGCAATATCAGCAACAACATCAGCAACAACAACAACAACAGCAGCAACAATATCAGCAACAATAACAACATCAGCAGCATCAGTAACAACATCAGCAATGACAACAATATCAGCAACAACATCAGTAACAACAACAATATCACCTGTGGAGAATATTTCGGTAGAACTTTACCCCTTCAGTTTCAAACATTGTTGTTAAAGTAAAAAATAGGCAGGCGTTCCTAACCCTCGAGTCGGGGGTAGGCCTGGAAACTAGTCACATGTAAGAGGAGAGCATGAGGAGAGGAATTAACATGGCAGACTAAAACCAATGTTTGGAGTTTGTTATTCGGTTTTATAGGGAAACGGATCTGTGAGAATTGTCGGAGCAAACGGAAAACTTAATCCCCGACATCAGCAACAACAACATCAGCAACAAGAACAGTACTAATACCGATAAAAATAGCAAAAACAACAGTAATAGCAACAGCAATTTCTCTCCGCCGCAATGTATTATTTTCTAATTTACGTGGGACAAAAAAGCGACGACGTTACAATATCTTTTTGTGTCGCGTGTAAAACCACTAATTTATAGCTTGATGAAAAATTATAAGATGTATTCTACTCAAAACAAAACAAGCAAACAAACGTTTTGGTTTCCTTGTGTTCACCCCTCTCAGTCATTTTTCCGTGATATAAGCTTTAATTTATGTTGTATGGTATTGGTAGAGAAAGAAATAACTGTAAATTCACTAATTCTGACAAAACGTTATTCCAAAAGATGACGTAAATGTTACATATTTATACATAATTAAGCCAATTTACTTCAAAATTAAACAACTTCAGAGCGTATTATTAATGTTTCATATCATTCATTCCCATTTTAGAGCCTCCCTCAGTTCCTACAGTACTTCAATGGGCCTTTTGCATTATATATTTAAAGACACTTGTACTAGATCGGTAGTGTTATTAGCAAAACCTGTTTGTAAATGGTATTTTCTACCTCCAATCGATTGTCGATCTTTCAAAAACAGCGTTTTTAAAGACAGCTTGTCATCCAGCATCCATGGCAACTTCTTTGCCATGTGGATTACGAGCTCAATTCATTCGTCAACGAAGTATTATATCATGACGTGACTGTATTATATCAGGACGTGACTGTATTATATCAGGACGTGATCGACTGTATTATATCAGCACGTGACTTTATTATATCAGCACGTGACTGTTTCTTGCAAAAGGCCTATTGAATCTGATCAATTACAACTTACTTTGGCTACTTCCATTCTATTTAACTCAAATATTTTAGTATTAATTATAATCGAGTAACATTTTATCATCTTTCTCTTCACAGTTGTAACTGAGCCACCAGGTATGTTTACCATATTGAAATTGTACACCGACTACTGTTTGGGAAAATTGACATTTCAAATTCAGAACAGTCAAGCAAGTAAGAAGTCATGTTAGAATACTAAATTGCTCAAGGCAAAATTAAGATAAGCAGAGATAAAATAAACAGCAGGAAGCTAGTTGCTCAGTTACGATTGTAGATATCGTTTTAGAACCGTTTACAAACTCTTTAGTGTATTTTAAACTTTCAAGCTTTCAATTGGAATTTCGCGCGATGCCAAACGTCAGATCACTCAAGCGGAGCATCACATGTTGCAGAGCTTTGAATAGATGTTCACTCACAAATCGATGACAAAGACTGATTGACAACTGAAGGTGTCTTCAACCTGGTTGAGGCCCTTTTATAGTGCGGTACCTAGTTTAACTCAAATGTTTCAGTATTAATTATAATCGAGTAACATTGTATCATCTTTCTCTTCACAGTTGTGACTGATCCACCAGGTATGTTTACCATATTGAAATTGTAACTTATTGTGCACTGACTGTTGTATGGGAACATTGGCTTAGCGAATAGCAATAGCAACAACAAAACAACAACAGCAATAGCAACAGCAACATCAGCAACAACAAAAACATAAGGAACAACAACAACAACAATAGCAACAACATCAGCAAAACAATAATACCAACAACAGGAACAACATCAGTAACAATAATATCAGCAACAACAACATCAGCAAAAAACAACAATAATTATCAGAGGGCTTTTTATGGTGCGGTTCCTTGTTTAACTCAAATGTTTTAGTATTAATTATAATCGAGTAACATTGTGTCATCTTTCTCTTCACAGTAGTGACTGATCCACCTGGTATGTTTACTATATTGAAATTGTAACTTATTGTGCACTGAATGTTGTATGGGAACATCGAGTTAGCGAATAGCAATAGCAACAACAATAGCAACAAATCAACAACAACAAATCATAAGCAACAACAATAACAACAGTAATAACATCAGCAACAATAATAACAACAACAGCAACAGTAATAACAACATCAGCAACAGTAACAACAACATCAGGTTGAGGCCCTTTTATAGTGCGGTTCCTTGTTTAACTCAAATGTTTTAGTATTAATTATAATCGAGTAACATTGTATCATCTTTCTCTTCACAGTTGTGACTGATCCACCAGGTATGTTTACCATATTGAAATTGTAACTTATTGTGCACTGACTGTTGTATGGGAAGAACGAGTTAGCGAATAGCAATAGCAACAACAATAGCAACAAAACAACAACAACAAATCATAAGCAACAACAATAACACCAGCAATAACATCAGCAACAGTAATAACAACAACAGCAACAGTAATAACAACAACAGCAACAGTAATAACAACATCAGCAACAGTAACAAGAACATCAGGTTGATGCCCTTTTATAGTGCGGTTCCTTGTTTAACTGAAATGTTTTAGTATTAATCATAATCGAGTAACATTGTATCATCTTTCTCTTCACAGTTGGGACTGATCCACCAGGTATGTTTACCATATTGAAATTGTAACTTATTGTGCAGTGACTGTTGTATGGGATCATTGGCTTAGCGAAGAACAATAGCAACAACAAAACAACAACAGCAATAGCAACAGCAACATCAGCAGCAACAAAAACATAAGGAACAACAACAACAACAATAGCAACAACATCAGCAACAACAATAACAACAACAAGAGGAACAACATAAGTAACAATAACATCAGCAACAACAACATCAGCAAAAAACAACAATAATTATCAGAGGGCATTTTATAGTGCGGTTCCTTGTTTAACTCAAATGTTTTAGTATTAATTATAATCGAGTAACATTGTATCATCTTTTTCTTCACAGTTGTGACTGATCCACCAGGTATGTTTACCATATTGAAATTGTAACTTATTGTGCACTGACTGTTGTATGGGAACATTGGCTTAGCGAATAGCAATAGCAACAACAAAACAACAACAGCAATAGCAACAGCAACATCAGCAACAACAAAAACATAAAGAACAACAACAACAACAATAGCAACAACATCAGCAACAACAATAACAACAACAACAGGAACAACATCAGTAACAATAACATCAGCAACAACAACATCAGCAAAAAACAACAATTGTTATCGGAGGGCCTTTTATAGTGCGGTTCCTTGTTTAACTCAAATGTTTTAGTATTAATTATAATCGAGTAACATTGTATCATCTTTCTCTTCACAGTAGTGACTGATCCACCTGGTATGTTTACTATATTGAAATTGTAACTTATTGTGCACTGATTGTTGTATGGGAAGATCGAGTTAGCGAATAGCAATAGCAACAACAATAGCAACAAAACAACAACAACAAATCATAAGCAACAACAATAACAACAGTAATAACATCAGCAACAGTAATAACAACAACAGCAACAGTAATAACAACAACAGCAACAGTAATAACAACATCAGCAACAGTAACAACAACAACAGCAACAGTAATAACAACATCAGCAACAGTAACAACAACATCAGGTTGAGGCCCTTTTATAGTGCGGTTCCTTGTTTAATTCAAATGTTTTAGTATTAAATATAATCGAGTAACATTGTATCATCTTTCTCTTCACAGTTGTGACTGATCCACCAGGTATGTTTACCATATTGAAATTGTAACTTATTGTGCACTGACTGTTGTATGGGAACAGTGGCTTAGCGAATAGCAATAGCAACAACAATACAAACCAAACAACAACAACAAAACATGAGCAACAACAATAACAAAAATAATAACATCAGCAACAGTAATAACAATATCAGCAACAACAACAGCATTAGCAACAACAACATCAGTAATAACAACATCAGCAACGATATCAGTATAAACAACAGCAATAACAATATCACCAACATCAGTAACATCAGCAAAGCAATATCAGCAACAACATCAGCAACAACAACAACAACAGCAGCAACAATATCAGCAACAATAACAACATCAGCAGCATCAGTAACAACATCAGCAATGACAACAATATCAGCAACAACATCAGTAACAACAACAATATCACCTGTGGAGATTATTTCGGTAGAACTTTACCCCTTCAGTTTCAAACATTGTTGTTTAAGTAAAAAATAGGCAGGCGTTCCTAACCCTCGAGTCGGGGGTAGGCCTGGAAACTAGTCACATGTAAGAGGAGAGCATGAGGAGAGGAATTCACATGGCAGACTAAAACCAATGTTTGGAGTTTGTTATTCGGTTTTATAGGGAAACGGATCTGTGAGAATTGTCGGAGCAAACGGAAAACTTAATCCCCGACATCAGCTACAACAACATCAGCAACAAGAACAGTAGTAATACCGATAAAAATAGCAAAAACAACAGCAATAGCAACAGCAATTTCTCTCCGCCGCAATGTATTATTTTCTAATTTACGTGGGACAAAAAAGCGACGACGTTACAATATCTTTTTGTGTCGCGTGTAAAACCACTAATTTATAGCTTGATGAAAAATTATAAGATGTATTCTACTCAAAACAAAACAAGCAGACAAACGTTTTGGTTTCCTTGTGTTCACCCCTCTCAGTCATTTTTCCGTGATATAAGCTTTAATTTATGTTGTATGGTATTGGTAGAGAAAGAAATAACTGTAAATTCACTAATTCTGACAAAACGTTATTCCAAAAGATGACGTAAATGTTACATATTTATACATAATTCAGCCAATTTACTTCAAAATTAAACAACTTCAGAGCGTATTATTAATGTTTCATATCATTCATTCCCATTTTAGAGCCTCCCTCAGTTCCTACAGTACTTCAATGGGCCTTTTGCATTATATATTTAAAGACACTTGTACTAGATCGGTAGTGTTATTAGCAAAACCTGTTTGTAAATGGTATTTTCTACCTCCAATCGATTGTCGATCTTTCAAAAACAGCGTTTTTAAAGACAGCTTGTCATCCAGCATCCATGGCAACTTCTTTGCCATGTGGATTACGAGCTCAATTCATTCGTCAACGAAGTATTATATCATGACGTGACTGTATTATATCAGGACGTGACTGTATTATATCAGGACGTGATCGACTGTATTATATCAGCACGTGACTTTATTATATCAGCACGTGACTGTTTCTTGCAAAAGGCCTATTGAATCTGATCAATTACAACTTACTTTGGCTACTTCCATTCTATTGAACTCAAATATTTTAGTATTAATTATAATCGAGTAACATTTTATCATCTTTCTCTTCACAGTTGTAACTGAGCCACCAGGTATGTTTACCATATTGAAATTGTACACCGACTACTGTTTGGGAAAATTGACATTTCAAATTCAGAACAGTCAAGCAAGTAAGAAGTCATGTTAGAATACTAAATTGCTCAAGGCAAAATTAAGATAAGCAGAGAAAAAATAAACAGCAGGAAGCTAGTTGCTCAGTTACGATTGTAGATATCGTTTTAGAACCGTTTACAAACTCTTTAGTGTATTTTTAGACTTTCAAGCTTTCAATTGGAATTTCGTGCGATGCCAAACGTCAGATCACTCAAGCGGAGCATCACATGTTGCAGAGCTTTGAATAGATGTTCACTCACAAATCGATGACAAAGACTGATTGACAACTGAAGGTGTCTTCAACCTGGTTGAGGCCCTTTTATAGTGCGGTACCTAGTTTAACTCAAATGTTTTAGTATTAATTATAATCGAGTAACATTGTATCATCTTTCTCTTCACAGTTGTGACTGATCCACCTGGTATGTTTACTATATTGAAATTGTAACTTATTGTCCACTGACTGTTGTATGGGAAGATCGAGTTAGCGAATAGCAATAGCAACAACGATAGCAACAAAACAACAACAACAAATCATAAGCAACAACAATAACAACAGTAATAACATCAGCAACAGTAATAACAACAACAGCAACAGTAATAACAACATCAGCAATAGTAACAACAACATTAGGTTGAGGCCCTTTTATAGTGCGGTTCCTTGTTTAACTCAAATGTTTTAGTATTAATTATAATCGAGTAACATTGTATCATCTTTCTCTTCACAGTTGTGACTGATCCACCAGGTATGTTTACCATATTGAAATTGTAACTTATTGTGCACTGACTGTTGTATGGGAAGAACGAGTTAGCGAATAGCAATAGCAACAACAATAGCAACAAAACAACAACAACAAATCATAAGCAACAACAATAACAACAGTAATAACATCAGCAACAGTAATAACAACAACAGCAACAGTAATAACAACATCAGCAACAGTAACAACAACATCAGGTTGAGGCCCTTTTATAGTGCGGTACCTAGTTTAACTCAAATGTTTCAGTATTAATTATAATCGAGTAACATTGTATCATCTTTCTCTTCACAGTTGTGACTGATCCACCAGGTATGTTTACCATATTGAAATTGTAACTTATTGTGCACTGACTGTTGTATGGGAACATTGGCTTAGCGAATAGCAATAGCAACAACAAAACAACAACAGCAATAGCAACAACAACATCAGCAACAAAAAAAACATAAGGAACAACAACAACAACAATAGCAACAACATCAGCAAAACAATAATACCAACAACAGGAACAACATCAGTAACAATAATATCAGCAACAACAACATCAGCAAAAAACAACAATAATTATCAGAGGGCCTTTTATGGTGCGGTTCCTTGTTTAACTCAAATGTTTTAGTATTAATTATAATCGAGTAACATTGTATCATCTTTCTCTTCACAGTAGTGACTGATCCACCTGGTATGTTTACTATATTGAAATTGTAACTTATTGTGCACTGAATGTTGTATGGGAACATCGAGTTAGCGAATAGCAATAGCAACAACAATAGCAACAAATCAACAACAACAAATCATAAGCAACAACAATAACAACAGTAATAACATCAGCAACAGTAATAACAACAACAGCAACAGTAATAACAACATCAGCAACAGTAACAACAACATCAGGTTGAGGCCCTTTTATAGTGCGGTTCCTTGTTTAACTCAAATGTTTTAGTATTAACTATAATCGAGTAACATTGTATCATCTTTCTCTTCACAGTTGTGACTGATCCACCAGGTATGTTTACCATATTGAAATTATAACTTATTGTGCACTGACTGTTGTATGGGAAGATCGAGTTAGCGAATAGCAATAGCAACAACAATAGCAACAAAACAACAACAACAAATCATAAGCAACAACAACAACAATAGCAACAACATCAGCAACAACAATAACAACAACAAGAGGAACAACATAAGTAACAATAACATCAGCAACAACAACATCAGCAAAAAACAACAATAATTATCAGAGGGCATTTTATAGTGCGGTTCCTTGTTTAACTCAAATGTTTTAGTATTAATTATAATCGAGTAACATTTTATCATCTTTCTCTTCACAGTTGTGACTGATCCACCAGATATGTTTACCATATTGAAATTGTAACTTATTGTGCACTGACTGTTGTATGGGAACATTGGCTTACCGAATAGCAATAGCAACAACAAAACAACAACAGCAATAGCAACAGCAACATCAGCAACAACAAAAACATAAAGAACAACAACAACAACAATAGCAACAACATCAGCAACAACAATAACAACAACAACAGGAACAACATCAGTAACAATAACATCAGCAACAACAACATCAGCAAAAAACAACAATTATTATCGGAGGGCCTTTTATAGTGCGGTTCCTTGTTTAACTCAAATGTTTTAGTATTAATTATAATCGAGTAACATTGTATCATCTTTCTCTTCACAGTAGTGACTGATCCACCTGGTATGTTTACTATATTGAAATTGTAACTTATTGTGCACTGACTGTTGTATGGGAAGATCGAGTTAGCGAATAGCAATAGCAACAACAATAGGAACAAAACAACAACAACAAATCATAAGCAACAACAATAACAACAGTAATAACATCAGCAACAGTAATAACAACAACAGCAACAGTAATAACAACAACAGCAACAGTAATAACAACATCAGCAACAGTAACAACAACAACAGCAACAGTAATAACAACATCAGCAACAGTAATAACAACATCAGGTTGAGGTCCTTTTATAGTGCGGTTCCTTGTTTAACTCAAATGTTTTAGTATTAATTATAATCGAGTAACATTGTATCATCTTTCTCTTCACAGTTGTGACTGATCCACCTGGTATGTTTACTATATTGAAATTGTAACTTATTGTGCACTGAATGTTGTATGGGAACATCGAGTTAGCGAATAGCAATAGCAACAACAATAGCAACAAATCAACAACAACAAATCATAAGCAACAACAATAACAACAGTAATAACATCAGCAACAGTAATAACAACAACAGCAACAGTAATAACAACAACAGCAACAGTAATAACAACATAAGCAACAGTAATAACAACAACAGCAACAGTAATAACAACATCAGCAACAGTAACAACAACAACAACAGCAATAACAATATCACCAACATCAGTAACATCAGCAAAGCAATATCAGCAACAACATCAGCAACAACAACAACAACAGCAGCAACAATATCAGCAACACTAACAACATCAGCAGCATCAGTAACAACATCAGCAATGACAACAATATCAGCAACAACATCAGTAACAACAACAATATCACCTGTGGAGAATATTTCGGTAGAACTTTACCCCTTCAGTTTCAAACATTGTTGTTTAAGTAAAAAATAGGCAGGCGTTCCTAGCCCTCGAGTCGGGGGTAGGCCTGGAAACTAGTCACATGTAAGAGGAGAGCATGAGTAGAGGAATTAACATGGCAGACTAAAACCAATGTTTGGAGTTTGTTATTCGGTTTTATAGGGAAACGGATCTGTGAGAATTGTCGGAGCAAACGGAAAACTTAATCCCCGACATCAGCAACAACAACATCAGCAACAAGAACAGTAGTAATACCGATAAAAATAGCAAAAACAACAGCAATAGCAACAGCAATTTCTCTCCGCCGCAATGTATTATTTTCTAATTTACGTTGGACAAAAAAGCGACGACGTTACAATATCTTTTTGTGTCGCGTGTAAAACCACTAATTTATAGCTTGATGAAAAATTATAAGATGTATTCTACTCAAAACAAAACAAGCAAACAAACATTTTGGTTTCCTTGTGTTCACCCCTCTCAGTCATTTTTCCGTGATATAAGCTTTAATTTATGTTGTATGGTATTGGTAGAGAAAGAAATAACTGTAAATTCACTAATTCTGACAAAACGTTATTCCAAAAGATGACGTAAATGTTACATATTTATACATAATTCAGCCAATTTACTTCAAAATTAAACAACTTCAGAGCGTATTATTAATGTTTCATATCATTCATTCCCATTTTAGAGCCTCCCTCAGTTCCTACAGTACTTCAATGGGCCTTTTGCATTATATATTTAAAGACACTTGTACTAGATCGGTAGTGTTATTAGCAAAACCTGTTTGTAAATGGTATTTTCTACCTCCAATCGATTGTCGATCTTTCAAAAACAGCGTTTTTAAAGACAGCTTGTCATCCAGCATCCATGGCAACTTCTTTGCCATGTGGATTACGAGCTCAATTCATTCGTCAACGAAGTATTATATCATGACGTGACTGTATTATATCAGGACGTGACTGTATTATATCAGGACGTGATCGACTGTATTATATCAGCACGTGACTTTATTATATCAGCACGTGACTGTTTCTTGCAAAAGGCCTATTGAATCTGATCAATTACAACTTACTTTGGCTACTTCCATTCTATTTAACTCAAATATTTTAGTATTAATTATAATCGAGTAACATTTTATCATCTTTCTCTTCACAGTTGTAACTGAGCCACCAGGTATGTTTACCATATTGAAATTGTACACCGACTACTGTTTGGGAAAATTGACATTTCAAATTCAGAACAGTCAAGCAAGTAAGAAGTCATGTTAGAATACTAAATTGCTCAAGGCAAAATTAAGATAAGCAGAGAAAAAATAAACAGCAGGAAGCTAGTTGCTCAGTTACGATTGTAGATATCGTTTTAGAACCGTTTACAAACTCTTTAGTGTATTTTTAGACTTTCAAGCTTTCAATTGGAATTTCGTGCGATGCCAAACGTCAGATCACTCAAGCGGAGCATCACATGTTGCAGAGCTTTGAATAGATGTTCACTCACAAATCGATGACAAAGACTGATTGACAACTGAAGGTGTCTTCAACCTGGTTGAGGCCCTTTTATAGTGCGGTACCTAGTTTAACTCAAATGTTTTAGTATTAATTATAATCGAGTAACATTGTATCATCTTTCTCTTCACAGTTGTGACTGATCCACCTGGTATGTTTACTATATTGAAATTGTAACTTATTGTCCACTGACTGTTGTATGGGAAGATCGAGTTAGCGAATAGCAATAGCAACAACGATAGCAACAAAACAACAACAACAAATCATAAGCAACAACAATAACAACAGTAATAACATCAGCAACAGTAATAACAACAACAGCAACAGTAATAACAACATCAGCAATAGTAACAACAACATTAGGTTGAGGCCCTTTTATAGTGCGGTTCCTTGTTTAACTCAAATGTTTTAGTATTAATTATAATCGAGTAACATTGTATCATCTTTCTCTTCACAGTTGTGACTGATCCACCAGGTATGTTTACCATATTGAAATTGTAACTTATTGTGCACTGACTGTTGTATGGGAAGAACGAGTTAGCGAATAGCAATAGCAACAACAATAGCAACAAAACAACAACAACAAATCATAAGCAACAACAATAACAACAGTAATAACATCAGCAACAGTAATAACAACAACAGCAACAGTAATAACAACATCAGCAACAGTAACAACAACATCAGGTTGAGGCCCTTTTATAGTGCGGTTCCTTGTTTAACTCAAATGTTTTAGTATTAATTATAATCGAGTAACATTGTATCATCTTTCTCTTCGCAGTTGTGACTGATCCACCAGGTATGTTTACCATATTGAAATTGTAACTTATTGTGCAGTGACTGTTGTATGGGAACATTGGCTTAGCGAATAGCAATAGCAACAACAAAACAACAACAGCAATAGCAACAGCAACATCAGCAACAACAAAAAGATAAGGAACAACAACAACAACTATAGCAACAACATCAGCAACAACAATAACAACAACAACAGGAACAACATCAGTAACAATAACATCAGCAACAACAACATCAGCAAAAAAAACAATAATTATCAGAGGGCCTTTTATGGTGCGGTTCCTTGTTTAACTCAAACGTTTTAGTATTAATTATAATCGAGTAACATTGTATTATCTTTCTCTTCACAGTTGTGACTGATCCACCAGGTATGTTTACCATATTGAAATTGTAACTTATTGTGCACTGACTGTTGTATGGGAACATTGGCTTAGCGAATAGCAATAGCAACAACAAAACAACAACAGCAATAGCAACAGCAACATCAGCAACAACAAAAACATAAAGAACAACAACAACAACAATAGCAACAACATCAGCAACAACAATAACAACAACAACAGGAACAACATCAGTAACAATAACATCAGCAACAACAACATCAGCAAAAAACAACAATAATTATCGGAGGGCCTTTTATAGTGCGGTTCCTTGTTTAACTCAAATGTTTTAGTATTAATTATAATCGAGTAACATTGTATCATCTTTCTCTTCACAGTAGTGACTGATCCACCTGGTATGTTTACTATATTGAAATTGTAACTTATTGTGCACTGACTGTTGTATGGTAAGATCAAGTTAGCGAATAGCAATAGCAACAACGATAGCAACAAAACAACAACAACAAATCATAAGCAACAACAATAACAACAGTAATAACATCAGCAACAGTAATAACAACAACAGCAACAGTAATAACAAGAACAGCAACAGTAACAACAACAGCAACAGTAATAACAACATCAGCAACAGTAACAACAACATCAGGTTGAGGCCCTTTTATAGTGCGGTTCCTTGTTTAATTCAAATGTTTTAGTATTAAATATAATCGAGTAACATTGTATCATCTTTCTCTTCACAGTTGTGACTGATCCACCAGGTATGTTTACCATATTGAAATTGTAACTTATTGTGCACTGACTGTTGTATGGGAACATTGGCTTAGCGAATAGCAATAGCATCAACAATAGAAACAAAACAACAACAACAAAACATAAGCAACAACAATAACAACAATAATAACATCAGCAACAGTAATAACAATATCAGCAACAACAACAGCATTAGCAACAACAACATCAGTAATAACAACATCAGCAACAATATCAGTAACAACAACAGCAATAACAATATCACCAACATCAGTAACATCAGCAAAGCAATATCAGCAACAACATCAGCAACAACAACAACAACAGCAGCAACAATATCAGCAACAATAACAACATCAGCAGCATCAGTAACAACATCACCAATGACAACAATATCAGCAACAACATCAGTAACAACAACAATATCACCTGTGGAGAATATTTCGGTAGAACTTTACCCCTTCAGTTTCAAACATTGTTGTTTAAGTAAAAAATAGGCAGGCGTTCCTAAGACTAAAGTCGAGGGTAGGCCTGGAAACTAGTCACATGTAAGAGGAGAGCATGAGGAGAGGAATTAACATGGCAGACTAAAACCAATGTTTGGAGTTTGTTATTCGGTTTTATAGGGAAACGGATCTGTGAGAATTGTCGGAGCAAACGGAAAACTTAATCCCCGACATCAGCAACAACAACATCAGCAACAACAAGATTAGCATCAACATCAGCAACAAGAACAGTAGTAATACCGATAAAAATAGCAAAAACAACAGCAATAGCAACAGCAATTTCTCTCCGCCGCAATGCATTATTTTCTAATTTACGTGGGACAAAAAAGCGACGACGTTACAATATATGTTTGTGTCGCGTGTAAAACCACTAATTTATAGCTTGATGAAAAATTATAAGATGTATTCTACTCAAAACAAAACAAGCAAACAAACATTTTGGTTTCCTTGTGTTAACCCCTCTCAGTCATTTTTCCGTGATATAAGCTTTAATTTATGTTGTATGGTATTTGTAGAGAAAGAAATAACTGTAAATTCACTAAATCTGACAAAACGTTATTCCAAAAGATGACGTAAATGTTACATATTTATACATAATTCAGCCAATTTACTTCAAAATTAAACGACTTCAGAGCGTATTATTAATGTTTCATATCATTCATTCCCATTTTAGAGCCTCCCTCAGTTCCTACAGTACTTCAATGGGCCTTTTGCATTATATATTTAAAGACACTTGTACTAGATCGGTAGTGTTATTAGCAAAACCTGTTTGTAAATGGTATTTTCTACCTCCAATCGATTGTCGATCTTTCAAAAACAGCGTTTTTAAAGACAGCTTGTCATCCAGCATCCATGGCAACTTCTTTGCCATGTGGATTACGAGCTCAATTCATTCGTCAACGAAGTATTATATCATGACGTGACTGTATTATATCAGGACGTGACTGTATTATATCAGGACGTGATCGACTGTATTATATCAGCACGTGACTTTATTATATCAGCACGTGACTGTTTCTTGCAAAAGGCCTATTGAATCTGATCAATTACAACTTACTTTGGCTACTTCCATTCTATTTAACTCAAATATTTTAGTATTAATTATAATCGAGTAACATTTTATCATCTTTCTCTTCACAGTTGTAACTGAGCCACCAGGTATGTTTACCATATTGAAATTGTACACCGACTACTGTTTGGGAAAATTGACATTTCAAATTCAGAACAGTCAAGCAAGTAAGAAGTCATGTTAGAATACTAAATTGCTCAAGGCAAAATTAAGATAAGCAGAGATAAAATAAACAGCAGGAAGCTAGTTGCTCAGTTACGATTGTAGATATCGTTTTAGAACCGTTTACAAACTCTTTAGTGTATTTTTAGACTTTCAAGCTTTCAATTGGAATTTCGCGCGATGCCAAACGTCAGATCACTCAAGCGGAGCATCACATGTTGCAGAGCTTTGAATAGATGTTCACTCACAAATCGATGACAAAGACTGATTGACAACTGAAGGTGTCTTCAACCTGGTTGAGGCCCTTTTATAGTGCGGTACCTAGTTTAACTCAAATGTTTCAGTATTAATTATAATCGAGTAACATTGTATCATCTTTCTCTTCACAGTTGTGACTTATCCACTTGGTATGTTTACTATATTGAAATTGTAACTTATTGTGCACTGACTGTTGTATGGGAACATCGAGTTAGCGAATAGCAATAGCAACAACAATAGCCACAAAACAACAACAACAAATCATAAGCAACAACAATAACAACAGTAATAACATCAGCAACAGTAATAACAACAACAGCAACAGTAATAACAACAACAGCAACAGTAATAACAACATCAGCAACAGTAATAACAACAACAGCAACAGTAATAAAAACATCAGCAACAGTAATAAAAACATCAGGTTGAGGTCCTTTTATGGTGCGGTTCCTTGTTTAACTCAAATGTTTTAGTATTAATTATAATCGAGTAACATTGTATCATCTTTCTCTTCACAGTTGTGACTGATCCACCTGGTATATTTACTATATTGAAATTGTAACTTATTGTGCACTGAATGTTGTATGGGAACATCGAGTTAGCGAATAGCAATAGCAACAACAATAGCAACAAATCAACAACAACAAATCATAAGCAACAACAATAACAACAGTAATAACATCAGCAACAGTAATAACAACAACAGCAACAGTAATAACAACAACAGCAACAGTAATAACAACATCAGCAACAGTAATAACAACAACAGCAACAGTAATAACAACATCAGCAACAGTAACAACAACATCAGGTTGAGGCCCTTTTATAGTGCGGTTCCTTGTTTAATTCAAATGTTTTAGTATTAAATATAATCGAGTAACATTGTATCATCTTTCTCTTCACAGTTGTGACTGATCCACCAGGTATGTTTACCATATTGAAATTGTAACTTATTGTGCACTGACTGTTGTATGGGAACATTGGCTTAGCGAATAGCAATAGCAACAACAATAGAAACAAAACAACAACAACAAAACATAAGCAACAACAATAACAACAATAATAACATCAGCAACAGTAATAACAATATCAGCAACAACAACAGCATTAGCAACAACAACATCAGTAATAACAACATCAGCAACAATATCAGTAACAACAACAGCAATAATAATATCACCAACATCAGTAACATCAGCAAAGCAATATCAGCAACAACATCAGCAACAACAACAACAACAGCAGCAACAATATCAGCAACAATAACAACATCAGCAGCATCAGTAACAACATCAGCAATGACAACAATATCAGCAACAACATCAGTAACAACAACAATATCACCTGTGGAGAATATTTCGGTAGAACTTTACCCCTTCAGTTTCAAACATTGTTGTTTAAGTAAAAAATAGGCAGGCGTTCCTAAGACTAATGACGAGGGTAGGCCTGGAAACTAGTCACATGTAAGAGGAGAGCATGAGGAGAGGAATTAACATGGCAGACTAAAACCAATGTTTGGAGTTTGTTATTCGGTTTTATAGGGAAACGGATCTGTGAGAATTGTCGGAGCAAACGGAAAACTTAATCCCCGACATCAGCAACAACAACATCAGCAACAACAATATTAGCATCAACATCAGCAACAAGAACAGTAGTAATACCGATAAAAATAGCAAAAACAACAGCAATAGCAACAGCAATTTCTCTCCGCCGCAATGTATTATTTTCTAATTTACGTGGGACAAAAAAGCGACGACGTTACAATATCTTCTTGTGTCGCGTGTAAAACCACTAATTTATAGCTTGATGAAAAATTATAAGATGTATTCTACTCAAAACAAAACAAGCAAACAAACATTTTGGTTTCCTTGTGTTCACCCCTCTCAGTCATTTTTCCGTGATATATGCTTTAATTTATGTTGTATGGTATTGGTAGAGAAAGAAATAACTGTAAATTCACTAATTCTGACAAAACGTTATTCCAAAAGATGACGTAAATGTTACATATTTATACATAATTCAGCCAATTTACTTCAAAATTAAACGACTTCAGAGCGTATTATTAATGTTTCATATCATTCATTCCCATTTTAGAGCCTCCCTCAGTTCCTACAGTACTTCAATGGGCCTTTTGCATTATATATTTAAAGACACTTGTACTAGATCGGTAGTGTTATTAGCAAAACCTGTTTGTAAATGGTATTTTCTACCTCCAATCGATTGTCGATCTTTCAAAAACAGCGTTTTTAAAGACAGCTTGTCATCCAGCATCCATGGCAACTTCTTTGCCATGTGGATTACGAGCTCAATTCATTCGTCAACGAAGTATTATATCATGACGTGACTGTATTATATCAGGACGTGACTGTATTATATCAGGACGTGATCGACTGTATTATATCAGCACGTGACTTTATTATATCAGCACGTGACTGTTTCTTGCAAAAGGCCTATTGAATCTGATCAATTACAACTTACTTTGGCTACTTCCATTCTATTTAACTCAAATATTTTAGTATTAATTATAATCGAGTAACATTTTATCATCTTTCTCTTCACAGTTGTAACTGAGCCACCAGGTATGTTTACCATATTGAAATTGTACACCGACTACTGTTTGGGAAAATTGACATTTCAAATTCAGAACAGTCAAGCAAGTAAGAAGTCATGTTAGAATACTAAATTGCTCAAGGCAAAATTAAGATAAGCAGAGATAAAATAAACAGCAGGAAGCTAGTTGCTCAGTTACGATTGTAGATATCGTTTTAGAACCGTTTACAAACTCTTTAGTGTATTTTTAGACTTTCAAGCTTTCAATTGGAATTTCGCGCGATGCCAAACGTCAGATCACTCAAGCGGAGCATCACATGTTGCAGAGCTTTGAATAGATGTTCAATCACAAATCGATGACAAAGACTGATTGACAACTGAAGGTGTCTTCAACCTGGTTGAGGCCCTTTTATAGTGCGGTACCTAGTTTAACTCAAATGTTTCAGTATTAATTATAATCGAGTAACATTGTATCATCTTTCTCTTCACAGTTGTGACTGATCCACTTGGTATGTTTACTATATTGAAATTGTAACTTATTGTGCACTGACTGTTGTATGGGAACATCGAGTTAGCGAATAGCAATAGCAACAACAATAGCCACAAAACAACAACAACAAATCATAAGCAACAACAATAACAACAGTAATAACATCAGCAACAGTAATAACAACAACAGCAACAGTAATAACAACAACAGCAACAGAAATAACAACATCAGCAACAGTAATAACAACAACAGCAACAGTAATAAAAACATCAGCAACAGTAATAAAAACATCAGGTTGAGGTCCTTTTATGGTGCGGTTCCTTGTTTAACTCAAATGTTTTAGTATTAATTATAATCGAGTAACATTGTATCATCTTTCTCTTCACAGTTGTGACTGATCCACCTGGTATATTTACTATATTGAAATTGTAACTTATTGTGCACTGAATGTTGTATGGGAACATCGAGTTAGCGAATAGCAATAGCAACAACAATAGCAACAAATCAACAACAACAAATCATAAGCAACAACAATAACAACAGTAATAACATCAGCAACAGTAATAACAACAACAGCAACAGTAATAACAACAACAGCAACAGTAATAACAACATCAGCAACAGTAATAACAACAACAGCAACAGTAATAACAACATCAGCAACAGTAACAACAACATCAGGTTGAGGCCCTTTTATAGTGCGGTTCCTTGTTTAATTCAAATGTTTTAGTATTAAATATAATCGAGTAACATTGTATCATCTTTCTCTTCACAGTTGTGACTGATCCACCAGGTATGTTTACCATATTGAAATTGTAACTTATTGTGCACTGACTGTTGTATGGGAACATTGGCTTAGCGAATAGCAATAGCAACAACAATAGAAACAAAACAACAACAACAAAACATAAGCAACAACAATAACAACAATAATAACATCAGCAACAGTAATAACAATATCAGCAACAACAACAGCATTAGCAACAACAACATCAGTAATAACAACATCAGCAACAATATCAGTAACAACAACAGCAATAATAATATCACCAACATCAGTAACATCAGCAAAGCAATATCAGCAACAACATCAGCAACAACAACAACAACAGCAGCAACAATATCAGCAACAATAACAACATCAGCAGCATCAGTAACAACATCAGCAATGACAACAATATCAGCAACAACATCAGTAACAACAACAATATCACCTGTGGAGAATATTTCGGTAGAACTTTACCCCTTCAGTTTCAAACATTGTTGTTTAAGTAAAAAATAGGCAGGCGTTCCTAAGACTAATGACGAGGGTAGGCCTGGAAACTAGTCACATGTAAGAGGAGAGCATGAGGAGAGGAATTAACATGGCAGACTAAAACCAATGTTTGGAGTTTGTTATTCGGTTTTATAGGGAAACGGATCTGTGAGAATTGTCGGAGCAAACGGAAAACTTAATCCCCGACATCAGCAACAACAACATCAGCAACAACAATATTAGCATCAACATCAGCAACAAGAACAGTAGTAATACCGATAAAAATAGCAAAAACAACAGCAATAGCAACAGCAATTTCTCTCCGCCGCAATGTATTATTTTCTAATTTACGTGGGACAAAAAAGCGACGACGTTACAATATCTTCTTGTGTCGCGTGTAAAACCACTAATTTATAGCTTGATGAAAAATTATAAGATGTATTCTACTCAAAACAAAACAAGCAAACAAACATTTTGGTTTCCTTGTGTTCACCCCTCTCAGTCATTTTTCCGTGATATATGCTTTAATTTATGTTGTATGGTATTGGTAGAGAAAGAAATAACTGTAAATTCACTAATTCTGACAAAACGTTATTCCAAAAGATGACGTAAATGTTACATATTTATACATAATTCAGCCAATTTACTTCAAAATTAAACAACTTCAGAGCGTATTATTAATGTTTCATATCATTCATTCCCATTTTAGAGCCTCCCTCAGTTCCTACAGTACTTCAATGGGCCTTTTGCATTATATATTTAAAGACACTTGTACTAGATCGGTAGTGTTATTAGCAAAACCTGTTTGTAAATGGTATTTTCTACCTCCAATCGATTGTCGATCTTTCAAAATCAGCGTTTTTAAAGACAGCTTGTCATCCAGCATCCATGGCAACTTCTTTCCCATGTGGATTACGAGCTCAATTCATTCGTCAACGAAGTATTATATCATGACGTGACTGTATTATATCAGGACGTGATCGACTGTATTATATCAGCACGTGACTTTATTATATCAGCACGTGACTGTTTCTTGCAAAAGGCCTATTGAATCTGATCAATTACAACTTACTTTGGCTACTTCCATTCTATTTAACTCAAATATTTTAGTATTAATTATAATCGAGTAACATTTTATCATCTTTCTCTTCACAGTTGTAACTGAGCCACCAGGTATGTTTACCATATTGAAATTGTACACCGACTACTGTTTGGGAAAATTGACATTTCAAATTCAGAACAGTCAAGCAAGTAAGAAGTCATGTTAGAATACTAAATTGCTCAAGGCAAAATTAAGATAAGCAGAGATAAAATAAACAGCAGGAAGCTAGTGGCTCAGTTACGATTGTAGATATCGTTTTAGAACCGTTTACAAACTCTTTAGTGTATTTTTAGACTTTCAAGCTTTCAATTGGAATTTCGCGCGATGCCAAACGTCAGATCACTCAAGCGGAGCATCACATGTTGCAGAGCTTTGAATAGATGTTCACTCACAAATCGATGACAAAGACTGATTGACAACTGAAGGTGTCTTCAACCTGGTTGAGGCCCTTTTATAGTGCGGTACCTAGTTTAACTCAAATGTTTCAGTATTAATTATAATCGAGTAACATTGTATCATCTTTCTCTTCACAGTTGTGACTGATCCACTTGGTATGTTTACTATATTGAAATTGTAACTTATTGTGCACTGACTGTTGTATGGGAACATCGAGTTAGCGAATAGCAATAGCAACAACAATAGCCACAAAACAACAACAACAAATCATAAGCAACAACAATAACAACAGTAATAACATCAGCAACAGTAATAACAACAACAGCAACAGTAATAACAACAACAGCAACAGTAATAACAACATCAGCAACAGTAATAACAACAACAGCAACAGTAATAAAAACATCAGCAACAGTAATAAAAACATCAGGTTGAGGTCCTTTTATGGTGCGGTTCCTTGTTTAACTCAAATGTTTTAGTATTAATTATAATCGAGTAACATTGTATCATCTTTCTCTTCACAGTTGTGACTGATCCACCTGGTATATTTACTATATTGAAATTGTAACTTATTGTGCACTGAATGTTGTATGGGAACATCGAGTTAGCGAATAGCAATAGCAACAACAATAGCAACAAATCAACAACAACAAATCATAAGCAACAACAATAACAACAGTAATAACATCAGCAACAGTAATAACAACAACAGCAACAGTAATAACAACAACAGCAACAGTAATAACAACATCAGCAACAGTAATAACAACAACAGCAACAGTAATAACAACATCAGCAACAGTAATAACAACATCAGCAACAGTAACAACAACATCAGGTTGAGGCCCTTTTATTGTGCGGTTCCTTGATTAACTCAAATGTTTTAGTATTAATTATAATCGAGTAACATTGTATCATCTTTCTCTTCACAGTTGTGAGTGATCCACCAGGTATGTTTACCATATTGAAATTGTAACTTATTGTGCAGTGACTGTTGTATGGGAACATTGGCTTAGCGAATAGCAATAGCAACAACAAAACAACAACAGCAATAGCAACAGCAACATCAGCAACAACAAAAAGATAAGGAACAACAACAACAACTATAGCAACAACATCAGCAACAACAATAACAACAACAACAGGAACAACATCAGTAACAATAACATCAGCAACAACAACATCAGCAAAAAAACACAATAATTATGAGAGGGCCTTTTATGGTGCGGTTCCTTGTTTAACTCAAACGTTTTAGTATTAATTATAATCGAGTAACATTGTATTATCTTTCTCTTCACAGTTGTGACTGATCCACCAGGTATGTTTACCATATTGAAATTGTAACTTATTGTGCACTGACTGTTGTATGGGAACATTGGCTTAGCGAATAGCAATAGCAACAACAAAACAACAACAGCAATAGCAACAGCAACATCAGCAACAACAAAAACATAAAGAACAACAACAACAACAATAGCAACAACATCAGCAACAACAATAACAACAACAACAGGAACAACATCAGTAACAATAACATCAGCAACAACAACATCAGCAAAAAACAACAATAATTATCGGAGGGCCTTTTATAGTGCGGTTCCTTGTTTAACTCAAATGTTTTAGTATTAATTATAATCGAGTAACATTGTATCATCTTTCTCTTCACAGTAGTGACTGATCCACCTGGTATGTTTACTATATTGAAATTGTAACTTATTGTGCACTGACTGTTGTATGGTAAGATCAAGTTAGCGAATAGCAATAGCAACAACGATAGCAACAAAACAACAACAACAAATCATAAGCAACAACAATAACAACAGTAATAACATCAGCAACAGTAATAACAACAACAGCAACAGTAATAACAACAACAGCAACAGTAACAACAACAGCAACAGTAATAACAACATCAGCAACAGTAACAACAACATCAGGTTGAGGCCCTTTTATAGTGCGGTTCCTTGTTTAATTCAAATGTTTTAGTATTAAATATAATCGAGTAACATTGTATCATCTTTCTCTTCACAGTTGTGACTGATCCACCAGGTATGTTTACCATATTGAAATTGTAACTTATTGTGCACTGACTGTTGTATGGGAACATTGGCTTAGCGAATAGCAATAGCATCAACAATAGAAACAAAACAACAACAACAAAACATAAGCAACAACAATAACAACAATAATAACATCAGCAACAGTAATAACAATATCAGCAACAACAACAGCATTAGCAACAACAACATCAGTAATAACAACATCAGCAACAATATCAGTAACAACAACAGCAATAACAATATCACCAACATCAGTAATATCAGCAAAAGCAATATCAGCAACAACATCAGCAACAACGACAACAACAGCAGCAACAATATCAGCAACAATAACAACATCAGCAGCATCAGTAACAACATCAGCAATGACAACAATATCAGCAACAACATCAGTAACAACAACAATATCACCTGTGGAGAATATTTCGGTAGAACTTTACCCCTTCAGTTTCAAACATTGTTGTTTAAGTAAAAAATAGGCAGGCGTTCCTAAGACTAAGGTCGAGGGTAGGCCTGGAAACTAGTCACATGTAAGAGGAGAGCATGAGGAGAGGAATTAACATGGCAGACTAAAACCAATGTTTGGAGTTTGTTATTCGGTTTTATAGGGAAACGGATCTGTGAGAATTGTCGGAGCAAACGGAAAACTTAATCCCCGACATCAGCAACAACAACATCAGCAACAACAAGATTAGCATCAACATCAGCAACAAGAACAGTAGTAATACCGATAAAAATAGCAAAAACAACAGCAATAGCAACAGCAATTTCTCTCCGCCGCAATGTATTATTTTCTAATTTACGTGGGACAAAAAAGCGACGACGTTACAATATATTTTTGTGTCGCGTGTAAAACCACTAATTTATAGCTTGATGAAAAATTATAAGATGTATTCTACTCAAAACAAAACAAGCAAACAAACATTTTGGTTTCCTTGTGTTAACCCCTCTCAGTCATTTTTCCGTGATATAAGCTTTAATTTATGTTGTATGGTATATGTAGAGAAAGAAATAACTGTAAATTCACTAAATCTGACAAAACGTTATTCCAAAAGATGACGTAAATGTTACATATTTATACATAATTCAGCCAATTTACTTCAAAATTAAACGACTTCAGAGCGTATTATTAATGTTTCATATCATTCATTCCCATTTTAGAGCCTCCCTCAGTTCCTACAGTACTTCAATGGGCCTTTTGCATTATATATTTAAAGACACTTGTACTAGATCGGTAGTGTTATTAGCAAAAACTGTTTGTAAATGGTATTTTCTACCTCCAATCGATTGTCGATCTTTCAAAAACAGCGTTTTTAAAGACAGCTTGTCATCCAGCATCCATGGCAACTTCTTTCCCATGTGGATTACGAGCTCAATTCATTCGTCAACGAAGTATTATATCATGATGTGACTGTATTATATCAGGACGTGACTGTATTATATCAGGACGTGATCGACTGTATTATATCAGCACGTGACTTTATTATATCAGCACGTGACTGTTTCTTGCAAAAGGCCTATTGAATCTGATCAATTACAACTTACTTTGGCTACTTCCATTCTATTTAACTCAAATATTTTAGTATTAATTATAATCGAGTAACATTTTATCATCTTTCTCTTCACAGTTGTAACTGAGCCACCAGGTATGTTTACCATATTGAAATTGTACACCGACTACTGTTTGGGAAAATTGACATTTCAAATTCAGAACAGTCAAGCAAGTAAGAAGTCATGTTAGAATACTAAATTGCTCAAGGCAAAATTAAGATAAGCAGAGATAAAATAAACAGCAGGAAGCTAGTTGCTCAGTTACGATTGTAGATATCGTTTTAGAACCGTTTACAAACTCTTTAGTGTATTTTTAGACTTTCAAGCTTTCAATTGGAATTTCGCGCGATGCTAAACGTCAGATCACTCAAGCGGAGCATCACATGTTGCAGAGCTTTGAATAGATGTTCACTCACAAATCGATGACAAAGACTGATTGACAACTGAAGGTGTCTTCAACCTGGTTGAGGCCCTTTTATAGTGCGGTTCCTTGTTTAACTCAAATGTTTTAGTATTAATTATAATCGAGTAACATTGTATCATCTTTCTCTTCACAGTTGTGACTGAACCACCAGGTATGTTTACCATATTGAAATTGTAACTTATTGTGCACTGACTGTTGTATGGGAAGAACGAGTTAGCGAATAGCAATAGCAACAACAATAGCAACAAAACAACAACAACAAATCATAAGCAACAACAATAACACCAGTAATAACATCAGCAACAGTAATAACAACAACAGCAACAGTAATAACAACATCAGCAACAGTAACAACAACATCAGGTTGAGGCCCTTTTATAGTGCGGTTCCTTGTTTAACTCAAATGTTTTAATATTAATTATAATCGAGTAACATTGTATCATCTTTCTCTTCACAGTTGTGACTGATCCACCTGGTATGTTTACCATATTGAAATTGTAACTTATTGTGCACTGACTGTTGTATGGGAACATTGGCTTAGCGAATAGCAATAGCAACAACAAAACAACAACAGCAATAGCAACAGCAACAGCAACATCAGCAACAACAAAAAGATAAGGAACAACAACAACAACTATAGCAACAGCAACAACAATAACAACAACAACAGGAACAACATCAGTAACAAAAACATCAGCAACAACAACATCAGCAAAAAACAACAATAATTATCAGAGGGCCTTTTATGGTGCGGTTCCTTGTTTAAGTCAAATGTTTTAGTATTAATTATAATCGAGTAACATTGTATTATCTTTCTCTTCACAGTTGTGACTGATCCACCAGGTATGTTTACCATATTGAAATTGTAACTTATTGTGCACTGACTGTTGTATGGGAACATTGGCTTAGCGAATAGCAATAGCAACAACAAAACAACAACAGCAATAGCAACAGCAACATCAGCAACAACAAAACATAAAGAACAACAACAACAACAATAGCAACAACATCAGCAACAACAATAACAACAACAACAGGAACAACATCAGTAACAATAACATCAGCAACAACAACATCAGCAAAAAACAACAATAATTATCGGAGGGCCTTTTATAGTGCGGTTCCTTGTTTAACTCAAATGTTTTAGTATTAATTATAATCGAGTAACATTGTATCATCTTTCTCTTCACAGTTGTGACTGATCCACCTGGTATGTTTACTATATTGAAATTGTAACTTATTGTGCACTGAATGTTGTATGGGAACATCGAGTTAGCGAATAGCAATAGCAACAACAAAACAACAACAGCAATAGCAACAGCAACATCAGCAACAACAAAAAGATAAGGAACAACAACAACAACTATAGCAACAACATCAGCAACAACAATAACAACAACAACAGGAACAACATCAGTAACAAAAACATCAGCAACAACAACATCAGCAAAAAACAACAATAATTATCAGAGGGCCTTTTATGGTGCGGTTCCTTGTTTAAGTCAAATGTTTTAGTATTAATTATAATCGAGTAACATTGTATCATCTTTCTCTTCACAGTTGTGACTGATCCACCTGGTATGTTTACTATATTGAAATTGTAACTTATTGTGCACTGAATGTTGTATGGGAACATCGAGTTAGCGAATAGCAGTAGCAACAACAATAGCAACAAATCAACAACAACAAATCATAAGCAACAACAATAACAACAGTAATAACATCAGCAACAGTAATAACAACAACAGCAACAGTAATAACAACAACAGCAACAGTAATAACAACATCAGCAACAGTAACAAGAACATCAGGTTGATGCCCTTTTATAGTGCGGTTCCTTGTTTAACTCATATGTTTTAGTATTAATTATAATCGAGTAACATTGTATCATCTTTCTCTTCACAGTTGTGACTGATCCACCAGGTATGTTTACCATATTGAAATTGTAACTTATTGTGCAGTGACTGTTGTATGGGAACATTGGCTTAGCGAATAGCAATAGCAACAACAAAACAACAACAGCAATAGCAACAGCAACATCAGCAACAACAAAAACATAAAGAACAACAACAACAACAATAGCAACAACATCAGCAACAACAATAACAACAACAACAGGAACAACATGAGTAACAATAACATCAGCAACAATAACATCAGCAAAAAACAACAATAATTATCGGAGGGCCTTTTATAGTGCGGTTCCTTGTTTAACTCAAATGTTTTAGTATTAATTATAATCGAGTAACGTTGTATCATCTTTCTCTTCACAGTAGTGACTGATCCACCTGGTATGTTTACAATATTGAAATTGTAACTTATTGTGCACTGACTGTTGTATGGGAACATTGGCTTAGCGAATAGCAATAGCAACAACAATAGAAACAAAACAACAACAACAAAACATAAGCAACAACAATAACAACAATAATAACATCAGCAACAGTAATAACAATATCAGCAACAACAACAGCATTAGCAACAACAACATCAGTAATAACAACATCAGCAACAATATCAGTAACAACAACAGCAATAACAATATCACCAACATCAGTAACATCAGTAACATCAGCAAAGCAATATCAGCAACAACATCAGCAACAACAACAACAACAGCAGCAACAATATCAGCAACAATAACAACATCAGCAGCATCAGTAACAACATCAGCAATGAAAACAATATCAGCAACAACATCAGTAACAACAACAATATCACCTGTGGAGAATATTTCGGTAGAACTTTACCCCTTCAGTTTCAAACATTGTTGTTTAAGTAAAAAATAGGCAGGCGTTCCTAACCCTCGAGTCGGGGGTAGGCCTGGAAACTAGTCACATGTAAGAGGAGAGCATGAGGAGAGGAATTAACATGGCAGACTAAAACCAATGTTTGGAGTTTGTTATTCGGTTTTATAGGGAAACGGATCTTGGAGAATTGTCGGAGCAAACGGAAAACTTAATCCCCGACATCAGCAACAACAACATCAGCAACAAGAACAGTAGTAATACCGATAAAAATAGCAAAAACAACAGCAATAGCAACAGCAATTTCTCTCCGCCGCAATGTATTATTTTCTAATTTACGTGGGACAAAAAAGCGACGACGTTACAATATCTTTTTGGGTCGCGTGTAAAACCACTAATTTATAGCTTGATGAAAAATTATAAGATGTATTCTACTCAAAACAAAACAAGCAAACAAACATTTTGGTTTCCTTGTGTTCACCCCTCTCAGTCATTTTTCCGTGATATAAGCTTTAATTTATGTTGTATGGTATTGGTAGAGAAAGAAATAACTGTAAATTCACTAATTCTGACAAAACGTTATTCCAAAAGATGACGTAAATGTTACATATTTATACATAATTCAGCCAATTTACTTCAAAATTAAACAACTTCAGAGCGTATTATTAATGTTTCATATCATTCATTCCCATTTTAGAGCCTCCCTCAGTTCCTACAGTACTTCAATGGGCCTTTTGCATTATATATTTAAAGACACTTGTACTAGATCGGTAGTGTTATTAGCAAAACCTGTTTGTAAATGGTATTTTCTACCTCCAATCGATTGTCGATCTTTCAAAAACAGCGTTTTTAAAGACAGCTTGTCATCCAGCATCCATGGCAACTTCTTTGCCATGTGGATTACGAGCTCAATTCATTCGTCAACGAAGTATTATATCATGACGTGACTGTATTATATCAGGACGTGACTGTATTATATCAGGACGTGATCGACTGTATTATATCAGCACGTGACTTTATTATATCAGCACGTGACTGTTTCTTGCAAAAGGCCTATTGAATCTGATCAATTACAACTTACTTTGGCTACTTCCATTCTATTTAACTCAAATATTTTAGTATTAATTATAATCGAGTAACATTTTATCATCTTTCTCTTCACAGTTGTAACTGAGCCACCAGGTATGTTTACCATATTGAAATTGTACACCGACTACTGTTTGGGAAAATTGACATTTCAAATTCAGAACAGTCAAGCAAGTAAGAAGTCATGTTAGAATACTAAATTGCTCAAGGCAAAATTAAGATAAGCAGAGATAAAATAAACAGCAGGAAGCTAGTTGCTCAGTTACGATTGTAGATATCGTTTTAGAACCGTTTACAAACTCTTTAGTGTATTTTTAGACTTTCAAGCTTTCAATTGGAATTTCGCGCGATGCCAAACGTCAGATCACTCAAGCGGAGCATCACATGTTGCAGAGCTTTGAATAGATGTTCACTCACAAATCGATGACAAAGACTGATTGACAACTGAAGGTGTCTTCAACCTGGTTGAGGCCCTTTTATAGTGCGGTTCCTTGTTTAACTCAAATGTTTTAGTATTAATTATAATCGAGTAACATTGTATCATCTTTCTCTTCACAGTTGTGACTGATCCACCAGGTATGTTTACCATATTGAAATTGTAACTTATTGTGCACTGACTGTTGTATGGGAAGAACGAGTTAGCGAATAGCAATAGCAACAACAATAGCAACAAATCAACAACAACAAATCATAAGCAACAACAATAACAACAGTAATAACATCGGCAACAGTAATAACAACAACAGCAACAGTAATAACAACAACAGCAACAGTAATAACAACATCAGCAACAGTAACAAGAACATCAGGTTGATGCCCTTTTATAGTGCGGTTCCTTGTTTAACTCATATGTTTTAGTATTAATTATAATCGAGTAACATTGTATCATCTTTCTCTTCACAGTTGTGACTGATCCACCAGGTATGTTTACCATATTGAAATTGTAACTTATTGTGCAGTGACTGTTGTATGGGAACATTGGCTTAGCGAATAGCAATAGCAACAACAAAACAACAACAGCAATAGCAACAGCAACATCAGCAACAACAAAAACATAAAGAACAACAACAACAACAATAGCAACAACATCAGCAACAACAATAACAACAACAACAGGAACAACATCAGTAACAATAACATCAGCAACAATAACATCAGCAAAAAACAACAATAATTATCGGAGGGCCTTTTATAGTGCGGTTCCTTGTTTAACTCATATGTTTTAGTATTAATTATAATCGAGTAACATTGTATCATCTTTCTCTTCACAGTAGTGACTGATCCACCTGGTATGTTTACCATATTGAAATTGTAACTTATTGTGCAGTGACTGTTGTATGGGAACATTGGCTTAGCGAATAGCAATAGCAACAACAAAACAACAACAGCAATAGCAACAGCAACATCAGCAACAACAAAAACATAAAGAACAACAACAACAACAATAGCAACAACATCAGCAACAACAATAACAACAACAACAGGAACAACATCAGTAACAATAACATCAGCAACAATAACATCAGCAAAAAACAACAATAATTATCGGAGGGCCTTTTATAGTGCGGTTCCTTGTTTAACTCAAATGTTTTAGTATTAATTATAATCGAGTAACGTTGTATCATCTTTCTCTTCACAGTAGTGACTGATCCACCTGGTATGTTTACAATATTGAAATTGTAACTTATTGTGCACTGACTGTTGTATGGGAACATTGGCTTAGCGAATAGCAATAGCAACAACAATAGAAACAAAACAACAACAACAAAACATAAGCAACAACAATAACAACAATAATAACATCAGCAACAGTAATAACAATATCAGCAACAACAACAGCATTAGCAACAACAACATCAGTAATAACAACATCAGCAACAATATCAGTAACAACAACAGCAATAACAATATCACCAACATCAGTAACATCAGTAACATCAGCAAAGCAATATCAGCAACAACATCAGCAACAACAACAACAACAGCAGCAACAATATCAGCAACAATAACAACATCAGCAGCATCAGTAACAACATCAGCAATGACAACAATATCAGCAACAACATCAGTAACAACAACAATATCAACTGTGGAGAATATTTCGGTAGAACTTTACCCCTTCAGTTTCAAACATTGTTGTTAAGTAAAACATAGGCAGGCGTTCCTAACCCTCGAGTCGGGGGTAGGCCTGGAAACTAGTCACATGTAAGAGGAGAGCATGAGGAGAGGAATTAACATGGCAGACTAAAACCAATGTTTGGAGTTTGTTATTCGGTTTTATAGGGAAACGGATCTGTGAGAATTGTCGGAGCAAACGGAAAACTTAATCCCCGACATCAGCAACAACAACATCAGCAACAAGAACAGTAGTAATACCGATAGAAATAGCAAAAACAACAGCAATAGCAACAGCAATTTCTCTCCGCCGCAATGTATTATTTTCTAATTTACGTGGGACAAAAAAGCGACGACGTTACAATATCTTTTTGTGTCGCGTGTAAAACCACTAATTTATAGCTTGATGAAAAATTATAAGATGTATTCTACTCAAAACAAAACAAGCAAACAAACATTTTGGTTTCCTTGTGTTCACCCCTCTCAGTCATTTTTCCGTGATATAAGCTTTAATTTATGTTGTATGGTATTGGTAGAGAAATAAATAACTGTAAATTCACTAATTCTGACAAAACGTTATTCCAAAAGATGACGTAAATGTTACATATTTATACTTAATTCAGCCAATTTACTTCAAAATTAAACAACTTCAGAGCGTATTATTAATGTTTCATATCATTCATTCCCATTTTAGAGCCTCCCTCAGTTCCTACAGTACTTCAATGGGCCTTTTGCATTATATATTTAAAGACACTTGTACTAGATCGGTAGTGTTATTAGCAAAACCTGTTTGTAAATGGTATTTTCTACCTCCAATCGATTGTCGATCTTTCAAAAACAGCGTTTTTAAAGACAGCTTGTCATCCAGCATCCATGGCAACTTCTTTGCCATGTGGATTACGAGCTCAATTCATTCGTCAACGAAGTATTATATCATAACGTGACTGTATTATATCAGGACGTGATCGACTGTATTATATCAGCACGTGACTTTATTATATCAGCACGTGACTGTTTCTTGCAAAAGGCCTATTGAATCTGATCAATTACAACTTACTTTGGCTACTTCCATTCTATTTAACTCAAATATTTTAGTATTAATTATAATCGAGTAACATTTTATCGTCTTTCTCTTCACAGTTGTAACTGAGCCACCAGGTATGTTTACCATATTGAAATTGTACACCGACTACTGTTTGGGAAAATTGACATTTCAAATTCAGAACAGTCAAGCAAGTAAGAAGTCATGTTAGAATACTAAATTGCTCAAGGCAAAATTAAGATAAGCAGAGATAAAATAAACAGCAGGAAGCTAGTTGCTCAGTTACGATTGTAAATATCGTTTTAGAACCGTTTACAAACTCTTTAGTGTATTTTTAGACTTTCAAGCTTTCAATTGGAATTTCGCGCGATGCCAAACGTCAGATCACTCAAGCGGAGCATCACATGTTGCAGAGCTTTGAATAGATGTTCACTCACAAATCGATGACAAAGACTGATTGACAACTGAAGGTGTCTTCAACCTGGTTGAGGCCCTTTTATAGTGCGGTACCTAGTTTAACTCAAATGTTTCAGTATTAATTATAATCGAGTAACATTGTATCATCTTTCTCTTCACAGTTGTGACTGATCCACCAGGTATGTTTACCATATTGAAATTGTAACTTATTGTGCACTGACTGTTGTATGGGAACATTGGCTTAGCGAATAGCAATAGCAACAACCAAACAACAACAGCAATAGCAACAGCAACATCAGCAACAACAAAAACATAAGGAACAACAACAACAACAATAGCAACAACATCAGCAAAACAATAATAACAACAACAGGAACAACATCAGTAACAATAATATCAGCAACAACAACATCAGCAAAAAACAACAATAATTATCAGAGGGCCTTTTATGGTGCGGTTCCTTGTTTAACTCAAATGTTTTAGTATTAATTATAATCGAGTAACATTGTATCATCTTTCTCTTCACAGTTGTGACTGATCCACCTGGTATGTTTACTATATTGAAATTGTAACTTATTGTGCACTGAATGTTGTATGGGAACATCGAGTTAGCGAATAGCAATAGCAACAACAATAGCAACAAATCAACAACAACAAATCATAAGCAACAACAATAACAACAGTAATAACATCAGCAACAGTAATAACAACAACAGCAACAGTAATAACAACAACAGCAACAGTAATAACAACATCAGCAACAGTAACAACAACATCAGGTTGATGCCCTTTTATAGTGCGGTTCCTTGTTTAACTCAAATGTTTTAGTATTAATTATAATCGAGTAACATTGTATCATCTTTCTCTTCACAGTTGTGAGTAATCCACCAGGTATGTTTACCATATTGAAATTGTAACTTATTGTGCAGTGACTGTTGTATGGGAACATTGGCTTAGCGAATAGCAATAGCAACAACAAAACAACAACAGCAATAGCAACAGCAACATCAGCAACAACAAAAACATAAAGAACAACAACAACAACAATAGCAACAACATCAGCAACAACAATAACAACAACAACAGGAACAACATCAGTAACAATAACATCAGCAACAACAACATCAGCAAAAAACAACAATAATTATCGGAGGGCCTTTTATAGTGCGGTTCCTTGTTTAACTCAAATGTTTTAGTATTAATTATAATCGAGTAACATTGTATCATCTTTCTCTTCACAGTAGTGACTGATCCACCTGGTATGTTTACTATATTGAAATTGTAACTTATTGTGCACTGACTGTTGTATGGTAAGATCAAGTTAGCGAATAGCAATAGCAACAACGATAGCAACAAAACAACAACAACAAATCATAAGCAACAACAATAACAACAGTAATAACATCAGCAACAGTAATAACAACAACAGCAACAGTAATAACAACAACAGCAACAGTAACAACAACAGCAACAGTAATAACAACATCAGCAACAGTAACAACAACATCAGGTTGAGGCCCTTTTATAGTGCGGTTCCTTGTTTAACTCAAATGTTTTAGTATTAATTATAATCGAGTAACATTGTATCATCTTTCTCTTCACAGTTGTGACTGAACCACCAGGTATGTTTACCATATTGAAATTGTAACTTATTGTGCACTGACTGTTGTATGGGAAGAACGAGTTAGCGAATAGCAATAGCAACAACAATAGCAACAAAACAACAACAACAAATCATAAGCAACAACAATAACACCAGTAATAACATCAGCAACAGTAATAACAACAACAGCAACAGTAATAACAACATCAGCAACAGTAACAACAACATCAGGTTGAGGCCCTTTTATAGTGCGGTTCCTTGTTTAACTCAAATGTTTTAATATTAATTATAATCGAGTAACATTGTATCATCTTTCTCTTCACAGTTGTGACTGATCCACCTGGTATGTTTACTATATTGAAATTGTAACTTATTGTGCACTGACTGTTGTATGGGAACATCGAGTTAGCGAATAGCAATAGCAACAACAATAGCAACAAAACAACAACAACAAATCATAAGCAACAACAATAACAACAGTAATAACATCAGCAACAGTAATAACAACAACAGCAACAGTAATAACAACATCAGCAACAGTAACAACAACATCAGGTTGAGGCCCTTTTATTGTGCGGTTCCTTGATTAACTCAAATGTTTTAGTATTAATTATAATCGAGTAACATTGTATCATCTTTCTCTTCACAGTTGTGAGTGATCCACCAGGTATGTTTACCATATTGAAATTGTAACTTATTGTGCAGTGACTGTTGTATGGGAACATTGGCTTAGCGAATAGCAATAGCAACAACAAAACAACAACAGCAATAGCAACAGCAACATCAGCAACAACAAAAAGATAAGGAACAACAACAACAACTATAGCAACAACATCAGCAACAACAATAACAACAACAACAGGAACAACATCAGTAACAATAACATCAGCAACAACAACATCAGCAAAAAAACACAATAATTATGAGAGGGCCTTTTATGGTGCGGTTCCTTGTTTAACTCAAACGTTTTAGTATTAATTATAATCGAGTAACATTGTATTATCTTTCTCTTCACAGTTGTGACTGATCCACCAGGTATGTTTACCATATTGAAATTGTAACTTATTGTGCACTGACTGTTGTATGGGAACATTGGCTTAGCGAATAGCAATAGCAACAACAAAACAACAACAGCAATAGCAACAGCAACATCAGCAACAACAAAAACATAAAGAACAACAACAACAACAATAGCAACAACATCAGCAACAACAATAACAACAACAACAGGAACAACATCAGTAACAATAACATCAGCAACAACAACATCAGCAAAAAACAACAATAATTATCGGAGGGCCTTTTATAGTGCGGTTCCTTGTTTAACTCAAATGTTTTAGTATTAATTATAATCGAGTAACATTGTATCATCTTTCTCTTCACAGTAGTGACTGATCCACCTGGTATGTTTACTATATTGAAATTGTAACTTATTGTGCACTGACTGTTGTATGGTAAGATCAAGTTAGCGAATAGCAATAGCAACAACGATAGCAACAAAACAACAACAACAAATCATAAGCAACAACAATAACAACAGTAATAACATCAGCAACAGTAATAACAACAACAGCAACAGTAATAACAACAACAGCAACAGTAACAACAACAGCAACAGTAATAACAACATCAGCAACAGTAACAACAACATCAGGTTGAGGCCCTTTTATAGTGCGGTTCCTTGTTTAATTCAAATGTTTTAGTATTAAATATAATCGAGTAACATTGTATCATCTTTCTCTTCACAGTTGTGACTGATCCACCAGGTATGTTTACCATATTGAAATTGTAACTTATTGTGCACTGACTGTTGTATGGGAACATTGGCTTAGCGAATAGCAATAGCATCAACAATAGAAACAAAACAACAACAACAAAACATAAGCAACAACAATAACAACAATAATAACATCAGCAACAGTAATAACAATATCAGCAACAACAACAGCATTAGCAACAACAACATCAGTAATAACAACATCAGCAACAATATCAGTAACAACAACAGCAATAACAATATCACCAACATCAGTAACATCAGCAAAGCAATATCAGCAACAACATCAGCAACAACAACAACAACAGCAGCAACAATATCAGCAACAATAACAACATCAGCAGCATCAGTAACAACATCAGCAATGACAACAATATCAGCAACAACATCAGTAACAACAACAATATCACCTGTGGAGAATATTTCGGTAGAACTTTACCCCTTCAGTTTCAAACATTGTTGTTTAAGTAAAAAATAGGCAGGCGTTCCTAAGACTAAGGTCGAGGGTAGGCCTGGAAACTAGTCACATGTAAGAGGAGAGCATGAGGAGAGGAATTAACATGGCAGACTAAAACCAATGTTTGGAGTTTGTTATTCGGTTTTATAGGGAAACGGATCTGTGAGAATTGTCGGAGCAAACGGAAAACTTAATCCCCGACATCAGCAACAACAACATCAGCAACAAGAACAGTAGTAATACCGATAGAAATAGCAAAAACAACAGCAATAGCAACAGCAATTTCTCTCCGCCGCAATGTATTATTTTCTAATTTACGTGGGACAAAAAAGCGACGACGTTACAATATCTTTTTGTGTCGCGTGTAAAACCACTAATTTATAGCTTGATGAAAAATTATAAGATGTATTCTACTCAAAACAAAACAAGCAAACAAACATTTTGGTTTCCTTGTGTTCACCCCTCTCAGTCATTTTTCCGTGATATAAGCTTTAATTTATGTTGTATGGTATTGGTAGAGAAATAAATAACTGTAAATTCACTAATTCTGACAAAACGTTATTCCAAAAGATGACGTAAATGTTACATATTTATACTTAATTCAGCCAATTTACTTCAAAATTAAACAACTTCAGAGCGTATTATTAATGTTTCATATCATTCATTCCCATTTTAGAGCCTCCCTCAGTTCCTACAGTACTTCAATGGGCCTTTTGCATTATATATTTAAAGACACTTGTACTAGATCGGTAGTGTTATTAGCAAAACCTGTTTGTAAATGGTATTTTCTACCTCCAATCGATTGTCGATCTTTCAAAAACAGCGTTTTTAAAGACAGCTTGTCATCCAGCATCCATGGCAACTTCTTTGCCATGTGGATTACGAGCTCAATTCATTCGTCAACGAAGTATTATATCATAACGTGACTGTATTATATCAGGACGTGATCGACTGTATTATATCAGCACGTGACTTTATTATATCAGCACGTGACTGTTTCTTGCAAAAGGCCTATTGAATCTGATCAATTACAACTTACTTTGGCTACTTCCATTCTATTTAACTCAAATATTTTAGTATTAATTATAATCGAGTAACATTTTATCGTCTTTCTCTTCACAGTTGTAACTGAGCCACCAGGTATGTTTACCATATTGAAATTGTACACCGACTACTGTTTGGGAAAATTGACATTTCAAATTCAGAACAGTCAAGCAAGTAAGAAGTCATGTTAGAATACTAAATTGCTCAAGGCAAAATTAAGATAAGCAGAGATAAAATAAACAGCAGGAAGCTAGTTGCTCAGTTACGATTGTAAATATCGTTTTAGAACCGTTTACAAACTCTTTAGTGTATTTTTAGACTTTCAAGCTTTCAATTGGAATTTCGCGCGATGCCAAACGTCAGATCACTCAAGCGGAGCATCACATGTTGCAGAGCTTTGAATAGATGTTCACTCACAAATCGATGACAAAGACTGATTGACAACTGAAGGTGTCTTCAACCTGGTTGAGGCCCTTTTATAGTGCGGTACCTAGTTTAACTCAAATGTTTCAGTATTAATTATAATCGAGTAACATTGTATCATCTTTCTCTTCACAGTTGTGACTGATCCACCAGGTATGTTTACCATATTGAAATTGTAACTTATTGTGCACTGACTGTTGTATGGGAACATTGGCTTAGCGAATAGCAATAGCAACAACCAAACAACAACAGCAATAGCAACAGCAACATCAGCAACAACAAAAACATAAGGAACAACAACAACAACAATAGCAACAACATCAGCAAAACAATAATAACAACAACAGGAACAACATCAGTAACAATAATATCAGCAACAACAACATCAGCAAAAAACAACAATAATTATCAGAGGGCCTTTTATGGTGCGGTTCCTTGTTTAACTCAAATGTTTTAGTATTAATTATAATCGAGTAACATTGTATCATCTTTCTCTTCACAGTTGTGACTGATCCACCTGGTATGTTTACTATATTGAAATTGTAACTTATTGTGCACTGAATGTTGTATGGGAACATCGAGTTAGCGAATAGCAATAGCAACAACAATAGCAACAAATCAACAACAACAAATCATAAGCAACAACAATAACAACAGTAATAACATCAGCAACAGTAATAACAACAACAGCAACAGTAATAACAACAACAGCAACAGTAATAACAACATCAGCAACAGTAACAACAACATCAGGTTGATGCCCTTTTATAGTGCGGTTCCTTGTTTAACTCAAATGTTTTAGTATTAATTATAATCGAGTAACATTGTATCATCTTTCTCTTCACAGTTGTGAGTAATCCACCAGGTATGTTTACCATATTGAAATTGTAACTTATTGTGCAGTGACTGTTGTATGGGAACATTGGCTTAGCGAATAGCAATAGCAACAACAAAACAACAACAGCAATAGCAACAGCAACATCAGCAACAACAAAAACATAAAGAACAACAACAACAACAATAGCAACAACATCAGCAACAACAATAACAACAACAACAGGAACAACATCAGTAACAATAACATCAGCAACAACAACATCAGCAAAAAACAACAATAATTATCGGAGGGCCTTTTATAGTGCGGTTCCTTGTTTAACTCAAATGTTTTAGTATTAATTATAATCGAGTAACATTGTATCATCTTTCTCTTCACAGTAGTGACTGATCCACCTGGTATGTTTACTATATTGAAATTGTAACTTATTGTGCACTGACTGTTGTATGGTAAGATCAAGTTAGCGAATAGCAATAGCAACAACGATAGCAACAAAACAACAACAACAAATCATAAGCAACAACAATAACAACAGTAATAACATCAGCAACAGTAATAACAACAACAGCAACAGTAATAACAACAACAGCAACAGTAACAACAACAGCAACAGTAATAACAACATCAGCAACAGTAACAACAACATCAGGTTGAGGCCCTTTTATAGTGCGGTTCCTTGTTTAACTCAAATGTTTTAGTATTAATTATAATCGAGTAACATTGTATCATCTTTCTCTTCACAGTTGTGACTGAACCACCAGGTATGTTTACCATATTGAAATTGTAACTTATTGTGCACTGACTGTTGTATGGGAAGAACGAGTTAGCGAATAGCAATAGCAACAACAATAGCAACAAAACAACAACAACAAATCATAAGCAACAACAATAACACCAGTAATAACATCAGCAACAGTAATAACAACAACAGCAACAGTAATAACAACATCAGCAACAGTAACAACAACATCAGGTTGAGGCCCTTTTATAGTGCGGTTCCTTGTTTAACTCAAATGTTTTAATATTAATTATAATCGAGTAACATTGTATCATCTTTCTCTTCACAGTTGTGACTGATCCACCTGGTATGTTTACTATATTGAAATTGTAACTTATTGTGCACTGACTGTTGTATGGGAACATCGAGTTAGCGAATAGCAATAGCAACAACAATAGCAACAAAACAACAACAACAAATCATAAGCAACAACAATAACAACAGTAATAACATCAGCAACAGTAATAACAACAACAGCAACAGTAATAACAACATCAGCAACAGTAACAACAACATCAGGTTGAGGCCCTTTTATTGTGCGGTTCCTTGATTAACTCAAATGTTTTAGTATTAATTATAATCGAGTAACATTGTATCATCTTTCTCTTCACAGTTGTGAGTGATCCACCAGGTATGTTTACCATATTGAAATTGTAACTTATTGTGCAGTGACTGTTGTATGGGAACATTGGCTTAGCGAATAGCAATAGCAACAACAAAACAACAACAGCAATAGCAACAGCAACATCAGCAACAACAAAAAGATAAGGAACAACAACAACAACTATAGCAACAACATCAGCAACAACAATAACAACAACAACAGGAACAACATCAGTAACAATAACATCAGCAACAACAACATCAGCAAAAAAACACAATAATTATGAGAGGGCCTTTTATGGTGCGGTTCCTTGTTTAACTCAAACGTTTTAGTATTAATTATAATCGAGTAACATTGTATTATCTTTCTCTTCACAGTTGTGACTGATCCACCAGGTATGTTTACCATATTGAAATTGTAACTTATTGTGCACTGACTGTTGTATGGGAACATTGGCTTAGCGAATAGCAATAGCAACAACAAAACAACAACAGCAATAGCAACAGCAACATCAGCAACAACAAAAACATAAAGAACAACAACAACAACAATAGCAACAACATCAGCAACAACAATAACAACAACAACAGGAACAACATCAGTAACAATAACATCAGCAACAACAACATCAGCAAAAAACAACAATAATTATCGGAGGGCCTTTTATAGTGCGGTTCCTTGTTTAACTCAAATGTTTTAGTATTAATTATAATCGAGTAACATTGTATCATCTTTCTCTTCACAGTAGTGACTGATCCACCTGGTATGTTTACTATATTGAAATTGTAACTTATTGTGCACTGACTGTTGTATGGTAAGATCAAGTTAGCGAATAGCAATAGCAACAACGATAGCAACAAAACAACAACAACAAATCATAAGCAACAACAATAACAACAGTAATAACATCAGCAACAGTAATAACAACAACAGCAACAGTAATAACAACAACAGCAACAGTAACAACAACAGCAACAGTAATAACAACATCAGCAACAGTAACAACAACATCAGGTTGAGGCCCTTTTATAGTGCGGTTCCTTGTTTAATTCAAATGTTTTAGTATTAAATATAATCGAGTAACATTGTATCATCTTTCTCTTCACAGTTGTGACTGATCCACCAGGTATGTTTACCATATTGAAATTGTAACTTATTGTGCACTGACTGTTGTATGGGAACATTGGCTTAGCGAATAGCAATAGCATCAACAATAGAAACAAAACAACAACAACAAAACATAAGCAACAACAATAACAACAATAATAACATCAGCAACAGTAATAACAATATCAGCAACAACAACAGCATTAGCAACAACAACATCAGTAATAACAACATCAGCAACAATATCAGTAACAACAACAGCAATAACAATATCACCAACATCAGTAACATCAGCAAAGCAATATCAGCAACAACATCAGCAACAACAACAACAACAGCAGCAACAATATCAGCAACAATAACAACATCAGCAGCATCAGTAACAACATCAGCAATGACAACAATATCAGCAACAACATCAGTAACAACAACAATATCACCTGTGGAGAATATTTCGGTAGAACTTTACCCCTTCAGTTTCAAACATTGTTGTTTAAGTAAAAAATAGGCAGGCGTTCCTAAGACTAAGGTCGAGGGTAGGCCTGGAAACTAGTCACATGTAAGAGGAGAGCATGAGGAGAGGAATTAACATGGCAGACTAAAACCAATGTTTGGAGTTTGTTATTCGGTTTTATAGGGAAACGGATCTGTGAGAATTGTCGGAGCAAACGGAAAACTTAATCCCCGACATCAGCAACAACAACATCAGCAACAACAAGATTAGCATCAACATCAGCAACAAGAACAGTAGTAATACCGATAAAAATAGCAAAAACAACAGCAATAGCAACAGCAATTTCTCTCCGCCGCAATGTATTATTTTCTAATTTACGTGGGACAAAAAAGCGACGACGTTACAATATATTTTTGTGTCGCGTGTAAAACCACTAATTTATAGCTTGATGAAAAATTATAAGATGTATTCTACTCAAAACAAAACAAGCAAACAAACATTTTGGTTTCCTTGTGTTAACCCCTCTCAGTCATTTTTCCGTGATATAAGCTTTAATTTATGTTGTATGGTATATGTAGAGAAAGAAATAACTGTAAATTCACTAAATCTGACAAAACGTTATTCCAAAAGATGACGTAAATGTTACATATTTATACATAATTCAGCCAATTTACTTCAAAATTAAACGACTTCAGAGCGTATTATTAATGTTTCATATCATTCATTCCCATTTTAGAGCCTCCCTCAGTTCCTACAGTACTTCAATGGGCCTTTTGCATTATATATTTAAAGACACTTGTACTAGATCGGTAGTGTTATTAGCAAAAACTGTTTGTAAATGGTATTTTCTACCTCCAATCGATTGTCGATCTTTCAAAAACAGCGTTTTTAAAGACAGCTTGTCATCCAGCATCCATGGCAACTTCTTTCCCATGTGGATTACGAGCTCAATTCATTCGTCAACGAAGTATTATATCATGATGTGACTGTATTATATCAGGACGTGACTGTATTATATCAGGACGTGATCGACTGTATTATATCAGCACGTGACTTTATTATATCAGCACGTGACTGTTTCTTGCAAAAGGCCTATTGAATCTGATCAATTACAACTTACTTTGGCTACTTCCATTCTATTTAACTCAAATATTTTAGTATTAATTATAATCGAGTAACATTTTATCATCTTTCTCTTCACAGTTGTAACTGAGCCACCAGGTATGTTTACCATATTGAAATTGTACACCGACTACTGTTTGGGAAAATTGACATTTCAAATTCAGAACAGTCAAGCAAGTAAGAAGTCATGTTAGAATACTAAATTGCTCAAGGCAAAATTAAGATAAGCAGAGATAAAATAAACAGCAGGAAGCTAGTTGCTCAGTTACGATTGTAGATATCGTTTTAGAACCGTTTACAAACTCTTTAGTGTATTTTTAGACTTTCAAGCTTTCAATTGGAATTTCGCGCGATGCTAAACGTCAGATCACTCAAGCGGAGCATCACATGTTGCAGAGCTTTGAATAGATGTTCACTCACAAATCGATGACAAAGACTGATTGACAACTGAAGGTGTCTTCAACCTGGTTGAGGCCCTTTTATAGTGCGGTTCCTTGTTTAACTCAAATGTTTTAGTATTAATTATAATCGAGTAACATTGTATCATCTTTCTCTTCACAGTTGTGACTGAACCACCAGGTATGTTTACCATATTGAAATTGTAACTTATTGTGCACTGACTGTTGTATGGGAAGAACGAGTTAGCGAATAGCAATAGCAACAACAATAGCAACAAAACAACAACAACAAATCATAAGCAACAACAATAACACCAGTAATAACATCAGCAACAGTAATAACAACAACAGCAACAGTAATAACAACATCAGCAACAGTAACAACAACATCAGGTTGAGGCCCTTTTATAGTGCGGTTCCTTGTTTAACTCAAATGTTTTAATATTAATTATAATCGAGTAACATTGTATCATCTTTCTCTTCACAGTTGTGACTGATCCACCAGGTATGTTTACCATATTGAAATTGTAACTTATTGTGCACTGACTGTTGTATGGGAACATTGGCTTAGCGAATAGCAATAGCATCAACAATAGAAACAAAACAACAACAACAAAACATAAGCAACAACAATAACAACAATAATAACATCAGCAACAGTAATAACAATATCAGCAACAACAACAGCATTAGCAACAACAACATCAGTAATAACAACATCAGCAACAATATCAGTAACAACAACAGCAATAACAATATCACCAACATCAGTAACATCAGCAAAGCAATATCAGCAACAACATCAGCAACAACAACAACAACAGCAGCAACAATATCAGCAACAATAACAACATCAGCAGCATCAGTAACAACATCAGCAATGACAACAATATCAGCAACAACATCAGTAACAACAACAATATCACCTGTGGAGAATATTTCGGTAGAACTTTACCCCTTCAGTTTCAAACATTGTTGTTTAAGTAAAAAATAGGCAGGCGTTCCTAAGACTAAGGTCGAGGGTAGGCCTGGAAACTAGTCACATGTAAGAGGAGAGCATGAGGAGAGGAATTAACATGGCAGACTAAAACCAATGTTTGGAGTTTGTTATTCGGTTTTATAGGGAAACGGATCTGTGAGAATTGTCGGAGCAAACGGAAAACTTAATCCCCGACATCAGCAACAACAACATCAGCAACAACAAGATTAGCATCAACATCAGCAACAAGAACAGTAGTAATACCGATAAAAATAGCAAAAACAACAGCAATAGCAACAGCAATTTCTCTCCGCCGCAATGTATTATTTTCTAATTTACGTGGGACAAAAAAGCGACGACGTTACAATATATTTTTGTGTCGCGTGTAAAACCACTAATTTATAGCTTGATGAAAAATTATAAGATGTATTCTACTCAAAACAAAACAAGCAAACAAACATTTTGGTTTCCTTGTGTTAACCCCTCTCAGTCATTTTTCCGTGATATAAGCTTTAATTTATGTTGTATGGTATATGTAGAGAAAGAAATAACTGTAAATTCACTAAATCTGACAAAACGTTATTCCAAAAGATGACGTAAATGTTACATATTTATACATAATTCAGCCAATTTACTTCAAAATTAAACGACTTCAGAGCGTATTATTAATGTTTCATATCATTCATTCCCATTTTAGAGCCTCCCTCAGTTCCTACAGTACTTCAATGGGCCTTTTGCATTATATATTTAAAGACACTTGTACTAGATCGGTAGTGTTATTAGCAAAAACTGTTTGTAAATGGTATTTTCTACCTCCAATCGATTGTCGATCTTTCAAAAACAGCGTTTTTAAAGACAGCTTGTCATCCAGCATCCATGGCAACTTCTTTCCCATGTGGATTACGAGCTCAATTCATTCGTCAACGAAGTATTATATCATGATGTGACTGTATTATATCAGGACGTGACTGTATTATATCAGGACGTGATCGACTGTATTATATCAGCACGTGACTTTATTATATCAGCACGTGACTGTTTCTTGCAAAAGGCCTATTGAATCTGATCAATTACAACTTACTTTGGCTACTTCCATTCTATTTAACTCAAATATTTTAGTATTAATTATAATCGAGTAACATTTTATCATCTTTCTCTTCACAGTTGTAACTGAGCCACCAGGTATGTTTACCATATTGAAATTGTACACCGACTACTGTTTGGGAAAATTGACATTTCAAATTCAGAACAGTCAAGCAAGTAAGAAGTCATGTTAGAATACTAAATTGCTCAAGGCAAAATTAAGATAAGCAGAGATAAAATAAACAGCAGGAAGCTAGTTGCTCAGTTACGATTGTAGATATCGTTTTAGAACCGTTTACAAACTCTTTAGTGTATTTTTAGACTTTCAAGCTTTCAATTGGAATTTCGCGCGATGCTAAACGTCAGATCACTCAAGCGGAGCATCACATGTTGCAGAGCTTTGAATAGATGTTCACTCACAAATCGATGACAAAGACTGATTGACAACTGAAGGTGTCTTCAACCTGGTTGAGGCCCTTTTATAGTGCGGTTCCTTGTTTAACTCAAATGTTTTAGTATTAATTATAATCGAGTAACATTGTATCATCTTTCTCTTCACAGTTGTGACTGAACCACCAGGTATGTTTACCATATTGAAATTGTAACTTATTGTGCACTGACTGTTGTATGGGAAGAACGAGTTAGCGAATAGCAATAGCAACAACAATAGCAACAAAACAACAACAACAAATCATAAGCAACAACAATAACACCAGTAATAACATCAGCAACAGTAATAACAACAACAGCAACAGTAATAACAACATCAGCAACAGTAACAACAACATCAGGTTGAGGCCCTTTTATAGTGCGGTTCCTTGTTTAACTCAAATGTTTTAATATTAATTATAATCGAGTAACATTGTATCATCTTTCTCTTCACAGTTGTGACTGATCCACCTGGTATGTTTACCATATTGAAATTGTAACTTATTGTGCACTGACTGTTGTATGGGAACATTGGCTTAGCGAATAGCAATAGCAACAACAAAACAACAACAGCAATAGCAACAGCAACATCAGCAACAACAAAAAGATAAGGAACAACAACAACAACTATAGCAACAGCAACAACAATAACAACAACAACAGGAACAACATCAGTAACAAAAACATCAGCAACAACAACATCAGCAAAAAACAACAATAATTATCAGAGGGCCTTTTATGGTGCGGTTCCTTGTTTAAGTCAAATGTTTTAGTATTAATTATAATCGAGTAACATTGTATCATCTTTCTCTTCACAGTAGTGACTGATCCACCTGGTATGTTTACTATATTGAAATTGTAACTTATTGTGCACTGACTGTTGTATGGTAAGATCAAGTTAGCGAATAGCAATAGCAACAACGATAGCAACAAAACAACAACAACAAATCATAAGCAACAACAATAACAACAGTAATAACATCAGCAACAGTAATAACAACAACAGCAACAGTAATAACAACAACAGCAACAGTAACAACAACAGCAACAGTAATAACAACATCAGCAACAGTAACAACAACATCAGGTTGAGGCCCTTTTATAGTGCGGTTCCTTGTTTAATTCAAATGTTTTAGTATTAAATATAATCGAGTAACATTGTATCATCTTTCTCTTCACAGTTGTGACTGATCCACCAGGTATGTTTACCATATTGAAATTGTAACTTATTGTGCACTGACTGTTGTATGGGAACATTGGCTTAGCGAATAGCAATAGCATCAACAATAGAAACAAAACAACAACAACAAAACATAAGCAACAACAATAACAACAATAATAACATCAGCAACAGTAATAACAATATCAGCAACAACAACAGCATTAGCAACAACAACATCAGTAATAACAACATCAGCAACAATATCAGTAACAACAACAGCAATAACAATATCACCAACATCAGTAACATCAGCAAAGCAATATCAGCAACAACATCAGCAACAACAACAACAACAGCAGCAACAATATCAGCAACAATAACAACATCAGCAGCATCAGTAACAACATCAGCAATGACAACAATATCAGCAACAACATCAGTAACAACAACAATATCACCTGTGGAGAATATTTCGGTAGAACTTTACCCCTTCAGTTTCAAACATTGTTGTTTAAGTAAAAAATAGGCAGGCGTTCCTAAGACTAAGGTCGAGGGTAGGCCTGGAAACTAGTCACATGTAAGAGGAGAGCATGAGGAGAGGAATTAACATGGCAGACTAAAACCAATGTTTGGAGTTTGTTATTCGGTTTTATAGGGAAACGGATCTGTGAGAATTGTCGGAGCAAACGGAAAACTTAATCCCCGACATCAGCAACAACAACATCAGCAACAACAAGATTAGCATCAACATCAGCAACAAGAACAGTAGTAATACCGATAAAAATAGCAAAAACAACAGCAATAGCAACAGCAATTTCTCTCCGCCGCAATGTATTATTTTCTAATTTACGTGGGACAAAAAAGCGACGACGTTACAATATATTTTTGTGTCGCGTGTAAAACCACTAATTTATAGCTTGATGAAAAATTATAAGATGTATTCTACTCAAAACAAAACAAGCAAACAAACATTTTGGTTTCCTTGTGTTAACCCCTCTCAGTCATTTTTCCGTGATATAAGCTTTAATTTATGTTGTATGGTATATGTAGAGAAAGAAATAACTGTAAATTCACTAAATCTGACAAAACGTTATTCCAAAAGATGACGTAAATGTTACATATTTATACATAATTCAGCCAATTTACTTCAAAATTAAACGACTTCAGAGCGTATTATTAATGTTTCATATCATTCATTCCCATTTTAGAGCCTCCCTCAGTTCCTACAGTACTTCAATGGGCCTTTTGCATTATATATTTAAAGACACTTGTACTAGATCGGTAGTGTTATTAGCAAAAACTGTTTGTAAATGGTATTTTCTACCTCCAATCGATTGTCGATCTTTCAAAAACAGCGTTTTTAAAGACAGCTTGTCATCCAGCATCCATGGCAACTTCTTTCCCATGTGGATTACGAGCTCAATTCATTCGTCAACGAAGTATTATATCATGATGTGACTGTATTATATCAGGACGTGACTGTATTATATCAGGACGTGATCGACTGTATTATATCAGCACGTGACTTTATTATATCAGCACGTGACTGTTTCTTGCAAAAGGCCTATTGAATCTGATCAATTACAACTTACTTTGGCTACTTCCATTCTATTTAACTCAAATATTTTAGTATTAATTATAATCGAGTAACATTTTATCATCTTTCTCTTCACAGTTGTAACTGAGCCACCAGGTATGTTTACCATATTGAAATTGTACACCGACTACTGTTTGGGAAAATTGACATTTCAAATTCAGAACAGTCAAGCAAGTAAGAAGTCATGTTAGAATACTAAATTGCTCAAGGCAAAATTAAGATAAGCAGAGATAAAATAAACAGCAGGAAGCTAGTTGCTCAGTTACGATTGTAGATATCGTTTTAGAACCGTTTACAAACTCTTTAGTGTATTTTTAGACTTTCAAGCTTTCAATTGGAATTTCGCGCGATGCTAAACGTCAGATCACTCAAGCGGAGCATCACATGTTGCAGAGCTTTGAATAGATGTTCACTCACAAATCGATGACAAAGACTGATTGACAACTGAAGGTGTCTTCAACCTGGTTGAGGCCCTTTTATAGTGCGGTTCCTTGTTTAACTCAAATGTTTTAGTATTAATTATAATCGAGTAACATTGTATCATCTTTCTCTTCACAGTTGTGACTGAACCACCAGGTATGTTTACCATATTGAAATTGTAACTTATTGTGCACTGACTGTTGTATGGGAAGAACGAGTTAGCGAATAGCAATAGCAACAACAATAGCAACAAAACAACAACAACAAATCATAAGCAACAACAATAACACCAGTAATAACATCAGCAACAGTAATAACAACAACAGCAACAGTAATAACAACATCAGCAACAGTAACAACAACATCAGGTTGAGGCCCTTTTATAGTGCGGTTCCTTGTTTAACTCAAATGTTTTAATATTAATTATAATCGAGTAACATTGTATCATCTTTCTCTTCACAGTTGTGACTGATCCACCTGGTATGTTTACCATATTGAAATTGTAACTTATTGTGCACTGACTGTTGTATGGGAACATTGGCTTAGCGAATAGCAATAGCAACAACAAAACAACAACAGCAATAGCAACAGCAACATCAGCAACAACAAAAAGATAAGGAACAACAACAACAACTATAGCAACAGCAACAACAATAACAACAACAACAGGAACAACATCAGTAACAAAAACATCAGCAACAACAACATCAGCAAAAAACAACAATAATTATCAGAGGGCCTTTTATGGTGCGGTTCCTTGTTTAAGTCAAATGTTTTAGTATTAATTATAATCGAGTAACATTGTATTATCTTTCTCTTCACAGTTGTGACTGATCCACCAGGTATGTTTACCATATTGAAATTGTAACTTATTGTGCACTGACTGTTGTATGGGAACATTGGCTTAGCGAATAGCAATAGCAACAACAAAACAACAACAGCAATAGCAACAGCAACATCAGCAACAACAAAACATAAAGAACAACAACAACAACAATAGCAACAACATCAGCAACAACAATAACAACAACAACAGGAACAACATCAGTAACAATAACATCAGCAACAACAACATCAGCAAAAAACAACAATAATTATCGGAGGGCCTTTTATAGTGCGGTTCCTTGTTTAACTCAAATGTTTTAGTATTAATTATAATCGAGTAACATTGTATCATCTTTCTCTTCACAGTTGTGACTGATCCACCTGGTATGTTTACTATATTGAAATTGTAACTTATTGTGCACTGAATGTTGTATGGGAACATCGAGTTAGCGAATAGCAATAGCAACAACAAAACAACAACAGCAATAGCAACAGCAACATCAGCAACAACAAAAAGATAAGGAACAACAACAACAACTATAGCAACAACATCAGCAACAACAATAACAACAACAACAGGAACAACATCAGTAACAAAAACATCAGCAACAACAACATCAGCAAAAAACAACAATAATTATCAGAGGGCCTTTTATGGTGCGGTTCCTTGTTTAAGTCAAATGTTTTAGTATTAATTATAATCGAGTAACATTGTATTATCTTTCTCTTCACAGTTGTGACTGATCCACCAGGTATGTTTACCATATTGAAATTGTAACTTATTGTGCACTGACTGTTGTATGGGTACATTGGCTTAGCGAATAGCAATAGCAACAACAAAACAACAACAGCAATAGCAACAGCAACATCAGCAACAACAAAAACATAAAGAACAACAACAACAACAATAGCAACAACATCAGCAACAACAATAACAACAACAACAGGAACAACATCAGTAACAATAACATCAGCAACAACAACATCAGCAAAAAACAACAATAATTATCGGAGGGCCTTTTATAGTGCGGTTCCTTGTTTAACTCAAATGTTTTAGTATTAATTATAATCGAGTAACATTGTATCATCTTTCTCTTCACAGTTGTGACTGATCCACCTGGTATGTTTACTATATTGAAATTGTAACTTATTGTGCACTGAATGTTGTATGGGAACATCGAGTTAGCGAATAGCAGTAGCAACAACAATAGCAACAAATCAACAACAACAAATCATAAGCAACAACAATAACAACAGTAATAACATCAGCAACAGTAATAACAACAACAGCAACAGTAATAACAACAACAGCAACAGTAATAACAACATCAGCAACAGTAACAAGAACATCAGGTTGATGCCCTTTTATAGTGCGGTTCCTTGTTTAACTCATATGTTTTAGTATTAATTATAATCGAGTAACATTGTATCATCTTTCTCTTCACAGTTGTGACTGATCCACCAGGTATGTTTACCATATTGAAATTGTAACTTATTGTGCAGTGACTGTTGTATGGGAACATTGGCTTAGCGAATAGCAATAGCAACAACAAAACAACAACAGCAATAGCAACAGCAACATCAGCAACAACAAAAACATAAAGAACAACAACAACAACAATAGCAACAACATCAGCAACAACAATAACAACAACAACAGGAACAACATCAGTAACAATAACATCAGCAACAATAACATCAGCAAAAAACAACAATAATTATCGGAGGGCCTTTTATAGTGCGGTTCCTTGTTTAACTCAAATGTTTTAGTATTAATTATAATCGAGTAACGTTGTATCATCTTTCTCTTCACAGTAGTGACTGATCCACCTGGTATGTTTACAATATTGAAATTGTAACTTATTGTGCACTGACTGTTGTATGGGAACATTGGCTTAGCGAATAGCAATAGCAACAACAATAGAAACAAAACAACAACAACAAAACATAAGCAACAACAATAACAACAATAATAACATCAGCAACAGTAATAACAATATCAGCAACAACAACAGCATTAGCAACAACAACATCAGTAATAACAACATCAGCAACAATATCAGTAACAACAACAGCAATAACAATATCACCAACATCAGTAACATCAGTAACATCAGCAAAGCAATATCAGCAACAACATCAGCAACAACAACAACAACAGCAGCAACAATATCAGCAACAATAACAACATCAGCAGCATCAGTAACAACATCAGCAATGACAACAATATCAGCAACAACATCAGTAACAACAACAATATCACCTGTGGAGAATATTTCGGTAGAACTTTACCCCTTCAGTTTCAAACATTGTTGTTTAAGTAAAAAATAGGCAGGCGTTCCTAACCCTCGAGTCGGGGGTAGGCCTGGAAACTAGTCACATGTAAGAGGAGAGCATGAGGAGAGGAATTAACATGGCAGACTAAAACCAATGTTTGGAGTTTGTTATTCGGTTTTATAGGGAAACGGATCTGTGAGAATTGTCGGAGCAAACGGAAAACTTAATCCCCGACATCAGCAACAACAACATCAGCAACAAGAACAGTAGTAATACCGATAAAAATAGCAAAAACAACAGCAATAGCAACAGCAATTTCTCTCCGCCGCAATGTATTATTTTCTAATTTACGTGGGACAAAAAAGCGACGACGTTACAATATCTTTTTGGGTCGCGTGTAAAACCACTAATTTATAGCTTGATGAAAAATTATAAGATGTATTCTACTCAAAACAAAACAAGCAAACAAACATTTTGGTTTCCTTGTGTTCACCCCTCTCAGTCATTTTTCCGTGATATAAGCTTTAATTTATGTTGTATGGTATTGGTAGAGAAAGAAATAACTGTAAATTCACTAATTCTGACAAAACGTTATTCCAAAAGATGACGTAAATGTTACATATTTATACATAATTCAGCCAATTTACTTCAAAATTAAACAACTTCAGAGCGTATTATTAATGTTTCATATCATTCATTCCCATTTTAGAGCCTCCCTCAGTTCCTACAGTACTTCAATGGGCCTTTTGCATTATATATTTAAAGACACTTGTACTAGATCGGTAGTGTTATTAGCAAAACCTGTTTGTAAATGGTATTTTCTACCTCCAATCGATTGTCGATCTTTCAAAAACAGCGTTTTTAAAGACAGCTTGTCATCCAGCATCCATGGCAACTTCTTTGCCATGTGGATTACGAGCTCAATTCATTCGTCAACGAAGTATTATATCATGACGTGACTGTATTATATCAGGACGTGACTGTATTATATCAGGACGTGATCGACTGTATTATATCAGCACGTGACTTTATTATATCAGCACGTGACTGTTTCTTGCAAAAGGCCTATTGAATCTGATCAATTACAACTTACTTTGGCTACTTCCATTCTATTTAACTCAAATATTTTAGTATTAATTATAATCGAGTAACATTTTATCATCTTTCTCTTCACAGTTGTAACTGAGCCACCAGGTATGTTTACCATATTGAAATTGTACACCGACTACTGTTTGGGAAAATTGACATTTCAAATTCAGAACAGTCAAGCAAGTAAGAAGTCATGTTAGAATACTAAATTGCTCAAGGCAAAATTAAGATAAGCAGAGATAAAATAAACAGCAGGAAGCTAGTTGCTCAGTTACGATTGTAGATATCGTTTTAGAACCGTTTACAAACTCTTTAGTGTATTTTTAGACTTTCAAGCTTTCAATTGGAATTTCGCGCGATGCCAAACGTCAGATCACTCAAGCGGAGCATCACATGTTGCAGAGCTTTGAATAGATGTTCACTCACAAATCGATGACAAAGACTGATTGACAACTGAAGGTGTCTTCAACCTGGTTGAGGCCCTTTTATAGTGCGGTTCCTTGTTTAACTCAAATGTTTTAGTATTAATTATAATCGAGTAACATTGTATCATCTTTCTCTTCACAGTTGTGACTGATCCACCAGGTATGTTTACCATATTGAAATTGTAACTTATTGTGCACTGACTGTTGTATGGGAAGAACGAGTTAGCGAATAGCAATAGCAACAACAATAGCAACAAATCAACAACAACAAATCATAAGCAACAACAATAACAACAGTAATAACATCGGCAACAGTAATAACAACAACAGCAACAGTAATAACAACAACAGCAACAGTAATAACAACATCAGCAACAGTAACAAGAACATCAGGTTGATGCCCTTTTATAGTGCGGTTCCTTGTTTAACTCATATGTTTTAGTATTAATTATAATCGAGTAACATTGTATCATCTTTCTCTTCACAGTTGTGACTGATCCACCAGGTATGTTTACCATATTGAAATTGTAACTTATTGTGCAGTGACTGTTGTATGGGAACATTGGCTTAGCGAATAGCAATAGCAACAACAAAACAACAACAGCAATAGCAACAGCAACATCAGCAACAACAAAAACATAAAGAACAACAACAACAACAATAGCAACAACATCAGCAACAACAATAACAACAACAACAGGAACAACATCAGTAACAATAACATCAGCAACAATAACATCAGCAAAAAACAACAATAATTATCGGAGGGCCTTTTATAGTGCGGTTCCTTGTTTAACTCATATGTTTTAGTATTAATTATAATCGAGTAACATTGTATCATCTTTCTCTTCACAGTAGTGACTGATCCACCTGGTATGTTTACCATATTGAAATTGTAACTTATTGTGCAGTGACTGTTGTATGGGAACATTGGCTTAGCGAATAGCAATAGCAACAACAAAACAACAACAGCAATAGCAACAGCAACATCAGCAACAACAAAAACATAAAGAACAACAACAACAACAATAGCAACAACATCAGCAACAACAATAACAACAACAACAGGAACAACATCAGTAACAATAACATCAGCAACAATAACATCAGCAAAAAACAACAATAATTATCGGAGGGCCTTTTATAGTGCGGTTCCTTGTTTAACTCAAATGTTTTAGTATTAATTATAATCGAGTAACGTTGTATCATCTTTCTCTTCACAGTAGTGGCTGATCCACCTGGTATGTTTACAATATTGAAATTGTAACTTATTGTGCACTGACTGTTGTATGGGAACATTGGCTTAGCGAATAGCAATAGCAACAACAATAGAAACAAAACAACAACAACAAAACATAAGCAACAACAATAACAACAATAATAACATCAGCAACAGTAATAACAATATCAGCAACAACAACAGCATTAGCAACAACAACATCAGTAATAACAACATCAGCAACAATATCAGTAACAACAACAGCAATAACAATATCACCAACATCAGTAACATCAGTAACATCAGCAAAGCAATATCAGCAACAACATCAGCAACAACAACAACAACAGCAGCAACAATATCAGCAACAATAACAACATCAGCAGTATCAGTAACAACATCAGCAATGACAACAATATCAGCAACAACATCAGTAACAACAACAATATCACCTGTGGAGAATATTTCGGTAGAACTTTACCCCTTCAGTTTCAAACATTGTTGTTTAAGTAAAAAATAGGCAGGCGTTCCTAACCCTCGAGTCGGGGGTAGGCCTGGAAACTAGTCACATGTAAGAGGAGAGCATGAGGAGAGGAATTAACATGGCAGACTAAAACCAATGTTTGGAGTTTGTTATTCGGTTTTATAGGGAAACGGATCTGTGAGAATTGTCGGAGCAAACGGAAAACTTAATCCCCGACATCAGCAACAACAACATCAGCAACAAGAACAGTAGTAATACCGATAAAAATAGCAAAAACAACAGCAATAGCAACAGCAATTTCTCTCCGCCGCAATGTATTATTTTCTAATTTACGTGGGACAAAAAAGCGACGACGTTACAATATCTTTTTGGGTCGCGTGTAAAACCACTAATTTATAGCTTGATGAAAAATTATAAGATGTATTCTACTCAAAACAAAACAAGCAAACAAACATTTTGGTTTCCTTGTGTTCACCCCTCTCAGTCATTTTTCCGTGATATAAGCTTTAATTTATGTTGTATGGTATTGGTAGAGAAAGAAATAACTGTAAATTCACTAATTCTGACAAAACGTTATTCCAAAAGATGACGTAAATGTTACATATTTATACATAATTCAGCCAATTTACTTCAAAATTAAACAACTTCAGAGCGTATTATTAATGTTTCATATCATTCATTCCCATTTTAGAGCCTCCCTCAGTTCCTACAGTACTTCAATGGGCCTTTTGCATTATATATTTAAAGACACTTGTACTAGATCGGTAGTGTTATTAGCAAAACCTGTTTGTAAATGGTATTTTCTACCTCCAATCGATTGTCGATCTTTCAAAAACAGCGTTTTTAAAGACAGCTTGTCATCCAGCATCCATGGCAACTTCTTTGCCATGTGGATTACGAGCTCAATTCATTCGTCAACGAAGTATTATATCATGACGTGACTGTATTATATCAGGACGTGACTGTATTATATCAGGACGTGATCGACTGTATTATATCAGCACGTGACTTTATTATATCAGCACGTGACTGTTTCTTGCAAAAGGCCTATTGAATCTGATCAATTACAACTTACTTTGGCTACTTCCATTCTATTTAACTCAAATATTTTAGTATTAATTATAATCGAGTAACATTTTATCATCTTTCTCTTCACAGTTGTAACTGAGCCACCAGGTATGTTTACCATATTGAAATTGTACACCGACTACTGTTTGGGAAAATTGACATTTCAAATTCAGAACAGTCAAGCAAGTAAGAAGTCATGTTAGAATACTAAATTGCTCAAGGCAAAATTAAGATAAGCAGAGATAAAATAAACAGCAGGAAGCTAGTTGCTCAGTTACGATTGTAGATATCGTTTTAGAACCGTTTACAAACTCTTTAGTGTATTTTTAGACTTTCAAGCTTTCAATTGGAATTTCGCGCGATGCCAAACGTCAGATCACTCAAGCGGAGCATCACATGTTGCAGAGCTTTGAATAGATGTTCACTCACAAATCGATGACAAAGACTGATTGACAACTGAAGGTGTCTTCAACCTGGTTGAGGCCCTTTTATAGTGCGGTTCCTTGTTTAACTCAAATGTTTTAGTATTAATTATAATCGAGTAACATTGTATCATCTTTCTCTTCACAGTTGTGACTGATCCACCAGGTATGTTTACCATATTGAAATTGTAACTTATTGTGCACTGACTGTTGTATGGGAAGAACGAGTTAGCGAATAGCAATAGCAACAACAATAGCAACAAATCAACAACAACAAATCATAAGCAACAACAATAACAACAGTAATAACATCGGCAACAGTAATAACAACAACAGCAACAGTAATAACAACAACAGCAACAGTAATAACAACATCAGCAACAGTAACAACAACATCAGGTTGATGCCCTTTTATAGTGCGGTTCCTTGTTTAACTCATATGTTTTAGTATTAATTATAATCGAGTAACATTGTATCATCTTTCTCTTCACAGTAGTGACTGATCCACCTGGTATGTTTACCATATTGAAATTGTAACTTATTGTGCAGTGACTGTTGTATGGGAACATTGGCTTAGCGAATAGCAATAGCAACAACAAAACAACAACAGCAATAGCAACAGCAACATCAGCAACAACAAAAACATAAAGAACAACAACAACAACAATAGCAACAACATCAGCAACAACAATAACAACAACAACAGGAACAACATCAGTAACAATAACATCAGCAACAATAACATCAGCAAAAAACAACAATAATTATCGGAGGGCCTTTTATAGTGCGGTTCCTTGTTTAACTCAAATGTTTTAGTATTAATTATAATCGAGTAACGTTGTATCATCTTTCTCTTCACAGTAGTGACTGATCCACCTGGTATGTTTACAATATTGAAATTGTAACTTATTGTGCACTGACTGTTGTATGGGAACATTGGCTTAGCGAATAGCAATAGCAACAACAATAGAAACAAAACAACAACAACAAAACATAAGCAACAACAATAACAACAATAATAACATCAGCAACAGTAATAACAATATCAGCAACAACAACAGCATTAGCAACAACAACATCAGTAATAACAACATCAGCAACAATATCAGTAACAACAACAGCAATAACAATATCACCAACATCAGTAACATCAGTAACATCAGCAAAGCAATATCAGCAACAACATCAGCAACAACAACAACAACAGCAGCAACAATATCAGCAACAATAACAACATCAGCAGCATCAGTAACAACATCAGCAATGACAACAATATCAGCAACAACATCAGTAACAACAACAAAATCAACTGTGGAGAATATTTCGGTAGAACTTTACCCCTTCAGTTTCAAACATTGTTGTTAAGTAAAAAATAGGCAGGCGTTCCTAACCCTCGAGTCGGGGGTAGGCCTGGAAACTAGTCACATGTAAGAGGAGAGCATGAGGAGAGGAATTAACATGGCAGACTAAAACCAATGTTTGGAGTTTGTTATTCGGTTTTATAGGGAAACGGATCTGTGAGAATTGTCGGAGCAAACGGAAAACTTAATCCCCGACATCAGCAACAACAACATCAGCAACAAGAACAGTAGTAATACCGATAGAAATAGCAAAAACAACAGCAATAGCAACAGCAATTTCTCTCCGCCGCAATGTATTATTTTCTAATTTACGTGGGACAAAAAAGCGACGACGTTACAATATCTTTTTGTGTCGCGTGTAAAACCACTAATTTATAGCTTGATGAAAAATTATAAGATGTATTCTACTCAAAACAAAACAAGCAAACAAACATTTTGGTTTCCTTGTGTTCACCCCTCTCAGTCATTTTTCCGTGATATAAGCTTTAATTTATGTTGTATGGTATTGGTAGAGAAATAAATAACTGTAAATTCACTAATTCTGACAAAACGTTATTCCAAAAGATGACGTAAATGTTACATATTTATACTTAATTCAGCCAATTTACTTCAAAATTAAACAACTTCAGAGCGTATTATTAATGTTTCATATCATTCATTCCCATTTTAGAGCCTCCCTCAGTTCCTACAGTACTTCAATGGGCCTTTTGCATTATATATTTAAAGACACTTGTACTAGATCGGTAGTGTTATTAGCAAAACCTGTTTGTAAATGGTATTTTCTACCTCCAATCGATTGTCGATCTTTCAAAAACAGCGTTTTTAAAGACAGCTTGTCATCCAGCATCCATGGCAACTTCTTTGCCATGTGGATTACGAGCTCAATTCATTCGTCAACGAAGTATTATATCATAACGTGACTGTATTATATCAGGACGTGATCGACTGTATTATATCAGCACGTGACTTTATTATATCAGCACGTGACTGTTTCTTGCAAAAGGCCTATTGAATCTGATCAATTACAACTTACTTTGGCTACTTCCATTCTATTTAACTCAAATATTTTAGTATTAATTATAATCGAGTAACATTTTATCGTCTTTCTCTTCACAGTTGTAACTGAGCCACCAGGTATGTTTACCATATTGAAATTGTACACCGACTACTGTTTGGGAAAATTGACATTTCAAATTCAGAACAGTCAAGCAAGTAAGAAGTCATGTTAGAATACTAAATTGCTCAAGGCAAAATTAAGATAAGCAGAGATAAAATAAACAGCAGGAAGCTAGTTGCTCAGTTACGATTGTAAATATCGTTTTAGAACCGTTTACAAACTCTTTAGTGTATTTTTAGACTTTCAAGCTTTCAATTGGAATTTCGCGCGATGCCAAACGTCAGATCACTCAAGCGGAGCATCACATGTTGCAGAGCTTTGAATAGATGTTCACTCACAAATCGATGACAAAGACTGATTGACAACTGAAGGTGTCTTCAACCTGGTTGAGGCCCTTTTATAGTGCGGTACCTAGTTTAACTCAAATGTTTCAGTATTAATTATAATCGAGTAACATTGTATCATCTTTCTCTTCACAGTTGTGACTGATCCACCAGGTATGTTTACCATATTGAAATTGTAACTTATTGTGCACTGACTGTTGTATGGGAACATTGGCTTAGCGAATAGCAATAGCAACAACCAAACAACAACAGCAATAGCAACAGCAACATCAGCAACAACAAAAACATAAGGAACAACAACAACAACAATAGCAACAACATCAGCAAAACAATAATAACAACAACAGGAACAACATCAGTAACAATAATATCAGCAACAACAACATCAGCAAAAAACAACAATAATTATCAGAGGGCCTTTTATGGTGCGGTTCCTTGTTTAACTCAAATGTTTTAGTATTAATTATAATCGAGTAACATTGTATCATCTTTCTCTTCACAGTTGTGACTGATCCACCTGGTATGTTTACTATATTGAAATTGTAACTTATTGTGCACTGAATGTTGTATGGGAACATCGAGTTAGCGAATAGCAATAGCAACAACAATAGCAACAAATCAACAACAACAAATCATAAGCAACAACAATAACAACAGTAATAACATCAGCAACAGTAATAACAACAACAGCAACAGTAATAACAACAACAGCAACAGTAATAACAACATCAGCAACAGTAACAACAACATCAGGTTGATGCCCTTTTATAGTGCGGTTCCTTGTTTAACTCAAATGTTTTAGTATTAATTATAATCGAGTAACATTGTATCATCTTTCTCTTCACAGTTGTGACTGATCCACCAGGTATGTTTACCATATTGAAATTGTAACTTATTGTGCAGTGACTGTTGTATGGGAACATTGGCTTAGCGAAGAACAATAGCAACAACAAAACAACAACAGCAATAGCAACAGCAACATCAGCAACAACAAAAACATAAGGAACAACAACAACAACAATAGCAACAACATCAGCAACAACAATAACAAAAACAAGAGGAACAACATCAGTAACAATAACATCAGCAACAACAACATCAGCAAAAAACAACAATAATTATCAGAGGGCATTTTATAGTGCGGTTCCTTGTTTAACTCAAATGTTTTAGTATTAATTATAATCGAGTAACATTGTATCATCTTTCTCTTCACAGTTGTGACTGATCCACCAGGTATGTTTACCATATTGAAATTGTAACTTAGTTTGCACTGACTGTTGTATGGGAACATTGGCTTAGCGAATAGCAATAGCAACAACAAAACAACAACAGCAATAGCAACAGCAACATCAGCAACAACAAAAAGATAAGGAACAACAACAACAACTATAGCAACAACATCAGCAACAACAATAACAACAACAACAGGAACAACATCAGTAACAATAACATCAGCAACAAAAAATCAGCAAAAAACAACAATAATTATCAGAGGGCCTTTTATGGTGCGGTTCCTTGTTTAACTCAAATGTTTTAGTATTAATTATAATCGAGTAACATTGTATTATCTTTCTCTTCACAGTTGTGACTGATCCACCAGGTATGTTTACCATATTGAAATTGTAACTTATTGTGCACTGACTGTTGTATGGGAACATTGACATAGCGAATAGCAATAACAACAGCAATAACAATAGCAACAACATAAGCAACATCAGCAACAACAAAAACATAAGGAACAACAACAACAACATTAACAACAATATCAGCAACAACAACAGCATCAGCAACAACAACATCAGTAATAACAACATCAGCAACAATATCAGTAACACCAACAGCAATAACAATATCAGCAACATCAGTAACATCAGCAAAAGCAATATCAGCAACAACATCAGCAACAACAACAACAACAGCAGCAACAATATCAGCAACAATAACAACATCAGCAGCATCAGTAACAACATCAGCAATGACAACAATATCAGCAACAAGATCAGTAACAACAACAATATCACCTGTGGAGAATATTTCGGTAGAACTTTACCCCTTCAGTTTCAAACATTGTTGTTTAAGTAAAAAATAGGCAGGCGTTCCTAAGACTAGAGTCGAGGGTAGGCCTGGAAACTAGACACATGTAAGAGGAGAGCATGAGGAGAGGAATAAACATGGCAGACTAAAACCAATGTTTGGAGTTTGTTATTCGGTTTTATAGGGAAACGAATCTGTGAGAATTGTCGGAGGAAACGGAAAACTTAATCCCGACATCAGCAACAACAACATCAGCAACAACAACATCAGCAACAACAATATTAACATCAACATCAGCAACAACAACAGTAGTAATACCGATAAAAATAGCAAAAACAACAGCAATAGCAACAGCAATTTGTCTCCGCCGCAATGTATTATTTTCTAATTTACGTGGGACAAAAAAGCGACGACGTTACAATATCTTTTTGTGTCGCGTGTAAAACCACTAATTTATAGCTTGGTGAAAAATTATAAGATGTATTCTACTCAAAATAAAACAAGCAAACAAACATTTTGGTTTCCATGTGTTCACCCCTCTCAGTCATTTTTCCGTGATATAAGCTTTAATTTATGTTGTATGGTATTGGTAGAGAAAGAAATAACTGTAAATTCACTATTTCTGACAAAACGTTATTCCAAAAGATGACGTAAATGTTACATATTTATACATAATTCAGCCAATTTACTTCAACATTAAACAACTTCAGAGCGTATTATTAATGTTTCATATCATTCATTCCCATTTTAGAGCCTCCCTCAGTTCCTACAGTACTTCAATGGGCCTTTTGCATTATATATTTAAAGACACTTGTACTAGATCGGTAGTGTTATTAGCAAAACCTGTTTGTAAATGGTATTTTCTACCTCCAATCGATTGTCGATCTTTCAAAAACAGCGTTTTTAAAGACAGCTTGTCATCCAGCATCCATGGCAACTTCTTTGCCATGTGGATTACGAGCTCAATTCATTCGTCAACGAAGTATTATATCATGACGTGACTGTATTATATCAGGACGTGACTGTATTATATCAGGACGTGATCGACTGTATTATATCAGCACGTGACTTTATTATATCAGCACGTGACTGTTTCTTGCAAAAGGCCTATTGAATCTGATCAATTACAACTTACTTTGGCTACTTCCATTCTATTTAACTCAAATATTTTAGTATTAATTATAATCGAGTAACATTTTATCATCTTTCTCTTCACAGTTGTAACTGAGCCACCAGGTATGTTTACCATATTGAAATTGTACACCGACTACTGTTTGGGAAAATTGACATTTCAAATTCAGAACAGTCAAGCAAGTAAGAAGTCATGTTAGAATACTAAATTGCTCAAGGCAAAATTAAGATAAGCAGAGAAAAAATACACAGCAGGAAGCTAGTTGCTCAGTTACGATTGTAGATATCGTTTTAGAACCGTTTACAAACTCTTTAGTGTATTTTTAGACTTTCAAGCTTTCAATTGGAATTTCGCGCGATGCCAAACGTCAGATCACTCAATCGGAGCATCACATGTTGCAGAGCTTTGAATAGATGTTCACTCACAAATCGATGACAAAGACTGATTGACAACTGAAGGTGTCTTCAACCTGGTTGAGGCCCTTTTATAGTGCGGTACCTAGTTTAACTCAAATGTTTCAGTATTAATTATAATCGAGTAACATTGTATCATCTTTCTCTTCACAGTTGTGACTGATCCACCTGGTATGTTTACTATATTGAAATTGTAACTTATTGTGCACTGACTGTTGTATGGGAACATCGAGTTAGCGAATAGCAATAGCAACAACAATAGCAACAAAACAACAACAACAAATCATAAGCAACAACAATAACAACAGTAATAACATCAGCAACAGTAATAACAACAACAGCAACAGTAATACAACATCAGCAACAGTAACAACAACATCAGGTTGAGGCCCTTTTATAGTGCGGTTCCTTGTTTAACTCAAATGTTTGAGTATTAATTATAATCGAGTAACATTGTATCATCTTTCTTTTCACAGTTGTGACTGATCCACCTGGTATGTTTACTATTTTGAAATTGTAACTTATTGTGCACTGACTGTTGTATGGGAAGATCGAGTTAGCGAATAGCAATAGCAACAACAATAGCAACAAAACAACAACAACAAATCATAAGCAACAACAATAACACCAGTAATAACATCAGCAACAGTAATAACAACAACAGCAACAGTAATAACAACATCAGCAACAGTAACAACAACATCAGGTTGAGGCCCTTTTATAGTGCGGTTCCTTGTTTAACTCAAATGTTTTAGTATTAATTATAATCGAGTAACATTGTATCATCTTTCTCTTCACAGTTGTGACTGATCCACCAGGTATGTTTACCATATTGAAATTGTAACTTAGTTTGCACTGACTGTTGTATGGGAACATTGGCTTAGCGAATAGCAATAGCAACAACAAAACAACAACAGCAATAGCAACAGCAACATCAGCAACAACAAAAAGATAAGGAACAACAACAACAACTATAGCAACAACATCAGCAACAACAATAACAACAACAACAGGAACAACATCAGTAACAATATCAGTAACACCAACAGCAATAACAATATCAGCAACATCAGTAACATCAGCAAAAGCAATATCAGCAACAACATCAGCAACAACAACAACAACAGCAACAACAATTTCAGCAACAATAACAACATCAGCAGCATCAGTAACAACATCAGCAATAACAACAATATCAGCAACAACATCAGTAACAACAACAATATCACCTGTGGAGAATATTTCGGTAGAACTTTACCCCTTCAGTTTCAAACATTGTTGTTTAAGTAAAAAATAGGCAGGCGTTCCTAACCCTCGAGTCGGGGGTAGTCCTGGAAACTAGTCACATGTAAGAGGAGAGCATGAGGAGAGGAATAAACATGGCAGACTAAAACCAATGTTTGGAGTTTGTTATTCGGTTTTATAGGGAAACGAATCTGTGAGAATTGTCGGAGCAAACAGAAAACTTAATCCCCGACATCAGCAACAACAACATCAGCAACAACAACATCAGCAACAACAACATCAGCAACAACAATATTAGCATCAACATCAGCAACAACAACAGTAGTAATACCGATAAAAATAGCAAAAACAACAGCAATAGCAACAGCAATTTCTCTCCGCCGCAATGTATTATTTTCTAATTGACGTGGGACAAAAAAGCGACGACGTTACAATATCTTTTTGTGTCGCGTGTAAAACCACTAATTTATAGCTTGATGAAAAATTATAAGATGTATTCTACTCAAAACAAAACAAGCAAACAAACATTTTGGTTTCCTTGTGTTCACCCCTCTCGGTCATTTTTCCGTGATATAAGCTTTAATTTATGTTGTATGGTATTGGTAGAGAAAGAAATAACTGTCAATTCACTATTTCTGACAAAACGTTATTCCAAAAGATGACGTAAATGTTACATATTTATACATAATTCAGCCAATTTACTTCAAAATTAAACAACTTCAGAGCGTATTATTAATGTTTCATATCATTCATTCCCATTTTAGGGCCTCCCTCAGTTCCTACAGTACTTCAATGGGCCTTTTGCATTATATATTTAAAGACACTTGTACTAGATCGGTAGTGTTATTAGCAAAACCTGTTTGTAAATGGTATTTTCTACCTCCAATCGATTGTCGATCTTTCAAAAACAGCGTTTTTAAAGACAGCTTGTCATCCAAGCATCCATGGCAATTTCTTTGCCATGTGGATTACGAGCTCAATTCATTCGTCAACGAAGTATTATATCATGACGTGACTGTATTATATCAGGACGTGACTGTATTATATCAGGACGTGATCGACTGTATTATATCAGCACGTGACTTTATTATATCAGCACGTGACTGTTTCTTGCAAAAGGCCTATTGAATCTGATCAATTACAACTTACTTTGGCTACTTCCATTCTATTTAACTCAAATATTTTAGTATTAATTATAATCGAGTAACTTTTTATCATCTTTCTCTTCACAGTTGTAACTGAGCCACCAGGTATGTTTACCATATTGAAATTGTACACCGACTACTGTTTGGGAAAATTGACATTTCAAATTCAGAACAGTCAAGCAAGTAAGAAGTCATGTTAGAATACTAAATTGCTCAAGGCAAAATTAAGATAAGCAGAGATAAAATAAACAGCAGGAAGCTAGTTGCTCAGTTACGATTGTAGATGTCGTTTTAGAACCGTTTGCAAACTCTTTAGTGTATTTTTAGACTTTCAAGCTTTCAATTGGAATTTCGCGCGATGCCAAACGTCAGATCACTCAAGCGGAGCATCACATGTTGCAGAGCTTTGAATAGATGTTCACTCACAAAACGATGACAAAGACTGATTGACAACTGAAGTTGTCTTCAACCTGGTTGAGGCCCTTTTATAGTGCGGTACCTAGTTTAACAGCAACAACATCAGCAACAACGACAACAACAGCAGCAACAATATCAGCAACAATAACAACATCAGCAGCATCAGTAACAACATCAGCAATGACAACAATATCAGCAACAAGATCAGTAACAACAACAATATCACCTGTGGAGAATATTTCGGTAGAACTTTACCCCTTCAGTTTCAAACATTGTTGTTTAAGTAAAAAATAGGCAGGCGTTCCTAAGACTAGAGTCGAGGGTAGGCCTGGAAACTAGTCACATGTAAGAGGAGAGCATGAGGAGAGGAATAAACATGGCAGACTAAAACCAATGTTTGGAGTTTGTTATTCGGTTTTATAGGGAAACGAATCTGTGAGAATTGTCGGAGGAAACGGAAAACTTAATCCCGACATCAGCAACAACAACATCAGCAACAACAACATCAGCAACAACAATATTAGCATCAACATCAGCAACAACAACAGTAGTAATACCGATAAAAATAGCAAAAACAACAGCAATAGCAACAGCAATTTGTCTCCGCCGCAATGTATTATTCTCTAATTTACGTGGGACAAAAAAGCGACGACGTTACAATATCTTTTTGTGTCGCGTGTAAAACCACTAATTTATAGCTTGGTGAAAAATTATAAGATGTATTCTACTCAAAACAAAACAAGCAAACAAACATTTTGGTTTCCATGTGTTCACCCCTCTCAGTCATTTTTCCGTGATATAAGCTTTAATTTATGTTGTATGGTATTGGTAGAGAAAGAAATAACTGTAAATTCACTATTTCTGACAAAACGTTATTCCAAAAGATGACGTAAATGTTACATATTTATACATAATTCAGCCAATTTACTTCAACATTAAACAACTTCAGAGCGTATTATTAATGTTTCATATCATTCATTCCCATTTTAGAGCCTCCCTCAGTTCCTACAGTACTTCAATGGGCCTTTTGCATTATATATTTAAAGACACTTGTACTAGATCGGTAGTGTTATTAGCAAAACCTGTTTGTAAATGGTATTTTCTACCTCCAATCGATTGTCGATCTTTCAAAACCAGCGTTTTTAAAGACAGCTTGTCATCCAGCATCCATGGCAACTTCTTTGCCATGTGGATTACGAGCTCAATTGATTCGTCAACGAAGTATTATATCAGGACGTGACTGTATTATATCAGGACGTGATCGACTGTATTATATCAGCACGTGACTTTATTATATCAGCACGTGACTGTTTCTTGCAAAAGGCCTATTGAATCTGATCAATTACAACTTACTTTGGCTACTTCCATTCTATTTAACTCAAATATTTTAGTATTAATTATAATCGAGTAACATTTTATCATCTTTCTCTTCACAGTTGTAACTGAGCCACCAGGTATGTTTACCATATTGAAATTGTACACCGACTACTGTTTGGGAAAATTGACATTTCAAATTCAGAACAGTCAAGCAAGTAAGAAGTCATGTTAGAATACTAAATTGCTCAAGGCAAAATTAAGATAAGCAGAGAAAAAATACACAGCAGGAAGCTAGTTGCTCAGTTACGATTGTAGATATCGTTTTAGAACCGTTTACAAACTCTTTAGTGTATTTTTAGACTTTCAAGCTTTCAATTGGAATTTCGCGCGATGCCAAACGTCAGATCACTCAATCGGAGCATCACATGTTGCAGAGCTTTGAATAGATGTTCACTCACAAATCGATGACAAAGACTGATTGACAACTGAAGGTGTCTTCAACCTGGTTGAGGCCCTTTTATAGTGCGGTACCTAGTTTAACTCAAATGTTTCAGTATTAATTATAATCGAGTAACATTGTATCATCTTTCTCTTCACAGTTGTGACTGATCCACCTGGTATGTTTACTATATTGAAATTGTAACTTATTGTGCACTGACTGTTGTATGGGAACATCGAGTTAGCGAATAGCAATAGCAACAACAATAGCAACAAAACAACAACAACAAATCATAAGCAACAACAATAACAACAGTAATAACATCAGCAACAGTAATAACAACAACAGCAACAGTAATACAACATCAGCAACAGTAACAACAACATCAGGTTGAGGCCCTTTTATAGTGCGGTTCCTTGTTTAACTCAAATGTTTGAGTATTAATTATAATCGAGTAACATTGTATCATCTTTCTCTTCACAGTTGTGACTGATCCACCTGGTATGTTTACTATATTGAAATTGTAACTTATTGTGCACTGACTGTTGTATGGGAAGATCGAGTTAGCGAATAGCAATAGCAACAACAATAGCAACAAAACAACAACAACAAATCATAAGCAACAACAATAACACCAGTAATAACATCAGCAACAGTAATAACAACAACAGCAACAGTAATAACAACATCAGCAACAGTAACAACAACATCAGGTTGAGGCCCTTTTATAGTGCGGTTCCTTGTTTAACTCAAATGTTTTAGTATTAATTATAATCGAGTAACATTGTATCATCTTTCTCTTCACAGTTGTGACTGATCCACCAGGTATGTTTACCATATTGAAATTGTAACTTAGTTTGCACTGACTGTTGTATGGGAACATTGGCTTAGCGAATAGCAATAGCAACAACAAAACAACAACAGCAATAGCAACAGCAACATCAGCAACAACAAAAAGATAAGGAACAACAACAACAACTATAGCAACAACATCAGCAACAACAATAACAACAACAACAGGAACAACATCAGTAACAATATCAGTAACACCAACAGCAATAACAATATCAGCAACATCAGTAACATCAGCAAAAGCAATATCAGCAACAACATCAGCAACAACAACAACAACAGCAACAACAATTTCAGCAACAATAACAACATCAGCAGCATCAGTAACAACATCAGCAATAACAACAATATCAGCAACAACATCAGTAACAACAACAATATCACCTGTGGAGAATATTTCGGTAGAACTTTACCTCTTCAGTTTCAAACATTGTTGTTTAAGTAAAAAATAGGCAGGCGTTCCTAACCCTCGAGTCGGGGGTAGTCCTGGAAACTAGTCACATGTAAGAGGAGAGCATGAGGAGAGGAATAAACATGGCAGACTAAAACCAATGTTTGGAGTTTGTTATTCGGTTTTATAGGGAAACGAATCTGTGAGAATTGTCGGAGCAAACAGAAAACTTAATCCCCGACATCAGCAACAACAACATCAGCAACAACAACATCAGCAACAACAACATCAGCAACAACAATATTAGCATCAACATCAGCAACAACAACAGTAGTAATACCGATAAAAATAGCAAAAACAACAGCAATAGCAACAGCAATTTCTCTCCGCCGCAATGTATTATTTTCTAATTGACGTGGGACAAAAAAGCGACGACGTTACAATATCTTTTTGTGTCGCGTGTAAAACCACTAATTTATAGCTTGATGAAAAATTATAAGATGTATTCTACTCAAAACAAAACAAGCAAACAAACATTTTGGTTTCCTTGTGTTCACCCCTCTCGGTCATTTTTCCGTGATATAAGCTTTAATTTATGTTGTATGGTATTGGTAGAGAAAGAAATAACTGTCAATTCACTATTTCTGACAAAACGTTATTCCAAAAGATGACGTAAATGTTACATATTTATACATAATTCAGCCAATTTACTTCAAAATTAAACAACTTCAGAGCGTATTATTAATGTTTCATATCATTCATTCCCATTTTAGGGCCTCCCTCAGTTCCTACAGTACTTCAATGGGCCTTTTGCATTATATATTTAAAGACACTTGTACTAGATCGGTAGTGTTATTAGCAAAACCTGTTTGTAAATGGTATTTTCTACCTCCAATCGATTGTCGATCTTTCAAAAACAGCGTTTTTAAAGACAGCTTGTCATCCAAGCATCCATGGCAATTTCTTTGCCATGTGGATTACGAGCTCAATTCATTCGTCAACGAAGTATTATATCATGACGTGACTGTATTATATCAGGACGTGACTGTATTATATCAGGACGTGATCGACTGTATTATATCAGCACGTGACTTTATTATATCAGCACGTGACTGTTTCTTGCAAAAGGCCTATTGAATCTGATCAATTACAACTTACTTTGGCTACTTCCATTCTATTTAACTCAAATATTTTAGTATTAATTATAATCGAGTAACATTTTATCATCTTTCTCTTCACAGTTGTAACTGAGCCACCAGGTATGTTTACCATATTGAAATTGTACACCGACTACTGTTTGGGAAAATTGACATTTCAAATTCAGAACAGTCAAGCAAGTAAGAAGTCATGTTAGAATACTAAATTGCTCAAGGCAAAATTAAGATAAGCAGAGAAAAAATACACAGCAGGAAGCTAGTTGCTCAGTTACGATTGTAGATATCGTTTTAGAACCTTTTACAAACTCTTTAGTGTATTTTTAGACTTTCAAGCTTTCAATTGGAATTTCGCGCGATGCCAAACGTCAGATCACTCAATCGGAGCATCACATGTTGCAGAGCTTTGAATAGATGTTCACTCACAAATCGATGACAAAGACTGATTGACAACTGAAGGTGTCTTCAACCTGGTTGAGGCCCTTTTATAGTGCGGTACCTAGTTTAACTCAAATGTTTCAGTATTAATTATAATCGAGTAACATTGTATCATCTTTCTCTTCACAGTTGTGACTGATCCACCTGGTATGTTTACTATATTGAAATTGTAACTTATTGTGCACTGACTGTTGTATGGGAACATCGAGTTAGCGAATAGCAATAGCAACAACAATAGCAACAAAACAACAACAACAAATCATAAGCAACAACAATAACAACAGTAATAACATCAGCAACAGTAATAACAACAACAGCAACAGTAATACAACATCAGCAACAGTAACAACAACATCAGGTTGAGGCCCTTTTATAGTGCGGTTCCTTGTTTAACTCAAATGTTTGAGTATTAATTATAATCGAGTAACATTGTATCATCTTTCTCTTCACAGTTGTGACTGATCCACCTGGTATGTTTACTATATTGAAATTGTAACTTATTGTGCACTGACTGTTGTATGGGAAGATCGAGTTAGCGAATAGCAATAGCAACAACAATAGCAACAAAACAACAACAACAAATCATAAGCAACAACAATAACACCAGTAATAACATCAGCAACAGTAATAACAACAACAGCAACAGTAATAACAACATCAGCAACAGTAACAACAACATCAGGTTGAGGCCCTTTTATAGTGCGGTTCCTTGTTTAACTCAAATGTTTTAGTATTAATTATAATCGAGTAACATTGTATCATCTTTCTCTTCACAGTTGTGACTGATCCACCAGGTATGTTTACCATATTGAAATTGTAACTTAGTTTGCACTGACTGTTGTATGGGAACATTGGCTTAGCGAATAGCAATAGCAACAACAAAACAACAACAGCAATAGCAACAGCAACATCAGCAACAACAAAAACATAAGGAACAACAACAACAACAATAGCAACAACATCAGCAAAACAATAATAACAACAACAGGAACAACATCAGTAACAATAATATCAGCAACAACAACATCAGCAAAAAACAACAATAATTATCAGAGGGCCTTTTATGGTGCGGTTCCTTGTTTAACTCAAATGTTTTAGTATTAATTATAATCGAGTAACATTGTATCATCTTTCTCTTCACAGTTGTGACTGATCCACCAGGTATGTTTACCATATTGAAATTGTAACTTATTGTGCAGTGACTGTTGTATGGGAACATTGGCTTAGCGAAGAACAATAGCAACAACAAAACAACAACAGCAATAGCAACAGCAACATCAGCAACTACAAAAACATAAGGAACAACAACAACAACAATAGCAACAACATCAGCAACAACAATAACAAAAACAAGAGGAACAACATCAGTAACAATAACATCAGCAACAACAACATCAGCAAAAAACAACAATAATGATCAGAGGGCATTTTATAGTGCGGTTCCTTGTTTAACTCAAATGTTTTAGTATTAATTATAATCGAGTAACATTGTATCATCTTTCTCTTCACAGTTGTGACTGATTCACCAGGTATGTTTACCATATTGAAATTGTAACTTAGTTTGCACTGACTGTTGTATGGGAACATTGGCTTAGCGAATAGCAATAGCAACAACAAAACAACAACAGCAATAGCAACAGCAACATCAGCAACAACAAAAAGATAAGGAACAACAACAACAACTATAGCAACAACATCAGCAACAACAATAACAACAACAACAGGAACAACATCAGTAACAATAACATCAGCAACAAAAAATCAGCAAAAAACAACAATAATTATCAGAGGGCCTTTTATGGTGCGGTTCCTTGTTTAACTCAAATGTTTTAGTATTAATTATAATCGAGTAACATTGTATTATCTTTCTCTTCACAGTTGTGACTGATCCACCAGGTATGTTTACCATATTGAAATTGTAACTTATTGTGCACTGACTGTTGTATGGGAACATTGACATAGCGAATAGCAATAACAACAGCAATAACAATAGCAACAACATAAGCAACATCAGCAACAACAAAAACATAAGGAACAACAACAACAACATTAACAACAATATCAGCAACAACAACAGCATCAGCAACAACAACATCAGTAATAACAACATCAGCAACAATATCAGTAACACCAACAGCAATAACAATATCAGCAACATCAGTAACATCAGCAAAAGCAATATCAGCAACAACATCAGCAACAACAACAACAACAGCAGCAACAATATCAGCAACAATAACAACATCAGCAGCATCAGTAACAACATCAGCAATGACAACAATATCAGCAACAAGATCAGTAACAACAACAATATCACCTGTGGAGAATATTTCGGTAGAACTTTACCCCTTCAGTTTCAAACATTGTTGTTTAAGTAAAAAATAGGCAGGCGTTCCTAAGACTAGAGTCGAGGGTAGGCCTGGAAACTAGACACATGTAAGAGGAGAGCATGAGGAGAGGAATAAACATGGCAGACTAAAACCAATGTTTGGAGTTTGTTATTCGGTTTTATAGGGAAACGAATCTGTGAGAATTGTCGGAGGAAACGGAAAACTTAATCCCGACATCAGCAACAACAACATCAGCAACAACAACATCAGCAACAACAATATTAACATCAACATCAGCAACAACAACAGTAGTAATACCGATAAAAATAGCAAAAACAACAGCAATAGCAACAGCAATTTGTCTCCGCCGCAATGTATTATTTTCTAATTTACGTGGGACAAAAAAGCGACGACGTTACAATATCTTTTTGTGTCGCGTGTAAAACCACTAATTTATAGCTTGGTGAAAAATTATAAGATGTATTCTACTCAAAATAAAACAAGCAAACAAACATTTTGGTTTCCATGTGTTCACCCCTCTCAGTCATTTTTCCGTGATATAAGCTTTAATTTATGTTGTATGGTATTGGTAGAGAAAGAAATAACTGTAAATTCACTATTTCTGACAAAACGTTATTCCAAAAGATGACGTAAATGTTACATATTTATACATAATTCAGCCAATTTACTTCAACATTAAACAACTTCAGAGCGTATTATTAATGTTTCATATCATTCATTCCCATTTTAGAGCCTCCCTCAGTTCCTACAGTACTTCAATGGGCCTTTTGCATTATATATTTAAAGACACTTGTACTAGATCGGTAGTGTTATTAGCAAAACCTGTTTGTAAATGGTATTTTCTACCTCCAATCGATTGTCGATCTTTCAAAAACAGCGTTTTTAAAGACAGCTTGTCATCCAGCATCCATGGCAACTTCTTTGCCATGTGGATTACGAGCTCAATTCATTCGTCAACGAAGTATTATATCATGACGTGACTGTATTATATCAGGACGTGACTGTATTATATCAGGACGTGATCGACTGTATTATATCAGCACGTGACTTTATTATATCAGCACGTGACTGTTTCTTGCAAAAGGCCTATTGAATCTGATCAATTACAACTTACTTTGGCTACTTCCATTCTATTTAACTCAAATATTTTAGTATTAATTATAATCGAGTAACATTTTATCATCTTTCTCTTCACAGTTGTAACTGAGCCACCAGGTATGTTTACCATATTGAAATTGTACACCGACTACTGTTTGGGAAAATTGACATTTCAAATTCAGAACAGTCAAGCAAGTAAGAAGTCATGTTAGAATACTAAATTGCTCAAGGCAAAATTAAGATAAGCAGAGAAAAAATACACAGCAGGAAGCTAGTTGCTCAGTTACGATTGTAGATATCGTTTTAGAACCGTTTACAAACTCTTTAGTGTATTTTTAGACTTTCAAGCTTTCAATTGGAATTTCGCGCGATGCCAAACGTCAGATCACTCAATCGGAGCATCACATGTTGCAGAGCTTTGAATAGATGTTCACTCACAAATCGATGACAAAGACTGATTGACAACTGAAGGTGTCTTCAACCTGGTTGAGGCCCTTTTATAGTGCGGTACCTAGTTTAACTCAAATGTTTCAGTATTAATTATAATCGAGTAACATTGTATCATCTTTCTCTTCACAGTTGTGACTGATCCACCTGGTATGTTTACTATATTGAAATTGTAACTTATTGTGCACTGACTGTTGTATGGGAACATCGAGTTAGCGAATAGCAATAGCAACAACAATAGCAACAAAACAACAACAACAAATCATAAGCAACAACAATAACAACAGTAATAACATCAGCAACAGTAATAACAACAACAGCAACAGTAATACAACATCAGCAACAGTAACAACAACATCAGGTTGAGGCCCTTTTATAGTGCGGTTCCTTGTTTAACTCAAATGTTTGAGTATTAATTATAATCGAGTAACATTGTATCATCTTTCTTTTCACAGTTGTGACTGATCCACCTGGTATGTTTACTATATTGAAATTGTAACTTATTGTGCACTGACTGTTGTATGGGAAGATCGAGTTAGCGAATAGCAATAGCAACAACAATAGCAACAAAACAACAACAACAAATCATAAGCAACAACAATAACACCAGTAATAACATCAGCAACAGTAATAACAACAACAGCAACAGTAATAACAACATCAGCAACAGTAACAACAACATCAGGTTGAGGCCCTTTTATAGTGCGGTTCCTTGTTTAACTCAAATGTTTTAGTATTAATTATAATCGAGTAACATTGTATCATCTTTCTCTTCACAGTTGTGACTGATCCACCAGGTATGTTTACCATATTGAAATTGTAACTTAGTTTGCACTGACTGTTGTATGGGAACATTGGCTTAGCGAATAGCAATAGCAACAACAAAACAACAACAGCAATAGCAACAGCAACATCAGCAACAACAAAAAGATAAGGAACAACAACAACAACTATAGCAACAACATCAGCAACAACAATAACAACAACAACAGGAACAACATCAGTAACAATATCAGTAACACCAACAGCAATAACAATATCAGCAACATCAGTAACATCAGCAAAAGCAATATCAGCAACAACATCAGCAACAACAACAACAACAGCAACAACAATTTCAGCAACAATAACAACATCAGCAGCATCAGTAACAACATCAGCAATAACAACAATATCAGCAACAAGATCAGTAACAACAACAATATCACCTGTGGAGAATATTTCGGTAGAACTTTACCCCTTCAGTTTCAAACATTGTTGTTTAAGTAAAAAATAGGCAGGCGTTCCTAAGACTAGAGTCGAGGGTAGGCCTGGAAACTAGTCACATGTAAGAGGAGAGCATGAGGAGAGGAAAAAACATGGCAGACTAAAACCAATGTTTGGAGTTTGTTATTCGGTTTTATAGGGAAACGAATCTGTGAGAATTGTCGGAGGAAACGGAAAACTTAATCCCGACATCAGCAACAACAACATCAGCAACAACAACATCAGCAACAACAATATTAGCATCAACATCAGCAACAACAACAGTAGTAATACCGATAAAAATAGCAAAAACAACAGCAATAGCAACAGCAATTTGTCTCCGCCGCAATGTATTATTCTCTAATTTACGTGGGACAAAAAAGCGACGACGTTACAATATCTTTTTGTGTCGCGTGTAAAACCACTAATTTATAGCTTGGTGAAAAATTATAAGATGTATTCTACTCAAAACAAAACAAGCAAACAAACATTTTGGTTTCCATGTGTTCACCCCTCTCAGTCATTTTTCCGTGATATAAGCTTTAATTTATGTTGTATGGTATTGGTAGAGAAAGAAATAACTGTAAATTCACTATTTCTGACAAAACGTTATTCCAAAAGATGACGTAAATGTTACATATTTATACATAATTCAGCCAATTTACTTCAACATTAAACAACTTCAGAGCGTATTATTAATGTTTCATATCATTCATTCCCATTTTAGAGCCTCCCTCAGTTCCTACAGTACTTCAATGGGCCTTTTGCATTATATATTTAAAGACACTTGTACTAGATCGGTAGTGTTATTAGCAAAACCTGTTTGTAAATGGTATTTTCTACCTCCAATCGATTGTCGATCTTTCAAAACCAGCGTTTTTAAAGACAGCTTGTCATCCAGCATCCATGGCAACTTCTTTGCCATGTGGATTACGAGCTCAATTGATTCGTCAACGAAGTATTATATCAGGACGTGACTGTATTATATCAGGACGTGATCGACTGTATTATATCAGCACGTGACTTTATTATATCAGCACGTGACTGTTTCTTGCAAAAGGCCTATTGAATCTGATCAATTACAACTTACTTTGGCTACTTCCATTCTATTTAACTCAAATATTTTAGTATTAATTATAATCGAGTAACATTTTATCATCTTTCTCTTCACAGTTGTAACTGAGCCACCAGGTATGTTTACCATATTGAAATTGTACACCGACTACTGTTTGGGAAAATTGACATTTCAAATTCAGAACAGTCAAGCAAGTAAGAAGTCATGTTAGAATACTAAATTGCTCAAGGCAAAATTAAGATAAGCAGAGAAAAATTACACAGCAGGAAGCTAGTTGCTCAGTTACGATTGTAGATATCGTTTTAGAACCGTTTACAAACTCTTTAGTGTATTTTTAGACTTTCAAGCTTTCAATTGGAATTTCGCGCGATGCCAAACGTCAGATCACTCAATCGGAGCATCACATGTTGCAGAGCTTTGAATAGATGTTCACTCACAAATCGATGACAAAGACTGATTGACAACTGAAGGTGTCTTCAACCTGGTTGAGGCCCTTTTATAGTGCGGTACCTAGTTTAACTCAAATGTTTCAGTATTAATTATAATCGAGTAACATTGTATCATCTTTCTCTTCACAGTTGTGACTGATCCACCTGGTATGTTTACTATATTGAAATTGTAACTTATTGTGCACTGACTGTTGTATGGGAACATCGAGTTAGCGAATAGCAATAGCAACAACAATAGCAACAAAACAACAACAACAAATCATAAGCAACAACAATAACAACAGTAATAACATCAGCAACAGTAATAACAACAACAGCAACAGTAATACAACATCAGCAACAGTAACAACAACATCAGGTTGAGGCCCTTTTATAGTGCGGTTCCTTGTTTAACTCAAATGTTTGAGTATTAATTATAATCGAGTAACATTGTATCATCTTTCTCTTCACAGTTGTGACTGATCCACCTGGTATGTTTACTATATTGAAATTGTAACTTATTGTGCACTGACTGTTGTATGGGAAGATCGAGTTAGCGAATAGCAATAGCAACAACAATAGCAACAAAACAACAACAACAAATCATAAGCAACAACAATAACACCAGTAATAACATCAGCAACAGTAATAACAACAACAGCAACAGTAATAACAACATCAGCAACAGTAACAACAACATCAGGTTGAGGCCCTTTTATAGTGCGGTTCCTTGTTTAACTCAAATGTTTTAGTATTAATTATAATCGAGTAACATTGTATCATCTTTCTCTTCACAGTTGTGACTGATCCACCAGGTATGTTTACCATATTGAAATTGTAACTTAGTTTGCACTGACTGTTGTATGGGAACATTGGCTTAGCGAATAGCAATAGCAACAACAAAACAACAACAGCAATAGCAACAGCAACATCAGCAACAACAAAAAGATAAGGAACAACAACAACAACTATAGCAACAACATCAGCAACAACAATAACAACAACAACAGGAACAACATCAGTAACAATATCAGTAACACCAACAGCAATAACAATATCAGCAACATCAGTAACATCAGCAAAAGCAATATCAGCAACAACATCAGCAACAACAACAACAACAGCAACAACAATTTCAGCAACAATAACAACATCAGCAGCATCAGTAACAACATCAGCAATAACAACAATATCAGCAACAACATCAGTAACAACAACAATATCACCTGTGGAGAATATTTCGGTAGAACTTTACCCCTTCAGTTTCAAACATTGTTGTTTAAGTAAAAAATAGGCAGGCGTTCCTAACCCTCGAGTCGGGGGTAGTCCTGGAAACTAGTCACATGTAAGAGGAGAGCATGAGGAGAGGAATAAACATGGCAGACTAAAACCAATGTTTGGAGTTTGTTATTCGGTTTTATAGGGAAACGAATCTGTGAGAATTGTCGGAGCAAACAGAAAACTTAATCCCCGACATCAGCAACAACAACATCAGCAACAACAACATCAGCAACAACAACATCAGCAACAACAATATTAGCATCAACATCAGCAACAACAACAGTAGTAATACCGATAAAAATAGCAAAAACAACAGCAATAGCAACAGCAATTTCTCTCCGCCGCAATGTATTATTTTCTAATTGACGTGGGACAAAAAAGCGACGACGTTACAATATCTTTTTGTGTCGCGTGTAAAACCACTAATTTATAGCTTGATAAAAAATTATAAGATGTATTCTACTCAAAACAAAACAAGCAAACAAACATTTTGGTTTCCTTGTGTTCACCCCTCTCGGTCATTTTTCCGTGATATAAGCTTTAATTTATGTTGTATGGTATTGGTAGAGAAAGAAATAACTGTCAATTCACTATTTCTGACAAAACGTTATTCCAAAAGATGACGTAAATGTTACATATTTATACATAATTCAGCCAATTTACTTCAAAATTAAACAACTTCAGAGCGTATTATTAATGTTTCATATCATTCATTCCCAATTTAGGGCCTCCCTCAGTTCCTACAGTACTTCAATGGGCCTTTTGCATTATATATTTAAAGACACTTGTACTAGATCGGTAGTGTTATTAGCAAAACCTGTTTGTAAATGGTATTTTCTACCTCCAATCGATTGTCGATCTTTCAAAAACAGCGTTTTTAAAGACAGCTTGTCATCCAAGCATCCATGGCAATTTCTTTGCCATGTGGATTACGAGCTCAATTCATTCGTCAACGAAGTATTATATCATGACGTGACTGTATTATATCAGGACGTGACTGTATTATATCAGGACGTGATCGACTGTATTATATCAGCACGTGACTTTATTATATCAGCACGTGGCTGTTTCTTGCAAAAGGCCTATTGAATCTGATCAATTACAACTTACTTTGGCTACTTCCATTCTATTTAACTCAAATATTTTAGTATTAATTATAATCGAGTAACTTTTTATCATCTTTCTCTTCACAGTTGTAACTGAGCCACCAGGTATGTTTACCATATTGAAATTGTACACCGACTACTGTTTGGGAAAATTGACATTTCAAATTCAGAACAGTCAAGCAAGTAAGAAGTCATGTTAGAATACTAAATTGCTCAAGGCAAAATTAAGATAAGCAGAGATAAAATAAACAGCAGGAAGCTAGTTGCTCAGTTACGATTGTAGATGTCGTTTTAGAACCGTTTGCAAACTCTTTAGTGTATTTTTAGACTTTCAAGCTTTCAATTGGAATTTCGCGCGATGCCAAACGTCAGATCACTCAAGCGGAGCATCACATGTTGCAGAGCTTTGAATAGATGTTCACTCACAAAACGATGACAAAGACTGATTGACAACTGAAGGTGTCTTCAACCTGGTTGAGGCCCTTTTATAGTGCGGTACCTAGTTTAACAGCAACAACATCAGCAACAACGACAACAACAGCAGCAACAATATCAGCAACAATAACAACATCAGCAGCATCAGTAACAACATCAGCAATGACAACAATATCAGCAACAAGATCAGTAACAACAACAATATCACCTGTGGAGAATATTTCGGTAGAACTTTACCCCTTCAGTTTCAAACATTGTTGTTTAAGTAAAAAATAGGCAGGCGTTCCTAAGACTAGAGTCGAGGGTAGGCCTGGAAACTAGTCACATGTAAGAGGAGAGCATGAGGAGAGGAATAAACATGGCAGACTAAAACCAATGTTTGGAGTTTGTTATTCGGTTTTATAGGGAAACGAATCTGTGAGAATTGTCGGAGGAAACGGAAAACTTAATCCCGACATCAGCAACAACAACATCAGCAACAACAACATCAGCAACAACAATATTAGCATCAACATCAGCAACAACAACAGTAGTAATACCGATAAAAATAGCAAAAACAACAGCAATAGCAACAGCAATTTGTCTCCGTCGCAATGTATTATTTTCTAATTTACGTGGGACAAAAAAGCGACGACGTTACAATATCTTTTTGTGTCGCGTGTAAAACCACTAATTTATAGCTTGGTGAAAAATTATAAGATGTATTCTACTCAAAACAAAACAAGCAAACAAACATTTTGGTTTCCATGTGTTCACCCCTCTCAGTCATTTTTCCGTGATATAAGCTTTAATTTATGTTGTATGGTATTGGTAGAGAAAGAAATAACTGTAAATTCACTATTTCTGACAAAACGTTATTCCAAAAGATGACGTAAATGTTACATATTTATACATAATTCAGCCAATTTACTTCAACATTAAACAACTTCAGAGCGTATTATTAATGTTTCATATCATTCATTCCCATTTTAGAGCCTCCCTCAGTTCCTACAGTACTTCAATGGGCCTTTTGCATTATATATTTAAAGACACTTGTACTAGATCGGTAGTGTTATTAGCAAAACCTGTTTGTAAATGGTATTTTCTACCTCCAATCGATTGTCGATCTTTCAAAACCAGCGTTTTTAAAGACAGCTTGTCATCCAGCATCCATGGCAACTTCTTTGCCATGTGGATTACGAGCTCAATTGATTCGTCAACGAAGTATTATATCAGGACGTGACTGTATTATATCAGGACGTGATCGACTGTATTATATCAGCACGTGACTTTATTATATCAGCACGTGACTGTTTCTTGCAAAAGGCCTATTGAATCTGATCAATTACAACTTACTTTGGCTACTTCCATTCTATTTAACTCAAATATTTTAGTATTAATTATAATCGAGTAACATGTTATCATCTTTCTCTTCACAGTTGTAACTGAGCCACCAGGTATGTTTACCATATTGAAATTGTACACCGACTACTGTTTGGGAAAATTGACATTTCAAATTCAGAACAGTCAAGCAAGTGAGAAGTCATGTTAGAATACTAAATTGCTCAAGGCAAAATTAAGATAAGCAGAGATAAAATAAACAGCAGGAAGCTAGTTGCTCAGTTACGATTGTAGATATCGTTTTAGAACCGTTTACAAACTCTTTAGTGTATTTTTAGACTTTCAAGCTTTCAATTGGAATTTCGCGCGATGCCAAACGTCAGATCACTCAAGCGGAGCATCACATGTTGCAGAGCTTTGAATAGATGTTCACTCACAAATCGATGACAAAGACTGATTGACAACTGAAGGTGTCTTCAACCTGGTTGAGGCCCTTTTATAGTGCGGTTCCTTGTTTAACTCAAATGTTTTAGTATTAATTATAATCGAGTAACATTGTATCATCTTTCTCTTCACAGTTGTGACTGATCCACCAGGTATGTTTACCATATTGAAATTGTAACTTATTGTGCACTGACTGTTGTATGGGAAGAACGAGTTAGCGAATAGCAATAGCAACAACAATAGCAACAAAACAACAACAACAAATCATAAGCAACAACAATAACACCAGTAATAACATCAGCAACAGTAATAACAACAACAGCAACAGTAATAACAACATCAGCAACAGTAACAAGAACATCAGGTTGAGGCCCTTTTATAGTGCGGTTCCTTGTTTAACTCAAATGTTTTAGTATTAATTATAATCGAGTAACATTATATCATCTTTCTCTTCACAGTTGTGACTGATCCACCAGGTATGTTTACCATATTGAAATTGTAACTTAGTTTGCACTGACTGTTGTATGGGAACATTGGCTTAGCGAATAGCAATAGCAACAACAAAACAACAACAGCAATAGCAACAGCAACATCAGCAACAACAAAAAGATAAGGAACAACAACAACAACTATAGCAACAACATCAGCAACAACAATAACAACAACAACAGGAACAACATCAGTAACAATAACATCAGCAACAAAAAATCAGCAAAAAACAACAATAATTATCAGAGGGCCTTTTATGGTGCGGTTCCTTGTTTAACTCAAATGTTTTAGTATTAATTATAATCGAGTAACATTGTATTATCTTTCTCTTCACAGTTGTGACTGATCCACCAGGTATGTTTACCATATTGAAATTGTAACTTATTGTGCACTGACTGTTGTATGGGAACATTGACATAGCGAATAGCAATAACAACAGCAATAACAATAGCAACAACATAAGCAACATCAGCAACAACAAAAACATAAGGAACAACAACAACAACATTAACAACAATATCAGCAACAACAACAGCATCAGCAACAACAACATCAGTAATAACAACATCAGCAACAATATCAGTGACACCAACAGCAATAACAATATCAGCAACATCAGTAATATCAGCAAAAGCAATATCAGCAACAACATCAGCAACAACGACAACAACAGCAGCAACAATATCAGCAACAATAACAACATCAGCAGCATCAGTAACAACATCAGCAATGACAACAATATCAGCAACAAGATCAGTAACAACAACAATATCACCTGTGGAGAATATTTCGGTAGAACTTTACCCCTTCAGTTTCAAACATTGTTGTTTAAGTAAAAAATAGGCAGGCGTTCCTAAGACTAGAGTCGAGGGTAGGCCTGGAAACTAGTCACATGTAAGAGGAGAGCATGAGGAGAGGAATAAACATGGCAGACTAAAACCAATGTTTGGAGTTTGTTATTCGGTTTTATAGGGAAACGAATCTGTGAGAATTGTCGGAGGAAACGGAAAACTTAATCCCGACATCAGCAACAACAACATCAGCAACAACAACATCAGCAACAACAATATTAGCATCAACATCAGCAACAACAACAGTAGTAATACCGATAAAAATAGCAAAAACAACAGCAATAGCAACAGCAATTTGTCTCCGCCGCAATGTATTATTTTCTAATTTACGTGGGACAAAAAAGCGACGACGTTACAATATCTTTTTGTGTCGCGTGTAAAACCACTAATTTATAGCTTGGTGAAAAATTATAAGATGTATTCTACTCAAAACAAAACAAGCAAACAAATATTTTGGTTTCCATGTGTTCACCCCTCTCAGTCATTTTTCCGTGATATAAGCTTTAATTTATGTTGTATGGTATTGGTAGAGAAAGAAATAACTGTAAATTCACTATTTCTGACAAAACGTTATTCCAAAAGATGACGTAAATGTTACATATTTATACATAATTCAGCCAATTTACTTCAACATTAAACAACTTCAGAGCGTATTATTAATGTTTCATATCATTCATTCCCATTTTAGAGCCTCCCTCAGTTCCTACAGTACTTCAATGGGCCTTTTGCATTATATATTTAAAGACACTTGTACTAGATCGGTAGTGTTATTAGCAAAACCTGTTTGTAAATGGTATTTTCTACCTCCAATCGATTGTCGATCTTTCAAAACCAGCGTTTTTAAAGACAGCTTGTCATCCAGCATCCATGGCAACTTCTTTGCCATGTGGATTACGAGCTCAATTGATTCGTCAACGAAGTATTATATCAGGACGTGACTGTATTATATCAGGACGTGATCGACTGTATTATATCAGCACGTGACTTTATTATATCAGCACGTGACTGTTTCTTGCAAAAGGCCTATTGAATCTGATCAATTACAACTTACTTTGGCTACTTCCATTCTATTTAACTCAAATATTTTAGTATTAATTATAATCGAGTAACATTTTATCATCTTTCTCTTCACAGTTGTAACTGAGCCACCAGGTATGTTTACCATATTGAAATTGTACACCGACTACTGTTTGGGAAAATTGACATTTCAAATTCAGAACAGTCAAGCAAGTAAGAAGTCATGTTAGAATACTAAATTGCTCAAGGCAAAATTAAGATAAGCAGAGAAAAAATACACAGCAGGAAGCTAGTTGCTCAGTTACGATTGTAGATATCGTTTTAGAACCGTTTACAAACTCTTTAGTGTATTTTTAGACTTTCAAGCTTTCAATTGGAATTTCGCGCGATGCCAAACGTCAGATCACTCAAGCGGAGCATCACATGTTGCAGAGCTTTGAATAGATGTTCACTCACAAATCGATGACAAAGACTGATTGACAACTGAAGGTGTCTTCAACCTGGTTGAGGCCCTTTTATAGTGCGGTACCTAGTTTAACTCAAATGTTTCAGTATTAATTATAATCGAGTAACATTGTATCATCTTTCTCTTCACAGTTGTGACTGATCCACCTGGTGTGTTTACTATATTGAAATTGTAACTTATTGTGCACTGACTGTTGTATGGGAACATCGAGTTAGCGAATAGCAATAGCAACAACAATAGCAACAAAACAACAACTACAAATCATAAGCAACAACAATAACAACAGTAATAACATCAGCAACAGTAATAACAACAACAGCAACAGTAATAACAACATCAGCAACAGTAATAACAACATCAGCAACAGTAATAACAACATCAGGTTGAGGTCCTTTTATAGTGCGGTTCCTTGTTTAACTCAAATGTTTTAGTATTAATTATAATCGAGTAACATTGTATCATCTTTCTCTTCACAGTTGTGACTGATCCACCTGGTATGTTTACGATATTGAAATTGTAACTTATTGTGCACTGACTGTTGTATGGGAACATCGAGTTAGCGAATAGCAATAGCAACAACAATAGCAACAAATCAACAACAACAAATCATAAGCAACAACAATAACAACAGTAATAACATCAGCAACAGCAACAACACAACAACAACAAATCATAAGCAACAACAATTACACCAGTAATAACAACATGAGCAACAGTAATAACAACAACAGCAACAGTAATAACAACATCAGCAACAGTAACAACAACATCAGGTTGAGGCCCTTTTATAGTGCGGTTCCTTGTTTAACTCAAATGTTTTAGTATTAATTTTAATCGAGTAACATTGTATCATCTTTCTCTTCACAGTTGTGACTGATCCACCAGGTATGTTTACCATATTGAAATTGTAACTTATTGTGCACTGACTGTTGTATGGGAACATTGGCTTAGCGAATAGCAATAGCAACAACAAAACAACAACAGCAATAGCAACAGCAACATCAGCAACAAGAAAAAGATAAGGAACAACAACAACAACCTGGTTGAGGCCCTTTTATAGTGCGGTACCTAGTTTAACTCAAATGTTTTAGTATTAATTATAATCGAGTAACATTGTATCATCTTTCTCTTCACAGTTGTGACTGATCCACTTGGTATGTTTACTATATTGAAATTGTAACTTATTGTGCACTGACTGTTGTATGGGAACATCGAGTTAGCGAATAGCAATAGCAACAACAATAGCAACAAAACAACAACAACAAATCATAAGCAACAACAATAACAACAGTAATAACATCAGCAACAGTAATAACAACAACAGCAACAGTAATAACAACAACAGCAACAGTAATAACAACATCAGCAACAGTAATAACAACATCAGGTTGAGGTCCTTTTATAGTGCGGTTCCTTGTTTAACTCAAATGTTTGAGTATTAATTATAATCGAGTAACATTGTATCATCTTTCTCTTCACAGTTGTGACTGATCCACCTGGTATGTTTACAATATTGAAATTGTATCTTATTGTGCACTGACTGTTGTATGGGAAGATCGAGTTAGCGAATAGCAATAGCAACAACAATAGCAACAAAACAACAACAACAAATCATAAGCAACAACAATAACACCAGTAATAACATCAGCAACAGTAATAACAACAACAGCAACAGTAATAACAACATCAGCAACAGTAACAACAACATCAGGTTGAGGCCCTTTTATAGTGCGGTTCCTTGTTTAACTCAAATGTTTTAGTATTAATTATAATCGAGTAACATTGTATCATCTTTCTCTTCACAGTTGTGACTGATCCACCAGGTATGTTTACCATATTGAAATTGTAACTTAGTTTGCACTGACTGTTGTATGGGAACATTGGCTTAGCGAATAGCAATAGCAACAACAAAACAACAACAGCAATAGCAACAGCAACATCAGCAACAACAAAAAGATAAGGAACAACAACAACAACTATAGCAACAACATCAGCAACAACAATAACAACAACAACAGGAACAACATCAGTAACAATAACAGCAGCAACAAAAAATCAGCAAAAAACAACAATAATTATCAGAGGGCCTTTTATGGTGCGGTTCCTTGTTTAACTAAAATGTTTTAGTATTAATTATAATCGAGTAACATTGTATTATCTTTCTCTTCACAGTTGTGACTGATCCACCAGGTATGTTTACCATATTGAAATTGTAACTTATTGTGCACTGACTGCTGTATGGGAACATTGACATAGCGAATAGCAATAACAACAGCAATAACAATAGCAACAACATAAGCAACATCAGCAACAACAAAAACATAAGGAACAACAACAACAACATTAACAACAATATCAGCAACAACAACAGCATCAGCAATAACAACATCAGTAATAACAACATCAGCAACAATATCAGTAACACCAACAGCAATAACAATATCAGCAACATCAGTAATATCAGCAAAAGCAATATCAGCAACAACATTAGCAACAACAACAACAACAGCAGCAACAATATCAGCAACAATAACAACATCAGCAGCATCAGTAACAACATCAGCAATGACAACAATATCAGCAACAAGATCAGTAACAAAAACAATATCACCTGTGGAGAATATTTCGGTAGAACTTTACCCCTTCAGTTTCAAACATTGTTGTTAAAGTAAAAAATAGGCAGGCGTTCCTAACCCTCGAGTCGGGGGTAGGCCTGGAAACTAGTCACATGTAAGAGGAGAGCATGAGGAGAGGAATAAACATGGCAGACTAAAACCAATGTTTGGAGTTTGTTATTCGGTTTTATAGGGAAACGAATCTGTGAGAATTGTCGGAGGAAACGGAAAACTTAATCCCGACATCAGCAACAACAACATCAGCAACAACAACATCAGCAACAACAATATTAGCATCAACATCAGCAACAACAACAGTAGTAATACCGATAAAAATAGCAAAAACAACAGCAATAGCAACAGCAATTTGTCTCCGCCGCAATGTATTATTTTCTAATTTACGTGGGACAAAAAAGCGACGACGTTACAATATCTTTTTGTGTCGCGTGTAAAACCACTAATTTATAGCTTGGTGAAAAATTATAAGATGTATTCTACTCAAAACAAAACAAGCAAACAAACATTTTGGTTTCCATGTGTTCACCCCTCTCAGTCATTTTTCCGTGATATAAGCTTTAATTTATGTTGTATGGTATTGGTAGAGAAAGAAATAACTGTAAATTCACTAATTCTGACAAAACGTTATTCCAAAAGATGACGTAAATGTTACATATTTATACATAATTCAGCCAATTTACTTCAACATTAAACAACTTCAGAGCGTATTATTAATGTTTCATATCATTCATTCCCATTTTAGAGCCTCCCTCAGTTCCTACAGTACTTCAATGGGCCTTTTGCATTATATATTTAAAGACATTTGTACTAGATCGGTAGTGTTATTAGCAAAACCTGTTTGTAAATGGTATTTTCTACCTCCAATCGATTGTCGATCTTTCAAAAACAGCGTTTTTAAAGACAGCTTGTCATCCAGCATCCATGGCAACTTCTTTGCCATGTGGATTACGAGCTCAATTGATTCGTCAACGAAGTATTATATCAGGACGTGAACGTATTATATCAGGACGTGATCGACTGTATTATATCAGCACGTGACTTTATTATATCAGCACGTGACTGTTTCTTGCAAAAGGCCTATTGAATCTGATCAATTACAACTTACTTTGGCTACTTCCATTCTATTTAACTCAAATATTTTAGTATTAATTATAATCGAGTAACATTTTATCATCTTTCTCTTCACAGTTGTAACTGAGCCACCAGGTATGTTTACCATATTGAAATTGTACACCGACTACTGTTTGGGAAAATTGACATTTCAAATTCAGAACAGTCAAGCAAGTAAGAAGTCATGTTAGAATACTAAATTGCTCAAGGCAAAATTAAGATAAGCAGAGATAAAATAAACAGCAGGAAGCTAGTTGCTCAGTTACGATTGTAGATATCGTTTTAGAACCGTTTGCAAACTCTTTAGTGTATTTTTAGACTTTCAAGCTTTCAATTGGAATTTCGCGCGATGCCAAACGTCAGATCACTCAAGCGGAGCATCACATGTTGCAGAGCTTTGAATAGATGTTCACTCACAAATCGATGACAAAGACTGATTGACAACTGAAGGTGTCTTCAACCTGGTTGAGGCCCTTTTATAGTGCGGTACCTAGTTTAACTTAAATGTTTCAGTATTAATTATAATCGAGTAACATTGTATCATCTTTCTCTTCACAGTGGTGACTGATCCACTTGGTATGTTTACTCTATTGAAATTGTAACCTATTGTGCACTGACTGTTGTATGGGAACATCGAGTTAGCGAATAGCAATAGCAACAACAATAGCAACAAAACAACAACAACAAATCATAAGCAACAACAATAACAACAGTAATAATATCAGCAACAGTAATAACAACAACAGCAACAGTAATAACAACAACAGCAACAGTAATAACAACATCAGCAACAGTAATAACAACAACAGCAACAGTAATAACAACATCAGCAACAGTAACAACAACATCAGGTTGAGGCCCTTTTATAGTGCGGTTCCTTGTTTAACTCAAATGTTTTAGTATTAATTATAATCGAGTAACATTGTATCATCTTTCTCTTCACAGTTGTGAGTGATCCACCTGGTATGTTTACTATATTGAAATTGTAACTTATTGTGCACTGACTGTTGTATTGGAAGATCGAGTTAGCGAATAGCAATAGCAACAACAATAGCAACAAAACAACAACAACAAATCATAAGCAACAACAATAACAACAGTAATAACATCAGCAACAGTAATAACAACAACAGCAACATTAATAACAACATCAGCAACAGTAACAACAACATCAGGTTGAGGTCCTTTTATAGTGCGGTTCCTTGTTTAACTCAAATGTTTTAGTATTAATTATAATCGAGTAACATTGTATCATCTTTCTCTTCACAGTTGTGACTGATCCACCAGGTATGTTTACCATATTGAAATTGTAACTTATTGTGCACTGACTGTTGTATGGGAACATTGGCTTAGCGAATAGCAATAGCAACAACAAAACAACAACAGCAATAGCAACAGCAACATCAGCAACAACAAAAACATAAGGAACAACAACAACAACAATAGCAACAACATCAGCAAAACAATAACAACAACAACAGGAACAACATCAGTAACAATAATATCAGCAACAACAACATCAGCAAAAAACAACAATAATTATCAGAGGGCCTTTTATGGTGCGGTTCCTTGTTTAACTCAAATGTTTTAGTATTAATTATAATCGAGTAACATTGTATCATCTTTCTCTTCACAGTTGTGACTGATCCACCTGGTATGTTTACTATATTGAAATTGTAACTTATTGTGCACTGACTGTTGTATGGGAAGATCGAGTTAGCGAATAGCAATAGCAACAACGATAGCAACAAAACAACAACAACAAATCATGAGCAACAACAATAACAACAGTAATAACATCAACAACAGTAATAACAACAACAGCAACAGTAATAACAACATCAGCAACAGTAACAACAACATCAGGTTGAGGCCCTTTTATAGTGCGGTTCCTTGTTTAACTCAAATGTTTTAGTATTAATTATAATCGAGTAACATTGTATCAACTTTCTCTTCACAGTTGTGACTGATCCACCAGGTATGTTTACCATATTGAAATTGTAACTTATTGTCCACTGACAGCTGTATGGGAACATTGGCTTAGCGAATAGCAATAGCAACAAGAAAACAACAACAGCAATAGCAACAGCAACATCAGCAACAACAAAAACGTAAGGAACAACAACAACAATAGCAACAACATCAGCAACAACAATAACAACAACAACAGGAACAACATCAGTAACAATAACATCAGCAACAACAACATCAGCAAAAAACAACAATAATTATCAGAGGGACTTTTATGGTGAGGTTCCTTGTTTAACTCAAATGTTTTAGTATTAATTATAATCGAGTAACATTGTATCAACTTTCTCTTCACAGTTGTGACTGATCCACCAGGTATGTTTACCATATTGAAATTGTAACTTATTGTGCACTGACTGTTGTATGGGAACATTGACATAGCGAATAGCAATAACAACATCAATAACAATAGCAACAACATAAGCAACATCAGCAACAACAAAAACATAAGGAACAACAACAACAACAATAACAACAATATCAGCAACATCAGTAACATCAACAAAAGCAATATCAGCAACAACATCAGCAACAACAACAACAAAAGCAACAACAATTTCAGCAACAATAACAACATCAGCAGCATCAGTAACAACATCAGCAATAACAACAAAATCAGCAACAACATCAGTAACAACAACAATATCACCTGTGGAGAATATTTCGGTAGAACTTTACCCCTTCAGTTTCAAACATTGTTGTTTAAGTAAAAAAATAGGCAGGCGTTCCTAACCCTCGAGTCGGGGGTAGTCCTGGAAACTAGTCACATGTAAGAGGAGAGCATGAGGAGAGGAATAAACATGGCAGACTAAAACCAATGGTTGGAGTTTGTTATTCGGTTTTATAGGGAAACGAATCTGTGAGAATTGTCGGAGCAAACAGAAAACTTAATCCCCGACATCAGCAACAACAACATCAGCAACAACAACATCAGCAACAACAACATCAGCAACAACAATATTAGCATCAACATCAGCAACAACAACAGTAGTAATACCGATAAAAATAGCAAAAACAACAGCAATAGCAACAGCAATTTCTCTCCGCCGCAATGTATTATTTTCTAATTGACGTGGGACAAAAAAGCTACGACGTTACAATATCTTTTTGTGTCGCGTGTAAAACCACTAATTTATGCTTGATGAAAAATTATAAGATGTATTCTACTCAAAACAAAACAAGCAAACAAACATTTTGGTTTCCTTGTGTTCACCCCTCTCAGTCATTTTTCCATGATATAAGCTTTAATTTATGTTGTATGGTATTGGTAGAGAAAGAAATAACTGTAAATTCACTATTTCTGACAAAACGTTATTCCAAAAGATGACGTAAATGTTACATATTTATACATAATTCAGCCAATTCACTTCAAAATTAAACAACTTCAGAGCGTATTATTAATGTTTCATATCATTCATTCCCATTTTAGAGCCTCCCTCAGTTCCTACAGTACTTCAATGGGCCTTTTGCATTATATATTTAAAGACACTTGTACTAGATCGGTAGTGTTATTAGCAAAACCTGTTTGTAAATGGTATTTTCTACCTCCAATCGATTGTCGATCTTTCAAAAACAGCGTTTTTAAAGACAGCTTGTCATCCAGCATCCATGGCAACTTCTTTGCCATGTGGATTACGAGCTCAATTCATTCGTCAACGAAGTATTATATCATGACGTGACTGTATTATATCAGGACGTGACTGTATTATATCAGGACGTGATCGACTGTATTATATCAGCACGTGACTTTATTATATCAGCACGTGACTGTTTCTTGCAAAAGGCCTATTGAATCTGATCAATTACAACTTACTTTGGCTACTTCCATTCTATTGAACTCAAATATTTTAGTATTAATTATAATCGAGTAACATTTTATCATCTTTCTCTTCACAGTTGTAACTGAGCCACCAGGTATGTTTACCATATTGAAATTGTACACCGACTACTGTTTGGGAAAATTGACATTTCAAATTCAGAACAGTCAAGCAAGTAAGAAGTCATGTTAGAATACTAAATTGCTCAAGGCAAAATTAAGATAAGCAGAGAAAAAATACACAGTAGGAAGCTAGTTGCTCAGTTACGACTGTAGATATCGTTTTAGAACCGTTTACAAACTCTTTAGTGTATTTTTAGACTTTCAAGCTTTCAATTGGAATTTCGCGCGATGCCAAACGTCAGATCACTCAATCGGAGCATCACATGTTGCAGAGCTTTGAATAGATGTACACTCACAAAACGATGACAAAGACTGATTGACAACTGAAGGTGTCTTCAACCTGGTTGAGGCCCTTTTATAGTGCGGTACCTAGTTTAACTCAAATGTTTTAGTATTAATTATAATCGAGTACCATTGTATCATCTTTCTCTTCACAGTTGTGACTGATCCACCTGGTATGTTTACCATATTGAAATTGTAACTTATTGTGCACTGACTGTTGTATGGGAAGATCGAGTTAGCGAATAGCAATAGCAACAACAATAGCAACAAAACAACAACAACAAATCATAAGCAACAACAATAACAACAGTAATAACATCAGCAACAGTAATAACAACAACAGCAACAGTAATAACAACATCAGCAACAGTAACAACAACATCAGGTTGAGGTCCTTTTATAGTGCGGTTCCTTGTTTAACTCAAATGTTTTAGTATTAATTATAATCGAGTAACATTGTATCATCTTTCTCTTCACAGTTGTGACTGATCCACCAGGTATGTTTACCATATTGAAATTGTAACTTATTGTGCACTGACTGTTGTATGGGAACATTGGCTTAGCGAATAGCAATAGCAACAACAAAACAACAACAGCAATAGCAACAGCAACATCAGCAACAACAAAACATAAGGAACAACAACAACAACAATAGCAACAACATCAGCAAAACAATAACAACAACAACAGGAACAACATCAGTAACAATAATATCAGCAACAACAACATCAGCAAAAAACAACAATAATTATCAGAGGGCCTTTTATGGTGCGGTTCCTTGTTTAACTCAAATGTTTTAGTATTAATTATAATCGAGTAACATTGTATCATCTTTCTCTTCACAGTTGTGACTGATCCACCTGGTATGTTTACTATATTGAAATTGTAACTTATTGTGCACTGACTGTTGTATGGGAAGATCGAGTTAGCGAATAGCAATAGCAACAACGATAGCAACAAAACAACAACAACAAATCATGAGCAACAACAATAACAACAGTAATAACATCAACAACAGTAATAACAACAACAGCAACAGTAATAACAACATCAGCAACAGTAACAACAACATCAGGTTGAGGCCCTTTTATAGTGCGGTTCCTTGTTTAACTCAAATGTTTTAGTATTAATTATAATCGAGTAACATTGTATCAACTTTCTCTTCACAGTTGTGACTGATCCACCAGGTATGTTTACCATATTGAAATTGTAACTTATTGTCCACTGACAGCTGTATGGGAACATTGGCTTAGCGAATAGCAATAGCAACAAGAAAACAACAACAGCAATAGCAACAGCAACATCAGCAACAACAAAAACGTAAGGAACAACAACAACAATAGCAACAACATCAGCAACAACAATAACAACAACAACAGGAACAACATCAGTAACAATAACATCAGCAACAACAACATCAGCAAAAAACAACAATAATTATCAGAGGGACTTTTATGGTGAGGTTCCTTGTTTAACTCAAATGTTTTAGTATTAATTATAATCGAGTAACATTGTATCAACTTTCTCTTCACAGTTGTGACTGATCCACCAGGTATGTTTACCATATTGAAATTGCAACTTATTGTGCACTGACTGTTGTATGGGAACATTGACTTAGCGAATAGCAATAACAACATCAATAACAATAGCAACAACATAAGCAACATCAGCAACAACAAAAACATAAGGAACAACAACAACAACAATAACAACAATATCAGCAACATCAGTAACATCAGCAAAAGCAATATCAGCAACAACATCAGCAACAACAACAACTAAAGCAACAACAATTTCAGCAACAATAACAACATCAGCAGCATCAGTAACAACATCAGCAATAACAACAAAATCAGCAACAACATCAGTAACAACAACAATATCACCTGTGGAGAATATTTCGGTAGAACTTTACCCCTTCAGTTTCAAACATTGTTGTTTAAGTAAAAAATAGGCAGGCGTTCCTAACCCTCGAGTCGGGGGTAGTCCTGGAAACTAGTCACATGTAAGAGGAGAGCATGAGGAGAGGAATAAACATGGCAGACTAAAACCAATGTTTGGAGTTTGTTATTCGGTTTTATAGGGAAACGAATCTGTGAGAATTGTCGGAGCAAACAGAAAACTTAATCCCCGACATCAGCAACAACAACATCAGCAACAACAACATCAGCAACAACAACATCAGCAACAACAATATTAGCATCAACATCAGCAACAACAACAGTAGTAATACCGATAAAAATAGCAAAAACAACAGCAATAGCAACAGCAATTTCTCTCCGCCGCAATGTATTATTTTCTAATTTACGTGGGACAAAAAAGCTACGACGTTACAATATCTTTTTGTGTCGCGTGTAAAACCACTAATTTATGCTTGATGAAAAATTATAAGATGTATTCTACTCAAAACAAAACAAGCAAACAAACATTTTGGTTTCCTTGTGTTCACCCCTCTCAGTCATTTTTCCATGATATAAGCTTTAATTTATGTTGTATGGTATTGGTAGAGAAAGAAATAACTGTAAATTCACTATTTCTGACAAAACGTTATTCCAAAAGATGACGTAAATGTTACATATTTATACATAATTCAGCCAATTCACTTCAAAATTAAACAACTTCAGAGCGTATTATTAATGTTTCATATCATTCATTCCCATTTTAGAGCCTCCCTCAGTTCCTACAGTACTTCAATGGGCCTTTTGCATTATATTTTTAAAGACACTTGTACTAGATCGGTAGTGTTATTAGCAAAACCTGTTTGTAAATGGTATTTTCTACCTCCAATCGATTGTCGATCTTTCAAAAACAGCGTTTTTAAAGACAGCTTGTCATCCAGCATCCATGGCAACTTCTTTGCCATGTGGATTACGAGCTCAATTCATTCGTCAACGAAGTATTATATCATGACGTGACTGTATTATATCAGGACGTGACTGTATTATATCAGGACGTGATCGACTGTATTATATCAGCACGTGACTTTATTATATCAGCACGTGACTGTTTCTTGCAAAAGGCCTATTGAATCTGATCAATTACAACTTACTTTGGCTACTTCAATTCTATTTAACTCAAATATTTTAGTATTAATTATAATCGAGTAACATTTTATCATCTTTCTCTTCACAGTTGTAACTGAGCCACCAGGTATGTTTACCATATTGAAATTGTACACCGACTACTGTTTGGGAAAATTGACATTTCAAATTCAGAACAGTCAAGCAAGTAAGAAGTCATGTTAGAATACTAAATTGCTCAAGGCAAAATTAAGATAAGCAGAGATAAAATAAACAGCAGGAAGCTAGTTGCTCAGTTACGATTGTAGATATCGTTTTAGAACCGTTTACAAACTCTTTAGTGTATTTTTAGACTTTCAAGCTTTCAATTGGAATTTCGCGCGATGCCAAACGTCAGATCACTCAATCGGAGCATCACATGTTGCAGAGCTTTGAATAGATGTTCACTCACAAATCGATGACAAAGACTGATTGACAACTGAAGGTGTATTCAACCTGGTTGAGGCCCATTTATAGTGCGGTACCTAGTTTAACTCAAATGCTTCAGTATTAATTATAATCGAGTAACATTGTATCATCTTTCTCTTCACAGTTGTGACTGATCCACTTGGTATGTTTACTATATTGAAATTGTAACTTATTGTGCACTGACTGTTGTATGGGAACATCGAGTTAGCGAATAGAAATAGCAACGACAATAGCAACAAAACAACAACAACAAATCATAAGCAACAACAATAACAACAGCAATAACATCAGCAACAGTAATAACAACAACAGCAACAGTAATAACAACAACAGCAACAGTAATAACAACATCAGCAACAGTAATAACAACATCAGCAACAGTAATAACAACAACAGCAACAGTAATAACAACATCAGCAACAGTAATAACAACATCAGGTTGAGGTCCTTTTATAGTACGGTTCCTTGTTTAACTCAAATGTTTTAGTATTAATTATAATCGAGTAACATTGTATCATCTTTCTCTTCACAGTTGTGACTGATCCACCTGGTATGTTTACTATATTGAAATTGTAACTTATTGTGCACTGAATGTTGTATGGGAACATCGAGTTAGCGAATAGCAATAGCAACAACAATAGCAACAAATCAACAACAACAAATCATAGGCAACAACAATAACAACAGTAATAACATCAGCAACAGTAATAACAACAACAGCAACAGTAATAACAACAACAGCAACAGTAATAACAACATCAGCAACAGTAATAACAACAACAGCAACAGTAATAACAACATCAGCAACAGTAACAACAACATCAGGTTGAGGCCCTTTTATAGTGCGGTTCCTTGTTTAATTCAAATGTTTTAGTATTAAATATAATCGAGTAACATTGTATCATCTTTCTCTTCACAGTTGTGATTGATCCACCAGGTATGTTTACCATATTGAAATTGTAACTTATTGTGCACTGACTGTTGTATGGGAACATTGACTTAGCGTATAGCAATAACAACAGCAATAACAATAGCAACAACATAAGCAACATCAGCAACAACAAAAACATAAGGAACAACAACAACAACAATAACAACAATATCAGCAACAACAACAGCATCAGCAACAACAACATCAGCAATAACAACATCAGCAACAATATCAGTAACAATAACAGCAATAACAATATCAACAACATCAGTAACATCAGCAAAAGCAATATCAGCAACAACATCAGCAACAACAACAACAACAGCAGCAACAATATTAGTAACAATAACAACATCAGCAGCATCAGTAACAACATCAGCAATGACAACAATATCAGCAACAACATCAGTAACAACAACAATATCACCTGTGGAGAATATTTCGGTAGAACTTTACCCCTTCAATTTCAAACATTGTTGTTTAAGTAAAAAATAGGCAGGCGTTCCTAACCCTCGAGTCGGGGGTAGGCCTGGAAACTAGTCACATGTAAGAGGAGAGCATGAGGAGAGGAATAAACATGGCAGACTAAAACCAATGTTTGGAGTTTGTTATTAGGTTTTATAGGGAATACGAATCTGTGAGAATTGTCGGAGCAAACGGAAAACTTAATCCCCGACATCAGCAACAACAACATCAGCAACAACAAGATTAGCATCAACATCAGCAACAACAACAGTAGTAATACCGATAAAAATAGCAAAAACAACAGCAATAGCAACAGCAATTTCTCTCCGCCGCAATTTATTATTTTCTAATTTACGTGGGACAAAAAAGCGACGACGTTACAATATCTTTTTGTGTCGCCTGTAAAACCACTAATTTATAGCTTGGTGAAAAATTATAAGATGTATTCTGGTCAAAACAAAACAAGCAAACAAACGTTTTGGTTTCCTTGTGTTCACCCTTCTCAGTCATTTTTCCGTGATATAAGCTTTAATTTATGTTGTATGGTATTGGTAGAGAAAGAAATAACTGTAAATTCACTATTTCTGACAAAACGTTATTCCAAAAGATGACGTAAATGTGACATATTTATACATAATTCAGCCAATTTACTTCAAAATTAAACAACTTCAGAGCGTATTATTAATGTTTCATCTCATTCATTCCCATTTTAGAGCCTCCCTCAGTTCCTACAGTACTTCAATGGGCCTTTTGCATTATATATTTAGAGACACTTGTACTAGATCGGTATTGTTATTAGCAAAACCTGTTTGTAAATGGTATTTTCTACCTCCAATCGATTGTCGATCTTTCAAAAACAGCGTTTTTAAAGACAGCTTGTCATCCAGCATCCATGGCAACTTCTTTGCCATGTGGATTACGAGCTCAATTCATTCGTCAACGAAGTATTATATCATGACGTGACTGTATTATATCAGGACGTGATCGACTGTATTATATCAGCACGTGACTTTATTATATCAGCACGTGACTGTTTCTTGCAAAATGACTATTGAATCTGATCAATTACAACTTACTTTGGCTACTTCCATTCTATTTAACTCAAATATTTTAGTATTAATTATAATCGAGTAACATTGTATCATCTTTCTCTTCACAGTTGTAACTGAGCCACCAGGTATGTTTACCATATTGAAATTGTACACCGACTACTGTTTGGGAGAATTGACATTTCAAATTCAGAACAGTCAAGCAAGTAAGAAGTCATGTTAGAATACTAAATTGCTCAAGGCAAAATTAAGATAAGCAGAGAAAAAATACACAGCAGGAAGCTAGTTGCTCAGTTACGATTGTAGATATCGTTTTAGAACCGTTTACAAACTCTGTAGTGTATTTTTAGACTTTCAAGCTTTCAATTGGAATTTCGCGCGATGCCAAACGTCAGATCACTCAAGCGGAGCATCACATGTTGCAGAGCTTTGAATAGATGTTCACTCACAAAACGATGACAAAGACTGATTGACAACTGAAGGTGTCTTCAACCTGGTTGAGGCCCTTTTATAGTGCGGTACCTAGTTTAACTCAAATGTTTTAGTATTAATTATAATCGAGTAACATTGTATCATCTTTCTCTTCACAGTTGTGACTGATCCACCTGGTATGTTTACTATATTGAAATTGTAACTTATTGTGCACTGACTGTTGTATGGGAACATCGAGTTAGCGAATAGCAATAGCAACAACAATAGCAACAAAACAACAACAACAAAACATAAGCAACAACAATAACAACAGTAATAACATCAGCAAAAGTAATAACAACAACAGCAACAGTAATAACAACAACAGCAATAGTAATAACAACATCAGCAACAGTAACAACAACATCAGGTTGAGGCCCTTTTATAGTGCGGTTCCTTGTTTAACTGAAATGTTTTAGTATTAATTATAATCGAGTAACATTGTATCATCTTTGTCTTCACAGTTGTGACTGATCCACCAGGTATGTTTACCATATTGAAATTGTAACTTATTGTGCACTGACTGTTGTATGGGAACATTGGCTTAGCGAATAGCAATAGCAACAACAAAACAACAACAGCAATAGCAACAGCAACATCAGCAACAACAAAAACATAAAGAACAACAACAACAACAATAGCAACAACATCAGCACAACAACAGGAACAACAACAGTAACAATAACATCAGCAACAACAACATCAGCAAAAAACAACAATAATTATCAGAGGGCATTTTATAGTGCGGTTCCTTGTTTAACTCAAATGTTTTAGTATTAATTATAATCGAGTAACATTGTATCATCTTTCTCTTCACAGTTGTGACTGATCCACCTGGTATGTTTACTATATTGAAATTGTAACTTATTGTGCACTGACTGTTGTATGGGAACATCGAGTTAGCGAATAGCAATAGCAACAACAATAGCAACAAAACAACAACAACAAAACATAATCAACAACAATAACAACTGTAATAACATCAGCAAAAGTAATAACAACAACAGCAACAGTAATAACAACAACAGCAATAAACACGTTCCAAAATAGAGTGCGATATTCCAAAGTTTAAATATTTGGGACAAATGCTTTTAAAACAGCCAACTTTTTACACACACAGATTAAATTCAGTACTATTTTGTGCTTTCCAACAAACGTTTACCTCTATCCTTTACTACTAGTAATACTACAATGGAATCAAGTGGCATGTAACATAATATTTTTGCTTTCCTCAGATTTTCAGCTATTATGCCACCATCATCCTTCTTTCCCTGTGTGTTCGGTAATTACCAGACTCAGAGCTGTGTTCGGTAATTACCAAACTCAGACCTCAGTCCTGCGTGTTCGACAATTACCAGACTCAGTCCTGTGTGTTCGGTAATTACCAGACTCCGACCTCAGTCCTGCGTGTTCGGTAATTACCAGACTCAGACCTGTGTGTTCGATAATTTTCAAACTCGGACCTGTGTTTTGGTAAAGTACCAAACAATTTTCAATGAGATAATGGTGAATTATTGATTTAAGTGGTCGAAAAGTTGTTGAAGCTTGTGAATGAAAGCAGTAAAATTGCTGGACGTTTGTAATCTCTGTGGTCTGTGGTATATGAATTATGAAGAAAGGTTGGACTGCGAAAGGTTTTCCTTTACTCTTGATGAATCAGCTTCTCGCTCAGTCTTGTGATCTTGTAACTCATGGGACTACTCGCGGGTATTGTTTTGGCTGTTCAGTAATAATGTTCCTTCGAATTAACAGTTGGCGCTGACACTCAACACAACATATCGCAGGAATCTTCACAATCTCTCTCACTGATACGTACCTGGATCAGAGGTTGGAAACCGCCTCTCCTAGATCACATTAGCTTCTCCTTTCTCACATCTCCTTTCTCGCTACGCTCGACATCAACTTAAAGAGGTCTCGCTTCGCTCGACTAAGACGTCTCGCTTCGAGCCTCTGGCATCCAGGGTAACTGATACGTGATTTACCGGTAGAATTTGTCGTAGAAACATGATCAAACATCTGTTCTGTCGGTTGGCTTTAGTAAGCGTGTACCTCTAGTTGTAAAGCGGCGTATTAAAGACGAAGGGGATTCACGCTCTAAGACCCGACAGAAACATCATTCCCTGGAATACCGACGTTTTCGCGTTATTGTTCTCTGGCCATATTTAAACCTTTAGTTGTAAAGCGGCTGGGCAATCCATGGGGGAGTCACGTAGACGGCTGGGAGATCAGCAGGAGAGTCACGCTCTAAGACCACAGAAACATTATTCACTGGAATACTGTTTCGCATTATTGTTTTCGGTTGTTCACGGTCCGGGGAGGTTTATAAGCATAGGTTGCTTTCTTGAATACAATTTGAATATCCACAGTTTGCCCGATGGCTCCAGAACGTCACATGTAGATGTGAAAACACCTCACAGCCGAAATTTAATATCCGCTAATGCGAACTGTCAACTTTAACCAATCGGATCACGGACTAGTGTTATTGAAAGCGCGCAAAATTTGAATAATAACAAAAGACAGATCTACCGTGAATATAACTCTTCAGGTTCATGGCGGCATTTTCTGATCGCCATTTGCTTCTTATAAACCTTGGTCTTCATAGGATTCGTCAGATTGCATACACACATTGAAGGTAAGTTTTCGTAGTTTTTGCCCTATGACAGAGATTTGAGGTTGCAAATTACTTAGAGGAAAGCGGTATAATTTAGTTCAACTGTAACGCGGTGTAAGGTCACTGAACTGTGGTGTGAGTCATTTCATTCGTATAATCAACGGTTATCTACAAGAAAGCAAGCAAAAGCAACTGAAGTCTGACGATATATTTCGAGGACCGATCATGATCAGTTGTTTATGACCAGTATAAAGTACGTAGTATATTGTAGTTCCGAATATATATATATAACTCAAAAACTGGAGTGAATTTTATTTATATTCAACTAAATCCTGACGATTATCGATGCGATTGTTTGCCTGCTTTTCACGTACTTTCTTCGTGCAAAATGTTGAATCATGAGTTGAATGTTAGCTAGAATTTCATAACATTTGATTTTACTTGTAGAGCAGCTTAAATTTATCTGCTAGCCAAGACAGGGAAGGGTCTCCGGGGAAGTCTCTCTCTGTCTTAGTAGTAAACCAAGACGGAGAGACTTCTGCTAGCACCTCTGGGTTCAGTTGTAGGTTAGGACTATTAAAACTTTCCCTCCTAACCATAGCCTAGGATATCGGAGTATGTCTCCTGAAAGTTAATATTGATAAAACTTAACGAAAGCCTGCATTGTCTGTGGTAGTTTTCATCCCCTCACCTAATATATCAAATATCAATGCATCAATTTGGTCTTCCTGTGAGTGCACCAGAAATGTATGAATTCAAGTTTAGATTCTCATGTTGTGAGTGCAACAGAAATTTGAAGTAGCGTTATTACTCAGCAAAGTGATTGTTCGTATACAGTCAAAACTTTGTCACAAGTCTGAGTTTGGTACTGAATTACCGAAAACACAAATCTGAGTTTGGTGCCTTGAACTCAGGCCCGAGTTTGGTAATTACCGAACACACAGGTCTGAGTCTGGTAATTACCGAACACGCAGGACTGAGTCTGGCAATTACCGAACACACAGGTCTGAGTCTGGTAATTACCAAACACGCAGGACTGAGTCTGGTAATTACCGAACACACAGGTCTGAGTCTGGTAATTACCGAACACGCAGGACTGAGTCTGGTAATTACCAAACACACAGGACTGAGTCTGGTAATTACCGAACACGCAGTACTGAGTCTGGTAATTACCAAACACACAGGACTGAGTCTGGTAATTACCGAACACACAGGACTGAGTCTGGTAAATACTGAACACGCAGGGCTGAGTTACCAAACACGCAGGTATAAGTCTGATAAACCGAGTTGGAGAATACTGTGATTTAAAAACATGTGGTTTGAAGTTTAGTGATTCACAAAAATAATACTTTAAAAAGTTCCTAGTGGTACAATGCTAGGACTGAACCGAAATATAATCCACCGAATATCTTACTTTGGTAAGAAACTTATGAATTTATCAGATGATTGTGAAGCATATCTTATATTGTTGATGACACAATTTAAATTTGAGAAGTGAATACGTACTGGCGAAAAAAACATTCAGAGATATTTGGGTCTTACCGTAGGAATGTACCAGAAAAATCCAATATTATGTCAAAGTTATTGTAAACTCTCAACATTATACCATAATTTACAATTTGGAATATTGTAACCTATTTTGGAACGTGTTAATAGTAATAACAACATCAGCAACAGTAACAACAACATCAGGTTGAGGCCCTTTTATAGTGCGGTTCCTTGTTTAACTCAAATGTTTTAGTATTAATTATAATCGAGTAACATTGTATCATCTTTGTCTTCACAGTTGTGACTGATCCACCAGGTATGTTTACCATATTGAAATTGTAACTTATTGTGCACTGACTGTTGTATGGGAACATTGGCTTAGCGAATAGCAATAGCAACAACAAAACAACAACAGCAATAGCAACAGCAACATCAGCAACAACAAAAACATAAAGAACAACAACAACAACAATAGCAACAACATCAGCAACAACAACAGGAACAACAACAGTAACAATAACATCAGCAACAACAACATCAGCAAAAAACAACAATAATTATCAGAGGGCATTTTATAGTGCGGTTCCTTGTTTAACTCAAATGTTTTAGTATTAATTATAATCGAGTAACATTGTATCATCTTTCTTTTCACAGTTGTGACTGATCCACCAGGTATGTTTACCATATTGAAATTGTAACTTATTGTGCACTGACTGTTGTATGGGAACATTGACTTAGCGAATAGCAATAACAACAGCAATAACAATAGCAACAACATAAGCAACATCAGCAACAACAAAAACATAAGGAACAACAACAACAACAATAACAACAATATCAGCAACAACAACAGCATCAGCAACAACAATATCAGTAATAACAACACCAGCAACAATATCAGTAACAACAACAGCAAAAACAATATCAGCAACATCAGTAACATCAGCAACAGCAATATCAGCAACAACATCAGCAACAACAACAACAACAGCAGCAACAATATCAGCAACAATAACAACATCAGCAGCATCAGTAACAACATCAGCAATGACAACAATATCAGCAACAAGATCAGTAACAACAACAATATCACCTGTGGAGAATATTTCGGTAGAACTTTACCCCTTCAGTTTCAAACATTGTTGTTTAAGTAAAAAATAGGCAGGCGTTCCTAAGACTAGAGTCGAGGGTAAGCCTGGAAACTAGTCACATGTAAGAGGAGAGCATGAGGAGAGGAATTAACATGGCAGACTAAAACCAATGTTCGGAGTTTGTTATTCGGTTTTATAGGGAAACGAATCTGTGAGAATTGACGGAGCAAACGGAAAACTTAATCCCCGACTTCAGCAACAACAACATCAGCAACAACAAGATTAGCATCAACATCAGCAACAAGAACAGTAGTAATACCGATAAAAATAGCAAAAAACAACAGCAATAGCAACAGCAATTTCTCTCCGCCGCAATGTATTATTTTCTAATTTACGTGGGTCAAAAAAGCGACGACGTTACAATATCTTCTTGTGTCGCGTGTAAAACCACTAATTTATAGCTTGGTGAAAAATTATAAGATGTATTCTAGTCAAAACAAAACAAGCAAACAAACATTTTGGTTTCCTTGTGTTCACCCCTCTCAGTCATTTTTCCGTGATATAAGCTTTAATTTATGTTGTATGGTATTTGTAGAGAAAGAAATAACTGTAAATTCCCTATTTCTGACAAAACGTTATTCCAAAAGATGACGTAAATGTTACATATTTATACATAATTCAGCCAATTTACTTCAAAATTAAACAACTTCAGAGCGTATTATTAATGTTTCATATCATTCATTCCCATTTTAGAGCCTCCCTCAGTTCCTACAGTACTTCAATGGGCCTTTTGCATTATATATTTAAAGACACTTGTACTAGATCGGTAGTGTTATTAGCAAAACCTGTTTGTAAATGGTATTTTCTACCTCCAATCGATTGTCGATCTTTCAAAAACAGCGTTTTTAAAGACAGCTTGTCATCCAGCATCCATGGCAACTACTTTGCCATGTGGATTACGAGCTCAATTAATTCGTCAACGAAGTATTATATCATGACGTGACTGTATTATATCAGGACGTGATCGACTGTATTATATCAGCACGTGACTTTATTATATCAGCACGTGACTGTTTCTTGCAAAAGGCCTATTGAATCTGATCAATTACAACTTACTTTGGCTACTTCCATTCTATTTAACTCAAATATTTTACTATTAATTATAATCGAGTAACATTTTATCATCTTTCTCTTCACAGTTGTAACGGAGCCACCAGGTATGTTTACCATATTGAAATTGTACACCGACTACTGTTTGGGAAAATTGACATTTCAAATTCAGAACAGTCAAGCAAGTAAGAAGTCATGTTAGAATACTAAATTGCTCAAGGCAAAATTAAGATAAGCAGAGATAAAATACACAGCAGGAAGCTAGTTGCTCAGTTACGATTGTAGATATCGTTTTAGAACCGTTTACAAACTCTTTAGTTTATTTTTAGACTTTCAAGCTTTCAATTGGAATTTCGCGCGATGCCAAACGTCAGATCACTCAAGCGGAGCATCACATGTTGCAGAGCTTTGAATAGATGTTCACTCACAAAACGATGACAAAGACTGATTGACAACTGAAGGTGTCTTCAACCTGGTTGAGGCCCTTTTATAGTGCGGTACCTAGTTTAACTCAAATGTTTTAGTATTAATTATAATCGAGTAACATTGTATCATCTTTCTCTTCACAGTTGTGACTGATCCACCTGGTATGTTTACTATATTGAAATTGTAACTTATTGTGCACTGACTGTTGTATGGGAACATCGAGTTAGCGAATAGCAATAGCAACAACAATAGCAACAAAACAACAACAACAAAACATAATCAACAACAATAACAACTGTAATAACATCAGCAAAAGTAATAACAACAACAGCAACAGTAATAACAACAACAGCAATAGTAATAACAACATCAGCAACAGTAACAACAACATCAGGTTGAGGCCCTTTTATAGTGCGGTTCCTTGTTTAACTCAAATGTTTTAGTATTAATTATAATCGAGTAACATTGTATCATCTTTGTCTTCACAGTTGTGACTGATCCACCAGGTATGTTTACCATATTGAAATTGTAACTTATTGTGCACTGACTGTTGTATGGGAACATTGGCTTAGCGAATAGCAATAGCAACAACAAAACAACAACAGCAATAGCAACAGCAACATCAGCAACAACAAAAACATAAAGAACAACAACAACAACAATAGCAACAACATCAGCAACAACAACAGGAACAACAACAGTAACAATAACATCAGCAACAACAACATCAGCAAAAAACAACAATAATTATCAGAGGGCATTTTATAGTGCGGTTCCTTGTTTAACTCAAATGTTTTAGTATTAATTATAATCGAGTAACATTGTATCATCTTTCTTTTCACAGTTGTGACTGATCCACCAGGTATGTTTACCATATTGAAATTGTAACTTATTGTGCACTGACTGTTGTATGGGAACATTGACTTAGCGAATAGCAATAACAACAGCAATAACAATAGCAACAACATAAGCAACATCAGCAACAACAAAAACATAAGGAACAACAACAACAACAATAACAACAATATCAGCAACAACAACAGCATCAGCAACAACAATATCAGTAATAACAACATCAGCAACAATATCAGTAACAACAACAGCAAAAACAATATCAGCAACATCAGTAACATCAGCAACAGCAATATCAGCAACAACATCAGCAACAACAACAACAACAGCAGCAACAATATCAGCAACAATAACAACATCAGCAGCATCAGTAACAACATCAGCAATGACAACAATATCAGCAACAAGATCAGTAACAACAACAATATCACCTGTGGAGAATATTTCGGTAGAACTTTACCCCTTCAGTTTCAAACATTGTTGTTTAAGTAAAAAATAGGCAGGCGTTCCTAAGACTAGAGTCGAGGGTAAGCCTGGAAACTAGTCACATGTAAGAGGAGAGCATGAGGAGAGGAATTAACATGGCAGACTAAAACCAATGTTCGGAGTTTGTTATTCGGGTTTATAGGGAAACGAATCTGTGAGAATTGACGGAGCAAACGGAAAACTTAATCCCCGACATCAGCAACAACAACATCAGCAACAACAAGATTAGCATCAACATCAGCAACAAGAACAGTAGTAATACCGATAAAAATAGCAAAAAACAACAGCAATAGCAACAGCAATTTCTCTCCGCCGCAATGTATTATTTTCTAATTTACGTGGGTCAAAAAAGCGACGACGTTACAATATCTTCTTGTGTCGCGTGTAAAACCACTAATTTATAGCTTGGTGAAAAATTATAAGATGTATTCTAGTCAAAACAAAACAAGCAAACAAACATTTTGGTTTCCTTGTGTTCACCCCTCTCAGTCATTTTTCCGTGATATAAGCTTTAATTTATGTTGTATGGTATTTGTAGAGAAAGAAATAACTGTAAATTCACTATTTCTGACAAAACGTTATTCCAAAAGATGACGTAAATGTTACATATTTATACATAATTCAGCCAATTTACTTCAAAATTAAACAACTTCAGAGCGTATTATTAATGTTTCATATCATTCATTCCCATTTTAGAGCCTCCCTCAGTTCCTACAGTACTTCAATGGGCCTTTTGCATTATATATTTAAAGACACTTGTACTAGATCGGTAGTGTTATTAGCAAAACCTGTTTGTAAATGGTATTTTCTACCTCCAATCGATTGTCGATCTTTCAAAAACAGCGTTTTTAAAGACAGCTTGTCATCCAGCATCCATGGTAACTTCTTTCCCATGTGGATTACGAGCTCAATTAATTCGTCAACGAAGTATTATATCAGGACGTGATCGACTGTATTATATCAGCACGTGACTTTATTATATCAGCACGTGACTGTTTCTTGCAAAAGGACTATTGAATCTGATCAATTACAACTTACTTTGGCTACTTCCATTCTATTTAACTCAAATATTTTAGTATTAATTATAATCGAGTAACATTTTATCATCTTTCTCTTCACAGTTGTGACTGATCCACCAGGTATGTTTACTATATTGAAATTGTACACCGACTACTGTTTGGGAAAATTGACATTTCAAATTCAGAACAGTCAAGCAAGTAAGAAGTCATGTTAGAATACTAAATTGCTCAAGGCAAAATTAAGATAAGCAGAGAAAAAATACACAGCAGGAAGCTAGTTGCTCAGTTACGATTGTAGATATCATTTTAGAACCGTTTACAAACTCTTTAGTGTATTTTTAGACTTTCAAGCTTTCAATTGGAATTTCGCGCGATGCCAAACGTCAGATCACTCAAGCGGAGCATCACATGTTGCAGACCTTTGAATAGATGTTCACTCACAAAACGATGACAAAGACTGATTGACAACTGAAGGTGTCTTCAACCTGGTTGAGGCCCTTTTATAGTGCGGTACCTAGTTTAACTCAAATGTTTTAGTATTAATTATAATCGAGTAACATTGTATCATCTTTCTCTTCACAGTTGTGACTGATCCATCTGGTATGTTTACTATATTGAAATTGTAAATTATTGTGCACTGACTGTTGTATGGGAACATCGAGTTAGCGAATAGCAATAGCAACAACAATAGCAACAAAACAACAAATACAAAACATAAGCAACAACAATAACAACAGTAATAACATCAGCAACAGCAATAACAACAACAGCAATAGTAATAACAACAACAGCAACAGTATTAACAACAACAGCAACAGTAATAACAACATCAGCAACAGTAATAACAACATCAGCAACAGTAACAACAACATCAGGTTGAGGCCCTTTTATAGTGCGGTTCCTTGTTTAACTCAAATGTTTTAGTATTAATTATAATCGAGTAACATTGTATCATCTTTGTCTTCACAGTTGTGACTGATCCACCAGGTATGTTTACCATATTGAAATTGTAACTTATTGTGCACTGACTGTTGTATGGGAACATTGGCTTAGCGAATAGCAATAGCAACAACAAAACAACAACAGCAATAGCAACAGCAACATCAGCAACAACAAAAACATAAAGAACAACAACAACAACAATAGCAACAACATCAGCAACAACAACAGGAACAACAACAGTAACAATAACATCAGCAACAACAACATCAGCAAAAAACAACAATAATTATCAGAGGGCATTTTATAGTGCGGTTCCTTGTTTAACTCAAATGTTTTAGTATTAATTATAATCGAGTAACATTGTATCATCTTTCTTTTCACAGTTGTGACTGATCCACCAGGTATGTTTACCATATTGAAATTGTAACTTATTGTGCACTGACTGTTGTATGGGAACATTGACTTAGCGAATAGCAATAACAACAGCAATAACAATAGCAACAACATAAGCAACATCAGCAACAACAAAAACATAAGGAACAACAACAACAACAATAACAACAATATCAGCAACAACAACAGCATCAGCAACAACAATATCAGTAATAACAACATCAGCAACAATATCAGTAACAACAACAGCAAAAACAATATCAGCAACATCAGTAACATCAGCAACAGCAATATCAGCAACAACATCAGCAACAACAACAACAACAGCAGCAACAATATCAGCAACAATAACAACATCAGCAGCATCAGTAACAACATCAGCAATGACAACAATATCAGCAACAAGATCAGTAACAACAACAATATCACCTGTGGAGAATATTTCGGTAGAACTTTACCCCTTCAGTTTCAAACATTGTTGTTTAAGTAAAAAATAGGCAGGCGTTCCTAAGACTAGAGTCGAGGGTAAGCCTGGAAACTAGTCACATGTAAGAGGAGAGCATGAGGAGAGGAATTAACATGGCAGACTAAAACCAATGTTCGGAGTTTGTTATTCGGGTTTATAGGGAAACGAATCTGTGAGAATTGACGGAGCAAACGGAAAACTTAATCCCCGACATCAGCAACAACAACATCAGCAACAACAAGATTAGCATCAACATCAGCAACAAGAACAGTAGTAATACCGATAAAAATAGCAAAAAACAACAGCAATAGCAACAGCAATTTCTCTCCGCCGCAATGTATTATTTTCTAATTTACGTGGGTCAAAAAAGCGACGACGTTACAATATCTTCTTGTGTCGCGTGTAAAACCACTAATTTATAGCTTGGTGAAAAATTATAAGATGTATTCTAGTCAAAACAAAACAAGCAAACAAACATTTTGGTTTCCTTGTGTTCACCCCTCTCAGTCATTTTTCCGTGATATAAGCTTTAATTTATGTTGTATGGTATTTGTAGAGAAAGAAATAACTGTAAATTCACTATTTCTGACAAAACGTTATTCCAAAAGATGACGTAAATGTTACATATTTATACATAATTCAGCCAATTTACTTCAAAATTAAACAACTTCAGAGCGTATTATTAATGTTTCATATCATTCATTCCCATTTTAGAGCCTCCCTCAGTTCCTACAGTACTTCAATGGGCCTTTTGCATTATATATTTAAAGACACTTGTACTAGATCGGTAGTGTTATTAGCAAAACCTGTTTGTAAATGGTATTTTCTACCTCCAATCGATTGTCGATCTTTCAAAAACAGCGTTTTTAAAGACAGCTTGTCATCCAGCATCCATGGTAACTTCTTTCCCATGTGGATTACGAGCTCAATTAATTCGTCAACGAAGTATTATATCAGGACGTGATCGACTGTATTATATCAGCACGTGACTTTATTATATCAGCACGTGACTGTTTCTTGCAAAAGGACTATTGAATCTGATCAATTACAACTTACTTTGGCTACTTCCATTCTATTTAACTCAAATATTTTAGTATTAATTATAATCGAGTAACATTTTATCATCTTTCTCTTCACAGTTGTGACTGATCCACCAGGTATGTTTACTATATTGAAATTGTACACCGACTACTGTTTGGGAAAATTGACATTTCAAATTCAGAACAGTCAAGCAAGTAAGAAGTCATGTTAGAATACTAAATTGCTCAAGGCAAAATTAAGATAAGCAGAGAAAAAATACACAGCAGGAAGCTAGTTGCTCAGTTACGATTGTAGATATCATTTTAGAACCGTTTACAAACTCTTTAGTGTATTTTTAGACTTTCAAGCTTTCAATTGGAATTTCGCGCGATGCCAAACGTCAGATCACTCAAGCGGAGCATCACATGTTGCAGACCTTTGAATAGATGTTCACTCACAAAACGATGACAAAGACTGATTGACAACTGAAGGTGTCTTCAACCTGGTTGAGGCCCTTTTATAGTGCGGTACCTAGTTTAACTCAAATGTTTTAGTATTAATTATAATCGAGTAACATTGTATCATCTTTCTCTTCACAGTTGTGACTGATCCATCTGGTATGTTTACTATATTGAAATTGTAAATTATTGTGCACTGACTGTTGTATGGGAACATCGAGTTAGCGAATAGCAATAGCAACAACAATAGCAACAAAACAACAAATACAAAACATAAGCAACAACAATAACAACAGTAATAACATCAGCAACAGCAATAACAACAACAGCAATAGTAATAACAACAACAGCAACAGTATTAACAACAACAGCAACAGTAATAACAACATCAGCAACAGTAATAACAACAACAGCAACAGTAACAACAACATCAGATTGAGGCCCTTTTATAGTGCGGTTCCTTGTTTAACTCAAATGTTTTAGTATTAATTATAATCGAGTAACATTGTATCATCTTTGTCTTCACAGTTGTGACTGATCCACCAGGTATGTTTACCATATTGAAATTGTAACTTATTGTGCACTGACTGTTGTATGGGAACATTGGCTTAGCGAATAGCAATAGCAACAACAAAACAACAACAGCAATAGCAACAGCAACATCAGCAATAACAAAAACATAAAGAAGAACAACAACAACAATAGCAACAACATCAGCAACAACAATAACAACAACAACAGGAACAACATCAGTAACAATAACATCAGCAACAGCAACATCAGCAAAAAACGACAAAAATTATCAGGGGGCCTTTTATAGTGCGGTTCCTTGTTTAACTCAAATGTTTTAGTATTAATTATAATCGAGTAACATTGTATCATCTTTGTCTTCACAGTTGTGACTGATCCACCAGGTATGTTTACCATATTGAAATTGTAACTTATTGTGCACTGACTGTTGTATGGGAACATTGGCTTAGCGAATAGCAATAGCAACAACAAAACAACAACAGCAATAGCAACAGCAACATCAGCAACAACAAAAACATAAAGAACAACAACAACAACAATAGCAACAACATCAGCAACAACAACAGGAACAACAACAGTAACAATAACATCAGCAACAACAACATCAGCAAAAAACAACAATAATTATCAGAGGGCATTTTATAGTGCGGTTCCTTGTTTAACTCAAATGTTTTAGTATTAATTATAATCGAGTAACATTGTATCATCTTTCTTTTCACAGTTGTGACTGATCCACCAGGTATGTTTACCATATTGAAATTGTAACTTATTGTGCACTGACTGTTGTATGGGAACATTGACTTAGCGAATAGCAATAACAACAGCAATAACAATAGCAACAACATAAGCAACATCAGCAACAACAAAAACATAAGGAACAACAACAACAACAATAACAACAATATCAGCAACAACAACAGCATCAGCAACAACAATATCAGTAATAACAACACCAGCAACAATATCAGTAACAACAACAGCAAAAACAATATCAGCAACATCAGTAACATCAGCAACAGCAATATCAGCAACAACATCAGCAACAACAACAACAACAGCAGCAACAATATCAGCAACAATAACAACATCAGCAGCATCAGTAACAACATCAGCAATGACAACAATATCAGCAACAAGATCAGTAACAACAACAATATCACCTGTGGAGAATATTTCGGTAGAACTTTACCCCTTCAGTTTCAAACATTGTTGTTTAAGTAAAAAATAGGCAGGCGTTCCTAAGACTAGAGTCGAGGGTAAGCCTGGAAACTAGTCACATGTAAGAGGAGAGCATGAGGAGAGGAATTAACATGGCAGACTAAAACCAATGTTCGGAGTTTGTTATTCGGTTTTATAGGGAAACGAATCTGTGAGAATTGACGGAGCAAACGGAAAACTTAATCCCCGACTTCAGCAACAACAACATCAGCAACAACAAGATTAGCATCAACATCAGCAACAAGAACAGTAGTAATACCGATAAAAATAGCAAAAAACAACAGCAATAGCAACAGCAATTTCTCTCCGCCGCAATGTATTATTTTCTAATTTACGTGGGTCAAAAAAGCGACGACGTTACAATATCTTCTTGTGTCGCGTGTAAAACCACTAATTTATAGCTTGGTGAAAAATTATAAGATGTATTCTAGTCAAAACAAAACAAGCAAACAAACATTTTGGTTTCCTTGTGTTCACCCCTCTCAGTCATTTTTCCGTGATATAAGCTTTAATTTATGTTGTATGGTATTTGTAGAGAAAGAAATAACTGTAAATTCCCTATTTCTGACAAAACGTTATTCCAAAAGATGACGTAAATGTTACATATTTATACATAATTCAGCCAATTTACTTCAAAATTAAACAACTTCAGAGCGTATTATTAATGTTTCATATCATTCATTCCCATTTTAGAGCCTCCCTCAGTTCCTACAGTACTTCAATGGGCCTTTTGCATTATATATTTAAAGACACTTGTACTAGATCGGTAGTGTTATTAGCAAAACCTGTTTGTAAATGGTATTTTCTACCTCCAATCGATTGTCGATCTTTCAAAAACAGCGTTTTTAAAGACAGCTTGTCATCCAGCATCCATGGCAACTACTTTGCCATGTGGATTACGAGCTCAATTAATTCGTCAACGAAGTATTATATCATGACGTGACTGTATTATATCAGGACGTGATCGACTGTATTATATCAGCACGTGACTTTATTATATCAGCACGTGACTGTTTCTTGCAAAAGGCCTATTGAATCTGATCAATTACAACTTACTTTGGCTACTTCCATTCTATTTAACTCAAATATTTTACTATTAATTATAATCGAGTAACATTTTATCATCTTTCTCTTCACAGTTGTAACGGAGCCACCAGGTATGTTTACCATATTGAAATTGTACACCGACTACTGTTTGGGAAAATTGACATTTCAAATTCAGAACAGTCAAGCAAGTAAGAAGTCATGTTAGAATACTAAATTGCTCAAGGCAAAATTAAGATAAGCAGAGATAAAATACACAGCAGGAAGCTAGTTGCTCAGTTACGATTGTAGATATCGTTTTAGAACCGTTTACAAACTCTTTAGTTTATTTTTAGACTTTCAAGCTTTCAATTGGAATTTCGCGCGATGCCAAACGTCAGATCACTCAAGCGGAGCATCACATGTTGCAGAGCTTTGAATAGATGTTCACTCACAAAACGATGACAAAGACTGATTGACAACTGAAGGTGTCTTCAACCTGGTTGAGGCCCTTTTATAGTGCGGTACCTAGTTTAACTCAAATGTTTTAGTATTAATTATAATCGAGTAACATTGTATCATCTTTCTCTTCACAGTTGTGACTGATCCACCTGGTATGTTTACTATATTGAAATTGTAACTTATTGTGCACTGACTGTTGTATGGGAACATCGAGTTAGCGAATAGCAATAGCAACAACAATAGCAACAAAACAACAACAACAAAACATAATCAACAACAATAACAACTGTAATAACATCAGCAAAAGTAATAACAACAACAGCAACAGTAATAACAACAACAGCAATAGTAATAACAACATCAGCAACAGTAACAACAACATCAGGTTGAGGCCCTTTTATAGTGCGGTTCCTTGTTTAACTCAAATGTTTTAGTATTAATTATAATCGAGTAACATTGTATCATCTTTGTCTTCACAGTTGTGACTGATCCACCAGGTATGTTTACCATATTGAAATTGTAACTTATTGTGCACTGACTGTTGTATGGGAACATTGGCTTAGCGAATAGCAATAGCAACAACAAAACAACAACAGCAATAGCAACAGCAACATCAGCAACAACAAAAACATAAAGAACAACAACAACAACAATAGCAACAACATCAGCAACAACAACAGGAACAACAACAGTAACAATAACATCAGCAACAACAACATCAGCAAAAAACAACAATAATTATCAGAGGGCATTTTATAGTGCGGTTCCTTGTTTAACTCAAATGTTTTAGTATTAATTATAATCGAGTAACATTGTATCATCTTTCTTTTCACAGTTGTGACTGATCCACCAGGTATGTTTACCATATTGAAATTGTAACTTATTGTGCACTGACTGTTGTATGGGAACATTGACTTAGCGAATAGCAATAACAACAGCAATAACAATAGCAACAACATAAGCAACATCAGCAACAACAAAAACATAAGGAACAACAACAACAACAATAACAACAATATCAGCAACAACAACAGCATCAGCAACAACAATATCAGTAATAACAACATCAGCAACAATATCAGTAACAACAACAGCAAAAACAATATCAGCAACATCAGTAACATCAGCAACAGCAATATCAGCAACAACATCAGCAACAACAACAACAACAGCAGCAACAATATCAGCAACAATAACAACATCAGCAGCATCAGTAACAACATCAGCAATGACAACAATATCAGCAACAAGATCAGTAACAACAACAATATCACCTGTGGAGAATATTTCGGTAGAACTTTACCCCTTCAGTTTCAAACATTGTTGTTTAAGTAAAAAATAGGCAGGCGTTCCTAAGACTAGAGTCGAGGGTAAGCCTGGAAACTAGTCACATGTAAGAGGAGAGCATGAGGAGAGGAATTAACATGGCAGACTAAAACCAATGTTCGGAGTTTGTTATTCGGGTTTATAGGGAAACGAATCTGTGAGAATTGACGGAGCAAACGGAAAACTTAATCCCCGACATCAGCAACAACAACATCAGCAACAACAAGATTAGCATCAACATCAGCAACAAGAACAGTAGTAATACCGATAAAAATAGCAAAAAACAACAGCAATAGCAACAGCAATTTCTCTCCGCCGCAATGTATTATTTTCTAATTTACGTGGGTCAAAAAAGCGACGACGTTACAATATCTTCTTGTGTCGCGTGTAAAACCACTAATTTATAGCTTGGTGAAAAATTATAAGATGTATTCTAGTCAAAACAAAACAAGCAAACAAACATTTTGGTTTCCTTGTGTTCACCCCTCTCAGTCATTTTTCCGTGATATAAGCTTTAATTTATGTTGTATGGTATTTGTAGAGAAAGAAATAACTGTAAATTCACTATTTCTGACAAAACGTTATTCCAAAAGATGACGTAAATGTTACATATTTATACATAATTCAGCCAATTTACTTCAAAATTAAACAACTTCAGAGCGTATTATTAATGTTTCATATCATTCATTCCCATTTTAGAGCCTCCCTCAGTTCCTACAGTACTTCAATGGGCCTTTTGCATTATATATTTAAAGACACTTGTACTAGATCGGTAGTGTTATTAGCAAAACCTGTTTGTAAATGGTATTTTCTACCTCCAATCGATTGTCGATCTTTCAAAAACAGCGTTTTTAAAGACAGCTTGTCATCCAGCATCCATGGTAACTTCTTTCCCATGTGGATTACGAGCTCAATTAATTCGTCAACGAAGTATTATATCAGGACGTGATCGACTGTATTATATCAGCACGTGACTTTATTATATCAGCACGTGACTGTTTCTTGCAAAAGGACTATTGAATCTGATCAATTACAACTTACTTTGGCTACTTCCATTCTATTTAACTCAAATATTTTAGTATTAATTATAATCGAGTAACATTTTATCATCTTTCTCTTCACAGTTGTGACTGATCCACCAGGTATGTTTACTATATTGAAATTGTACACCGACTACTGTTTGGGAAAATTGACATTTCAAATTCAGAACAGTCAAGCAAGTAAGAAGTCATGTTAGAATACTAAATTGCTCAAGGCAAAATTAAGATAAGCAGAGAAAAAATACACAGCAGGAAGCTAGTTGCTCAGTTACGATTGTAGATATCATTTTAGAACCGTTTACAAACTCTTTAGTGTATTTTTAGACTTTCAAGCTTTCAATTGGAATTTCGCGCGATGCCAAACGTCAGATCACTCAAGCGGAGCATCACATGTTGCAGACCTTTGAATAGATGTTCACTCACAAAACGATGACAAAGACTGATTGACAACTGAAGGTGTCTTCAACCTGGTTGAGGCCCTTTTATAGTGCGGTACCTAGTTTAACTCAAATGTTTTAGTATTAATTATAATCGAGTAACATTGTATCATCTTTCTCTTCACAGTTGTGACTGATCCATCTGGTATGTTTACTATATTGAAATTGTAAATTATTGTGCACTGACTGTTGTATGGGAACATCGAGTTAGCGAATAGCAATAGCAACAACAATAGCAACAAAACAACAAATACAAAACATAAGCAACAACAATAACAACAGTAATAACATCAGCAACAGCAATAACAACAACAGCAATAGTAATAACAACAACAGCAACAGTATTAACAACAACAGCAACAGTAATAACAACATCAGCAACAGTAATAACAACAACAGCAACAGTAACAACAACATCAGATTGAGGCCCTTTTATAGTGCGGTTCCTTGTTTAACTCAAATGTTTTAGTATTAATTATAATCGAGTAACATTGTATCATCTTTGTCTTCACAGTTGTGACTGATCCACCAGGTATGTTTACCATATTGAAATTGTAACTTATTGTGCACTGACTGTTGTATGGGAACATTGGCTTAGCGAATAGCAATAGCAACAACAAAACAACAACAGCAATAGCAACAGCAACATCAGCAATAACAAAAACATAAAGAAGAACAACAACAACAATAGCAACAACATCAGCAACAACAATAACAACAACAACAGGAACAACATCAGTAACAATAACATCAGCAACAGCAACATCAGCAAAAAACGACAAAAATTATCAGGGGGCCTTTTATAGTGCGGTTCCTTGTTTAACTCAAATGTTTTAGTATTAATTATAATCGAGTAACATTGTATCATCTTTGTCTTCACAGTTGTGACTGATCCACCAGGTATGTTTACCATATTGAAATTGTAACTTATTGTGCACTGACTGTTGTATGGGAACATTGGCTTAGCGAATAGCAATAGCAACAACAAAACAACAACAGCAATAACAACAACAGCAATAACAACAACAACAACAATAGCAACAGCAACATCAGCAACAACAAAAACATAAGGAACAACAACAACAACAATATCAACAACATCAGCAACAACAATAACAACAATAACAACAACAACAGGAACAAGATCAGTAACAATAACATCAGCAACAACAAAATCAGCAAAAAACAACAATAATTATCAGACGCCCTTTTATAGTGCGGTTCCTTGTTTAACTCAAATGTTTTAGTATTAATTATAATCGAGTAACATTGTATCATCTTTCTCTTCACAGTTGTGACTGATCCACCAGGTATGTTTACCATATTGAAATTGTAACTTATTGTGCACTGACTGTTGTATGGGAACATTGGCTTAGCGAATAGCAATAGCAACAACAAAACAACAACAGCAATAACAACAACAGCAATAGCAGCAACAACAACAATATCAACAGCAACATCAGCAACAACAAAAACATAAGGAACAACAACAACACCAATAGCAACAACATCAGCAACAACAATAACAACAACAACAGGAACAACATCAGTAACAATAACATCAGCAACAACAACGTCAGCAAAAAACAACTATAATTATCAGAGGCCCTTTTATAGTGCGGTTCCTTGTTTAACTCAAATGTTTTAGTATTAATTATAATCGAGTAACATTGTATCATCTTTCTCTTCACAGTTGTGACTGATCCACCAGGTATGTTTACCATATTGAAATTGTAACTTATTGTGCACTGACTGTTGTATGGGAACATTGGCTTAGCGAATAGCAATACCAACAACAAAACAACAACAGCAATAGCAACAGCAACATCAGCAATAACAAAAACATAAAGAAGAACAACAACGACAATAGCAACAACATCAGCAACAACAATAACAACAACAACAGGAACAACATCAGTAACAATAACATCAGCAACAGCAACATCAGCAAAAAACGACAAAAATTATCAGAGGGCCTTTTATAGTGCGGTTCCTTGTTTAACTCAAATGTTTTAGTATTAATTATAATCGAGTAACATTGTATCATCTTTGTCTTCACAGTTGTGACTGATCCACCAGGTATGTTTACCATATTGAAATTGTAACTTATTGTGCACTGACTGTTGTATGGGAACATTGGCTTAGCGAATAGCAATAGCAACAACAAAACAACAACAGCAATAACAACAACAGCAATAGCAGCAACAACAACAATATCAACAGCAACATCAGCAACAACAAAAACATAAGGAACAACAACAACACCAATAGCAACAACATCAGCAACAACAATAACAACAACAACAGGAACAACATCAGTAACAATAACATCAGCAACAACAACATCAGCAAAAAACAACTATAATTATCAGAGGCCCTTTTATAGTGCGGTTCCTTGTTTAACTCAAATGTTTTAGTATTAATTATAATCGAGTAACATTGTATCATCTTTCTCTTCACAGTTGTGACTGATCCACCAGGTATGTTTACCATATTGAAATTGTAACTTATTGTGCACTGACTGTTGTATGGGAACATCGAGTCAGCGAATAGCAATAGCAACAACAATAGCAACAAAACAACAACAGCAATAACAACAGCAATAGCAACAACAATAGCAACAAAACAGCAATAACATCAGCAAGAACAACAGTAACAACAAAACACCAGCAACAACATCAGTAACAACAACAATATCAGCAACAACAATAACAACAGTAATAACGATAAAAATGGCAAAAAGAACAATTTCTCTCCGCTGCGATGTATTATTTTCTAATTTACGTGGGAAAAATAGCGAGGACGTCACAGATGTGTAATGTCTTGTTTTATGTCACCTATAAAAGCAGTAATTTATGGCTTGGCCTGCTTTTATTCCTCACACACTCCTCACTACATTAACTGTTTTGGACACACTACACTCTGCTCACGGTTGATTTTTACGGAGGGAGGAAAACCGGAGAACCCGGAGAAAAACCCTCGAATGCAGATAACGAATCAACAACAAACCTAACTCACATACGGTGGTACCCGAGCCGGGAATCGAACCCGGGACCGCAGCGGTGAGAGGCGAGTGTTTAACCACTGCGCTAACCTGCATCCCATATTATATTATAATCGACTAACATATTATATATATAATCGAGTAACATTGTATCTTCTTGCTTTTCACAGTTGTAATTAGGCCACCAGGTATGTTTACTATATTGAAATTGTAACTTATTGTGCACCGAGTATTGTATTAGAAAACTGACTTAGCAAATAGCAATAACAACAACATCAGCAACAACAGCATTAAAAACAACGGCAACAACAACATCAGCAACAACATCAGGAGCAACAACAACAATTTTCTAATTTACGCGGGACAAAAAAGCGACGACGTCACAGATGTGTAAAATCGTTTTTTGTCGCGTGAAGAACCGGTTATTTTTGGCTAGGTGAAAAATGATTAGATGTATTCTACTCAATACAAAACAAGCAAAGAAACATTTTGGTTTCCGTGTATTCACGCCTCTTAGTCATTTTTCAGTGATATGTGCTTTTATGTTGTATGGTATTGGTGAAGAAGGAAATAACTGTAAAGTTTGAACGTCGCTGTATCTCTGACCAAACGTTCTTCCAAAAGATTACGTAAATGTTACATCTTTATACATAAATCAGCCAAATTACTTCAAAATATAACAATTTAAGAGCGTATCATTTAGTCCCTACAGTATCTCAATCGAATCTGATCAAATATAACTTATTTTGTCTACTTTCATTTTATTTAACTCAAATCTTTTAGTATTAATTATAATCGAGTAAGATTGTATATTCTATCTTTTCACAGCTACATTTAGACCACCAGGTATGTTTACCATATTGAAGTTGTAACTTATTTTGCAGCGACTATTGTATGGGAAAATTGACTTGGCAAATAGTACTAAAACCTTGAATGGCCTGATGAATTTAGCGCTGTTTTCGATCGAGTGTCGTAAAACCAAAACAAAGTAATCACAGAGGAAAAGTAAACGCGATCGTGGATAACTCTGACTTGCTAAAGGGAAAATTGATTGCGTGACGGACCAAAACAATGTTTGGACTAGAACATTGGCTCAAAATTACAAAACAGTTTTCACAGCCAAAAGTAAAGAAACGAAGACAAAAGAGAAGAAAAGAAAAGAAAAGAAGGGAAAAGAAAAGAAAGGAAGAGATGAGAAAAGAAAAGAAAGGAAGAGAAGAGAAAAGAAAGGAAAAGAAAAGATGTTGGTAAACCATTGCAATAATCAATACGTCCTACTATAAAGGCATGAATTTCTAGTTAAATATTTTCTGATGTGTCTAATTGTTATGTAGCTGATAAAAAGCAGCACTGCTAGTCTTTGTGATGCGAGTCTCACTGAAGACTCAGCCTTGAGTCGAACATATGCGATTTTCTCCTTGTTTGATTGTTCTGAATCGTATATAAACTCGGACTCGAAATTAGGTTCAAAACCGGCCCCGGTAACGTGACACATATTAATTACGCCATAAATAATATTGCCCCTGGTCATAAACTCCGTTCTGTCAATCCCAGTTCTTTAAAATGTCTATGACTTTGTTCCTAAATTGACCTATATCATTATGACGTCACGGCTTGTTTATGAGGGGAACAGAATCGACATGAACAATAGAATTTTGAACTAAATCTGCTCTGCTGAGGAAACTTTAACTTCGAATTGTCTGGTTTCCAGATATCAGCGGTATCAATGTTTATCCCACAATATTTACCGTATTTGGTGGCTGTTACCGCTATTCTACGTTCTACAGAATGCATTTGATAGCGATTTTCTTTGTGTTGTTGCTGTTTTGTCCCCCTCCCACGACCGTGATCCTTAGCGTTTAAACAATAGATTGTTTTGATTTGACGTCATAATGATATAGGGCAATTGGAAGGAACTGCTTTTGCATAAGTTGCTTGTTATCGCAGTGCTAACGATATCATTTCGTGTTTTTCAGTGCGTGTGGCCGTGACACAGGTGGTACGTCATCAATGTCATTCATGTTTGTTTTGTCAGTTGGTAGATGTTATTCTTTATGTCAATCTGTGTGATGTAACAATGTTCCTCTTCACAAAACGTTCATCATATCATAGGTACTTTATTACTGAATGGTAATAAAGTGTTATTCTTGGTATGGAAGGTGTATCACGATTCAAGTTATCCAAGAGCTGGGATGGATCCAGAGGGTATAATGGGGGTTCAACCGAACTCCTCTTTTTCTAAATCGAACCTCCCTTGATCTGACTCCCTATTATAAAGAAAACAAAGAAGTTGACATGATCGAATCGCCCTTCCCTCCTCTCAGAGAAACTTGGATCCCCCCGAAGAAGTAGCTGTTTCAGGCAATAACTGATTGACATCAATATAATCAGTCAATCAACGCATATCGCAAAGAACGTCCTTGTCATACGTTCTTTACGGTGTAATATTCGTTACAATGATATTCTGTATGTTTTGATGCATTTTATTATGACGTTAACGTTGAAGCTACTATAACTGTCAAAACACATTAATTACAAATCTTTACTAGTTTAAATTCTAATGTTGTCAACATTACCTGTGCATCAAATTGTAGTTTAGATTAATTTTGATTTAGTTACACAAATGTGTTAAACATTATTTTCAATAAAATATTATTATTATTGAAATACAATTACTTTCGGGTTAATGCCGAATATACTCATTGCTCAATATTCAAAATGAAAACATTCCCCAAATTTCGCGTATTCTTCAAAACAGAAATCAGGGTGATTTGAGGTTCCTGTTAAAATGTGTCGCCGAGAAAAGTGTAACGTTAAATGATTATCCTATCGGTAGTAATGGTAGGAAACCCCTAAACCTGGGATTAGCCCTAAACACCCCAAACCCTGGGTTAGGGGTAGGTTTGGAGTTACGGTCAAATTTGGGGTTAGGGTTCCGAAGGATGGACGTTATAGTGCTGGAAATGTCGTCTGTACCTTATCGCGCTATTAGGACTGTTTTTATCGAGTTTGATCACATATTATGGCATCTTCATTAATCGAACCTTTTTTAATATTCATTACTTTGACGTAAATTATGCTAACTTGTTATCTTCCCTGGAACAGGACTTGAAATTCATAACCTGGAAGGAATATGCTTCGCAACTCATCGACACGCACACTTCTACACCAGTAAACTTAAATATCTTATTAACAACAGTTCCCTCTCTGTGAACTCAAATACTACTCACCCTCTTATTATAGTGCGGCATGATTTGCATTTGTCGATCATTTTTAACTATCATATTTAACTTCAGACGAGCTTCAAGCAAAATTCCACCTTAGTAAAAGTTGGTGTACATCAAGATCACTAAGGGTCTGTTTCCAGATTGGTTATCTTCATTGTATTGTAATTCCTCGAGACGGCTGTTCCTAGCACTAGGGCTATCTTCATTGTATTGTAATTGCTCGAGACTGTTTTGCATATCGACAACAATGCTGCTGGTCCTAGAACTAGGGCTATCTTCATTGTATTGTAATTGCTCGAGACTGTTTTGCATATTAACAGCAATGGACTGGTCCTAGCACTAGGGTCAACCGTCTTCATGTAAACAGACCCCAAACTGGTTTTGAGGAATAGCAAGACCAGCGAAACAGGTTTTGAGGAATCACTTCCGCCCTCACAGCCGTTACCTACAGGTAGAGGTGGACTCCAGGTGGATTGACAACTTCATATTCTTTTATTTTTTTACAGAAATACAAGATGAATTAAGCAGAAATGTAATCAACATAGGATGTCATAGGGTTTTATGTCCAGGAAGGATCTACATTACTCTGTGAATCTGCCTCTTGACCATATACGTGTTATAATGCCTGGATATTTTGTGCTAAATTTTGAATTGTACAATACGTTTTTTCTCGCGTTATTTCATTTTGAGAATGTAGACTTATTTCAGTCAAGAACACCAACAACAACTTTATTTCCATAGAGAAAAATATAAAAAACGGTAGTATCGTCGTGTACCGTTCAAATCCGTGCTCAAGTGTATTAAGGCTTGGCTTGAATATGAAAACGAGGCAAAATTCTTTCGTGTTTTCTTGACCACCTTTCAAGTAAAAATCATAAAACTTTACAGAATTGTAGAAACTGGTTGTTTAAATCCACGAGTGATACCGTGGTTTTAAACAACCAGTTCCTTCAAAAATGTCAAAGCACTTGTTGTTTCCGATGTTCGTGAAAATTTTGTGAGTCTCAAATTTTTCATAGCGAAACATATTAGGGAAACAAAGAGAATTTAATGACGTAGTTGGTTAAACGTAACGCGACGATACTACGTTGACATATCCAGTATTTAAATGCTCAGTGTTTTATTTTCTTGAAATGTTTGAAATTGTTTATTTATTGACAGAAATCACACATTTTACCTTAGATATTGGAAACGTTTACTCTCAAATCTTCCTTGGGGATGCCTAAATCTGTTTCTGTGTTGAGCCGCAATCTTGTATCTTATGACAAGATAGATAGATAGACACCTTTATCTCAACAGGGTAATCCTTTCAGTTACAAAATGTTACTGTTATCAATAGGAGCCCTGTTTGAAAATATTAAAATGGTAGATAGAACTAATTTCAATACTAAGATATAAATACAAACTATTAACTACTCATATATGCTAATTGATCACTAAATATGACTATATAAAACTAACATATCTACAAATCATTTAATTCGTCAAAATCTATTAAAAATTAAATTAATAATAATACGTTTATTTAACCCAAATTGTAGCATAAAAGTGCTAAATTACATGGGTGTCAGCTCAAAAATTAAGCATACAATAATAAATAATAATAATTACACATAAATTACACATATTGATCATTATTTATAGGTGATAAAGTTGTTCAGCCTGTCTGTTTTCCCTGCGACACCCTGTTGTCTGGAGCTACCAGACCGCAGGTTGTAGCCATGTGCGATCTCCTGGCTCATGGGTATTAAGTTACAAGTTGAATTGCATGTTCGTAACTTAGGAATAAACTTTGTACATAATACGATGCGTCTGTCCGTGAGTGTCGGAAGTCCCGACTGGCTTAGAACAATGTCATATGATGTATCAGGATATATTATTCTTAATGTTTTCTTCTGGACTGACTCAATTAAGTTAGATAAATATTCTGGTAAATTGGCCCACACTGGGGCAGCATATTCAAGTACAGATCTTATAATACTACAATATACTTGAATAAGATCTTCAGCAGGCAGCCCTGACCTTCTAAGCAACCTAAGGGCATACAAACGTTTGGATGCCCTTTTAAAAATATATTCACAGTGGACATTCCAAGTTAGGTTACTAGATATGTATACCCCAAGCATCTTGTACGACTCCACTCGCTCAATGACAGTGCCAGCAAGGAGCAAAGGGGATAACTCTGTAGGCTTATAATGAAGAAAGTCAACTACTAACTCCTTGCACTTCTTTACAGTAAGTCGCATACCATTTGCAGATGCAAATTGACTGATACTATTAGCTATACAAGGTAGATAACTTACAGAGCACCTAGGGATGAATTCTACAATTGAGAGGTCGTCCACATATTTAACCCTTGTGTGCCAATCTTCAACTAGTCTATTGACTAGTACACAGAACAGAAGGGGGGCTAGCTTGGTCCCTTGAGGGATACCCCCTTTCGGGGAGACAGCCAAGGAAACAGTGTCGCTGATTTTTACCCGTTGCGACCTGTTAAGTAACTAATGAGCCAATCCACCTCACAAGGACCTCACTAACCCCAAGTAAGCGCAATTCCCTAATGATGACATTATGATCTATAAGATCGAAGCCCTTACTGAAGTCTGCAAAAAATATTCTGGTATAGTAATCCCCCTTATCTAATGTTTCGAGAATGCAATGTACCAGATAAACTAAAGCATGTGTCGTAGATTTACCAGCTAGAGAAAATTGCGGACAGCGACCACTTATACATTTCTTTACTAGGTTGAAAATGTGAAGCTCACGCCTACGGGAAAGAGTTCCCCACTTTAAGGAGTTCATTGCACTGTCACTATCAAAAGATTGTCAAACTATGCGTGTCGCGCGTCTTTGTAGCCTTTCTAGATATTGAATATTCATCTCTCCACAACAATGGTATAGGGTGTCGTAATAATCCAGAATAGGACGAATAAATGCTATATAAGCAATATTTGAACAATGCGCTGTTAAGTCATGCCTAATACGCCCTAACATAGTGTTGTCTCTATTGTCGGTAAACAATAGCACTTTTGTTGTGCAACAATAAGGGCAACACTGTGACGTTATGAGATCCAAGATGGCGGCGTGGGAAATCAAATGAGTTTTATGGACAGGAACATCGGTCCATGACTAACATCTCGTGTACGATTTACAAGAAACAAACAAAGCATCAGATTTATGAACATTTGAGAGTAAACATTGTTTTTCGCCCGGGGTTATCTTTAATACTCATAAATACTCAAAAGTATTATTGTTTTTGTTTACAGTTTCAGAATCGATATGCCCAAAGGCGCGAAGCTCGCTTCACCTTTACAATGAGAACTATAAAAGAAGGTATTTACAACGAATACCGTTTTGTGAAATTTTACAGATTCGCTTTCATTTCCTCATTCATTTCTCTTACTAGCTTGTTTCGTTGGTGTTGTCGACAAATAAAGATTACCTGAGAAATGTGGTTGATAAAGTTACACTGAAACAAGTAACCAGTAGGTCTTGTGTTTCATTCACGATCTACATGTTTTACAGCTCTTTCAAAAAAAGTTGTGGATTGTGGTTATAACTGTTCAGCTGTGCGTAACGGATAAACTACAGTGTAATTCGAAAATCAATTCGCAGGAGACCATTAATATTCGTCTTAAAGTTTTTGACCCAAAAATAAACGAATTCCCCAGACTTTCAGTTACAACCACAATCTGAAGAAACAGTTGTCGGATAAGAAGGATACGACCCAGTGATCTTCTGGGGAGTGGGAAAACTTATTTTTACCGTGTGGATTATAATAATACAGCATGGCAAAATCATATTCTGAAGACTGGCGTTTGAGAGCTGAATGGCTTCATTATATTGAAGAGACTGCACTTTGCTGGCAATGTCGACAGGCTCCGTTGAGATATGTTTGGGAAAATATTTACGCACGGGTGAAACGCAAACAGGAAGAAAAGATCGGCTCAACCATTCAGCACGTGCATTTTTGTTCAAAGGAATATCAAAAGTTTGACTATTTTAACCATCTTCCCAAAAAAAACATTGGGTCGAATCGTTTATGGTTTATACTTTTTACCCGACAACTTTTTTCAATTAGGCGTATATAAAGTATTCATATATATTTTCATATACATTTTGTCAAAGTCGCAACCATAGATATAGGATGGCTGACAGAAATTGGCTGACTCCGGTTCTCCACCTTCTTTTCGGGTCGTTACCTCAGTTTAGATAATTTTCAGGCTAACTAACCAGTACCCTTGTTGATTTTTCTTTCAACAGACTCCAGTACAAGCCTTTTGAGATACTTCTTCAAAGCCTCGAGAGTAATCGATTGTCTGGCCCCTGCCGTTTTAATTCAATCATGTAATTAAGTCCTTAGAAATGTTCGTAGTGTCGGCGTCAACAGACAGATTGTCCAAATCCTACACATTTGGAATAACTGTAGTATATCTTACCACTTGGTTCATTAATGATACATACATGTATAGACCACATCGCAAGTCCGCCATTTTGGATCGTGTGCGATGTATTCTGGGATGGATACCTCAGTTATACAATGGGAAGTAATCGAACCGTAAGTTTCGTATTCGAAAATTACCGCTGAATGCAATGACTACAGATGCATGTACGCAGGGTTAACGTCATTCTGAAGTAAAACATTCTTAAATACCAGCGAGAAGGTGCAAAACGCGAAACTACAACAATACAGTGTTGTGAATAGTCCACCTTCTCACTAGTATTTATGAATGTTTAACTTCATCGTATTAAGCGGTAATTTTCGAATACGAAACTGGACTATTAAGTTTACGGTTCGATTACTTCCCATTGTATAACTGAGGTATCCATCCCAGAATACATCGCACACGATCCAAAATGGCGGACTTGCGATATGTAGACAGCAGAGTCTAAATACATTTGAGCTATAATGAAGAATTTTGCACAGCGTACAAGGGGTTTTCAAGTGACCTTGATCTTGGTTTTCAAATGACCTTTTGAAGTGGTAGGGTATTCTGCATTAAGCCGTAATTGCAAATATAAATCAGAAATGTATTTATTAAGTGTTTTTATTTCTTTTAAAATTTCAGTAACGCTTTTAATAGAACGCATTCAAACATTGTATATTGTTGAATACAGTTTATGTGACTAGTATGAATAAATCGGATTGAAGTAGTCTTTGTTTTGTAGTTGCGGTTGTTCTATTGCTGGGTTGCATGTGACGTCATGGCCGCCATGTTGGACGACAATAACAAAAGATTCCTCGTTAGCTTCTCTTGTTAGTTCATCCAACATGGCGGCCACGTCTTTGTTATTTGAATCTCTTGGGATTGGGTTCCACCCCACCAATTGTTACACAGCAAAATAACTACATTGGGTAACTGTGTGACGTCATGACAGTGCCGGAGAAATAAAAATGCGTTTTATGGACAGGTAAACCGGTCCATATAGATGACATCTAGTGTACTACCAATTTACAGGAGACAAACAGCATTAACTTAGGTAAGGAATATTTGAAAGCAAATACTTTTTTCCAGCCGAGATCCCTTCAGGTGCACGCAGGTCCCCAAATGACCTGATTTTAATTCGTCAATAACTAAGTCCAGATAAAACAGGTCTGGGGGTGGGGCAATGACCAAAATGACGGGTGCTCGGCGGTTATTTTGAAAATGACCCGTAAAAGGTACGCATAAATTTCAATTCATAAAGTGATTCCTTATAATAATATAATAATAATACCTTTATTTTAAGAGGGTAGCACTAAATAGTGTACAAACACTAATGAACTTGTGGCCCTCTATCTAAAAATACACTAAAATCTAATTACATATAATACTAGAGATAGAAGATAAAACTATATACACATATTAAATTGCAAAAGTAAGTAGTCTATAATATCTAAACCTATGAAATCACACTATATAAATCAACTTATGGATAAAAATGTTCAAACGATAATTGCTCATTAAAAAATCTACCGCGAAGAGCACGCTTAAAGGATTTAAGACACGCCTGTTTTTTCAGGTCAGCTGGTAGACTATTCCACAACTGTATGGCTGTCACTAGGAAAGATCTACCACCTTCTGTTACTCTATTATACTTTGGACAAATAAAATTATAATTAGAAAATCTAGTGTTTCTTGTGTGTAATGAACTATTTAGCCTAAGTGATTCTACTAAATAATCCGGAACTGCCAGTTGTGTCCTTTTAAAAAGTATGGAACATTGAGCGATCTTAGTTTCATTATAGAATGGTAACCAGTGTAAACGATTAAACAAAGGCACAGAGGATGCCCGTGGCTCGGCGTCTAAAATACTCTTGCTGCTCTTTTCTGTAAACGAAGAATCTTTGGAACATATGGTTGTAGGGCATTTTCAACTGCTGCACCTGCCCTATGGAACGGCCTTCCACAAGACATTAGAAATTGTTTAACAATAAATGAATTTAAGAGTAAAGTAAAAACTTACCTTTTCAGGAAGGCTTATTCAGGACATTTTTAATTTTTCGTAGTACTTTTTATCACATATTTTTAGATCAGATTTAAGGATAGTTTTAATTTCTCTTAATGCTTTTTATCATATACATATTTATTCGCTATGATATTTTCGTTCTTTTAATATTAGATATGTGTATTTAAACCTATTGTAAAGCGCCATTGGACAGAGATGGAAATGGCGCTATATAAGAACTGTATATTATTATTATTATTAACATGACATTTGCCAGACAACACTAGCATAACTAAAAACTGGTTTGATCATTGCGTTATAATACAAAATTCTTTGCTCTAAGGTAAACAAGATTTAATCTTATTTAGCACCCCTATTCTTTGAGACAGTTTTTTACACAGTCTGTCAATATGATTTGTAAATGAAAGAGCACTGTCAATGTCTAAACCGAGCAGCCGCACCGAATCAACTTGCTCTAATGCAACTCCCCTGGACGTAACTAAGGACAACTGATCTTGGGAAGGTATTTTATCCTTAAGACGCTTCCCTGTTACAAGTAATGACTTTGTCTTCGATTCATTGAGCGGCAGCTTATTGCTATTGGTCCAGTCCTCCACGTCCTTCAAGGCGCAGTTCAAGGTTTCTTGCAGTCTAACTGTAGCACCAACATCAGAGGAATAAGATAATGTTGTATCGTCTGTATAGAGATCCAGTTCTACACCCGATGACTGAACATGAAACGGCAAGTCATTGATAAATATAATAAAGAATAACGGACTGAGGATACTGCCCTGAGGCACGCCATGGGGGATGTTCGCATAATTTGAGTTCTGGCCTCCAACAGAAACAAATTGTTGTCTGTCAAAGAGATATGATTGAAACCACTCTATTGTGCCTTCGCTCATGCCATAGGCCTTAAGCTTAGCCAACAAAATGTTGTGGTCCACCATATCGAACGCTTTCCGGTAGTCGATCAGAACTAATCCGCTGACCCGATTTTTATCAAGGTTGAAAAGTAGATGATCTATAATCCTGATCAGGGCAGTATCAGTTCTATGATGTCTTCGGAATCCTGATTGACGCGCGTACAGTAAATTATTGTCCTTAAGGTTCAAGTAGTAATAACATTGGGGGTTCTAATTCACCTCCTCTTATTACTTACTATACGGTCCATACTACATACGTACAGACGTACAGACGTACGTTTTTATTCTGTCTAGCCACTGACACGATTCCCTAAGGGAGCCGCTCGGTTCTTTGACGACACCATATTATTCTCATTTAATGTAACTATAAAAACACCCCATTTAGAGAGATATCACCGTAGCATTATGAGATATATCTGATGTATCAACATGCGTGGATATAATCAGTGTCGATGGTTAACAGTTGGCCGGATAACCATTTGCGGTAAGAACTGCGTATTCGAGTGCTGTAAGCAACACAGAAAACAGCTCAGGGTAGGATCGATCGAGCCATACGCCTGCCGCAGGTGTGGTGTTGGGACTCAAGCAGAGACACGACTTTGTCGTCCATGTGGTAACGTTAACGCACAGATAACCCTGTTGCGTATAGGGAGGAGGGCTAGAAATAACTTCAACGTTGTATTGACTGAGCTTGTCACTAAAAACCCTCCTATTAGAGAATAAAGAAACTAGTATTATAATCGTATCAGCTATGTATGAACAGGGACGCAAGCAAGCCCCTCTCGTATTCGAACGCACTAAATGGGTCATTGGTAAATTCCTCCGAGGCTGGCAGATGGATGTCCCAGAGGGCAACGAACTTGGTGCCGATCCAATGGTATTCTTAGATGGTGTCCGCCATATAATCCACGAAAAGCTAGAGGAAGAGATCCTTATCCTAAAAGGTGTGAAGTTTCAGCTCGCCTTGAAAGTACAACTACGTAAGGACAAACTCGATGGTAGTGAGGAATTCATTGATCCAACACTTCGCCACAAGCAAGAGGCCATATTGCAAGCCCACGAAATCAATTCCGCGCTAGACAAGTCTTTCCCTGCGATACAAGAGACCCTAGAGAAATGGACACACAGAGGTTCAGGGTGGGTAGTCGACCGAGTCGTGTTGCTTTGGCTCGATATCGCACAATATAAGCCACTACGAGGCGGCTCATACATTCCACTACCTAAAGAAGTCCAAAACAAGAGGGCAGTGGTTAACGTCCAAAATAAAGACGACAACTGCCTTAGGTGGGCACTCCGATCAGCACTATTTCCCGCTGCGATCAATACACAAAGACCAACCAAATACCCTACTGAAGATGGCTTGGACTTCGCAGAGATCGATGCACCAACGCCCATATCGCAGATTTGCAGGGTTGAGAAGCAAAACAACCTTGCAATCAACGTTTTTGGATGGGAGAAAGGGATGGTAGTCTACAGGATTAGCAAGCAACGTGGGGATACCCGCCACATCAACCTGTTGCTCATAGAGAAGTCCGGAAAGTACCACTATACCTGGATCAAGGACTTGAACCGCCTACTCTACGATCAGAGCAACCACCGCGGGAGGAAACACTTTTGTGAGCGATGCCTACATGGGTACTCCCGAGAAGACCTCCTGGAAGCCCATAAGCCTGAGTGCAAAGGTATAGGACTGAGGGTGGAAATGCCGGAAGAGGGCGAAAACAAGCTCACATTCCAAAACCACCACAAACAGCTGCCAGTCACATACGTCATATATGCAGATTTCGAGGCGCTCACAACCAAGATCGAAGGACCAGAGCTCGACCCAAGCAAGGGCAAAACGCAGAAAACTCAGCTACACGAGGCCTGTGGTTTTGGCTACGTCGTGGTGCGATGCGATGGCCATACAGAGCCTCCAGTAGTCTATAGAGGTCCCAATACTGCAGAAAGATTCTTAGGGGCAATGCAACGAGAGGAACGGAAAGTCAAGACAGCTCTATCCAGCTGCAAAGCCATATGCATGACTACAGAAGACCATATAGCCCACCATGTTGCGACCATCTTGTCACATTTGTCAGAAACCTCTCAATGGGGACTCGGTTCGCGACCATTGCCACATCACTGGTAAGTACAGAGGTGCAGCCCACAATACCTGTAACCTCAAACTGCGACTGAGCCCCAAAACCACGATTCCACAACCTGCGGGGCTATGACTCACATCCAATAATGCAGGCGATATCCAAACTGCCGGGCGAGATCTCGTGTATCCCTAACAACACGGGGAAGTACATCAGCTTCTCCATTGGACAGCTCCGCTTTATCGACAGCATGCAATTCCTTCTAACCTCCTTAGACAAGCTAGTGTGTAACACCATTGGGGCAACCCCTAACAAGTGTAAGACTTGCGATGAGGGAGAGAAAGTTGTTATCAACGAGGATTGGCTGCTTGTGGGAGCATGCCCTAAGTGTGGTGTTGAGAGCCAAAACAGCTCAATAAGTCATGCCTTTCCATCACAATACGACACACACCAGCTAATGGTCACCTTCTCGCACGGAAGGGTGTCTACCCATACGAATATATGGACAGTTGGAATCGGTTCGCAGAGACACTACCACCAAAGGAGGCCTTCTACAGCAAGCTAACGGACGAAGGCATTTCCAAGGAGGACTATATCCACGCACAAAAGGTCTGGAGCACATTTGGCTGCAAAGATATGGGAGACTACCACGACCTGTATCTCCGAACCGATGTGCTCCTCCTGGCGGACGTCTTCGAGACCTTCCGAAAGACATGCCTACGACAGTACGGCCTCGACCCCGCACACTACTACACCAGTCCAGGCCTATCCTGGGATGCATTACTAAAGAAAACCGGGGTGGAGCTCGAGCTGCTATCAGACTACGATCAACACCTCTTCATCGAGAAGGGCCTTCGTGGTGGCATATCTATGGTCTCCAAGAGGCATGCCAAAGCCAACAACCCCCTGGTCGAGGGCTACGACCCAACGAAACCCAAAACCTATATCCAGTACCGGGACGCCAACAACCTGTACGGATGGGCGATGAGTCAACCGCTACCCACAGGTGGTTTCGAGTGGATAGCAGACGTACAAGAACTCACCAATATTATGGCACCAGAGGCCACCACTAAAGGCTACATACTGGAAGTGGATCTCGAATACCCCCCAGAACTACATGACAAACACAATACGTACCCACTTGCTCCAGAGCGCATGAAAATCCAGAATGAGTGGATGTCTGAGTATCAGCATAAACTAGCTCTTAGAGAGGGAACCGCAGTCGAAAAGTTGGTGCCAAACCTCCGTGACAAAAAATGCTATTTTCTCCACTACCGCAATCTACAGCTCTACTTATCCCTAGGCATGCGTTTGAAGAAGATTCACCGCGCACTCCGATTCGACCAGAGCCCATGGATGGAGCCCTATATCAGGATGAACACCGAGCTCAGGAAGAATGCAACCAGCGACTTCGAAAAGGACCTGTATAAGATGATGAACAACAGTGTCTTTGCCAAGACCATGGAGAACTTGCGAAAGCGTGTTAATGTTAAGCTCGTGCGCGCCAGCGAAGAAGACAAACTTAGGTACTTGGTTGCCAGTCCAGCTTTCGCGCGGGCAAACATCTTCGACAATGATCTGGCAGCCCTGTATATGCATAAAAGTCGGCTGACATTGAACCGCCCAGTGTACGTGGGGATGAGCATTCTCGACCTTTCTAAGCATCTGATGTACGACTTCTACTACAACCAACTACTCGGACAGTATGGAGACGGATGTCAGGTACTCTACACAGACACGGACAGTCTACTCCTTGAGATCCATACAGACGACGCGTATGCCGATATGGCTACCCACAAGGATCTCTACGACACGTCTGACTACCCGAAGGAGCATCCACTCCATAGCATGGTAAACAAGAAAGTTATCGGAAAGATGAAGGATGAGTGTGCCGGGCGTCCAATCGCCGAGTATGTAGGCCTACGACCTAAGATGTACTCGATCCTTGAGGCTGGCGGGAAAAACATCAAGAAGGCTAAAGGTGTGTAAAAGTGTGTTGTGAAGAAGTATATCCGTCACGAGCAGTACAAGGAGTCGCTCTCCGCTAAGAAGACTTTCAGACATGGAATGGATGTGCTGCGATCAGAAGGCCATCAAATATCACTATCACCATTTGACTCCAAGCGATCGATTGCAGAAAATGGAGTGGATACGCTGGCCTATGGTCACGTAGGGATTCACGATAGGCCTCCCTTTGGTGGTAGTTCCGTATTTGGAGGCACCACTTGCAGTTCTTCTCGGACAAAGCCACGTTGAGGAGCTTGTTGGGAACCAACTCCTTGAACGTAGTCCAAATAGTACAGCACCGGCTGGTTCTTTGAGATCATACTACGCGAGATGCCATATGTCTCCAGGCTCCATATAGGGTCGGTTGCACGCCGCTGAGATCCTCCTTCCAACTCGCCAGGCGCGTATAGGTATCGTATGAGTGCAGAATATGGTAGCCTCTTCTCTGTTAATCCAACAGGTCGCGAATAGGAAGGGTTTTTAGTATCCACATTCGAGGCGTCTACGGCCTTTGAAGGCTCCTTACCAGTCAACCTAGTCACTTCGTTGTTCATAGCCGTCAGGACCGCAGGCAGACGCACCACCCATTCTCGTGACCGTTCACCTTGTGAAGCAGATTGCGAAGCAGCTACCATCTCCTGTGCGTATTGGTGGCCAAACAACCTCTCAGCAAGTGTCCTATTAGCCCGCTCGACAAAACCTTGCCCCCTATGGTTTCCAGCCTCACCACGTCGGATCTCAGTGTTGGTGCCGTCGAAGAGAGTAGATACCTGACCCAGGAACTCTCGCCCAGGATCCACTTGGAGCTGCTTTGGCCAAGTCAATGGGCTTCGCTCGTATATGCGTTTGAAAGCCCTTGCGATCTCTCCACTGTCCTTAGATGCTAAAGGTTCGGCTTCTTTGTACCTGGAGGCCACGTCAACGACAACCAAGGCGTATTTATAGAGCTTTCGTCCACGTCCAGGTCGATCGTGAGGTAAGAAGAGCAAATCAGCTTGATGAATCTCGTTGGGTTTTGAGACAGTCCAGTGAGGTCGTGGGACATAGCGGGGTGGTGATAAATATATCTGCCACAAAGCCCGTTTCTCCAACCAACTCTTAGCAACGTCCTCTGACACCTTTGCTGCCGCTGCGAGCTTACCAATTGCAGCGAGTCCCTTCCAGTAGCCTGGGAGAGGTCCTTAATCCTAAGGGAGTCTAAGCAGCAGTCCAGGGGGTCACAATCCCCCTCTCCTCTCCATGGGTCACATTTCCCCTGGGAGAGGTCCGTAATCCTAAGGGAGTCTAAGCAGCAGTCCAGGGGGTCACAATCCCTCTCTCCTCTCCAGGGATCACATTTCACCTTGGAGAGGTCCTTAGTCCAAGGGAATTTAGACCCATGGTTACCATGGCACACTCCCTATCCTTTGAGTCTATGGGGCCAAGAGTGACCTGTATGGAGCACTTCATCCCCACAAATACACAAAGTGTATTCCCCATAGACGAAACACACCCCCTTCTGATTATGGTGGAAAGTTGCAAATGTACATTGTACTAATTAACCCTGGGATTTCTGCTAATGAAGCACGTCACCCAGTAGCTGGCAGGAAACTCCAAAGAGGAGGGAATGTGGGCATCTAATGTATTTTTCAAAGCAGTCGGAGGACCAACGCCCGAGTGTTTTAATAAGCCACGGGGGAAGGCCCGCGGAAGCGGCTGTAGTAGCAGCCCCAATCCTGTAGCTGTGTCAAGCATACTGAGTTGGCTTAAAGCCAGACATAGACAAGAGCTGCCTAGTTTCGGAGGTTAGCCCTGCTTTCGTAAGGGGTGCTCCAGATATATACTGGAAACGTGGACCACCTGTGGACCCCCGAAAGGACAGATACGTTTTAATAGCCATGCCAGGGCAGACTCACTGGTCAGTCTTTCCTATAATTATTGTTTGACCTGAATGAAATGGGTCAGTTTTAGATATTTTTACTCTAACTGATATATACTCAGGCATGTAAGAACTAGGGAGAAGGCCATATCCCCTGGGGACAGATGAATTTCAGATGAGTATCGCGAATTACATGTCATTACTCCGAACCGAAGGAAGCCGAAGAAGGCTAAAGTCATGGCTAATCCTCTCTAAGGGGTTGTAATCCCCAGGCTGCTGAGAGGTTGTAATCCTCTCTAAGGCGTTGTACTCCCCAGGCTGCTGAGAGGTTGTAATCCTCTCTAAGGGGTTGTAATCCCCAGGCTGCTGAGAGGTTGTAATCCTCTCTAAGGCGTTGTACTCCCCAGGCTGCTGAGAGGTTGTAATCCTCTCTAAGGGGTTGTAATCCCCAGGCTGCTGAGAGGTTGTAATCATCTCTAAGGGGTTGTAATCCCCAGGCTGCCGAGAGGTTGTAATCCACTCTAAAGGGTCATAGTCTCCTCTGGATACTATAGTCGCCTATAAATATAGCTAACCAACTTCTGGATACATTGGGGCAGCCTTCACCTCCTTGGAACCTGGAATAGTACTGGCTATCTAAACAATTCCTAACCCTGAAACAATACAAATCCTAACCCTAAAACAATGGAATTCTTTGTCAGTGTAGTCGAAATGGGGTCCAACAAAATGCAAGGTTTTGAGAGGTGAAGGCCTGCTGAATACATTTGGAAGTTCTAAGACCCTTGAAATTATTTCATTAAAGACAAAATTAGAATGTTCCTCCACGTTGGCTAGCCACCTGTGGCATACCAGTTGCTGAATGAACTGGAGCTTCGATGAGTTGGCGGTACATGGGCTGCTGCTATGGTATCCACCTTCGTGTGGTGTTCTTGATAGGACAGGTTCTCCAGAAATGACCGGGTTTACCACAGTAGAAACACATGTGGGGAAGAGAAAAATAAACTTAACACTTGCAGAACTTGAATTAACATCTGCCAAATAATTAGCATTCGCATTCCTATTACGATAACATCCCTTTTCAATAGGGAATTTGGGAGCAGAAATTCTAAGTTGTGTAATGGATTTACGGATTTGAAATCCCTAATTTGGTTAGATATTGTTGTGCTTGATAACTAAATATAGTTCCAATTTCGAATTTTCTTTTCCTTTGAATGTCTCTTTTCTATCTTTGTTCCACAGATCTGTGTACTCATTTTAAAGTTTGGAAGTGACCAATTGTACAGATGCCTTTGTAATTTCATTTATATTAATAGTTCCTAATTTCAGTGGAGGTAATAGTGAAGGTACCATTGTTTAACTTAATAGATGTTTGTAAAGCTTTGGTGAAAATATGAAAAGGAAAACGTCCAAGTTCCGATTTAACGGCTGAATTTGTAGTTTTGGAGTTAACTCCAATGATCATTTTTATTCATTTTTAGGTGTATTTTTTTACAAAATAGATTTGTATGAAACAAATTATCTGTGAATTTTGATATTTAATTATTCAGTTTTAATATGCTCCCCAACTTCAAAGTGAGTCGGACGATTTTCGAAGTGTTTTGGTAGGAGTCTTGGCGTGCGGACGATGAAGATCTTTCAAAATGCTGAAGCTATAGTTCTCTGTTATATAAATTTTCTTTGTTCCTGACGGTGTAAGAATAGTTCCTAGATATGCACAATAAGTAGCCGTGGGATTTTCTTTTCCAAATGTACAGTTATTATTGTTTGCTAACTGATTTGTTGACTTTTCTTAATATTTATGTTAAGTTTCCATTCCTAGGAGTAAAATTGAAGATTATCGAGACAATTATTATCTCATATAGACTTGCACCACATATGCATGGTCGAATGGCCCGATTGGGCACACTGAGGCAAAGTCTGACTACTCAGTGAAGAGCTTGGATTTTTCCTTTGAAGTTTCATTAGCCTGACTAAAACGTTTGCTGAAAAATTGGTCTTTCCCGGGTTCAAACACACGACCTCCCATGTGGAAGACAACCGCTACACTATAAACAACTTAGCCGTCGGTTACAAGCCAGTAGTATGTAAAGTGGGCGTTCTGGCCCACCTTGAAATTGTTGTACAAGAAAGTGGGGCTTCGTTCAACTTCGTTTCACTCGCCCCCCTTTCTTGTACAACATTTTCAAGGTTTTCCAGAACGCCCACTTTACATACTACATATACACAATCTTGGCCAAGATTGTCACTCGACATTCTTACACCTAAAAATCCAAAGTGATAACCCTATTAGAGAAATGATTACTATACTGTATATAGATATCTTCCACTATGGATTATATATCGTACCTCCCACTCGAAATCCTGACCAAGATAGTAGAGCACGCAGGGCCTGCGTCGTTCGCGAGCGTCGCAAGGACGTCAAAGCGACTGAATGAAGCCGCATTACTCGCACGTTACGAGAAGGAGTTCCACATGCGAGCCTTAATGCATTCCATCCTCACGACTCCACTTCACGACGATGAGAAGTACGACGAGGAGAAGTATGACGCCGAAGGTCAAGAAAAAGATGACCTACGAGACGCCCTTTCTTTCATGTTCACGAGTGAACGCGGAGATGCTCCAATCGCAGAATGGTTAGCTGAGAATGCTTTCCAACTCGATGACGACAGCGATCTCGTAATAGAAGGCATGATGGAAGCCAGTGCAACCGGCGATCTAGACACGGTGAAATGGATCATGGAGTATTTCCAAATTAGGGCGGAGTCCCCAGCTATCTTTTGTTCTATGGATGAAGCTGAAGATAATGGACATTCCGACATCGTCAAATGGCTCAGTGAGTGGTTTAAACACCAAATCACGCCGTACGTGAAGGGCGATAAGATAAAGTTCGATTGGAACTCGGGAACTATCTTCGATGAGGAATTTCCATGAGGCTTTCAAACGAAACCTGTGCTGCGGGGCGCAAAGATAAAATTCAAACAAGGTGCCGTGGAAGTTCGAACCATCACAGAGTTCACTCGACACTTGGGACCTTATCAATCTCGGGAATGATCTTCGAAAGACCTTCTCAAAGACGAGATATCTCAAATCAATGGGCTAAGCGATTCTTGATTTTGCGTCTTTCTTTTACTAAGTTCACGTCGTAGTGGTGCACTACACGTTGTACAAAGTCTGTAGCTAGTTCGACAACCACGATCGCATTTACGACATGGATATGCGAAATCTTTTAGTGAGCCCTCTACGTCTCCATGAGTCTTACGGTACTTCAATTCTTCCAATACTTTCGAGAAGCGATTCTTGATTTTGCGTTTCTCCCCACTAAGTTCACGTTGTCGTCGTGCACCACACGTTGTACAAAGTCCGTAACTAGTTCTACAACCACTACCGCATTTAGAACATGGACCGAATGGGGTGGCTCCTCTTCGTATCTGATAGTTGTGTTGAGCACAATATTCTGACACTTTGGAAGGTTTCCTCACGCACTTCGTGTCCTTACCACGCATCAACCAAACGCAAGTTACTATCTCGACCATCGTGTGATATGACTTCGTACTGTTTATGTTTAATTGATAATATTTTGGGAGAGTTCTAACCAAAGCAGCTGATTCGTGACGAGGACATCCGCCAATATATACTCATTTAAGAATTGAGTTTAAGACCATGAGAAGAAAAAGATTTGATAGTGAAAAAAACCAAATACCAAAACTGGTGTCACCAGAACCTCTCTAGGAACCTTTCACCTTTTTCCTTCCTTTGCCATCTTTTCGTTCCTAGAGAGGTTTTTATTTATTTGCCGGGCCCGGCTTTGACGGTATTTGTTCTACTGTATTCGTTCTACGGTATTTGTTCTACTGTATTCATTCTACTGTATTCGTTCTACTGTTATTTGGATCCTGTCCTAACTGGTTGAGACACAACCGGCACCCGTGGGTCCCATTTAAGATCCCTTGAGCTTCACCCATGCACCCGACCCAGGATTGACATTATTCCTATTTCTGCCACATGACAGACGCGCTACGACTTGTGTGATGTGGTGGAGCTTTTTCCATCACACAAGCCGATCTACCACACATGGCCCGTAGGATTCGAACCCCAGGTATATGATCGGCTCCACCTTTTCGATCATATACCTAGCGTAGAACCTTGAGGCCATGTGTGCTAGACGATATTTTTGATGATAAAATACTCTACTTATGTCTTAAACACCTGTCGTATGTTAATTAGCGCCGTTCACGCGTTGGTTCGAAATTTGCATACGAACTGCAAAACAACACGGTAATTTATACGATGTACTTAGTGAAGTTAAAATAGACTCCGTGATGGTTTCTTTCATAGGAGATGTTGATTCTTATCCCACTAGACTGCCAAGTTTTGCTCTCATTTCCTTTCGGATCTCCGAGCGAAGTTCTTCTACGTTTTTTGACCCTCTTTCTTGCCTATTTTTTTGTCGTATTTCGAGCTTGAGCGATTCGTATTTCGATTTTTCATCAATAACACTTCCGAACTCGGCTTCTGAAATATTACCATCGGCTAGGGCTTTTGAGACTTTGACTTCCACGGAATTGGCCTTAGCCTTTGCCAACATAACGGTCTTTTCGTGCTTCGAGACGCGAATACCAAGTTTCTTACTTGCGATAGACATCGAGGCCGAAATGACGGCACAAACGAACCCAATGCTTCCTAATGAAATACCCACAGGTATCCCGATTCCTGTAAACGTCAAACCCAACGCCATAGCGGATAATGCACCACTCAAGCTACCTGTGGCCACAGCAACCCCGTGAACGATACCACGCGCTCGGGCATATTTTTTACGAACGACTTCGTAGTGCTTTGCCTGCCGTTCGAGTTCAGCAAGTACATCACATGTTTTTTGTAGCCGAAAGCTATCTCCAGACAAAACGGTTTCAGATGAACGTAGATTGGGATAGATCGGCGCCGTTGGAATTGTTTGAATCGAATCGCTTGCCATCGCATATTATACGTATGACTTACTCAATCTTCAATACGTATCGTATGGGTCGACCACGGAAGTCTACCACGTTGCCTTTCTCATCACGAATCGTCAGACGAAGGCTGTTTCGTGTTGTACCTAGAGCTCGGACAGGTAGTGGGGGCGTTGTAGAATACGTATTTGTGTCGAACCAGCTGCCTCGTACTTTAAAGCTAGCCAGTACATTCGATCGCTTTCCCTCTAGTAGCGAGAAATTGGAATCTACCACATCGCAGTATACATACATTGTGTTGATATCTTTGATCACCATGTCGTAGTGTCCAACTTTTAGCGATACGTTTCCCTCCGCATCTTCATTTCCTTCGATACCCAATAGTTCGCAGAGATTCTTACTGAACTTGATTGGTTTCTGTATCTTTAGGATCCAATCCCTCTTACCGCTTCTATTTATAAAGCTTACGACTTTATTCGACGTAGCTTCATTGAAGAAGGGCTGGAGTTTACGTATATTATGAGACCCCGGATAGATTTTGTATGGGAACCCTACACCTCCGGTATCCCACTCGAACGTAGCCTCCGTTTCTAGGTTCCACCAGCTATTCTCGAAAGTGACCTCAACTAGCGAAATATTATTGATAAGAATTGGATCGTCGAAGTAGACCGTATGGTCAGACGATGTGGTGGTGACATTTAAAATCACCATCGTATATTAAAGGCATAAACTTTATATGTCATACTTGCAATAACTTCAATAGTTACGATGCCTCTAGTTTTACCAGACGAAGATGATGATCTATCTGCTGAGGACATGGCGGAGATTGCCAGGGGTGGCCCAAGGCTTTCGAAAGCTGAGCAGACATCCCTCCTTGCCGATGAAAACACCAGGATCGCAAAACTGAATGCCAATCTATTAGCGAAGTTCAAGAAAAAATACCCACAAGCGGATTTTCGCCAGTTTCATGCCTCTACAGACATAGATGGTCCAGGCAAATATTCGACAAGCATTTGGTTTCGAGATGGGAATCATAGCTATGTGGTCTACGGTGATGATTTCTCGAATCTACCTGAGGCTATTCAAAAACGACTCGATTCTGTACTACGCGGTATAAATGGAGGTTTCCCATCTCCATTCAGAAAGACAAAAGAGAAGTATCCAGTTCCAGCCGTTCCATGGGGGGACGACCCAAAAGACATAGTCCCTATCCTACGAACACTCAAGATCTACGTAGCGAAGGATCAGTTCTTCACGTTGACGCCACGAGATATCTTTCAAGAGCCGGACCAAGTTTTCTACACCGTAAAACAAGCAAACGAGTGGCTAGATGCTCCACCAATGAGACATTGGCAACAACAGCTATGCTTCGTTCTTTGGTGTGCAACGGCAGGCTGTGGGGTGTCGTTTGACGACCATCTTTCAGATGATGCACCAATCATCGACAACGTCAGGAGCTTTTACCGCTTCCATGTGTACTACACAATGAGGCGATTACTGTTCGAATTGGGGGTCCCACTTCCCAGAGATTCGGTCTTCGATAAGAACAACAACGCTCCATGGAGTTCCGTCGCTTATGACAGGCTCAGGATAGAGTTTGGAGTCGATAAAGTTGACTTTGCTCTGCGCCGAGGGGCCAATGGTGGATTAGGAGACGTATACGTATACCTCAGACGTGGAGGGCTGACGAATGCTCAAAAGAAATGGGGGACACACAACACTTCGTTCGATTCGAAGTGGCCTGGGGGAAGTTTCAAGTTTCCTGAGGAGAGTCGCGATAAGCATTTCGAATTTCCGTTAAAGTTCATTCGTAACGATGCGGTAAAGAATCAACGCAATTGGTTCGTTCCACAAACTGGTCACGGCTTGTCGAAGGACGGGCTAGCCAGAATAAACTTATCTGCAATGGTCTACGTATATTGCGTTCTAGGATCCCAGGCTTCTTTGCGCAGTTCAATCGTAGGGACAACGACCTTATCCCACAATGTTCAGGCCGATTGTGGTGTAAAGTTGGAAGAGGTCATCACAGAAAAGAAGGTAGATAGCCTTGTACGATATCAAAACGCTTTGCATCTAACGCGCGTTCGTCTCGACCTTGCAGTTGCCAAGGACTGTTTGTTAATACCCAGCCGTATGATTATTAACGATGAGAGCGTACCAGGTTATAACAACGAACTACGAATGGCATCCACACCTAACGTCCACTTTGGAATAAATGACCGTATCAACTATAAGGAAAAGCCCCCGAAACCACCACGTATGGAAGGTAGTTCACGAAAGAAAGATCTACCGCATCAAGATGTCGTTGCGGTGAAGCCGCCTATCCCACAAGTAACGCAACCTCGTAGTTCGCGAAAGAAAGATCTACCGCATCAAGATGTCATTGCGGTGAAGCCGCCTATCCCACAAGTAACGCAACCTCGTAGTACCGATGCCGTTATGACAAAGCACGAGATCAATTTGGGGCTGATGGTTGCCATTGCGGCGGGAGCCTCATGGATGCTATTTCGCTGACTTAAATCGCTCTATTACGATCACCACCACAGCTACAATCAACATCCAGATGTTTTTCGCTAAGAATCCTAATACCTCGCCAGCCGTGCGAAACAAAAAGCTAGCAATTGCCCCAACCATTCCAGGTAGAATCTGCCCTAGCTTCTTTCCTAGACCTTTCAACGCATTGCCGACCCCACTGGCAACATTAGCAAGCCCCTTAGATAGCATGGAAGCCACGACGCCAATCACGGTGCCTGCCGCAATCGCAATTCCAAGCACTCCAACACCGTACTTTTTGAAGATGGCCTTCACGCGGTCTCGCATGGACATACGCTCTTCGATTTTTTCGATATTTGACTCAATCTCCTGTATTTGGTCGTCTATATTCATCACTTCTTCCTTTGCTGCCGTATGTTCTGTTGACCCCTGCTTGGATGATTTCACGTTTTTCATTTCCTTAGCTCTTTCTATCTTAAGTTGGTCGATCTCAGCTTCTCCTTCGCTAACAATCATCTCTGCGGGAGGCCCTAGAGCGTCTGTGATCGTTTTAGGCAATTTCCCATTAACATTACCTTTGGCGTCGTACAGATGGTAGTATTTGGAATTAATTTTGTTCAGTTGCACCACGACCTCGTCGTGCGCATTCAAGGTAGTAGTGAACTTGGTAGTGTCTACATTTGGATACTTGACATGGATGCGTTCCCAGGCCTCCTCGAGTTGAACGAATTTTTCATCTATTATGTGTTTCCCCTCAGTGAACGATGTTTCCGCGGTATTGCCGCTTGGTACTGCACCCTCATCACCTAGATTCACCAATTTGATGTACTCATGTGGACTGTACCCCCATTTATGCCGTCCACTCCAAAGCTTATCCCGAAAGCTTTTGGATCTTTCTCCTATTCTGACCTTAACTCTATCCCACCAAGTACTTCGGTCTTCATTCTTACCTGGACCAAGCTCATGCCATTCTTTGGCAGAAAGCTTTTCTATGTCGGCTTGACCTTCCTCAGTCAAAGGATCGAAGTCTGCATTTTCAGCCATGTTGAACAATAACTATATATGTCTAAATATTCAATATGATTCCGGCGACGTTGGTTCCTGCAAAATCGCACAGAGAGCCTCAGGGATTGAAAGCTCTACACAACGTAGATAGAATCACCTTCACTCCATCGGAAGCCAATCCAGGAGAGACTCTCTATGTGAAAATACCAATACTAGGGGAAAACATCGTCCTCGTTCCAGGTAGTCTCGCGCTCGTGGCTGACCTTACGTTGTCTGGTGGACATGCTAACAATCGAGTGGTGGCTAATGTCGGGCGTTGTCTGGTCTCACGTAGAGTTCTCAAAATAGGAGCTGAAACAATAGAAGACATTGAACGACCAGATCTTCTACAGACATATTCCGATCTCTATTTGCCAACTATAGAGCGAGATGCGCGCGTGGGACAAGGTATTCAAACAGAGAACACGAACAAGCTACGCTCGAATGCTGGTGACAAAGGCACTTCGGATACTGGAGAAAACTTGCTCCTAGCTGTGTATGGTTCGAAATACCGAATCCCACTAGATGTGGACATCCTGACGCAACATGGAGCTCTTTATCCCTTCGCTCTTCGCAACGCCATTTCTCTCGAGTTGACTCTATCACCTGCTACGGATGTGGTGGTAGGATCAGACACTACCAAGATAGGTACATACAAGCTAAGCAACATCCAGCTAGAGTACGAAGTTGTTGAGAGTGAAATTATCGCCAAGCAAGCGAAAGACGAATATGTCAGTGGCGCCGTCTTCCTGTTCAGGCACGCTGTTCACTTCAAAACCGTACCTATCAACAAAGCGTCCGACACTTTGATATCCCAGCAAATCGACGTTCCAAGGTTGTCCTTTACTGGACTACTCCTCCTCTTCGTGGCACAACATGCCCACGGCACACGAAACAGCGAGGCGTTTGACTATCCAGGAATCACGAAGGTCGAGATCGATATCAATGGAAGACCAAACAGGATCTTTCCTGGAGGCATGCTACCATCAGACTTTTGGGAGGCCGCTAATGGATGGTTCGGCGCTGGCAAAACGTCTATGACCCCAATCAAGTTCTACAATAATAAATTCGCCATCCTGGTGGACTGTCGCACAGTAAATGATCCAGTTGTCCATGGCAATGGCTTGAATCAAACAGGCAGTGGAAAGAACCTCCAGATCCGCATCCATAGGACTGGAGGCAGTGGAATCGTGAACATGCACATCTTCGTACTTGCCGATGCTCAGATCACGATATTGAACGGAGCACTGGAAAACGTATCGTACTAGCATGGACGCTTTAGTAACTGAAATTCCATTCAACGCTCTCATAGTGGGACCAACGAATTGTGGAAAAACGGCTCTTCTCGTAGAGCAGCTTCGTGGAGCATTTCGTGGTAAGTTTGACTACGTAGTACTCATATGCCCCACGTATGCCCACAACACTACCTATCGTGGATTCGCCCATCTAGATCCTCACTTCTTCGTGATGTGCCCCTCACAAGATGCCATCAATGCCGCGCTACGAGTTTGTTCCACCTTTTGGGCAGGTACCAATACTCTTTTGATACTCGACGATTGCGCTGCATCGAAGGATGTAAAGCTGAGAACCGATAAGCTCGTGGAGATGGCCTTTTCAGCTCGTCACATAGGCATTTCTATTTGGGTGTTAACTCAACAGTTGACAAGCATATGCAAACCTTTTCGAGAAAACGTGGCGGTGGTCGTGGCCTTTCATACGGCGTCAGCTCTTGATGCCAAAGCACTATTTGAGGACTACGGTGGTGGGTTGAAGGTGGATGAGAGGAAAATGTTGACCTCGGAGCTCAAGGCTCACAAGTTCGCTCGCACATGTTTCTGTCTCCGCCATCCTTTCGAGGTAGTATTAGAGATTCCCGCACCCGAAGCATACTTCAACCATGGATGAAGAAATCAAAGAACTTCTAGGCGAGTGCGCCGTCGTTTGTCCGCCGGTCGTACTGGAACATCCATCCAAATCAGAGGATGTTAAAGATCGTAGGGAGGCGCTCTCGATTCTAGCCGCAATGGGCACAACAAAAGAATATCTAGGTCGGGACTTTTCTCTAGGAGATATATCTAGACTGCCTGATAAAGACGTTATACGTTTACATAGTAGGTACCAGGCCGTAGTAGCAAAGCAAATAACAGGTTGTCTAGTAGACGGAGCACTGCGACTAGCAACTCGTGCAGTTGGGTACGTAGTCCGACTAGACAGCGAACAAGCACTTCTCCTAGATCTACAAGAAGACCACCTAGTTCGCAACGAGATATCTGCTGTGGCCGCCTTGTTGTCTCTTAAAGCAGGTCGCTTTGTGGCTCTAGCTAGTGCCTTGTTCCATGTAGCTGACCACGTAGTTCCATCTAGTACACCAAGCAGTCGACCTATTGAAGACTCAAAGTCTACTGACATGAACGATGGAGGAACAACAAGATCGGATAACTGCAGATCCGCCGAAGACTGCGCCTGAAAAAAAGACCAAAGATCCAAAACGCGTTGCCGCTGGAAAAGCACTGGCGGAAAGCAATCGCCGCGCTAGAGAGGCATTGAGTCGTGAGAGTGAACCTGAAGTTCGGGACGACGGAAGCTGGTACGATAAAGTGTCTGCCAACACTACACTATCAGCCATTGGAGTAGGCCTCGCGTTAGTTGGGCTGTACTATCGGTATAAGGACCGCAACGCTACGACACCCCACACTCATTCCGAAGAAATACACGAAGCTAGAAGCAAAAAGTTGCCTTCCATGGAATAAGCATTTGAAGATATCGACAATACGGATACGTTCGATGGCAGAAAAAGGCAAAGTGGTAGAAGTAGTAATTGATGCCGCCACATTGGCTGGAATAGCAACTGGTATTGGTTGGATCGTAAAAAAGGCGACAAAGGAGTCTATGCTTGGTGATCCTTCATCAAGCATCTTGAATTACGTGAAGTGGACGGCCGTATTGGCTGGTAGCATTGCCGCCAAAAAGTATCTCGAAGACAAAGGGCTCGTACCTAGAAGTTTGTAAACAATGGGGGGATCGCTTAGCATAGCGATTACCTTTGCGGCAGCAAGCCTTGGTGCTAAATACCTCGACCGATATATTTCTGGAAGAGACCCAGAGGAGACTAATATAGAGATCGAAAGGCATGATAGAGCCCTTGAGAAATACAAGGATGACATGGTTACTTACGAAAAACACCAAGAAGAACTATCCAAGTGGGTCCAAGAGCAGGAACTTAAGAAATACTACAATGCCAAGGATCTAGCCGATACGGACCGCGCCCTTGTGCTATACAATACAGTACACGTTGGACTACACCGCATAGACATGAAGAAGCCTCGCTTTTCCGACTACTATAAACCTTCGAGTTCGCAGAGAACTACGGAATTGGCAATCGTAGGTGGTGGGACGTTTGCTCTAGGATACGTTGCTAGTCGGTTGCTTTAAAAATCACAAGACTAATTCCGAGGAAAAGCTGAAAGAAGACCACCACAACGGGGTTGTAAAAAAAAACGAATCCAATAACCCTATTAGATAAAGCCACATGTATATATATCAAAGACGATGGCTAGCCAAGTTTTCAATGCAAGCGACGTGGTCGAAGCGTTTCAAAGGGCAAAAGAAGATGGCCGACCTTACGGGTCAGTTGTATCATTTGCTTGGGCCAACGCCAGAAGCGGTCCCAACGGATGCAAGTACGTTTCCGTATCCTTCGACATTGGAAACGGTCCTAAGCCCGCGGTCTTTCGGTTCGAACGTGAAAAACATGTGGGACACATATGTCCGTACGACGAAGAGGACATCGCACGATTGAATCTCGCCTATGGAACCAAGTATAAAAAGCGAGATAGACATCCTTGCCTCCAGTTCCAAAAATGGAACGCCATCGTACATACGGAGGACGATGGAATCACGATTAAGAAAAATGACGATGGGGAATTGAATCTCCCATCAGATGACGCCTTAAGCCCCACGTTCCAACTAGTGGAATGGCTAGAGGAGGCTTTCACTGCTGAAGTAGAAAAGCTTATTGCAGATAAGAAAATATGTATGACTAGCATACGTAAACGCAGTCCACCTGGAAAGGACGCAATCATTGTCACTAATACTAAAATAACTACAATGATTCAAAGATCCATTTCCACCAATGCCGCAAGTAACGCGGGTAAGCGTTTGGCCAACCCCCTAATGAGAATGCGCATGAAATGCAACATGCAGACAGGTGTACCCAACTGTCTATTCTTCGACAAAAGCCTTCCGTTCTCTATAGGAAGCCGGACTTCATACGAAGCTCTCGTAAACGCGAATTCCAACCAAGTAAATGTTTCCAACATAAGTAATATGATATTGCCAGGATCCATACACGATGGCATTTGCGATGCTAGTAGCGTCTGCACAAGTGGATTGGGAATATCGTACCTACTTGACGCCGCCGTCCTAGTCGTAACACAACCGCTTCCAACGAAGACTCGGGCCACCCTCGAGGACGTATACGAATAGGGAGATGTAGAAAAAAAAAAAAAAAAAAAGAATAAGGACCGATGAGTCTTTATTCTTTTTTTTTCACGATAAGGACTATACATATTAAAGCCTCGTCGTTAACACTATACGTAATGGATGCTATCTTCTATGGCCCTGAAGGATATTGGAAAGGTTACTCTGCAATTGGTAAACTATCGGCGGCAGCAAAGGTATCGGAAGACACGGCTAAGAGTTGGTTAGAGAAGCAAGCACTGTGGCAAATTTATTTACCACCACCACGATATGTACCACGCCCACATTGGACCGTATCGAAACCTAACGAAGTCCACCAAGCTGATTTGATATTTCTACCTCACGATCGTCCTGGACGTGGAAGGAAACTATACAAGTACGCATTGGTGGTAATCGATGTGGCTTCTCGATACAAAGAAGCCGAACCTTTAGCTTCGAAAGATAGTGGCGAAGTTGCTGCGGCATTCGAACGAATCTACAAACGTAGTCCACTCGAATGGCCAAAGACGTTACAAGTAGACCCTGGTAGAGAATTCATGGGACGTATGTCTGAAACGCTAGAACTACATGGTACGAAAGTTCAACGAGGTGAGGCTGGTAATCATAGAGCGCAAGGCTTCGTCGAACGAGCGAATAGAACACTAGCTGAGAGATTGTTTGGATATCAATATGCACAAGAGATGGTGCTTACTTCGGAAGGATCAGAGGCGCGTAGTAGAGAATGGGTAGTTCGTTTACCAATGGTTATCAAAGCTCTGAACAGTGAGGTGACTCGACTTACGGGAAAGGAGCCTTCGAATTCCGTAGTGACGCAACAAGTAGACCTAAAGACTCCTACATATTCACGCACTGTTGGCTTGAGAGAAGAGCGCCTACCATTCGACGTCTTAGTTCGATATCTCTACGCACCAGGAGAATTGGAAGGGGGTGAAAAACGTAGAGCTACTGATCCTGTGTGGAGTTTACGGATATACGTTATTTCGCGAAGTGTAGTATCTTCGGGGCAGCCTGTGCTGTACTACCTCGCGAAGCGAGAAGGGGAGAAGGATGCACCCAAACGTGGATTCGTTCGTGAAGAGCTACAAGTCGTTCCTAGGGATACGGAACTACCACCGAAAGATGTTCTGTTCGTGCCTAGTGTAGCAACTCGTAAATGAAATCATCCATGTCTAAGTCTTTATGTCCATAGGCTAATGTATCGATTCCATTATTATGGATCCAACGCTTGGAGTCGAATGGTGAAAGGGATACCTTATTAATGTGCTGCCCATAGATGTGGTGGCCTTTCGATCGTAGTACATCCATCCCATGCCGGAAGGTCTTTTTATCAAATAGCGACTCTTTGTACTGCTCGTGGCGGATGCGCTTCTTTACAACTACCTTGCGGATGCCTTTAGCCTTCCTTATGCTTTTCCCATCAGCCTCTAGGATAGAATACATCTTCGGTCGAAGACCTACGTACTCAGCGATTGGGCGCCCGGCACACTCGTCCTTCATCTTTCCAAGGACTTTCTTGTTCGCTGTGCTATGTAGTGGATGCTCCTTAGGGTAGTCAGATGTGTCATAGAGATCTTTGCGGGTAGCCATGTCGGCATACACATCGTCTGTCTGGATCTCAAGTAGTAAACTGTCCGTATCTGTATACATCAGTTGGCATCGGTCTCCATACTGTCCAAGCAGTTGGTTGTAGTAGAAGTCGTACATCAGATGCTTTGATAGATCAAGAATGCTCATCCCCACATAGACTGGACGGTTCAAAGTTAGTCGACTCTTATGCATATGCAGGGCTGCCAGATCATCATCGAAGATGTTTGCCCGTGCGAAGGTTGGGTTAGCAATCAGACGTCTAAGTTTGTCCTCTTCGCTGGCACGCACTAGATCGACATTTACGCGCTTACGTAAGTTCTCCATGGTTTTACCGAAGACGCTGTTGTTCATCAACTTGTACAGGTCCTTTTCGAAGTCGCTCGTAGCCAGTTTACGAAGGTCAGTGTTCTTTCGGATGTAAGGCTCCATCCATGGACTTTGGTCAAATCGTAGCGCTCTGTGAATCTTCTTGAGATGCATGCCTAAGGATATGTAAAGCTGTAGATTGCGGTAGTGGAGTACGTACCGCTCTTTGTCGTGGAGGTTTGGCACAAGCTTTTCAACCTCTATCGACGTACCTTTGAGGTTGCGCTGATATTCGGACATCCACTCCTTTGGGACCTTCATGCGCTCTGGTGCTAGCGGATAGGCATTGTGTGCGTTGTGGAGTTCTTGTGGGTATTCGAGATCCACCTCTAGTATGTAGCCCTTGGGGCTGTCGGATGGACAGTCCACTATGGTATTGGTGAGTCCTTGAAGGTCCTCTACCCACCCGAAGCCTCCCGTTGGTAGTGGCTGACTCATCGCCCATCCATATAGGTTGTTGGCATCGAGGTACTGGATGTACGTTGTGGGTTTGGATTGGTCATGGCACTCAACCAGAGGATTGTTGGCCTTGGCGTGTCTCTTGGATACCATAGATATTCCACCACGTAGACCTTTCTCTACGAAGAGATGCTGGTCGTAGTCCACAAGCAGCTCGAGCTCCACACCTGTAGCTTTCAAGAGCGCATCCCAAGAGAGACCAGGGCTGGTGTAGTAGTGTGCAGGATCCAAGCCATACTGACATAGGCACGTTTCCCGAAAGGTCTCAAAGACATCTGCCAGAAGAAGCACGTCGGTTCGTAGATACAGGTCGTGGTAATCTCCCATGTTCTCACAGCCGAAGGCGTTCCAGACCATCAAAGCGTGTTCGTAGTCCTCCTCGGAAATGCCTTCAGCTGATAGCTTGCTGTAGAAGTCGGCTTGTGGTGGGAGTGGATCTGCAAACCGATCCCAGCTATCCATATACTCATACGGATAGATGCCTTTTCGCAAAAGCAGGCGTTGCCGCTCTACACTAGGCTCATACAGAGCAGTAATCTGGAAGGCTTCTGGTTGGTTAGCTGACACCAGCTTGTCTAGGGATGCTAAGAGGAATTGAGCGCTGTCGATGAATCGCAGCTGGTCTAAGGAGAACGATATGTACTTCTCCGTGTTGTTAGGGATACACGTGATCTGCCCCTTCGTCTTGGAAATAGCCTGCATTATTAGATGTGAGTCGTAACCACGCAAGTTGTGGAATACGACTGGTATGATCGTGGTTTTGGGGTTCAACCGCAGCTTGAGGTTACAAGCATTGTGGGCTGCGCCTCTGTACTTGCCTGTTATGTGGCAATGGTCGCGAACTGAGTCACCGTAGAGTGGCTCCTCACACACATGACAGATTCTGGCCGTATCGTGGGCAAACCAATTCTCTGGGGTCATCCGTATTGCCTTTGGGGTCATCAAAACTACTTTGATTCTCGATTCTTCTCGTTGCATTGCCTCCAGGAACCGTTCTGCGGCATCCCGACCTCTGTAAATGACTGGAGGCTCTGTATGACCATCGCATCGCACCACGACGTAGCCAAAGCCACAAGCCACATGGTGTTGCGTGTTCTGAGTGTTGCTCTTTGTGGGATCCAACTCTGGTCCTGCGATCTTCGTTGTCAAAGCCTCGAAATCTGCATAGATAACATACGGAGCTGGTAGCTGTCTGTGGTGGCTTTGGAAGGAGAGCTTGCTTTCACCCTCTTTAGGCATTTCCACTCTCACGGCGGTCCCCCCTATACCTTGACACTCGGGCTTATGGGCTTCGAGGAGGTCTTCTCGGCAGTACCCATGTAGGCATCGCTCGCAAAAGTGTTTCCTACCGTGGTGTTTGCTATGATTGTAAAGGAGGCGGTTCAAGTCCTTGATCCAGGTATAGTGGTACTTTCCGGACTCCTCTATGATCAGCATGTTGATGCGGTGGATGTCCCCACGTTGCCTGCTAATCCTGTAGACTACCACCACACCTTTCTCCCAGCCGAAGACATTGATTGCTAGGTCGAGCTGCTTCTCTACGCGCGTTATTTGTGAGATTGGCGTTGGTAGGCTAAGCCAATCTAATTTCAACCCATCGTCTTCTCGATACTTCGACGTTCTTTGTGGGTGTTTCGCAACTGGAAACATTGCTGAGCGTAGTGTCCAACGAAAGCAGTTGTCATCTTTGTTCCTTACGTTTATCACGGCTTTCTTATTTGCAACTTCCGGAGGTAGTTCGATGAATGATCCACCTCTCAGAGGTTGGTAGAGAGCGATGTTCAGATAGAGCAGGATGATGTGGTCGACAACCCATCCAGAGCCTTTATTCGTCCACTTCTCGAGATGCTCTAGAATCGTTGGGATGGCTCTGTCTAAGGCCTCATGAATCTCGTCGGTCTGCATGACGATCTCCTGGTTATGACGCATCGTAGGGTCAGTAAACTCATTTCTACCGTCTGGATGGTCCTTCCGTAGCATCACCTTCAGAGCGAGTTGGAACTTCACTCCACGTAGGTCGTCGACTTCTTCCACCAACTTCTGATGAATATCATGGCGGACACCATCTAGGAAGGCCCTTGGGTCAACGTCTAGTTCGTGGCCTATGGGGACGTCCATCTGCCACCCACGTAGATACTTACCGATGGTCCGATGGGTTCGCTCAAATGTGAGGCGTTCCATATTGGGGTGGGCGTATACTATAGTGGATCTATATGTTTAAATGGTTATACGATATTGAGTAAATGCGTGCGTGTGTGCCTAGTTTTCGTTAACGATGGGTTTGGGGCGGTAGGTAGGACAGTTCTTCTTCTTATGTCTCCACAAGGCAGAGTAGCAGCTTAGCTCTCCGCCACAACTCTCACAAATGTATTGCTTTGGGACCCTAACGCACGGAGTTTCGCGATTCTCTCGATGGCGTTTCAGATTCCAACTCCTCTTAAATACTCTTCCACACTTTTCACACTCCATCTCATATGGATTATATATCTTAGTAAATCTATATGTTTAAGTGGTACTGTCATGTTGAGTAAAAATCATTAGTCGGTTGGAACTCCACACCTTTGGATTTTTAGGTGTAAGAATGTCTAGTAACAATCTTGGGCAACACTGTGTATAAAGTAGTATGTAAAGTGGGCGTTCTGGAAAACCTTGAAAATGTTGTACAAGAAAGGGGGGCGAGTGAAACGAAGTTGAACGAAGCCCCACTTTCTTGTACAACAATTTCAAGGTGGGCCAGAACGCCCACTTTACATACTACTAAGCCCGCCAAAATATTTGCCAATCGGGAGCTTAAAATTAGGAGTCTGTTCGGAATACTTCGTTTGGGTATATTTAATAATCCCAACACGGAATTTGAGTTAAACGTTTTGGCCTGATATTATATTGGAACCGGCTGGATAACACACTGTATACAGCGGAAAGGTTCCCGCTTCAGTGCCTGGCGGGACTTCAATTTCAAAGGACGTATTGTCCTACACTGAAAATCGTTGCGGTCTGCTGACTTAATTATAATACGAGCTTACCCTTCCTCTAGACATGTCATGACCTCCAGGTTTCTTTCTTTCTATGTTGTGGAAAGAGTCAATATCCAAAGTTCTCAACCCTTCCTGGAGTTTAAAGTTATTGGATCTCCGTCTGCCGTCTTTTATACTTTCTTGAGAAACGGACTGGATGGCGTCTTCTCGCTCTCAGCTGAAGTTCTCCTTCATCTGGACCTGTCCTGACCTCTGAATTTCTTTCTTTCGAAATTGTGTTTTAAAGTTCGTCTCGCTTTCTAGCCTGAGAGGACAGCCACAATTTCCGCTCGGTGCGACTTCAAATTAGAAATGAAAGAAATCGCAGCCGTATGTATCGGATTTCTCTGCAGTCTTTACTTTCTGTTCGCTTTTTCTATCCTCTTGCCACCTTTTAGACCGGACCTCCGGTTAAGGATAGGAGGCATGTTGATTCTGACCTAAATATAGAAGTGTATTAGCTGGAATTTCGAAGGACGGAATTTGGAATAAAGCGGAGTTCAATTTGGTTAGTAGTTTTCGAGCTAGCCAGCGAAGGAATGCCTGTGAATATGATACTCACATGCGATTCCTGGGAATGATTGACAGTAAATTATAAACGATTCTGACTGGCTTAGCCTAAGTTGACATAATTAAGGCATGAGATCACTGTTGACCTTCAGACAAAGAAACCCAACCCCTTGTCTTATTGCATATCACGCAGCCTGCTCGACTCATGGTTGTCACATTAACTTAAATTTATGTTGACATAAATTGGTCTTTAAATATCAAACTTGAAGTTTAATATGGTGATCTTAAATGTCACCTGTGCCTCGGCTGACCAGACGGTCTACATTGATCGACCTCTTTGTATCCAGAATATTTCACTACTCGAAGCCACTATTGAGAACAGTTGGTGGAATCTAGCAGAGGATGCGACTTTCTGGTGGACTACCTCCGAAAGCATAGCGTTCCCATTCACTATTGCTAAAGGGCACCACGATATGGCAAGCATTCAACAAGCCTTTAAATCCGCAATCACTGCTGGCATCATAAAATTCGTGAAACCCCCATCTAGGAGGTCTTGGAACCTAGAAGTCAAGAAACCGATTCTATTGAGCGGAAATATCTGCACACTGATGGGTATTAATACGGATGGGAGGGATGCAGTTACTGAAGCAACCGTAAAAGTAGATAATTATGAAGTGGCGATCCAAGATAGAATCCACACAGTGTATGTCCACTGCGATGTGGTGGATTCTGAATTCTCACTTCTCGAGGGAAAGCCATCGAATGTCCTGGCTAGCTTAGAGATCCGATGTGAGAAGTTCGTAAAAACGACATATTCTGCGTTGAATCCTATACCAATTCGAGCCCTAGGAACAATGCGGAAATACATTTGCCTCACAGTTCGCGATGAGAAAGGTAATATCATAGACTTTCGTGGTCGACCCATACGCTACGTATTGAAGATTGAGTAAGTATTACTTAAGAAAGTATAATGGCAAGCGATTCGATTCAAACAATTCCAACGGCACCATCGGTTTATCCTCAGCTCCGTTCATCTGAAACAGGCTTATCTGGAGAGAGCTTTCGGCTGCAAAAAGTCTGCGATACGCTTGCCGAGCTCGAACAGCAGGCAAAGCACTACGAAGTTGTTCGCAAAAAATATGCCCGAGCCCGTGGTATTGTTCATGGAATTGCTGTGGCTACAGGTAGTCTGAGTGGTGTTTTATCCGCTTCCGCGCTGGTCACAACATTGACTGGTATTGGTCTTCCAATTGGCATTTCTCTAGGATCGCTTGGATTTCTTTGTGCCGTCGTTTCGTCTTTAACGGCTGTTGCTAGTAAGAAACTTGGGGTCCACGTTTCGAAGCATGAAAAGACCGTTATGTTGGCCCGGGCTAAGGCTAATTCCGTGGAAGTCAAAGTTTCGAAAGCCTTAGCCGACGGCAATATTTCAGAAGCTGAGTTCTCAAGCGTCGTTGGTGAGAACGGGAAATACGAAGCACTTAAACTCGAAATACGACAGAATAGGCTGGGAGCCGAGCGAGAAAGAGGGTCAAAAAACGTCAAAGAACTTCGCTCCGAACTCATGCACGAAGTACAAAAAGAGATGAGAGCAAAGCTAGGCAGTCTCGTGGGATAAAAATCGATATTTCCTATGAGAGAAGCGAGCGTGGTATCTACTTTCATTTCACAAAAAGCCACAACAAAGCTATAGTTAGACTATAACGAATTAATTCGTATGTCGAGTTCGTATGTAAATTTCTGTCTTGTCACAGTGGCACATTACATCATCAAGCGTGACCGAAATTCCAAAGCGGCCCTAACATTCCACGTCGTACTGATCATAAATTTGTTCCTCTACACATAGTTAATAGAGTGGAATGGTTATGAAACCCAGCGACCTTCTTTGTTATATGTCTTTGTTAGCTTTTTTCAACCGTGACCCTGCACAAAACACAATAGAAATTCCAATGTGTTAATCAATCAGCCAATAGAAATGTGTGAGTTCAGTCGTTCAGGGGACGCTAATGAACTATGAACCTGCACAATCTTTTGTCTTGGCCCCTTCCAACATAAATCGCAGCGCCTTGTTAGCCCCTTTGAAGTTTGCCGGGTTTCATAACCATTCCACTCTATTAACTATGCTCTACATAACCAACAAAAAGGTAAGCATAACTGGCGCCCATTTTCGTGCCCATAGCTACGCCGTTAGTCTGCTTGTAAAATTCACCAGAAAATGAAAAGCAATTGAGAGTAAGAACGAGCTCGGCTAAACGAATTAGAGTTTCGGTGCTCGGTTCCAGGATAGTTCGGCGGTCAAAAAAGTGTTTAAGTGCTTTAAGTCCCTCGTCATTGGGTATGACAGTGTACAGAGACTTAACGTCCCGGTGTGAATAGGAGCTTATTGTCGCTATGAAATGTAAACTGGTCAAAAATCTGGAGTGCATGGTTAGTGTCCTTAATATAGGAAGGTAAAGACTGTACGAAAGGAGCCATCTGCTTATCAAGGTAACTAGAAATTAATTCAGTAGGACAACTGCAAGCAGAAACAATAGGGCGGCCGGGATTGTTAGCTTTGTGGATCTTATTAGGCAAAAAGTATATGTGAAGTTCTAGGAGTAGTAACGATAAGGTTACTAGCAGTATGCGGGAGTTCCTGTTTAGAAATTAAACCATTAATGGTCTCCTCGACGAGCTTTTGATTAGCCGGAGTGAGATCTTTTTTGACCTTAGTGTTTTTTGTTGTTCGGTGCAGCAAACAAAATTTCCGCGCATGCATTAAATTATGCATTAATTGTTGGCGCTAATAGATTTCTCTCCAGTCCAGTCGCCATCTTAATATTCAGGGGAATTCTTGTTTGAGGTACGTTTCGTAGGTTTTATGCCACATTTCATCACATTTCATTTTACTCTCGATCATAATACATACCAACGCAAACACCGTGATCGGTAGGCCAACACTAAAATATTTTCGACCGTATTTTTGGCTGGTTTACCGATCTCGTATCGAGACCTGTGTACGTTACACAGGTATACCGAATAGCTGATTTATAGCGAAGTATACTGAGCGATTTACTAGCAAATACATATACTTTGGTTGAGCAGTTATGTGAGAGCAACACTGTCACTCGCCAACACGAAGTCAGAAATACACACTCAGCACAGAATTAATTTATGATGAGCCAAGCAATATTCAACTCTATGGTAAACTTAAACAAGAAACCTCTCACGGCCGAGGTTTTGGTTCGAGAAATTAAAGGCTTCCAACAATTCCCTTTATAGTTCTGTAATATAATGATAATTGAATCCAACCGAATACCAAGATGGACTCGTAATGGCTCATCATGTATAGCAAGAACAGCATATAAAGTTACACAGAGGAACACAAATTGACCACGAATGCAATTAACATGACTTCCAGAGAGAACAGCCGCAGAGAAAGAGCCGCGAGGCAGCGAGCTGCGATAAAGCGAGCTGCGGTAAAGAGCGGCAGGGTAGAAAGAACAGTAGAGAAATATAGTGATAGCTCCATCACAGGATGGACAGGATACAACTTATAATATAGTACACATATAAACATACATTTGAGACAATCATCTATTAGTACTCGGAACTTGTAATTTGTAATTTGTAAATGTGTGTTACATGAATAAGTAGTGTTTACAGTAAAATTAAAGGCCAACTTTAATTTACATACGAGAAAAACAAAAATATTAAATTACATATATACTAGGGGAGCAGAGAATGAAAGTCACCGCGCTACCGGCCACTCCTAAAGACTACTAAATTCAGCTAATAATTCTTCCCTTTGGTTATTACTAAGAGGATTTCAAATGAAAGTGTATTTCATTTTCAATCTCATTGGGGATACACCATCAGAAATCTGAAGAAGGGTAGTCCAAAATAAAAATCCTGGAACGCAAAATATCAAAAGAAAAAAACCTGCCTTGCACAACCAAGGGGCCAAAAAAAATGGCTGCATTGATGTATATAGTGATACTTACTGTTTGTAAACACTGAGGTCATTTATATATTTGCATATATAATGTGGTTGACAAAAAAAACCGTGTGTTTGTATGACTTGTATGGCATCTAGTGATTTGGGCCTCACGAAATACATCTAAAGTCTCTATTCTGCTTCCATATCCTAATTCTTTCATAAGACTTATAATAAGTTAAGAGCATATAAGCTTCGATGAACGGCCTTGCTTGCATTTTGGAAGAACAAGAAAGTAATTTGGCGATGAATAAGCACCGACCGGTGATATTTTATAAGCAACTGACTGCGTTCACGCTGGCCTGTGTGACGTCACAGTAAGTTCGCTACATAGTGGCCCGAGTGAAAGCCCAGATGGGCTCTTGTTACTCGGGCTGCCTGTGGCAGCACCGAGTCTTCAAATGCAAGCGGTTATTACTCGGGCTGCCTGTGGCAGCACGAGTCTTCAAATGCAAGCGGTTTTTTTTTCCGGTAATTTTTTCTTTGTTCCCATGTATTAAATTTCAAGTTCACCACCAATCAGATTGCACTGTGCTGGTTACGTAGCACTCTCCAGGTTAATTTATTTACATATAAATGATATGGCAGTTTTCAACAGCGACACGAAGAAATATATATCTACGGCTTAGAAACGATCGAGGCTGAAATGATATGAACCGACCGGAGTGCAAAGACTGTACGAAAAGTTAGATAAAACTTTTCTTTGATGGCAAAACAACCTCATGAACTCAAATACGATAGCCTTGTGAGCAATCGACTGACGTACATATGAAGCTATAGAAGTTTATATTATCGACTAACTGACAGTCTGCAAACATCGAACTGCTATGAAACCGCTTGTCAGTATTCGCACTTTCGTGACAAGCGAACTTTTCTACTTTCGCCACACGGTCGCTAAACTGTACGAAATATTCAAGAATAAATCCCTAATGTCCAAACTAACGGGAAAAACTGAAAGAGGAAATCCTTGTGAGCAATCGCCGTACATATGAAGCTATATAAGTTATCATCGACTATATGAGAGTCGAACATCGAGCTGCTATGAAACCGCTTGTGACAATTTGTTTACGCACTTTCGTGACAAGCGAACGTTTCTACTTTCGACACACGGTCGCTAAACTGTACGAAATCTCCAAGGATATATCCCTAATGTCCAAACTAAAGGGAAAAACTGAAAGAGGAAATCATTGTGACTAATCGACATACATATGAAGCTCCAGAAGTAATTATTGAATACATGAGAACCCATAGAGAAAACCGATAATAATGAACACGGTATTAGTTTCACGGACATTTGTGGCTTAACTGAACTTAACCCGGAAAGCGAAGACCTAAGACAACGAAGAGCCGAAAACGAAGACCCCCTCATTTATTATGCAGTAAGGCATACGAAACATGATACTTACGGTGAAATTTGATTATTTTGATATTAAGGTATTTCGTGGAAGGTCTTCGTTTTCCGAATTTCGTGGGCTAATCTGGAAAACGAAGACCCCTTGTATTTTCTCGTTATTACAACGGACTCGCTCAGAAGCAGTAGGCAACCACGAAGAACACTCAATCCAAGACTCAAACAAATGTAGGAGTCATATTTGATTGATATTTACTAGGGTCTTCGTTTTCCGAATTTCGTGGGCTAATCTGGAAAACGAAGTAGAAGACCCCGCTGTATTTTCTCGTTATTACAACGGACTCGCTCAGAACATAGTTAATAGAGTGGAATGGTTATGAAACCTAGCGACCTTCTTTGTTATATGTCTTTGTTAGCTTTTTTCGACCACTACCCTGCACAAAACACAATATAAATTCCAATGTGTTAATCAATCAGCCAATAGAAACGTGTGAGTTCAGTCGTTCAGGGGACGCTAATGAACTATGACCCTGCACAATCTTTTGTCTTGCCCCCTTCCAACATAAATCGCAGCGCCTTGTTAGCCCCTTTGAAGTTTGCCGGGTTTCATAACCATTCCACTCTATTAACTATGCTCAGAAGCAGTAGGCAGCCACGAAGAACACTCAATCCAAGACTCAAACAAATGTAGGAGTCATATTTGATTGCAATTTACTAGGGTCTTCGTTTTCCGAATTTCGTGGGCTAATCTAGAAAACGAAGACCCCGCTGTATTTTCTCGTTATTACAACGGACTCGCTCAGAAGCAGTAGGCAACCACGAAGAACACTCAATCCAAGACTCAAACAATTTTTCAAAACAGATTTTTTTTTGGCAAATAATGAAACTTTATGTTTGCAAAAAATTCTCTCTAAGACGTGTTCAGTATCCGAAGAGAGGTAAGACCACCCATGATGAGTTTCCTCTGTAAATGTCACTTAAGGTTACTGTAGGTTAATGTAGCAGCTTATGAGATCTTTTTTTTATTCTAAGCGGGAAAAAGCGCATCATTTATTTTACCGGAAGTAATTTTGTAAGTTTGATTGACGGGTTACAAATGCACGGCGCGCGGAGGACTGTACGCGTTGTTGTCCTTTAATTTGCTGTTCGTTTGCAGTAGTTTGAGTCGCCAAGTTCACTAGTTTCTAGCTTTAAAAGTAATTGAAGAAGCTTATTATGTCTCAAAATCCGTGAACACCATATAAACTAACTACTTCCACGGTTTTAAGTGTTTAAAAGGGTTATTATGAATGATTTTTAGAATGGTATGCGAACAAGTATATTTACCGCGGGAATTGATTACGGGGAACTTTTGTTTACGGAGTTACGGTTATAATCGCTCATAACTCAAAACTATCTATCCGATGCTTCTAAAACTTCTTATACAAGTCCCTCATGTTCTCTAGTTTACGTAGATACCGAATTTAATACCATTGCACGAATGTTCTTGTAAATAGTTGTTCGCTTTTAGCTTTTTGAACTGGAATGAAAAGCTTCATAAAGACATAAAGACAAGGTTTCCTTACTTCACGCCTGGTTATGTGGAAATCCACAATACAGTGCTCCGGCTGATGACCACCTCGCACAAGTCCTACATAACTAAGGAACTTGGCTTCAAGTTTGATTGAACAGTTACAATGGCGGAATTCACATAACGTTTGACGCAAGTGTTGATGCAAGGGTTGGCGCAAGGAAGTTACGAAATTCGACGGCGAACTTCGATTTGAATTTGCGAACTTCACGAAATGAACTTTGGAAACTTCGATTCAAACTTTGAAAATAAGCTAAGATAATTAGTAATTTTTTTTTACTTCTGATACGACGAATGCTTTGACCACACCCAGCGATAATTTTCTAACCGGGATATGAATTTCTGATTGATATACATAGTTCTTCTTGGTTAATTGCCTACTGCTTCTGAGCGAGTCCGTTGTAATAACGAGAAATACAGCGGGGTCTTCGTTTTCCAGGTTAGCCCACGAAATTCGGAAAACTGACGAAGACCCTAGTAAATTTCAATCAAATATGACTCCTACATTTGTTTGAGTCTTGGATTGAGTGTTCTTCGTGGTTGCCTACTGCTTCAGTCTGAGCGAGTGCGCTATAATAATGAGAAATACAACGGGGTCTTCGTTTTCCAGATTAGCTCACGAAATTCGGAAAACGAAGACCCTAGTAAATTTCAATCAAATATGACTCCTACATTTATTTGAGTCTTGGATTGAGTGTTCTTCGTGGTTGCCTACTGCTTCTGAGCGAGTCCGTTGTAATAACGAGAAATACAGCTGGGTCTTCGTTTTCCAGATTAGCCCACGAAATTCGGAAAACGAAGACCCTAGTAAATTTCAATCAAACATGACTCCTACATTTATTTGAGTCTGGGATTGAGTGTTCTTCGTGGTTGCCTACTGCTTCTGAGCGAGTCCATTGTTATAACGAGAAAATACAGCGGGGTCTTCGTTTTCCAGATTAGCCCACGAAATTCGGAAAACGAAGACCCTAGTAAATTTCAATCAAAGATGACTCCTACATTTATTTGAGTCTTGGATTGAGTGTTCTTCGTGGTTGCCTACTGCTTATGAGCGAGTCCATTGTTATAACGAGAAAATACAGCGGGGTCTTCGTTTTCCAGATTAGCCCACGAAATTCGGAAAACGAAGACCTTCCACGAAATTAGGAAAACGAAGACCTTAATATCAAAACAAGAGCCCATCTGGGCTTCCACTCGGGCCACATGAGATTGAAGATGAAATACACTTTCATTTGAAATCCTCTTAGTAATAACTCAAAGGGAAGAATTATCAGCTGAATTTAGAAGTCTTTAGGAGTGGCCGGTAGCGCGGTGACTTTCATTCTCTGCTCCCCTAGTATATATGTAATTTAATATTTTTGTATTTCTCGTATGTAAATTAAAGAAGTTGACATTTTAATTTAAACACTACTTATTCAAGTAACACACATTTACAATTTAGTCTTCTGTTCTGTTATACTGCAGGTTCCGATTGTCTCAAATGTATGTTTATATTTGTACCATATTATAAGTTGTATCCTGTCCATCCTGTGATGGAGCTAGCTATGTCAATTTGTGTGCTGTTCTTGCTATAGCGATACTACTGTTTGTAAACACGACGTCATTTATATATTTGCATATATAATGTGGTTGGCAAAAAAAACGCGTGTTTGTATGACTTGTATGGAGGGTGGAGGAACAGAACAGGGAGGAGGGTGAAATGTCCAGAAAAACTAGGGAGGAAGAATTTAGCATACAGGGAGGAGGGAGGAAATGGGATCTACATACATGCTCTAGAGAGAAATTTTAAAACTCGCTAGGGAGGAGGGAGAAATGTCGGAAAAAAATGTTCATTTTAACTTCCTCCCAGTGATTTAGCATTCAGTTTTGAACTGTATTCAGTAGCATTGCATATTTACTGGCAGCTACCACAGCAGTGTTATGCATGTATCAGTGGCTTCCCCCAGGGGTCAGGTACCCTGGAGATTTGTCCAAATGCCCAATCAAACCCCCTGGTATAGGGCACAACAAATAGTAAAAATTCATACAAGGTTGGTCGCCTTGGTTCCTAATCCATGGACCAAAGTGAGCTTCCCACCCTACCCCCCCCCCCCCCTCACCAATGGGCAACAAACAATTAATTCTGACAAGGTTCCCATGGATCCACCCCTGATGGAAGCTGCTGATACATCCATTTACAACAACAATAAAAAATGTTTTAAGGCAGCAGTCATGATTATGTTTTATGTAGTATGTAATCTACTGGATTTAGCCTGTATATTTATAATATATAAAATGTATATAGTGGCACCAAGGGAACTAGTACTACTACTACTAACAGAAGAGAGAGTCAATGTATTTAGCATGGTATTGCTATAATTGGGGACAAATTTATTTACTCTCTATATCTATACAACTATATAATTCCACTACAATTGAGGGTGGTCACTACCAGAGATTTGGTTGCATTCTCAGACAGTGTTGGCCTACAATTTAACATTGTGATCCAAGAAGACACAAAGCTTTTAGAACCATTTGCAGATGCGACAGAGCAAAGACATGCAGTACCAGTTCTCCCAGTTATTTTAAGGTCCTACCTGGATTTGAACTCTGACTACCTCCTGCACAACAGACGGACACTTAACCACTGAGCTTACTGGTTCTGTGATGGGCCAAATTTTGTTCAGATAAAATTAATCGAATTCTATTAAAAATACATCTGAGACATTGAATAAATGTAGTCCATGGAGTTTAGGCATAGTTTTTGTCATAAATAAATGTTATTATTATAGCCAGAGAATAATACTGGTTCACTACTCATGCTCTTGCGATAAGTATTAATGGATATATAATGAACTACAACTGCCAAATGCTGCACATTTGCCCGGGGGGAGGGGTGTTGTTAATATATTGTAACCAGGACTGATCAGTATTACTTTCATTCTGGATGAGATAGGACGTATTTCTCAGCAAATATTAGCTTTTATGCATTTTTTACAAGTAAAACTCTATTATGCTAGAGAAAATAAGACTGAGTTTGTACCCTTTCTCTTCATATTTATTTATTTACTAGAAGTAATCATAGATTATCAAAGTGCGTTCAACATATTTTTGAAAGAGAAAGAACTGTGGTAACAGTCTGAAAAGCTGAAAATTGCTGCAATGGTGTGGACGGTGTACGTAATCCTGATCAAAAGTGCTTGTTTTTTAACTAATGTGACAATTTTGATGTCTTAACTTATGTTAATATACAAGGGGATGCATCTGGGTATAAAACTGTAATTATCTTTGTGTAACATTAAATCATTGGATGCGATGCTTATAGGGCTATATGTATACATGTGTGTTTTATATGGTTATGGCATTGATTTGAGAATTAGTAGCACATTTTGCTGTGTGGTATACAGTGTAAAGGGTGCCCCCTCTTTTTGTTTTTATTTTGTAGAATGCCTCCTGGATGTTAATGCCATGCTGCTTCCAATTCCCAGCTGCCATGCTGTGGTACCAGGGCTAGGTGCTAGCCATTATTCTTATCAATATTGTTAGTGTTATTATTATAGTTGTTATGATTATTGATTTTATTATTATTATTTTATTGTCAATATTATTATTAAGTGGTGGTTTGCCAAAGAACAAGAGCAAACAACAATAGGGTGCAGGAATGAGCAATCCTTAATAAGACAATTATTACTCTTGCTGTTCTTACAGTTATTGCTCGTACTACCACACTATCTTTATAATTTACTTACACATACATTGTATGAAACCTAAGGGATGTAAGGAATAATTTTGTCATTGCCAGCAACATTTGCAATCAGTTTGAAGAAGATTGCATTTATTTCAAACTTGAGTGATTTTGGTGTTGTCATATAATTTAGTGCTTACTGTGAATTCATTGGTGCTGTTGCAATTCAGCTGAAAGACATGTTCATAACACTGTTATAATGATCACTCATTATTATTATTATTATTATTATTATTATTATTATTAGTTGTTATTGTTATTACTATTTTCATTATTGCCATCATCACTATACCAGTAAATTATTATTGGTACAATGTATTGTTATTAATATTGTTCTTACTAGCTATAATTGCTGCTACTGCTATGTTATTATATTTATCATTATATTGCTTTTACTATTATTAATGTGATGGCTCATAACTGTCATAATGATCACTCATTATTATTAGTTATTATTATTGTTATCACTATTTTCATTATTGTCATCATCACTATACCAATAAATTATTATTGGTACAATGTATTGTTATTATTACTATTGTTCTTACTATTATTGCTGCTACTGCTATGTTATTATATTATCATTATATTGCTTTTACTATTGTTGTTAATGTGATGGTTATAAATATTAAAATTCAGGTTTTGTTAAATTGATAGGCCTTTTGTTATCAAGGTCACTTCACCCTTGTACTAGATTTTTAGAGGGCTTGCCCTCGTGGTTGCCTCTTTTTATTTTCCTCCACAGAGTGTCACGTTCTGCCAGGCCCCATCAACTCATGGTGTGAGGGTGAAGCTGTGCCTTTGTTTCTGCTGTAAATTGGTCACACATGTGACAACGAAGAACCTTGGTGTCCAGGGAAAGAGAGCAATCCCTACTACTGGTAATTACCAACAACCCATTGTACAATCCATTGATGGTCAGCAACTGGCATGGTAGCTGTGGTTTCACAGGCAGTTGTACGTGCAAAGTCTGCCCTGTCAGTACTAGCTTCTGGTCTTCCTGCACTGCCAGTTTACAAGCAACATGATGAATCCTGGGTCATCGCCGGGGCTGTTTCTTTTATTTCTCAGTCAACTTACAATAAATAATTAAGTTTTGTGTCCTGTGGAGGGACTGGAGAAATTTATTGCCTTGGCTCCACCCAGATTTCCTTTTATCCCAAAGGGTTTTTGATAGGTTTGTTCTGGCCTCCCTGGCATCCTCCCATATGACGTGTAGGAGTAGAGTAACAGTTATAATAAGACAGTAACATGGGATCTGTTCTGCAACAAAATGTTGTTCATGTTAGTAACATGCTTAGTTTATCAATTCAAAGTCAGACAGTAGCAGGGGTAATGTTCTGCACGATCATATTAGTGACAAGATCAGTTTATCAGTTCCTAGTTGGACATGAGCACTATTAGCTGTTCTGCATCAGATGTTGTTCATATTAGTGACACAGTCAGTTTGTCAGTTCATAGTCAGACAGTAGCAGGGGCACTGTTCTGCACCATTGTGTTGTTAACTTTATAAAGTATGCTGTACATAAGTATGAGTACATCAATATACATTAATTTATAGTTGGACAGTAGCAAGGGCACTGTTCAGCACCATTGTTTTGTTAAATTTATAAAGTATGCCGTACTTGTATATCAGTACATCAATGTACATTAATTTATGGTCAGACAGTAGCAGGGGCACTGTTCTGCACTATTGTTTTGTTAACTTTATAAAGTATGCTCTACATACATGTATATATCAGTACATCGATGTACATTAATTTATAGTCGGACAGTAGCAGGGGCACTGTTCTACACCATTATGGAGTTGCTGTTCAAATTCATAGCCTGACAATAGCTAGCAAGCATGCTATTCTGCCAGGTGGAACTGCTGTCATGTTGGGGTGGGGTTACCTCCTTTATCCCAAGAAGGTCCTTGGCGCTTTTAAGTCCCCACCTTTGCTGGGCAAATTATATTTTTCTAAAAATAAGATCTGTAATGATATAAATATTAATGAGTTATTAAAGCGGCTATGTGCTCAGAATTTGCACATAGCCAGATTAATCCAACTCCGTAGTTTTGTGTTTCTGTCCCGCAAACCGAGCTCAACATTGACAGCAGGTCCATCATATATAATCACAATTCAGGGAAGGACATAAAGCAATAATTGAAGTTAGTGTAGAACACAAATCAACTCAGGCTATGTAGCTACATACATTTACATACATACATGAACTTTATTTGAGTGTCAATAGTATTTAGCTGTAAAGCTAATTGGGGACACTATATTACAGGATATATAAAGGGATTAATATAAAGTACGTATAAATAAATATTACTATTCAGATGTGTATAAACTGAATTCCAGTTCCTAGAACATATAAAACTAGATATGGATGTGTATAAAGTATAGCTCATGCAGTTCCTTCGATTCAGATCATTCACATTACGTTTCCCGGGTATTTTTCAAGTGAGAACAAGGTTGGTTGCAGAATATTTAGACTGCGAACAGTCCCTCCTTTTCCCTCCATTGACTGTAATTTGCGAGCGTAGCGAGCGAAGAGAAAATATGGCAGGTAGTTCCATTTCGGGTCCGTTAGAAATTCAGTGTAGATTAATTGAACACAGCAATGAAGTCAGTACTTTTCCCTCACCTTGTACTGTGTTGATATTCCAGTTCCTTGGCATATCAAAGTGTCGGTATAGATTAACTCTCTGTCTGAATGAAGTGTTAATTTGAATCCGTAAATTTGTATAACCAAGATGTACAAAGTGTCGCAACTCACACAAGATACGCCGATCACGGGTATCTAGAAAACTCAGACCTTGTTTCTCTTCAGCCAGGTCATCTTACTGTTTGTAGTTTCGGTATCTGTATGAACAGCGAAAAGCAGAATCCAGTACAGCGAGCAAGCCAGTTACAGAATTCACTCGGTCGTTTACACATTATGGTGAGTTGATTTGACTCAGTTCTCTGTTCAACTTCGCTGGTGTCGTCACCGCGCCGACAAAACAGACCATGTTTGACTTAAACCATGCACACGTGTAGTATTTAATAAGCTTCTTCACAACTCACACTGAAATATTCATATCCATGTATTTCTCTTCAGCCTTCAGGTATGATTTATAGCATCTTGACCATTTGCAGTTTTGGTATCGGCAATTAACCGAACAGCACAAATATTCAATGCAGCGAGCAAGCCAAGCATATTTTTCGATCGCACATTCACTCGGGTTCAGCATAAACAAATAACAAGTATCCTGAGCCTGTTGGGAGGCTTTCGCACGAGATGGGACTCCAAATTAGAGAGAAAGTTCCTCGCGGGTCCTCCGCCATCTTGATTTACTGTATTAAATTATGTAAATAAATTAACCTGGCGATTGTTGCGTGACCAGCACAGTGCAATTTGATTGGTGTCAAATTGACCTTTAACGCACGCTCAGAAAGCTTGCTACACGGAATAAAAAAATATATAAAAAAAATAAGAACGGCTTGCATTTTAAGACTCGGTGCTGCCACAGGCAGCCCGAGTAATAATCAAATTTCACCGTAAGTATCATGTTTCGTATGCCTTACTGCATAATAAATGAGGGGGTCTTCGTTTTCGGGTCTTCGTTTTCCGGGTCTTCCTTTTCCGAACACCCTAACTGAACTCGCGCTACAGCATAGCTTGAAATACTGTACGAAAACTCCCGTTTAAAAAATTCCTGATGCCGAAAGGACCGTAGCATCTTAAACAAGATATCCTTCTGACCAATCGACATACATATTAAGCTGTGAAAGTATGTTTTCATTCCATAACAGCCGATAGTGCAAACTAGTAAACTGCCACTAGTAAATTAACCTTGCGTACTTCCGCGAGTACTGAACTTTCTAGCGTCAAATGCATGTGTTACGTTTCCAAACTTTAGGACAAGAAATCTTCCATAGAATGTTTTATTTTTTTTACAGCTGAGAACTTTATTATTAAACATAAGAAATAAAACAATGGTGCCATTTGAAGAATTATATCATGTCAAAAGTGCATAACGAAGAAATATATATCTACGGACGCGAGCAGCTCGTTTCACTTTGGTCAAATTCGGACTGTTTACGACTGGAACCTGCAGTATAACAGAACAGCAGACTAAATTGTAAACATGTGTTGCATGAATAAGTAGTGTTTACAGTAAAAGGTCGACTACTTTAATTTACATACGAGAAAACAAAAATATTAAATTACATACATGTATATATACTAGGGGAGCAGAGAATGAAAGTCACCGCGCTACCGGCCACTCCTAAAGACTGCTAATATTCAGCTAATATTTCTTCCCTTTGGTTATTACTAAGAGGATTTCAAATGAAAGTGTATTTCATCTTCAATCTCATGTGGCCCGAGTGAAAGCCCAGATGGGCTCTTGTTACTCGGGCTGCCTGTGGCAGCGACGAGTCTTAAAATGCAAGGCGTAATTTTTTTTTTATTATTTCATGTCGCACGGGTTCTGCGCATGCGTTAAAGGTCAAATTCAAACCAATCAGATCGCACTGTGCTGGTCACGCAACAATCGCCAGGTTAATGTATTTACATAAGTGAATACAGTACATCAAAATGGTCGACCCGCGAGGGCGAAAGCCTTCCAACAGGCTCAGGATATTTCAACTGGCCCTCTTGTTGACCATAAAAATACATGAACAACCAGGAGCCGTAATACATTCGATCAGCGCTGTTTGGACAGATCCAATGTACATTTAGAAACGTAAGCGAAATATAATATCCAAACACGTTTGGATATCAACGGGTATCGAATTTTCATCAAAGGTTAGATCTCGTCAGGCGCGCTCAGATAAGAAAGTTCAAAGCTCTCAGACTAGGCGAGACAAGGAGATATCACTTTCAATGAGTCATTGTCAGAAATCTATTCCATCGTGGGCGGTCTTGTACAGCTAAGGCATGTTTTACGACAGAATAACCAGAGTCTTTCTACTGGATTGAGAGCTCGAGACATTATACATGTCGGCTAATATGGGGAAAACTGAAACAAAAAATGAACTTTGACGGCAGAAACCCTCAATTGAGCCAAGCGGAATATTTACATGATCCGCTAAGATTGTTACAAATCTTAGTTAAGCAGATGTTTTCAGTGTATGCCAACTGAAATGCGGCAACTACACGAACAAGAAGCATGAACTGCCAGCAAAGAGAGAGGAAAAAGTATTTGAAATGCACAGCGCTAGCTGAAATAGGGCATATATATAATATTTGAGACGTTAAATTACGTTACTGTGAAGAGGATCAAAATTCAAGTTTTGTAGCTTGAGACTGTCTTCTGCCGTGAATCGTGAGAGAAATTGGAAAAGATCTAGCTGTTTCATTCAGACACTGGCAAATTTATTGAAAGCTACGGGCTTACTTTATGAGATTATTATTCATTGTGGAATGAAAGGAAACAGGTTAGCTGAAAGTTAAGTTCGAGGTAGGCTTCGACTTTCATTCCGATTCAGTGCATATGTGCACGAAGGTGGGTGCTGTCAACAACACTACCAAAAGATCCAAAACGAAAGTTCAGTTACGTAAGTACTGTAAGTAAACTCTTTTTGATTTGAATAAATTTCCTCTCAGTTTGTCTGTTAATGTACTTTTTCTTCTAATTATCGCTTTATTTAACATCTGTGATTTAGAGTATGCGTACCTCAGAATAAATTATTTGAAAGGTCAACTGAATTCTTGTGTCGATAAGCGCAAATGTTTTTTTGTGAAACAGTCTGTGTATATGAGAAGCGGCTTAATAGAAGAGCTTTCTCATTTATAGGAATTACAAATTTTTTTCTTGCTATGAAATTTATGTTTCATTTCACATTTATTCATACAGTTTTAGCCGGACATTTCCCCGAGTTTTTGATCTATTTTCAATCAAATTCAAAGTCTGAATATGTCATTGTATTGCATTTATACACTTGAATTGCCAGTATTCTGTTGTTCGAATCCTGCGTTATCATAGTCATGCCATAAAAGCGATTAATAGACCAGTCTGTTATTTTGACGTTCTCACTGGCGAATTAAAGCACGACTTGATACTAAGAGGATTTCAAATGAAAGTGTATTTCATCTTCAATCTCATGTGGCCCGAGTGAAAGCCCAGATGGGCTCTTGTTTAATAAACTGTCAAGCAGTTGGTGAAGAAAGATCTTATCTTGGTACTTGTAGTGTGATGACCTTTCTCGACACGATCGAACATTTTACCATCAGTTTGTTTTACTATATCAATATTGCGATGTTTCATGCCACGTCATCTATTAATATGCTAACCAGGGAGCCATTGTTCCATGCAGATATAAAGACGTAAAATCGTAGGACCAACAGAGGGCCATGGGGAAGGTTACTGAGCTGTATTTGTTAGCGGTAAACGTGCATGGCACTCTGATACATATAAATACTTGACTTGAATTGACTTACTCTACTTCATATTGCGTGTCCCTAAAGCTATACCGTATAGCATGAACATTTTACGGGTTTTAATTTTTGTGGATTGCATTTATACCGTATGTCATTATAGACACAATCAGAAGCGTTTATTTTAAGCGGTTCAGACGTGTATTCACTTGCTTTAAGATGCCGTTGCTGTACATACCACAGACATTTGAACGGCAATGCAATGGCAGTTTTGTTTCTATTAGATAAAAACTATTTACTCAAAGCTCGGATTGTTGTTTTCTATTAAAAGGCAATGTTAATTAGGGGTTAGAGACTGATGTGAGTGTTTTGTTGGCGAATAACTGCACGCGCTGACTGTATAATGATCGAGATATTTTAAATACTGCACTCGGCCTCCTGTCGAGTTCATTATACAGTCAGCAAGTGCAGTTATTCGCCAACAAAACACGAACTAGAAGTCTCTAACCCTTTTAATATGCAAACTGAGTATGCTGCTCTTGAGATTTGTCATTGACCAATTTGAACGTAAATTTGATTCTCTTCAATTTAGCGCTCAATAATTTATTAGCGACTTTGAAAACGGGATCAGTTATTATAGAAAACGTCTTTCCAACTTGTTCTGAAGTTAGGTAGCGGTTGATGCCTGCTCTGATGCAAAGGTGAGCTGAGCGGCTGAGTCTTTTTCTTGGTCGACTTTCAGTTCTTGAATTTGATTAGTTGATAGAATATTTTCAGCCTTTCCGCGAGGATTTCTTTATCTAAGTCTTCCAGAATTTCCTCGGTATATCTCTTATGAAGCCATTCTGTAATGAGAAACAAAATTAAGCTGTTATTTTTAGGTTAACACGAAGTGCATGAACATGGGAATAGACGTTAATACATGGAGAAGCCGTGTCGGACTCTTCATACCATCTAACCATTCATCAAAACACAAGTCAAGAACTACAAGAAACTTTGCTTCAAATTTAAAAGAACACCCGCATCTACCATTCACGTTCGCATTCACCGTATTCATCGTGCTTATAACGTTTGGAACAGTATTAGTCTTAATATATTTGCCGTCAACTCAAGTTCTTTCCATCACAGCCGAGCACAATACATCATTGCAACCTAGAACTTTTACTTCAATCATCTCAACTACTTCACCAACAACAAACCTTCGAGAGCTCATCAATTACAAGCATATCACTTCTTCACTCTTCCTGATTCCTCGAAGTATGGACGTTCATCCTAATCCCGGACCCACAGCCTTACACATCATTAAAATACTCACCAGCAGTCAACGAAAATTATTTAACACAGCCAAACGCCTCCAAGAGAAACTTTCCCGCACTAAACACCACCTTTCTAACTACCGCTACTTCTCGCGCAACAAGATTCTTCCCAAAGGACTACTCCCAAAATGCACACCCACTATACACTCCGACAGTCAAGACTTCTACATACGTTGGCATGCTGCCCTATCGAACACTTGTTATAAACTTATCCAGCTACTCATTCGTGAATCATATACCAACATCAAGAAAATAAACATTGAACTTAAGAACACCATAGAACAACTACATTTATCTTGCTCTCCTAATGTTTACTCCGATATCACTGCCTTTCTTCAGAACACTTTATACGAAATGGATTATATACTTCTAGCCAGACGCCAGACTAAAAGGTCCTTTATCGGTAAGAATGCCTTCCGTTTTTCTTTGCGTACACATTCTAACACTAGCAATCAACCTTATCAACAATGTATTAATAACAGGTCACGCTCTTCGTCCACTCCTAATAATAGCACTCCCACTAACGTTACTAACATTTCTCCTAATCGAAATACTAGCGTTAATTCCACCAAACGTCATAGACGTAAAAGACAACAAAACACTAATCGCTACTGGAGAAAAAATAATTCTAACATTCGTCTTGATACTAATACTGTTATTAACTTAAGTAACACTCCTCTTACTTCCAATGAAACGCAACTCCTCGCTCGCGGCCTTTCCTTCTGTCCCACACCTCGTCACATTAACTGGGCTGAAGTTAAAGCAGACATTAACGAATTCTCTCGACGCATGCGACTGTTAGAATTCTTTCACGATTACCCTTCTCAAATTAACCGTAATCCCTTTCGCATTAAATGCACTTGGACTCCGCCACCTAACAGAGACTCAGCTTTAGACGCTTTTCTTAACGCCGTCGAACAGGACATTCTATCCATTAAACCTAACCGCATCCGTGACAATCTGCCTTCACACGAACGACAAGCCTCTCATCGACTTAACCGACGTAATGACATTATCATCAAACCGGCTGACAAAGGATCAGGTACCGTTGTTATGAACCGCGACTGGTACATCAACGAATGCCTGAGACAATTAAACGACACCAAGTTTTACAAAAAACTCGACACAGACATCACTAATGACATTCAAAAACGCATACAGTTTTACGTTAGACGTATGCACGAGGACGAAATCATCGACAAAGACACTAAGCGCTTTCTCATACACAGCGATCCCAAAGCGGGACGTTTCTACATCTTACCTAAAATTCACAAACCTGGTAATCCTGGACGCCCCATCGTTTCTAGTAACAACCATCCCACTGAACGTATTTCACAATTTGTTGACTTTCATCTTAAACCTTTGGTTACTAACACTCTATCTTTCATTAAGGACACTTCTCACTTTCTTAATAAATTACAACAACTTGGCAAACTCCCCAGTCACGCTCTTCTTGTCACGCTGGACGTTTCTTCTTTATATACCAACATACCTCACAACGAAGGCATTGAGTCTTGTCGTCATTTTCTGAACACTCGCACAACATCTACTGTACGGACAGAAACTCTTTGTGATCTTATTAGAATGATTTTAACCATGAACAACTTCGAATTTAACAACGAACACTACATACAACAACATGGTACTGCTATGGGTACAAGAATGGCACCCTCATATGCCAACTTGTTCCTAGCCAAATTTGAGACTGACGCACTCACTCAAGCACCGCACCAGCCACATACCTGGTGGCGTTATATCGACGACATTTTCATGATTTGGACTCACACAGAAAACGAACTACTCACATTTATTTCTTACCTTAATCAATTTCATCCTACTATCAAATTCACTTCATTTCACTCATTCACATCAGTACCTTTCTTAGACGTTACAGTTTCTATAAATGACGGTAACATTGAAACAGATCTTTATACCAAGCCCACCGACAAACACCAATACTTACTACGTTCGTCTTCTCACCCACAACACACCAAACGCGCTATTCCTTTCAGTCTTGCTCTCAGATTACGCCGTATCTGCTCTTCCGACAAAACCTTTACCTCTCGCACCAACGAACTTAAATCCTACCTCAACAAACGTGGATATAACCGCTCCTTTTTAGACAAAGAAATACGTCGCGTTCATACCATCTCACGGACAGAAGCACTTACACCCAAACAAGCTAACAAACAGTCTAACCAAGTCCCTCTTGTAATAACATATAACCCTGCTTTACCATCCGTATCATCCATCATCCGTAAACACGTTAACATTCTTTCTTCATCTAACCGATGCATAAACGTATTCCAAACTTCACCGTTTGCAGCTTTTCGACGCAGTAAAAACTTACACGACGTTTTAGTCAAATCCAAACTCCACACTGATACACTTGATCCTCTTAACGACCCCCATGGCTCATTTCGCTGTGGTAATAATTGTCTAACTTGTAATTACATTAATCACGGCCAAACTAATTATACATTTCATTCGACTGGCGAGATCAGGCCCATCAAACATCACATTGACTGTAATTCTAAAAATCTCATATACATGGTTCATTGTAAACGCTGTAATGCTCAATACATAGGAGAAACTAAGCGTCGCCTTAAAGATCGCTTTAATGAACACCGTCGCCCTGTTGACAAACCTACTAACAAATCTAAAGCTACTGCTGTCTCGGATCATTTTCTTACTAACAACCATTGCCCTAATGACATGCAATTAATTCCCTTAGAACTCATCCACTCTAATAGAGATGGCGTACGCAAGGCTCGCGAGGCATTTCTTATTGATAAAGGACAAACACTAGAACCTAAAGGCATGAACAGAAAGGAATAAATGTAATTTTATACCACTTAGTCTCTATTATGGAATTGTATTTAGCTTAGTTCTCTATCACGACCACTCATCACTTGTAATTTTATCTCCTAGTCTCACATTCATGTTTTCAAAATTTGTAACTAACGGTTTCTTGCCATATACTTGTGTACCCTGAGGAAGGTTGGCCGTGCCAACCGAAATATCGGTAATAATTATATATATTCCCAGTACCGTACAATCAGCCTTTCATTTTGTCCTGATATCCACTTAGTTTGTCGCTTGGAATCCAGTGGAATGGCTTCATCTATAAATTATTCCATTTCACGGTCGTTAAGTTCTTCAAATCTGTCATTTCCTTCTGCCATTTGTTTAGTGCACTGGAAGTGTGCACTAAACTGTTTAAAATCACAACACGCCTGTTGTCCTCAGATACAATGAAATCACGTGATCGATTTTAGCCAATGAGCTGCTGGAATTTTGGTCAGCGTACGAAGTTTGTATAATAATAGTTCTTATTCAATCCAATATCGTCTCAGTTGATGCAAGTTTATATCGAAAAAGCAGAGTTGTTTATTTTACTGAAGGGAGTAAATTTTTGCGAAGTATTATTTTGCGGGAACTTATTTTTGCGGCGTTGAATAGAGAGCAAACCCCTATATAGTCTTCATTAAAAAAAACACTTGTGAGGATAATGGCCATGTCTAAAACATTAGATTACTTTAGGGCAGTACTGTATCGCCTTCGAAGATTGTATAATTCAGTGAAAAGTCGCTTTAAGTTGAGCGTACGGTAACTCGACAAGTAATATATAAGTAGAAAATATTAAGCTTCCTTCCTTTTTTCAATGTTCCGCTGATTGAACAGGAAATCGCAAAATTAGTTCCCACCAGAAATTTCAGTCATCTCGAATCGCCAAAATCCGCAAAATAAAACTCCCGCAAAATGTTCATGCTACACGGTATGTTGACAAGGTCATGACATCATTTCGTGAGTGGCGTCGCTAATCATCTTTAGGCTGGCACTAAACGTTCTCATCACGCGTGCGGGAGGTCGCAGGTTCAAACTTAAGTAGAAGGTGCTGCCTAATTACATAATCAAACAGTAAACGGTTAGACCTTCACGTCTTCTCGGACAAAGACGTAAAATCATAGCCGAGGATCAAGTCAACAGAGGGCGATTGGTAGAACAGAATTTGAGATTGGTTTAAGTACTGCACTCATGCAACGGACACAGATGTATGACCATGGAACAATGTTTTCTTTCCGCCATGTAGATTTAAATAGTGTTGCTCTCCCTGGGGGGCTCGCAAAAATATCCCAAAGGAAACTCGTGCGCTGATTGGCTGAGAGCCGTATTTGCTGCCATCTCGCTGAGCTGATACCGTGGCCTGGTACGCGATTGTGAATGAAATAAAAATGGCAATCTCCAAGGAAGAATGTCTTCACCAAACATTTTACGGAAGCCCACAACTGAGTGCACACCGAATTCCAAAAGCTCACACCGAATTTCAAAAGTTCACACCGAATTCCAAATCCAAATAGCCTGCAATGCAGGCGTTTCTAGTGGTTTTCCTCCGGGTTTTCCCTGCTTTCGTTGACGTTTTCCACTCGCGAATTCTTCCCTCGTCCAAATATATTGCGGTTTCCCAAATAAAACCAAATAGCTCAACATCACTGACTTTGGGCTCCCTGTGGTATCACATAAAATGGTCAGCGGAGCTACCCAAAACAAACATTATGTCAAAGCACAATCTGATTTATGTCGATGAGTTTCGCAATATTGTATGTGGTAATTGATAGTCTACAGGACTCGGTTTTTTTTCGGCGTATGTCATTTCTGACTAGTTTAGGGAATAGAGAAGTGCTGGCGTATGGTATTTACGCACGAGTTCGAACGAGCGAGGTACTAGCGAGTGAGTTTTGTGAATACAAACAAGTGTGTACATACCATACAAAAGCACTTTCCATCTTGTAATTTATTATACTGATACATACTGAGATTTTTCTCCAATATCAAACAGGTTTTATTTAGGTCTTGTCATTGAACACGTACATTTGTAGCTTTCAATTTTTTGTTTTGCATTTCGTATCCGACTCAACGTAGACTAAACTTTATTAAAATTAGCATGACTTGGTGAGTGCAAACGCAGCCTTGGTTTTTAGCGCATGGAAGAAAGCACGATTAACACCAGTCTTTGAAAAAAGATGATGAATCGGAGAGAGCCAATTACAGACCACTGTCAATCCTCAGTCAGTGTGCCGAGTAAAATGATGGAATCCTGTGTCGCAGTACAACACGTGATCACGGATAATAATTTAATAACTGACAAACAGTGGGCCTATCGAAAGGGTCATTCAACGGAGAACTGTTGCTAGTGCACCTAACGGAAACTTGGAGACGGGCGTTGGACTCAAACTTGGTGGTTGGCGTAGCTTTTGTCGACTTTAGTAAGGCATACTACTACAAAACCACTTTGGCATAAATGGCACTTTATTATCATGGCTCAAGAATTATCTTAAAGACAGAACTCAATACACAATCATGAATGGTAAACAATCAGATATAGCGCGTGTCACGCGCGGAATTTCCCAGTGGTCGGTACCAGGCCCGACATTGTTCACATTATATTGTACACAAATGACATGCCTACGGCAGTTACGTCAGGTACAGTTTATATGTACGCTGACGATACAACTCTCTGTTGTATTGGAGATACAGTCGATCAAGTAACAATGCCACTCAACAACGCGCTGAAAGAGCGGAGTACATGGTGCACGGTAAATTCCTTTATGCCACATCCAACGAAGTGTGAAGCCATGATAATGTACAGAGGAACATTTATTGGAACTATGAATACACTAAATATAGGCGAAAATAAACTAAGATGGGTATCACACACAAAATTACTAGGAGTTATAATTGACGACAAAACAAATTCTGGCAGTAAAAAAACGTTGTATAAATAAGCTCAATTTACTGAAAAGAAGTTGTTTTTTTGCCCAGACAGATGCTAATAGACCTTTATCTTAAGATAATCCAACCCTCTGTCACCTATGCACTACCTGTGTGGGGAGGTATTAATTGTAAGGATATTTTTAATTCACTTGAAATACTACATTGTATAGAGCAACAAGAATAATATGTAATCTGCCGCGAGATATGCCCTCACAAGAAGTACTCACAAAAGTCGGGTGGGATACTCTATTTTATTAATACATATAAGCTAAATATAGGTAAATTAATATTTAAAATATATAACGAGTTAACGCCTCCAAGTACATCCCACATTATTGATAAGCGAGTTAATAAGTATAGCTTCAGAAGTACAGTTGAATCCCGATAACTCGAACCGTCGGTAACTCGAAGCTTGCGCTAACTCGAACCAATTAAAATTGATTTCCCCTGGCAAGGCTAAATGTCCTAAAAAAGATTTCCTGCAAAGCACTAAGGCACAAAAAAAAATTCTTGCAAAGGAACCGATGCATTGTTCAATTTTTGTTTAAAAAAAATACTAGCAATTCAGTTTTGCCAATTCAAAATATAGTTCTAAAGATTACCCACACAGTCTGTGTAACTGATTTTCAGGTATTTCCAGATGAAAACAACCTCCCCAACCTTCACAAAATTAGTTTGGTCATGGAAATATCAACTGGCCTTAATTACTGAAGCCTCAAATTATTCTCTGATGCCAGCAGGTTTTGCAACCGAGTTTAACGTCAGGTTTCATTGAGTAAACTTCAATGTCCACATTCTCAAAGATTACAGAGTCTGTGCCAGTAATTTCGAGCACATAGAAATATTTTCATGTATTGTCTTGTGCAAAACATCATGGACACTGAAATCTTGGGGTATGCATTTTTGATTTGGGAACAAGTAAGACCCTTTGTGAGGGAAGCATTCAGGGAAGCGTTTCCCTCCTCTCTATAGTTATATACTCAAACTTTTGTTCTCAGGCTCTGTCACAATAATATTAAGAGCCGAAATCATACACATTCTTATGTAAGCTAAGGGTTAATGCGCAAATTGGCCACAAATGTGATATGGGATTTATCATCACAAGTAATGCTTAACGTCCACTAGTTATCGCCACTTGCATACGTAATTCAGTGGGATATGAGATTTATCAGTTGTGAGAATGGATTTTGGGCATGGCACCATACGATAATGTCCATCCTTGATATGGTGACAATGCAGTTCTTGAAAGAAAGAATAATTTTGAAATTAAAAGAACTATACAACATAGATGTACATTGTATTTTACATTTAAAACAAGGTAAAATTAATGTGGAAATACACCTACATGTAGTATGAAATAAGTACACATGAAATAATGTGCCTTTGACTTGTTACATTCAAGGAAATAATGTTAATAAAACCAATATATGGATGTGATATTTTGTCATGTTAAAAAACACTTTCCACATCTGGGATGTTTTGCTAGATCCATCAGAGACAAACACATTTTGTGATTTGCATTTTTCAGTAAAATAAGCTTGAGGGACCATTCATTTTAAAAAGATGCCGATATTACGGGAGGGGGGGGGGGGGGGGGGAGAATTCTAAAGAGAAGTTTCCAGTCTAGTCTCTTGTCTTTAATTTTAGCCTCAATGCAAGAAATACCCTTCAGGAGGACGTAGATTTTCGGGTTTACCTCGGTGCAAGAACCATTTCCTAGAGACCATGCCGTCGCGCGCTCGGTGAGTTGTGGTATTACGTATTGAAACTATAATACTATATTATATGCAGCTACTCATCATTAGTGGATATAAATACGTGAAAAAAACGATTGACACCAAGCAAATTCACTCATGGTCTAGGGTTGTGTCAACCGTTCTATAAATCGTATCTTCCTGGGTTCGATTTCTACGCTGAGCGTACAGTTAAAAAAATCAAGTAGAGGCTCCATAATTCCTTGTAAAATTTATAAGTGCCGCTTCGGGTGCTCGGGAAAAAAATATAAGTCCCAAATTATTCATAGTTAACAAAGGGAGTTTTGTGACGCAGTCTGTGAGGTTCGTACACCGAAGTAGAGCCAGATTTTCTCATTTTCCCGGACCCTCCCTACATTCCGCCATACATGTACAATAATGATCATACACTGTACTTGGGCTTACATTGCAAAACATTTAGCTACACTTCTCGTGATGTGGGATGACAATTTAAACATCAACGTTATGTTAGAACAGTCAGCAGGAGGAGTCAGTCCAATTCCTTCTACTTTTCGCTAGCGTAGCGAGCATACTGGCAGACGAAGCATATGCCTTTTCTAAAATGCTGAAAGTGCTCTCAAAATTAGTTCCAAGATCACTCACTTGTAGATGCCATGCTAGAAAATCAATTTACAATAATTATAAATATTAGCATAAACATGGACTAAGCCAATGTCTAAAACGATAATACTACCTTGTGGGAGATGATATTTGTCCACACATGGTGCTAGAGTGATAGAAAAGCTGTTGTCTTTGTTGATGCAATTGTACTGTACATTCCACAGCATTTTGTTCTAGAATACTTGGGTGATCAGTGCAATTGCATTTGCGATTGATCGAACTGCCGTACACAATATAATTATAAAACATAGAGATATAAAGGTTCTTGATTACTTCAACAGGTTTACACGTGTATTTCTCTCGTTCAGTGCCACTGGATTGTTCCCTTCCCGTAAAGAGTACTTTTTTTCGGACTAGAACCCAGTCCACCATTGCGCGTTCGGCCAACAAAGAGTGTATGGCTTCGAGCGTTATAACTATTTACTCGAAACGTGTTAACTTAAACCGAACTTAAAATAGAACTTTTCTATGCACAAACAATCTAGCAAAAGAAAAGTAAAAGGGATCGGATTATTACAACGTGTAAAATATGAGGTGATCGTTCCTCTTTATATGGCGACAAGCGTGCGGTACGCCAAGTTTAAACGTTGATTTAAACACGTTTAAAGGGCGATTTTTATTGTTGTACATTTATTTTATGTTACCCATGCATCAAACTTTACAAATATTCCAAAAACGTAAATTCGAAAAAATGTCGTCCGGGCCCTTTTAGCGTGACGCGGCCCATATATGGATAAGGCTAGAAAGTTAGATATACTATAACTAAAGATTACATATATTATTAATAATTAAGTAAGTATTATGATAGACTAATTATTAATCTACACCTAGAGTATTTGGAACTATTCGAATTTAGTATAATTTCATCAGTGAATATAGAGATTCCCGTGCTCTGATTGGTCGAGAATTACGTCATATGTCGCTATATTCACCTGCCGCATTTACCAAAATGGCCGCTCGCATATTTACCGATGTTTCTCACGAAGAAATAAATAATATGAAAGAAAAAGCTTTTCCAAAACCCACCAAAGATGCAACTAAATAAGTATGGCTAAACTTGAAGCTCTTTTTTTAATCCATAAGCCTTCACAAACAAAGTTTACCTACGAGTTTCGGGTTGAGTTTATTCGGCCCTCGTGTCTTCATGAATAACAAACTTTCACAAGGAAATAACGTCTACTTAGAGCAATAAATAACACGAGACATTTTCCTAAAACATTGGGAACGGTTTGACTCAAAAAGAGTGTACTTACTTGAGTTATGTTCCTCGTGGTTCTTCATAGAAAAAGAACAAGTTCTAGTTTCATTCAGGGAGCCGGTTGCTGTTTATAGTGTTATGGCTTATGCTCTTCTCTCGCCGCTCTCGTTGTGTTTTCAAGCTTTATCTCATACCGAAATCATTTGTCTCTTGATTTACCATTGTCTTTGATTCTGTAGTTCGTAGTTTCCAGGAAATTTGTCCTTTGAAGTGAACTCATGAAAGCGATTCCTTTCTATAAATTTTCACTCGCCGTGTAGTGGCAGACTTTCAGTTTTGCCCATTTCCACTCATTTTCGCTGCATTTCCTCTCTTTGTAACACGATACGAGGTCTCAAAAGTGAAGATTGCTGCTTCAACTTGAATTCTAGTGTGCATTTGGCCTTTTCTTTTGTATTTCTATACTTTCAGAAAATCCATTCTTGTAATCCCTGCCAGTCTCGTGTCAAGTCGGTTTGTGCAATGAACCGTATAGCGGCACGTGATTATGCAAATGTTTGTCACAAAACTATCTTGTCACGCGCGCTTGTTAAACTTATAAAAGGGTCGGAAGTCAGACTATTATTATATTGTCTAGTTTAAATTTCTCTGATATTCATTGATGAAATTATACTACAACAATTATTCACTTCAGTCTCAGTGACTATTGGTGAATATTTACCTCGACTTCGTCTCGGTAAATATTCACCAATAGTCACTTCGACTTCAGTGAATAATTGTTAAATATATATTTATTTTTAGCTATTGTTACATTTTTAGCATTCTTAACTTTTTAGACAGTTTATGATTTATAAATGATTTAGCCACTTTTTTTAATGTATATCATTTTCATATTTTATGCCGCGTCATTTGCTGGTTATAAAGAGATCGAGAGCTCTTCATGGCGTCGCACTAGTTTGCTGAAATATTGAACAAAAAGAATTATATCCAGTCTCAGTTTGGAATAAATCTGGCCACTACTGTGACGGTTTTATTTCAACATATGTCAAGGACAATAATGTCCTATACAATAAACAATTGTTTCAGCAAAGGTGGGAGAAGACCCGCCAGAAGCCACAAACTGTGGCAACCCCACCGAGACACCAAGCAGAACTCGCGATGGATGGGCGCCTGACCCAACTTTCGATACGTGTATGGAAAAAACTCTTAACTAATGTAACAACAGGTTTAACAAATATTACAAATCGTACCAAATGAGCAAAGTAGCAGCACATGCTGACCTACTTAACCTTGCAACACGTGTACGGGAAAAACTATCTTAACTAATGTAACAGCAGGTTTAACAAATGTTACAAATATATTCTATATAACGTGCTAAATTAGCAAAAACTCTTTGTTTTTTGCGGAGTATTTACAATTTTCAAGCATTCCGATAACGTCACTAAACCATGTCCCACATTGGAGACGGTCTGTATGTATCAATACTGGTATTGTACCTTTTTTTGTTTTTATTTAAACAATATTTGAGCTAAACGTTAACCCCAAGAGCGCAAATCGCTCATCTAGGGGGCTCACATTAATTTACACTTATGCATTTACTCTTATATATTTAGACCACGAAGAAGTAAAACACTTTACAATTTAAAGAGTAGCAAACAAGGGGAAAAAGATACAGATAATACGCAAAATGGCTAATGACTCAATAATAAAAGTCCTAACTGCATTAATAATTGAGACATTATAGATTCAAAATTTAGAGTGGAAGAACCATTCTGTAATACATCCATTTTTTTTGGGATAAATTTAAAGTAGCCCATAGATTTTTAACATTCTACATAACTGAAGCAAGCATTATAGCACGCAGAGCAGCAAAACGGGAACAAATCAACCTGAATAGTGAATAACATCTTCTTTGGGCTTACCACCAACACAAGCGGGATACGGGATACAATTGTACCTTGTTATATTTCTCTGCTTGGGGAAGTCAGTGATCGGTCGTGAGACCTACCTTTGTTACCTCATGAATTATTAAGTAGGTTTATTAATCAGGAATTATTATATAGTTTTTGAAGCGTTTGAGACAATCATTCGACATACTTGAACAGTATGGCACGATGTGAAAATGATGCAGAATTCACAGCCTTTAAATTACTTTCCCTGTATGACTGGTATGCATTGTATTTTTCTCGTGCTGCATAATTACGCCACGTGAGAGGTTTGTCGCAGGGGTCCATAAGACCGCAATTCCATTTACACGCACCCTGATTTTACCCACGAGAGCAATAACCAAATTACCCGTTATTTGCGATCGCTGCTCCTCTGAGGTCGCATGCAACATCTTAGGTTGAAGGTTTTCGCGTGTTAGGCTTTGAAAATTTTCCGCAGTTTCCGTGAGAGATGGGATTTCTTTGACATGAAGTAGTTCATGTGAGAACTGTTCTTCGTGTTCGCTGTACTTTTGAGTCAACTGCCAACGATCTAGTGGGATTATTTGAGCGGAGTTCTCAAGGTATGTTAGCGTGTTCGCCATTGAAGTTTCCTCCCTTGTGTTATTATAGCCTCCTCCGCAGGCATCTCTAATTTTTGAAGAAATCAGATTATGGTCTCCCTGTGGCAGGTCCTCCTCCGCTCTCCCGGAGTCACAGGTAACCCAATTCACGATTTAGTAAATCTGATTTCTTCGAAAATTAGAGATGCCTATACAATACAATACAGTATTCTTTATTTACAGAGGGAAGACACATCAACCTTACATAGTTATCTAACATGCGGCCCTCTATGTTACAAATAAAACGTAAATGAAAAGAAAGGCAGTATGGGAAAAAATTAACGCGCGAGCTACAACATTACAAGATATAATGAGTAATTGAAATCAATATAAAGACAGTTAATATGAAATAAAATCAAAAACAAATATACTTACTAGAAGACTATGCGCAATGGAAGGGAGGAGGCTAGTGTTATTAAATCACCTATAACACCTCTCGCACTAATATACTATTTTACTCGAATTCTGAAATTATATTTACTTTATTCCATTATCATTGTCATTTATTATTATTACCATCATTATTATATTTATTATTAATTTTCTATATGTTACAGCCTAATTTACACTCATTTTCTTTTTAAAGTTGTAAGACCAAATACTTTATCAATGTAGATTAATTATGCCTGTTACCCAGCTCGTTTAACTATACAGTTATACTGGGTACCAATTCACTCTTTCACCTGGTGGCCATCTTGGATTCAAATCCTGTTTTTGCTAGGTTAGCCTCGTTTTGACTATCCCTCACTGCGAGGCTAACCTGGCAAAAACAAAGGATTGCCTCGCTTTGAATCCAAAAAAGTGAAGGTGAAAAAAGTGAATTACCTTGAAAAAAGTATAAATAATAGACCCTATGCATAAGTCCTGGTAACTAGCATGTCAACGAGGCCAGTAGGTCCTCTGGAATGTTGAAATTGAAGCGCCCGGGGAGATTGTGAAATGCACTGAAGGAATGTTCAGTGAAACAATGCCGTTAATTTGCTATGCGCCTGGCTGGTTGTACTATAAAGAAACATTTTTCAACTAAACAATCATGTTCAACACCTTTCACACTTCCTGCTAGCATTTCAACTTCAACATTCCAGAGGACCTACTGGCCTCTTTTTCGTGTTGTGACCGCGCGAGTTATGCATAGTGTGTATACCTGTACTTCAATAACTATATCTAAATAGCAAAAAAGGATAAGGCACTTAGAATCATTATTTAACACTAATTCGTGCAAATGAACAACAAGGTTTTCGTTTTGAATGACATTTATTCAATTGACTTTACAACCACATGTTTTTGGTTAAACATGTACAAATCATTTGAGTCGGCTCCCTGTGCTTATTCGACACAATCATTCCGCGCAAATGTCCGCCACTTCTGGTTGGCAACGCAAGTTGGCAAAGTCTGTCGAGTACTCGAATGTGAAAAAGCATTCGATCATTCGAAAAGTATTCGATCCAGTACCTCAAAACTACGATAAACAAGTGAGTCTGGTTACAAAGCATTTTGCATGATTGTGTCGAATGACCACGCCGGATGATCCACGCAACACTAAAATCGGTCGTAATTGTGCGCGCGTTTACCATAGGGCCTGGAGGGAGGCTCCCTATATTGAACTGACGTGTGTTCTCGGCGCTCCTTTTTGGTGTAACAATTAGAGCGGTTTTCAGTTGAATGTAGTAAAACCAAACGCAAATTACCCACAGCCAGCCAATCATAGGAGCGAGTAATCACAAGTAACTCATAAATGGCTTCCCTGCGAGCCAATGACGAACCAAAGCAAAACCAAAACCAATTTGCGTTTGGTTTTACTTTGGATTCTGATTGGTTGGTTTACTTTCTCAGCCAATAGGGGAGCTTAGTAAACGCAAAACCAAATCCGCTCTATCGTAACCGTACCTTTTAGGGGGTCCTGTTCGCACGAGTTAGAGCGGTTTTCAGTTGAGTGTAGTAAAACCAAACGCAAACTACCCACAGCCAGCCAATCATAGGAGCGAGTAATCACAAGTAACTCATAAATGGCTTCCCTGTGAGCCAATGACAAACCAAACCAAAACCAATTTGCGTTTGGTTTTATTTTGGAATCTGATTGGTTGGTTTACTTTCTCAGCCAATAGGAGAGCTTAGTAAACGCAAAACCAAAACACTTCCGACACTCAATTGAAATCCGCTCTAGCTATGCAACCCGAGTGGTAGCTCTTAGGGGTTCAGAATTAGAATGTTGTTTTTTTGTTTTTGTTTATTTTAGCTGTTTTTTTTATTCGCATTTGAGTTAAATTACAAGTTAACATTACACGCTGTGATACAAACAAGAAAGCAGGAAAATAAACAACAATATCACCTAAAACATAATTACTGGTATGTAATCAACTAAAGTCGATTGAGGTATGCTAACCGCCGTGGAAAGCGAGTAGCAGCTGACGTTTCGAGCGCTAGCCCTTCGTCAGAGCAAAAGGGATAATTAGTTTTACACATCTACTAAGGAAAGAAGAAAAAAAAAGTTGACAAAAACGAAACAAGAATAGAGATAGGGAGTGTACGTTTTTAATGAGGGGGAGTGGGCTGGAGTTGTTTTGCTACAGATACAAGGGAAAACCTTGGCCCTCCCCCTTGCTTCTTAAAAAAATCCATGGCCCTTCACTTGAGGTTGCAGAAAAAGGGATGACCCTCCCTCAATACGTTTGACATTATTGCGGCACAATTTTTCCGTGTCATAATGTTAGAATATCTGAGCAGGCTGTATGGAAGAATCTCCGCTCACCTACCGATAAATCTTGCCAGAAGTTAATCTCTGCATCGCGCGATCCGGGCGTAGCGAGTGCGTAATTAACCGAGCCTCGTTTTCATGTCTCAGATCACTCAGAGCCGGTGTAACAGGAGATCGGTTCCGGCCATGAGATTGGTTCCAGCCAGGAGATTGGTTCCGGCCAGGAGATTGGTTCCGGCTGGAACCAGTTTCCTAGGAAAACGGTTCCGACCGGAACCAAATCGGGTAGGAACTAAAATCCTGCTACACCGGCTCCGCATGGCCCGATGAACGTGACAGCACGGCTTTGGCTATTGTTGCACCTAGCTATTGTTTGTCTTAGCTAATCGCAAACTGTAAAATGAACACCATTAGCTGTGTAAAGAATCTAAAACAGATAAATTCTCAAATCCGCAGTAGTACTCTGTCCTTTATAGCTTTATACCAGATGGGTTTAGATTCGCGTTGAGTAGATAGTGGCAAGTGTGTTTGCGGGGAGTGCGAGGATTTTGAGAGGGCAGAAACGAGTGGTTGTGGTTATTGTGGATGCCTCCAGTGCGCCACGCACGCATTACTTTTGCAGTAATATTAAGGCAAAAATGACAGCTAGAACTATAGAATGCCTTTATTCATTGTGAAAGAATGGGATTTATTAAATATGGATTACAATTAAGACACGCATGGTTGAGCAGTAAAAATAATTTGGTCAAGACGGATTTAAAATAAAAAAGGGTGACCCTCCCCTTAAAATAAAACATAAGGATGACCCTTCAGAGACATTACATTTTTTTTCGATGACCCTCCCCCCAAATACTTCAGCCCACCGCCCCCCCCCCCCCTCTTTAAAATACACTCCCTTACATAGCTTACATATTACATAAAGCATCAGAGCCTTCCACTTTTGAAAGTGAAAGGATAACTTATTTTTTTGGCATGCAATAAAATGTTCTAATTTGTAGACATATTTTAATCTTGCCCAAAATACGTCTACATTTGGTTTTATGTTTTTACAACGGCAATAATAAATAGTTCGTTTAGCTAATAGAATGCAGAGGTTTGCCAATACCAAACTTCGTCTTTTGAACAGTAGTAATAACATTGGTGGTTCTAATTCACCTCCTCTTATTACTTACTATACGGTCCATACTACGTACATTTGTACGTACATACGTACAGACGTACGTTTTTATTCTGTCTAGCCACTAACACGATTCCCTATGGGAGCCGATACGATCGTTCAGAGACGACACCATATTATTCTCATTTAATGTAACTATAAAAACACCCCATTTAGAGAGATATTACAGTAGCATTATGAGATACATTTGAGTTATCGAATTGTAAGACATGAACGTGGTTACGATGGACGAGTACATTGACGAACTTCTCGCACTGAGAAATGCAACCATTGACTCTCCAGGGTGGCGTTAAGAATATGGCTAATATATTAGACCTCCCCTTAGAAATCTTGTCTAAGATAGTAGAGTATGCAGGCCCTACGTCATTCGCAAGCATTGTTTCGACTTCGAAACGTCTAAGCGATACAGCATCTATAGCGCGTTACAAAAATGTGGACCAAACGTTCCGCAGACGAGTTCTCCTGTCTGGTTTCAGAGCCGTTCGTGATGATAGTGAAAGAGACAATTTGGCTAGGATTTTCGGTATTTCCGCCAAGGACGTACGCACCGACAATAACTTTGCATTACGTTATGCCTGTTTTAGTAATCACCTAGATGGTACTAAGTGGCTCATCGATTATTTCCAACTCACCAGAGAGGACGCACGAGAAGAACACAATTATGCACTACGCTTTACCTGTGAAAGTGGTCATCTCGATGTTGCTAAGTGGCTGGTCGACTACTTTGACCTAACTATCGAGGACGCACGCACTGACAATAACGTACTTTGCATTACGTTATGCCTGTCTTAATAATCATCTCGACGTTGCTAAGTGGCTCACTGAGTATTTCCAGCTCACCATAGAGGATGCACGCGACGACAATAATTACGCACTATGCCTTGCTTGCGAAAATGGCCATCTCGATATTGCTAAGTGGCTTGTTGAGTATTTCCAGCTCACCATAGAGGATGTATGCGCCGAAAACAATGCTATACTATTCGTTGCCTGTCAAAATCATAATTTAGATGTCGCCAAGTGACTCATCAAGCACTTCCAGCTTCCAAAGGAGGATAGGGTTTTCAATTGGTGTAGCAAGCGCTTCCAGTTAAGCATCGAGGACCTCTATGGATGTCGAATGTACGACACCGTAATATCGCTAGCAGATTTTGATAACCTGATACGTGATTTTCAGTCTGTCGCTTATCTTTCCAACTGAAAAACACACTCGTGGCTCGAAATATGTGTTATAACGACTATTTAGATGTTTTGGCCTTATAAAAAAAAGAAGAAACTATTTCCTTTTAGAGAAACTTCAACATAATAAGTTTTGTGTTCGGCGTTATTTTAGCCTCAGTATAAATTAGTTCGTATGCAAATTTTTGTCTTGTCACAGTGACGCGTCACATTGCATCAGCCAAGGGGAGCTAAATGTATAAATTCCTAAAGGTACCCAACATTCCGATGCGGCCCTAAAATTCCGATGCGAATGAAATTATTTTTTTCAAACTGTGTAGAATTTTAAGGCCGCTGCACGCCTGATTTTTTCGGTCGTTACATCGATGACTGCATTGGTGCAACTTCTTGTAGTAAACGGGATCTAGAACGGTTTATTGATTTTGTTAACAACTTTCATCCGGCTCTCGACTTCACATGGGAGATTTCAGATTTCAGATTTCAGATCACTTTTTTGGATGTCAATGTTTCTGTTAGCGGCAATAGTCTAACCACTGTTCATTACAAGCCAACTGATTCGCACAGTTATTTATCGTTTTCATCTTCTCATCCTACACATGTTAAAACCTCTATCCCGTATTCTCAATTCCTTAGGCTTCGCCGTTGGTGCAGCGATGAATCCGAGTTCAATTCAAAGTCCGAGGAGATGCACCAGTTCTTTGTCGAGCGCGGTTATCCTAACGCTGTTGTGACAACTGCATTGGAACGCGCCCGTGACACCGACAGAAGAACGGCTCTGTTACCGTCCAAACCGAAGACTGAAGATAGGATTATCCAGAGGAACTTTAAGATTTTACAGAGTGATCCAGAGACGGCCTCTATTTTCCCGCAGCCTCCTCTCATTTCATTCAAACGTGACAAGAATCTCCGTGATTCCCTAGTCAAAGGATCACTACAGCCTGATCTTCAACCAGGCCTTTTTAAATGTTCTAGGACACGATGCAATACCTGTGCTTAAACTAAACCTACGACATTTATTTCAGGACCGAAAGGCTCTCTGTCAGCGGTCTGTCAGTCAAGATGGACGTGTATTTCCTCAGCTAAAGATATGTGTGGTTAAACTGGAGAAATATTATTCACAACTACTCTAAATTCTACTATGGTTAAATCTAAGGCTCAAACGAAGGCTGATTCCCCTTCTGAGGCATCTTCTTCTTCTCCTGACGTCTTCAATGAAATCTGGGCCAAGCTCGAAGCCAAACTCAACTCGTGGGTTGAGACCACTCTTACCGGTATCGTGAAAGATCTCGTTAAAGCACAAGCGGTCTCTGCAGTGGAGAATTATGTATCTTCGCCTGAATTCTCTCGTTCTCTTGCTGAGTCCATCCAGTTTGATGCCAATGAGTTAAATGACACTATCAAGAAAACAGAGGGCAAGATTTCCAATCTTGAAATCGACAAGTTGAAATTGGAGCAGAAAATTGACGATCTTGAGCAATACACTAGGCGTACGAACGTTCGCATTTATGGCATTCCAGAGTCCTCGAGCGATGCTCCTGAAGATACTGACAATCTGGCTATTAATTTCTTTGGCGAAGAACTTGGTATTGAAGTTTCGAATAATGATATCAGCCGCTCCCACCGTGTTGGAAAACGTTCCTCGAAACCACGTGCGATCATTGTTCGCTTTACTAAACATAACACTAAAGTGGCGATTCTACGTAACCGGCGCCAGTTGAAGATCAATAAGAGGCCATTTAATGTCCAGGAGGATCTTACCCTGCCCAGGAGAGACATTTTGAAATATCTGAGTAAGAATATCGATGAGGGCATCATTGACAAAGTCTGGACGGCTGATGGCGTTATTTTTCTACGGCCCTTATCTCACACATCCACTGTTGAACGGTGTACAACCCTCTCTCAATGTCAAGCAATTATAGCTAAGTACATTAGCTAGATCCGTAGACTATTAATATTAAAGCTTATATATGTATATCTCAGTTTTGATCTTGCTGATTGTGATCTTATATATTAATTAGATTTAACTTAATAATTAAACTTAAGTTACTAAATTCACATTTTTTTTCCTCAGCTTCTCCTAACTCTGCTCCTGCCCTTTTCGTTTCTACCAACTTTTATTAAAACCTTATCGCTAAGAATAAGCTATTTTTGACTAAATAATTACAGTTGTTATTATTGTTGTTGTTTTTCTGTACACTAAATGCCTATTAAGTATCCTTGTTCAGTTTGCTATTTCTCAATTCATAACAACCACAGAGCCATATTTTGTGACTCTTGCCACCTTTGGACCCATCTGAAATGTACTCCCTTCTCTCTAAATGATTACACCTCCCTTTCTAACTCTGATGAATCCTGGTTCTGCCCAACATGTCTTTCTAATATTTTCCCCTTTAACCACTTTAAGGATGATATTGACTTTTACTTTTCTATTTTTGACTTTAATTCTATTCTTGACTCTACTTTTGACCATGAACTGCTCAAAAATAAGTGTTTCAATCCTTTTCTAGATGACCTTGATTCTAGACACCTTCTATTGAACTCTGATATAGATCCCAACACTAATATTTTTGCTACTAACTCAAACCTACTTTCTAATTGTGTTTATCTTACTTCTAAAGAATTCAACAATATTCCTCTTTCATCTCCTGACTCCTTCTCTTTATTTCACATTAATATCCGAAGTTTAAAAAGACACTTTGATGACCTTTCTGAATTTCTCTCCTCTCTTAATTTATCTTTTTCAACTATTGGTATTTCCGAAACCTGGCTAGACGACTCATCTAAAGACTTGTATAATCTTCCTGGATTTTCTTTTATCTCGGATAATAGACAATATAAAATTGGTGGTGGTGTTGGGCTTTATATTAATTCCAATCTTAATTTTAAACTTCGAGCTGACCTTCAATCTCCAGACAGCAAGATATACGAGTCCATCTTTGTTGAAATTCTACAGCCCAAAGGCAAAAACATTATTGTTGGCTGCATTTATAAACCTCCTGACATTTCTGTTAATGATTTTAATAAGTGTATTAATAATGTTTTATCCATTATCAGTTTTGAAAATAAATTGTCATATATTATGGGTGACTTCAATATTAATATTCTCAACACTGATTCACACAACCCTACCAATGATTTTGTCAACCTCATGACATCAAATAGCCTCTACCCTCTCATCTCTAAACCGACAAGAATTACCTCATGTTCTGCCACGCTTATTGACAACATTTTTACAAATAATCTTGAATATAACATGGTCAGTGGTCTACTTTATACTGATTTATCTGACCATCTTCCCATTTTTCAAATTACTCAGCTAAAATTGATATCCGATCCGTCACCCCGTAAGAAAGTCATTCGCCTTGTTAACTCTTCTAATATGTTTAAATTTCGTGCTAAACTAACCAACACTGACTGGTCGTTTCTTTATGACATTAATTCACCAAATGAATGTTATGATGCTTTTTCCAATCACTTAATACCTATCTATAATCAAGCTTTTCCTCTCAAAACTGTTTCTTCCAATATCTCTAAACTATCTAAGCCATGGTTCTCTCCTGGCCTCTCTAACTCTTGCAAGAGGAAAAATTATTTATATAAACAATATATTATTAATCCTACTCTTCTCAATACATCAAGATATCACAAGTACCGAAATAAATACAATTATTTGATCAAAATTGCCAGGAAAAAATACTTTCATGAAAAACTCTTAGCTGTTAACTCTAACTTAAAAAACACATGGTCAATAATTAAACAAATTATTTCTAAGAAACAAACACCACATCTCTTTCATAATATGAAAGACTCTTCTGGCATCTATACTGATCCCATGCAAATTGCCACTAAATGTAACAACTTCTTTACTAATATTGGTCCATCTTTGGCGAGAAACATACCTAGTTCTCAAACCTGTTACAAAGAATTCTTAACTGGCTCCTATCCTAATAGTTTCATTCTCACTCCAACTTCTCCTGAAGAAGTGTCTTCGATTGTCTCCTCACTTAAGAATACTATGAGTGAAGGTTATGACGGTATCCGTATTTCACCAATTAAACATTCTATTGATTTACTAGCTCCTCTTCTATCTTATATTTGTAACTTATCATTCTCTGCTGGTGAATTCCCTGATAAACTTAAAATTGCTAAGATTCTTCCTGTCTTCAAGTGCGACGATGAAACCAATTTCTCCAATTATAGACCCATCTCTATCTTGCCTTGCTTTTCTAAAGTCATTGAAAAACTTGTCTATTCTCGCTTCACTGAATTCTTTGTGAAGTACGGTATTCTTAATCATCATCAATATGGTTTTAGACAAAATTATTCCACTTACATGGCTGTTCTCGAACTTGTCGACCACATATTTCAAGGCTTTGAAAAAAATGAATTTACGGTTGGTATCTTTGTTGATTTAAAGAAAGCATTCGACACTGTTGATCATACAATTCTTATCGAAAAACTTAAATTTTATGGCATTCGTGGTACTCCTTTAGCCTGGATCACTAGTTATCTCTATAATAGACAACAATTTGTACAAATCGACAGCCATATTTCTTCATATAATACCAACAAATGTGGAGTTCCACAAGGCTCAGTGCTTGGACCACTTCTTTTTCTTTTATATATCAATGACCTTTTTAATTCTTCAAAGCTCCTATCATTTATCCTATTTGTCGATGATACTAATATTTTCTTTAGTCACCAAGATCCTTCTTCACTCATTGATATTGTTAATCATGAACTTGTTCATGTTTCTTCTTGGTTTAATGCTAATAAGCTTACTCTTCATCCTGACAAAACTAAATTCATTTTTTTTCATCCTAGGCGAAAAAAAGTTAACCTCAGTGGTATACACATCATTATTAATGGCACTTTGGTTGATAGAGTACAAAATGCCAAATTTTTAGGAATTATTATTCATGAAAATCTTTCATGGAAACCTCATATTGACACAATCTGTGATAAAATTTCTAAAGTAATTGGTGTTATTTCTAAATCCAGGCAATATCTGGCCTCTGAAACTTTAAAGACTTTATATAATGCTCTATTTTTATCATATCTCAACTACTGCAACCTTATTTGGGCATCTACCTATTCTTCTCACATCGAACCCCTCGTCTTACTTCAAAAAAAGGTTCTGCGTATTATTACACACTCTCCTCTGCGTAGTCACACCAAACCTCTCTTTCTCAGTCTGAACATTCTACCTATTTCTTCTATTTACAAATTCCAAATATCATCCTTTGTTTTTTCTCATATCAATAATTTACTACCTGCTCCTCTTTCTTCTCTTTTTCTTTTTAACTATGAATGTCATGATTATACTTTACTCGTTCAAGGTTTAATCTCCATAAACAATTTCTTAAACACCAATTTTCTATTCGTTCACAGGCCCCTACTATTTGGAATAGTGTCCCCCTCTCTCTTCGCAACTCTTTAAATGTTGGCAATTTCAGAAAGAAACTTAAAACATTTTTCCTACATGATCGCTAGTACTTCAAAAAAAAAATTCGTTTTATTAAAGCTTAATTTTATCTATACTTTTTAATACACACTGTTATCATTTAATAATTATTTAGTCTTTCTTTGCAAAAAAAAAATCAAAAAATACAGGCAACAATGTCAATTATAAATACAGGCAATAAGGTATATATCAATAAGCAGTTTATTTATTTATTTATTTTAAATTTGTAAACTATAGTTATTTTGTGTGTGTATATGTTCGTTAGTTAATTCACCACTTTGATTTTCTTTCCATCTTGTAAAAAAAAAATACTTGTAATATTGTACTATCTCTACTGACCATAACCCATTTAAGCCTCTGGCTTTGGCCTTTCTTCTGTACGTTCTCCCTTATAGTAATGTCACTTATTGTATCACCTGCACACTTTGTAACAAACTCTACATGGGAGAAACAGGGCGAAGATTAAGAGATCGATTCCGCGAACTTGCTAGATGTTAGAACTAACAGCAAGGATCTCGCCAAACATGTAGCTCGCCTGGTCATTGCATTAATCACATCACCGTATGCGGCATTTCTCTGCATCAAGGTACTACCGACACTCGTAAACGCAAAGAACAGAATTTTATTTTCAAATTAGGAACTTTGTCACCTCACGGTATTAATGAACGCTTTTCGTTCATTTAATTTCAGAATTCACGTATTCACTCACACTTAGATCAGTATGTTTCCTTAATTTACTCATCAACACTTGCTGTTACAACTATTAGCATTTCTATTGTTGGCGCACTTTTCTTTGATCAAAATTGATCCGAGTACATGTTTCCTCAGAGGTAATCATGCATTAGCGCAATTTCCTTTGATTCCAATTGATCCGAGTACGTTTCCTCAGCGGTAACTATGCACTCGACACTATATAAACCGTTTCCCCACCTACAATTCCCTCTTTTGCTCTGACGAAGGGCTAACGCTCGAAACGTCAGCTGCTACTCGCTTTCCACGGCGGTTAGCATGCCTCAATCGACTTTAGTTGATTACATACCAGTCCTATTTAAAGTGACTCTTATAGTCTACTTATTAAATTAACCATGCTTCTCTCAGGTGTTTAACAACTCTTAATTCTCCAGGAAGGAAATTAAATACCCTTGATGCGTAGGATTTATTTACGATTAAGATTATTTCTGAAAATAAGGCATGCTTTTTAACAGAACGCTTTATACATGCGTTGATACGTTACAGATTTAAAATCCAGTCGAAAGTTGTCAAAGCTCATTCCCATCATATATAACCCGTCAACCAAGCTGAATCGAGTTTCAGTCAGGTGGCCAATATATTACTCTATACATAGATGATCGTATTGTAGAAGTTTCGTTCCCTACGGTTGGCGACACATCGGTTTTCGGACCAGTGAAAAAACTGGACTGAGAAGTCTGCGAGTGAGGGCACCAAGATGAGTTTCGCTCTTAGCAGATTGCTCGTCCTGCTTTTGATCGGTTTATCGAAAGCACAGGACCCGGATGGACGTAAGTATTCTTTGAGGGACATGTCCAACGCCCGTTAATATCTCAAAATTAACATTACCTGAAACACTGGCATAAAATCTGGCATAAAATCTCAAAGAGCTAGTTCAACACAACAGTACACGATCGAGAACATGCTTATTCTTTCAATGATACTGTTAGGGTTGCTCAATCATTGTAAGCATGGCGATTCACTCTCAGACTACGATTAGAGTATAAAGGGGAAAAGTCTCTGGAGTTATTCTATTCCCAGGAGAACGTTGAATAATACGAATCAGCGGAAACGTAATCTCAGTCAAACAAAGTTTCTTTACCAACTTGACAAGTGACTATCTGTATGATTGTGAGACATCTAAATACCTTCCCGCTACCAAATCACTAATTACCGCCCTGTTAGAGCTAAAAACTCTAAAATAATAAATAATAAAATCTCTGACCTTTTCTTATCAGTAAAAAAAATATCAAAGGGTGTTGTTGTCTGGATGCTTGTCGTGGACCAGATTTGGCTTATATTCATGCGAGCAACCATTGTTCTGAGGTAGTAGCCAGGTTGGGGGGGTTAGGGCTGACCTTATTTTATACCAAAATATATGATTTTATCACTACTCTACTTGGCAGTGAGATTTGTGGGGAACAGATGCTTTACTTAACCCGATCGAAGGCCGGCTTACGAATCGTGGAGAGTAATAAAATAAGCCCGTAAATAAAACCTACACGATTTTCACTGATCAGAGTCGCTATAAAGAAAAAGGTTAACGTCAGCCAATCACAATCCATTTGGGTACACAGTATTTGCATGGCCTCTTGGTGTCAGACTTCTATTTCGTACAGGTATTGCGAGACGAATGAGGCAAGAACTTGCGAAGAATTTTCACATGGAAATATTTTGAATTATTTTCTTGGATATTGTCTCCAGACACAACAGCCTGGTATTCTGAGGTACTAACAATCACTTATGATTGTAAACTACACCGGCAGCACATTGCGCCACAATAGCAGTCCGTATCACAAAAATTACCTTGTGAAGCGGATTTGAATATATTCATATAGAATTTACGCTATATAAATGACTACCTTTTTTATTCTTTATATGCCGGGCTAAAGCTTCGTCCGTGTTGGCAATAACCGTCAACCTTTATCTGAAATGCTGGGCTAGTAAGATGTTTTATAAATTATAGTTATAAGGTGCGTTCAGTATTTAAAATGCTGTTAGGAAGCCACACGGTATCAGCAGGGGATTGAGATCACGTTGGCGTCCTAATATTCTTATAAGAGACGAAATTATTCGGTGGCACATTTCTGTTCTCAGTAAGGTACGTCCTTAAAAGTACTGCACACTTGAACATGACACTATACGCCAATATGCACTCACTATGCCTGAGGCAATCTCTCGTTAATGCAGTTTACTCTGCCATTATGTTAAAACAAAAAGAGATAAAGAATTTAAAGGATTTTACGATGGTACCTTGACATTTCAGTGCCGGATATATCGAGTAGCATAAAGATGTTTTAATTTTTCATTTATCATCACATCCGCCCTTTTGTACTCTTCCAGATATCACTTATACATCAACGCAAGCCAACGTTACGTTTCCTACCATCGTAGCTTATAAAGGGCCTTTAGGGTATGTTATACACGGGGGAGGGGGCTATATATGGGATTCTACGGTATACTTTTCCGTTCGCATACGCCACGCTAAGCATTGCAAAGTGTGGTTAAATAGCACCTTTATAAATGTGGAAAATTGGACCATGTTAAGTTCACAACTGCTAAAGTTTGCTTGGCCTGAATTGGAGTGAATATTTCTTGAAGAGCTCAAATCCTTTTAATTATATGACACATATATTGTTCACAACTGATTTACTCTTAGCCGATTTTCATTTTATTTTCCTGTTACTAATGATTTAAAAACTTCCCAATGTATTGCATAGATCTTACAAAAGATTTAACAAACTAAACAATTTCGTGATTAACTTAATTCGTAGTTATCAATCTCTCGCATGTGGTCTTGCAAGTATAATTCTCACATTATACATTAGATATTCATGACACATCGGCCAATGAGGAGCGTTCATTGTGGTCACGTGTAGATACATAGAAACCACATTGTTTTCAGTTTTCCATACATTTGTCTGTAACAACGGGTCGAAGTTCGCGGGAAAATTTACAGACAAATGTATGGAAAACTGAAAACACGATTGCACGCTTCCCAGTACAGCTACATCCCTCAAATTTTGATCAGTTAATCTTTTACCTAGTATCTTAAGTTTTTTGTCGGTGAATATTTCAGAAATTCGATTTTAGGGATTTTATTTGGCATCGGATTCCCATACAAACACTGTGTTTCGCGCCATGTTTGCACCCCTTTCACAATGTGGGAATTAACCGCGAACTGGTCTATTATGCAAGTGGGCAGGGCTTTGAAATAGAGGGCAATTAAAGGGGTACAGGTATATTGCTAGTCATGAAATTACTAGTTGCTAGTTGCTAGTTGTATGTTTAAGTGTAGGGTTAGGATTTGGATTAGTGGTGATGTATTTATAAAACCCAAAAATTAGTGACTAGCTCTAAACACCCTAAATTAGTTAGCCACCCGTTGTTGACGGTTAGGGTATTTTTAAATGTAGGGTTAGGAATTTGGGGTAACTAGAAACGATTCCAATGTACAGGAAACTGTGCATAGAAATCGTTTCTAGATACAATATGCAAATATTAGTTCTACATACAGTTCTATAAAATTTAAAACTACAATTATTTATAGGAGACATCAACTTCCATGCCTCAAATTATTACTTACATTATTCAAAATAAATACTGAATAAGCACATAAATTATTTCCCTTATAGTTACAGTTTTACTAACAACAGAAATGGGTTAAACTACAGCATACAGAGCCACTTCAAAAGTACACTTGAAAACTGTGCTAAATTCTCTATTATAGTGCAGGTGTATGTAGTCGTTCTTTGAATGATTTTGGTCGAAAATGGTAATTTTTTATTATTTCAGGGTTAGGTTTTTATAAGGTTTGTATGGAAATTTGAGAACATGAAATATTAATGACCAAATGGCCCTGCATTCTGTAATTGCTCTCAGAACTGATTTGGTGTTTAAATACTTACGAGTGGCTTTTCGCATCCAAGGGGTTTACGTGAGCTCGTCCATTGAATTCCAAGTGTCTCTTTATGGAGCACAATACTTGGTACAATGTTTCTCGATGTAAGGAGCTCCAATCTTGTCTGCAACTTCCTGGATGAATTTTATTAGCCAGAAATTTAAGCTTGTAGCAGTCATATCCATCATCGATGTCTCCAAAGTTTGAACTTCGCGTATATCCAAACCCAAAGGATTGTCTTCTGGTTCAGCGAACTTGTTTTACCTTTCCGCTTGCCATTCTTCTAATATTCGGACACCCCAACGATTCTTATATTCTGTACTCTTTGGAACAGCACGTTTTATAACCGAACAGGTTTCCACTCCCGTTTCGGACTCTCTAAATCTTGTACGCTTCTGGTTCGGACCTTCCTAACCTTCCTCGCTCGCGGACATCCTTTGTTTTCTGTACTACGATCTGACTATTGATCGAACTCTTATTTGAATATTGAAAAGCATGAGCGATTTCGTATAATTATCGCTTTAATTTTTTTTGCCTTTCTATGTATTGTTTAATTAGTCAGGAATTTTCTTTTTGTGCTTACATGTTTGTTATTTTTATACCATTGTCCTCTGTGTCATAAATATCTAATGTAAGAAGTCATTCAAAAACCTATGGTGGACAGGAATTCCTTTTGGACTGGACAGGAATTCCAAAGAAATCGCGATTAGTTCCAGTCCTCAGCTGCGCCTCGGACTGGAACGATTGGCTTGTACTTTAGAAGAGGCTCTGAATGGGGGTGTCTACATGCCAGTTGTCAGTTAAAATTTTGGCCATTTGTCAGTTAGCCCTAGTTAATCATTACTAGAGAACATTTACAATGTTTGACCCACAAAAAACAAATTTGTCAGTTGTCAGTTATTCTTCGGTTGTCAGTAAAAAAAATCGTCATTTGTCAGTTATTTTTAAGGCCGTTTGTCATTAGTCAGCTAACCCCATTCAGACCCTCTTAGAATTCCCGTCCAGTCCTCAACTTCGGCTTTTAAATATTACTTCAAACAGCTCTTGACATAAGATCAACATTTTAGAAATAGATTATTCCTGGCTCAACAAAGCAGCACATATACAACTAGAGAATACAATATACGCTAACATTGTCTTACATTGATTGCAGTAAACTCACACATACTGATAAACAGTATTACAGCTATTGATCGTTTGCATTGACGTCACAAAAAAAATTGCCTCAAGAAAAAACTTATATTAGTAAAATATGTTTAATGCTGTGTATAGAGCAGGTAAAAATATAGAAATGACCGAAATTTTGGAGCAATAGAGTACTTTGTAACCGAGCTGTCGGCCAAATAATATTCGAACAATTTAGTGTAATTAGTATGCGGCGGCCATGTTGGTGTACAACTTTTGTATACCAAGATGGCGGCCAAAAACGTACTCTACAAATAAAGCTGTTTTCCCCATCAATATGATTAGCATTCACTTCAAAACACTTTAGATATCACTTTTAAAGGTTTATCAAGTTTAAAAATTGAAATTGGCCGAAATATATGGATTTCCTTGACATTTAGGAAACACGCTGACCTGGGCTGTCACAAAATTCAAAGTACTGTAACTCAAAAACAAATCACCGTATCGACGTAAATTTTTCGAAGAATACTGAGAATACCGATATCTAAATCATATTAAAAGAACAGCTTCATATATCTCGTAGTTTAGATTTTAGAATTTTGATGACGTCACATGCAAAGAATCTATTGCAATCACGTGGTTGTACTGGATGACAAGAAAAAATCTTAATTGATATATTTAAAGATCGGTAGTGTTATTAGTAAAACATGTTTGTAAATACTATTTTCCACCTCCACTCGAGCTCGATCTTTCTAAAAGTTATTGGGGGTTTGGTGGATTTTTATTTCCGAATGCCGTATCCTTTTCCTAACTCGTACCATGTTCGGAATATGTTTGGGATATGAGATTTTCATGGCTAACTCGCTTAATATTACTGGCAGGTGGCTCAAACCTGGACAGACATGGTAGTGGGTCCCTATCAATCACTTAGTGGTGAAGACGTAACGATGACGTCATCGATTACGTGTTTTAAGTACATGCCCATATCTCCTTCATTTCTAAAGCCAGACAGCTCAAACTTGGACAGGCATGGTACTGGGTCCCCTTAAATCTCGACGTGATATTTAGTATATGCCAAAATAGCTCACTGATCATCCGCGAGTTGCCCGGCCTTAGGGCCTTTAATAGGGGCCCTATGTTTAAAGTGCATATAAGCCCTGGCCAATTATGCTTTTATTTAAAGCTTAGACCTTAAAAGGTAGAGAAAGAATTCCGAAATTTTTAAATAAAAATGTTTTCATTATTTTTTTAGCGACTAAACTTCCAATGGTAGACTAATTTCCGCGCACCTTCGGGGACTGGGACGAGAATAAAACGTGACGTCATCAACAGAACTCGTCTCTTCGCGGGTTTAAAACGTTGGCTTATTTGCAAAATAATTGAATAGATAACCGAGAAAGATGATAATATCGCGCTCAACGTTTCGGAGAGCTTAACTCGGCAAGGCCTTTCATGCAATGGCGCATCGAGCGTGTTCTGTTGATGACGTCAAACTAGATCCAGTGCTAATTTTGTAAAGCGCTCTTCGTCCACAGGCAACCCAAGACACGTTTTTTGGGCAACTTTGAACGGCCAATACACCATGACAAATAAATGTTTATTCCGGAATCCTTCGTCTATGGCCTCTAGTCTCTTCGTAAGAAATATAATTAGCCAGGGCTTATGACTTTAAAGGGATACCCGAGTGAAAAACACATTGGGGCTCAAAAGAATCTTCAACATGTTCTTTGTTCAGAAAATGTATTAAAATTTGATCAAACGTTTTTAGTATTAAGAACGAGCACCTCAAATTTGGCCCCGCGAAGACATGGGCGCCGCCATCTTTGTTTGCATTTACGGAAGTGACGTCACTTCGTCCCACCAGCGTATCGCGGCTACTTGTCTTTGTATGATTTTCACACGCTCGGAATTAAAGTGGATATATTTTGATCGAGATTGCAGAGGAATTCTTACAGAAACCGGAATTATGATGAAGACGACATTATGAGAAAAGTTAAGAAGACTGGGAGGAGGAAGAAAAGCATTGGGAAGGCGAGAAAATATCAGACGAACAACAAGGTCTCGTAACTGCCATTTAATAACAGCAAAACAACATGGCTTAAAAGACTCGAGTGACTTCTGAATAAGTATAAGAACTACAATGTATGTGAGGTACAGTTAAGGCGTTTATCATCCTAAAAACACCTAATAAGTGAGAGAGTGAGAACGCTGGTGGGACGAAGTGACGTCACTTCCGTAAATGCAAACAAAGATGGCGGCACCCATGTCTTCGTGGGGCCAACTTTGAGGTGCTCGTTCTTAATACTAAAAACCTTTGATCAAATTTTAATACATTTTCTGAACAAAGAACATGTTGAAGATTCTTTTGAGCCCCAATGTGTTTTTCACTCGGGTATCCCTTTATAGATAGCTCGCTATCCAGCATCCATGGTAACGCCTTTCCCATTGGTGATCACGAGCTCAATTCATTCGTTAACGAAGTATTAAATCAGTACGTGACTGTTTCCTGCAAAAGGCCTATTCATCTTGTTTGGGAGATAGGAAATAGGGCAATAGGGTAAAGATAAGGTAAAGGTAGTCATTTATATAGCGCAAATTCTATATTAATATATCCAAATGCGCTTCACAAGGTTAAGTTATTTTTGTGATACGGACTGCTATTGTGGCGCAATGTGCTGCCGTGCAGTTTACAATCATAAGTGATTGTTAGTACCTCAGAATACCAGGCTGTTGTGTCGGGAGACAATGCCCCACTTTTTCTCGAAATAACACGACAGGTTCTTTAACGTCGCCCTCGTATAGATTAGAAGAGGAAGGAGACAAGGCCAACGGCTTATACGTCAAAATACAAGGACGCGGCCGGGATTCGATCCCCTGACCACTCTAGACCGTGCTCTACCAACTGAGCTAACCAGTGAAGCGGGAATAGAGTATTAGGGAATAAGGCATTTTTAGTACACAGGCTAAAAATGGATAAATAAACCGTAAGCTAAGTCGACTAAGTCGTTCAGGTCATATAACTCGTAACCATAATTCATTTCGGTCTGGGCGGAATACCCTAATGCCATAACCCTATTCCCTAATACCCTATTCCCTAATGTCCTATTCCATATCAGACAACATTAATTGAAATAGCTGTTAGTGATACATATATGTTTTGGGCGTGAAGTCAAATTGGGTTTAAAGCCCAAACAGTCGCCTGAAGTCATATTTTTTTTAGAGAGGGACAATTATTCGTTCTCATATCTCTTTGAGGATTTACAACAGATTTCAGTGTTACGTATATAGGCGGTGTTTCAAGTGTTTCAGACAATAATTTGACATACTGATATTCATTCGACGCAATCATGCCGCGCAAATTTCCGCCACTTCTGATCGGCAACGCATGTTGGCACGAAGTCTGTCGAGCACTCGCCAATATGAAAGAGCAACTAAATTATTCGATTCAGTACCTCAACCTGATTGTATTGCATGAGTACGTCGAATGATTGCAATTATAATACTGAAAATGCATTGGGCGTAAAGTTGAGTCTTGCACCCCCAAAAAATCACTGTTGATTGGTATGTAGTTTATAAAATTACTGATCAACGTTTCACTTGTGAAGTCGAATTGAGTTTTTCGCCCAAAAATTCACTATTGATTATTCACAAGTGTTGAGTAATAAAGTTATTGAGCACTTTTTACCGGTAAAGTTTTTTTGCCCATTTTAAAATTATTTAGTTAGTACTAGTAAAGTTTTTCACTTTTCACAAAGTTAGCGTGTATCTAATGCGCCTCTCACCAACTATAATTTGGGAGGGAGGTGTGGGAAATCCTTTAAGAGCGGCCGTTTGTAAATATAAAATAAAGTATTTAGGATGAGAACAAAACGGAAAAGAATGTCCTCAAACTTTCTCAGAATAATGATCAGGGTAAATGATTGATAGAAATATATATAACTTAGTTCAATTTTATTTTTATTTTAGGCGAATGGCGACTATTTAATTTTAGTTTGACGGCTGTCAGACAGGTTTTCATGAGCTCGATATCACACATCGTTACCAGCTCACCAAAAATAAAAAAAATATAGATCTGCATTAATATGAAAACAATTATCACTAGTACTGGCCAAGGTTTAGATCTTCAACAGTGCGCAGGTTCAACACCTTTTCAGGCACGTTCGTCGGAAACCGGAAATCAGCGAAGTTTACCTCATCCTATATCTATGGTGCTCCGCTATAACTTATGGGAGCATTCTAAGAACGTGCAATTTCATTGGCTAAATACTTTATTTTCTTATGAATACACGAGCAGGAGAATCGATTAGAAGTGAGGGATTGGGGCGAGGCTGTAGTCCTTCCGGGTCGAACGTTTTATACACAGGAACCCATAACCCTAAAATCCGAATTAAAATACAGAGGCTAGGTTTTGCTATAAAAAAATAATATGTACTTTCGTGCTGCTGAATGAACTCCAGCTTTTCAAGACCTCGAGCGTTATAGAACACGGAGAACCATCTTGTTGTGGTGAAATAGAGCCGATTTTTTACTCGACAGGAATAGAGTGGCATGGATACGATAATGATAAAAAATAAATGGTATATTTTACGTCGAAGATACAGGAAGCAGTTACCGGGTCTCCCAGGCCAGAGGCTTATATTTAAGTATTCCGACGAACTCCAGGACCGAATTGGAATTTAGGTTGGCCTTTGAGGAGGGAGGAAAACCGGAGAACCCGGAGAAAAACCCTCGGAGCAAGGGCGAGATACCAACAAACTCAACTCACATATGGCGCCGCGTCCGGCACCGAACCTGGGCCATAACGGTAAGAGGCGAAGCGCTTAACCACTGCGCCACCCCGACGAATTCACCATGAGACGATAAAACCGTATCTCCAAGCTGCCAGTCATATTCTCTTTATTATTCACCAATCTATAAATTATCTCGTCTTACTTTAACTCTGCACCTAGGTTACTTGTCCCTCTAGAACATGGCACATTTCAGGATTCGGCTGCAAAACTCTTTAACTCACTAAGTCCTGTAGCACGATCTATTAAGCCATATAGGCCTTTCCTTAAGGAGCTAGCTTAAATCACAGTTGCTGACACAGGCTAAAGACAGACTATTCTAATTCATGATATGGAAGTCTGTAATTTTATTAATTTATCATTTTATTAATGATATATATGTATATATACTTAGACTTCAACTTAAAATTGGTAGATAATGTATATTTATATAACTAGTTTAGCTCCACAACCAACCTATATTAATGTAAATTTTAAATTATATCAGCATTTCTATATAACATAATCATACAAGTACTGTATATTATATTAACTCTTAACAAATATAAATTGTAAATATTTTTAATTAGCTCTCAACAAATAAATTGTAATATATTTAATTCTAGACGGATGAAGAGCCATTCATGGAAATGCTGTATAATAAACCTTTATTATTACTTTATGAACTACAGTATTTTACAAGGATTTCCATCACTGAGAAATACCTGGACACACGTAAAATACGGGATTTGGTCTTTAGGGACTGGTAAGCAACATTGGTGTTTTTCGTTTGTTTCAGTCCCCCTCTAATTAAGGACAAACCCTCATCAGACAATAGACACCTTTATTATATGGCAGCTCCGTGAGCGGGCAAGAGACTCTGAATGCTGCAATCTGATTGGTTGCTCAGCGGGCAAAATTATTTTCATCTTGCCCGCTCAGGAATTTCCAAATTTGCTCACAATTCTTCGTAAACAAATAGCGACAGAACCCATACATTTTGAAAGAAACTAAACAATTTGTGACACGAAGGCAAATACTAATTTAAACATCGTTCTGCTTTTTCGTTTACAGCTAAAATTCAACTTTTTAGAGGGATTGAATGCATTTTTTTTCTGGCTCTCGCAAGTTCGATGAAAACAACTGCAACAAAAGCGACTGAATTTAATGAAGATAAAAGCTATAGCGAAGCTGAAATGGCCGTGACTTCAAAAACACAAAGAAAAGTTCGGCTACCTCAAAACGCTACTACAATCGTGGTACAAAGAAATAAAATTATTACGGAAACGATTAAGCTTAGCACACAGTTCCATCAAAGAAGCAGGTTTTATATTGTATGAGCTAAGAAATTCAGCATTCACATTTGGTAATTGGCTTACAAATTAAGAGTATTTATTAATTAATGCTTACAAGTTTGTTTGTATTATTCTACAGCTCTAGTTGTCAAGTTTTGCAGTGTCCCTTATCTGAGTTATCGCCACTCGAGTGATTTCAACGCCGGTTTTCAACTTTCAAATGTTCCACAAATATGCACATTTTTGTCTCTAGATAATGCATTCGGCCTTCCTGATGAAGTTGTCATTGAAACTCAGTACATCTGATGTAAAGTACATATCAGTTTTCATCCATAAAAACGCATCTTTTAAGTTGGAAAACAAACTGTTTTGAACGAGACAAGGTTGAACTTCAAGTGAAAGTCGTCGACTCTCAGTCTAATTTTAGATTGATTTCTATTCACATGTTCAGGTGCAGTTATTACTGGGAGTGTGGCAGGACAATGAATAGTATTCGAGCCAGCTGTTGTAAAGATGTTAGTACACGGTACAGCTTTAGAGAATGACTTATTCCGTCGATATTTTTGCTTTTTGATTGAATTGACTGGCAATACGAGTTAATCTTTGAATCACGCTTATCTCATGGTCACGAGTCGATGATTAGCTGCGATTTTTGGATTCATATAAAAAAGCCTCCGGAGGCATCTCTTATTTTGGGCTACCTGTGGCAAAAGAGAAGAGGGGGTGATCTTCAGAGTGACCGAGCAGAGAGAGTTGCGGCTGCCAAGGAGGATATATTTTTTGGTGTTTGTATTCATTTGGGTTGTTTTGGTTGGGGTGATTGTTTCGCTACCGGCATCGCTGTGGACTGACAAGGTCGAAATTTGCGGTTCCACAATCAGATATTTTAATATTGAGCCTTCTTCGTTTCTCTAGAGTTATGGGTTTGTCGGCTCGTAGGGTTTGTAGGATTGAGCACAAACCAAAAATCCTCCCTTCGCCTATCTTTCTCTCTTGACAAAGTATTCTACCCCCCGTAAGTAATATTTTGATCTCAATTCCCGTACTGATACAGAATCAGTCAGTCAGCCCGATCCGGATGAATTAAACCACCGACATAGAAGCTATTATTCAGGAAATTATCTTCTATTTGCTTTATTATATATAACTTTATCTATTTGTCTCCGCGCAATGTATTATTCTAGCTCTATTTACGCAGGACAAAAGAGCGACGACGTCATAGATTAGCAATAAAACAAAACAAGACAAAACAAGCAAACAAACATTTTGGTTTCCATGTGTTCACCCCACTCAGTCAATTTTCAGTGATATGTGCTTTTATATTGTATAGTACTGCTGGAGAAGGACATAACTGTAAATTCACTTTATCTCTGACTGAACGTTATTCCAAAAGACGATGTGAACGTTACATCTCAGCCAATTTACTTCAAAATATAACAACTTCAGAGCGTACATTAATGTTTCATGTCGTTCATTGCCATTTTAACTCAAATCTTTTAGTTCTAATTATAATCGAGTACCATTACATCATCTCTCTCTTCACAGTTGTAATTGATCCAGGTATGTTTTCCATATTGAAGTTGTAACTTATTGTGAACCGACTATTGTATGGGAAAATTGATTTAGCAAATTGCAACAACAACATCAGCAACAACAACAGCAACAGTAATAACAACATCAGCAACAGTAATAACAATCAATCAATCAGTCTTTATTATTTACCCACGGAGTCTTTACAGCTATGTAAAAAAAAAAGATTTACAAAAGGTCATGCCTACTAACTATAATCTAATGATAATGATCAGATTTATAGCACTGCTAATATTAGATACTACATGTGTGGGTATAATATAAGGAAACTATACAAATATAAATATTAATACTCCTAATAATAGTGGATAAAAAAAATTGCATATCTATTAATGTGAAAAATAATTCATCAAAAGCAACATTTAGCTAGCCGTCAGGATCAAGGAGTGGTAGTTTATACCACTCTACAATATCAGCAACAGTAATAAAAACATCACCAACAGTAATAACAACATCAGCAACAGTAATACCAACATCAGCAACAGTAACAGTAACAACAACAGCAACAGTAATAACAGCATCAGCAACATCAGTAACAATAACCACAGTAATAACAACATCAGCAACAGTCACAACAACAACAGTAATAACAACATCAGCAACAGTAATAACAACGTACATTAGCAACAGTAACAACAACAGCAGCAACAGTAATAACAACATCAGCAACAGTAAAAACAACACCCGGTTGAGGCCCTTTTATAGTGCGGTTCCTTGTTTAACTCAAATGTTTTAGTATTAATTATATCCGAGTAACATTGTATCATCTTTCTCTTCACAGTTGTGACTGATCCACCAGGTATGTTTACCATATTGAAATTGTAACTTATTGTGCACTGACTGTTGTATGGGAACATCGAGTTAGCGAATAGCAACAGCAACAACAATAGCAACAAAACAACAACAACAAAACATAAGCAACAACAATAACAACAGTAATAACATCAGCAACTGTAATAACAACAACAGCAACACTAATAACAACAACAGCAACAGTAATAACAACATCAGCAACAGTAATAACAACAACAGCAACAGTAATAACAACATCAGCAACAGTAATAACAACAACAGCAACAGTAATAACAACATGAGCAACATTAACAACAACATCAGGTTGAGGCCCTTTTATAGTGCGGTTCCTTGTTTAACTCAAATGTTTTAGTATTAATTATAATCGAGTAACATTGTATCATCTTTCTCTTCACAGTTGTGACTGATCCACTAGGTATGTTTACCATATTGAAATTGTAACTTATTGTGCACTGACTGTTGTATGGGAACATTGACTTAGCGAATAGCAATAACAACAGCAATAACAATAGCAACAACATAAGCAACATAAGCAACAACAAAAACATAAGGAACAACAACAACAATAACAACAATATCAGCAACATCAGTAACATCAGCAACAGCAATATCAGCAACAACATCAGCAACAACAACAATATCAGCAACAATAACAACATCAGCAGCATCAGTAACAACATCAGCAATGACAACAATATCAGCAACAACATCAGTAACAACAACAATATCACCTGTGGAGAATATTTCGGTAGAACTTTACCCCTTCAGTTTCAAACATTGTTGTTTAAGTAAAAAATGGGCAGGCGTTCCTAACCCTCGAGTCGGGAGTGGGCCTGGAAACTAGTCACATGTAAGAGGAGAGCATGAGGAGAGGAATAAACATGGCAGACTAAAACCAATGTTTGGAGTTTGTTATTCGGTTTTATAGGGAAACGAATCTGTGAGAATTGTCGGAGCGACATCAGCAACAACAACATCAGCAACAACAATATTAGCATCAACATCAGCAACAACAACAGTAGTAATACCGATAAAAATAGCAAAAACAACAGCAATAGCAACAGCAATTTGTCTCCGCCGCAATGTATTATTTTCTAATTTACGTGGGACAAAAAAGCGACGACGTTACAATATCTTTTTGTGTCGCGTGTAAAACCACTAATTTATAGCTTGATGAAAAATTATAAGATGTATTCTACTCAAAACAAAACAAGCAAACAAACGTTTTGGTTTCCTTGTGTTCACCCCTCTCAGTCATTTTTCCGTGATATAAGCTTTAATTTATGTTGTATGGTATTGGTAGAGAAAGAAATAACTGTAAATTCACTATTTCTGACAAAACGTTATTCCAAAAGATGACGTAAATGTTACATATTTATACATAATTCAGCCAATTTACTTCAAAATTAAACAACTTCAGAGCGTATTATTAATGTTTCATATCATTCATTCCCATTTTAGAGCCTCCCTCAGTTCCTACAGTACTTCAATGGGCCTTTTGCATTATATATTTAAAGACACTTGTACTAGATCGGTAGTGTTATTAGCAAAACCTGTTTGTAAATGGTATTTTCTACCTCCAATCGATTGTCGATCTTTCAAAAACAGCGTTTTTAAAGACAGCTTGTCATCCAGCATCCATGGCAACATCTTTCCCATGTGGATTACGAGCTCAATTCATTCGTCAACGAAGTATTATATCATGACGTGACTGTATTATATTAGGACGTGACTGTATTATATCAGGATGTGATCGACTGTATTATATCAGCACGTGACTTTATTATATCAGCACGTGACTGTTTCTTGCAAAAGGCCTATTGAATCTGATCAATTACAACTTACTTTGGCTACTTCCATTCTATTTAACTCAAATATTTTAGTATTAATTATAATCGAGTAACATTTTATCATCTTTCTCTTCACAGTTGTAACTGAGCCACCAGGTATGTTTACCATATTGAAATTGTACACCGACTACTGTTTGGGAAAATTGACATTTCAAATTCAGAACAGTCAAGCAAGTAAGAAGTCATGTTAGAATACTAAATTGCTCAAGGCAAAATTAAGATAAGCAGAGAAAAAATACACAGCAGGAAGCTAGTTGCTCAGTTACGATTGTAGATATCGTTTTAGAACCGTTTACAAACTCTTTAGTGTATTTTTAGACTTTCAAGCTTTCAATTGGAATTTCGCGCGATGCCAAACGTCAGATCACTCAAGCGGAGCATCACATGTTGCAGAGCTTTGAATAGATGTTCACTCACAAATCGATGACAAAGACTGATTGACAACTGAAGGTGTCTTCAACCTGGTTGAGGCCCTTTTATAGTGCGGTACCTAGTTTAACTGAAATGTTTTAGTATTAATTATAATCGAGTAACATTGTATCATCTTTCTCTTCACAGTTGTGACTGATCCACCAGGTATGTTTACCATATTGAAATTGTAACTTATTGTGCACTGACTGTTGTATGGGAAGAACGAGTTAGCGAATAGCAATAGCAACAACAATAGCAACAAAACAACAACAACAAATCATAAGCAACAACAATAACACCAGTAATAACATCAGCAACAGTAATAACAACAACAGCAACAGTAATAACAACAACAGCAACAGTAATAACAACATCAGCAACAGTAACAAGAACATCAGGTTGATGCCCTTTTATAGTGCGGTTCCTTGTTTAACTGAAATGTTTTAGTATTAATCATAATCGAGTAACATTGTATCATCTTTCTCTTCACAGTTGGGACTGATCCACCAGGTATGTTTACCATATTGAAATTGTAACTTATTGTGCAGTGACTGTTGTATGGGAACATTGGCTTAGCGAAGAACAATAGCAACAACAAAACAACAACAGCAATAGCAACAGCAACATCAGCAGCAACAAAAACATAAGGAACAACAACAACAACAATAGCAACAACATCAGCAACAACAATAACAACAACAAGAGGAACAACATAAGTAACAATAACATCAGCAACAACAACATCAGCAAAAAACAACAATAATTATCAGAGGGCATTTTATAGTGCGGTTCCTTGTTTAACTCAAATGTTTTAGTATTAATTATAATCGAGTAACATTGTATCATCTTTCTCTTCACAGTTGTGACTGATCCACCAGGTATGTTTACCATATTGAAATTGTAACTTATTGTGCAGTGACTGTTGTATGGGAACATTGGCTTAGCGAATAGCAATAGCAACAACAAAACAACAACAGCAATAGCAACAGCAACATCAGCAACAACAAAAACATAAAGAACAACAACAACAACAATAGCAACAACATCAGCAACAACAATAACAACAACAACAGGAACAACATCAGTAACAATAACATCAGCAACAACAACATCAGCAAAAAACAACAATTGTTATCGGAGGGCCTTTTATAGTGCGGTTCCTTGTTTAACTCAAATGTTTTAGTATTAATTATAATCGAGTAACATTGTATCATCTTTCTCTTCACAGTAGTGACTGATCCACCTGGTATGTTTACTATATTGAAATTGTAACTTATTGTGCACTGATTGTTGTATGGGAAGATCGAGTTAGCGAATAGCAATAGCAACAACAATAGCAACAAAACAACAACAACAAATCATAAGCAACAACAATAACAACAGTAATAACATCAGCAACAGTAATAACAACAACAGCAACAGTAATAACAACAACAGCAACAGTAATAACAACATCAGCAACAGTAACAACAACAACAGCAACAGTAATAACAACATCAGCAACAGTAATAACAACATCAGGTTGAGGTCCTTTTATAGTGCGGTTCCTTGTTTAACTCAAATGTTTTAGTATTAATTATAATCGAGTAACATTGTATCATCTTTCTCTTCACAGTTGTGACTGATCCACCTGGTATGTTTACTATATTGAAATTGTAACTTATTGTGCACTGAATGTTGTATGGGAACATTGGCTTAGCGAATAGCAATAGCAACAACAATAGAAACAAAACAACAACAACAAAACATAAGCAACAACAATAACAACAATAATAACATCAGCAACAGTAATAACAATATCAGCAACAACAACAGCATTAGCAACAACAACATCAGTAATAACAACATCAGCAACAATATCAGTAACAACAACAGCAATAACAATATCACCAACATCAGTAACATCAGCAAAGCAATATCAGCAACAACATCAGCAACAACAACAACAACAGCAGCAACAATATCAGCAACAATAACAACATCAGCAGCATCAGTAACAACATCAGCAATGACAACAATATCAGCAACAACATCAGTAACAACAACAATATCACCTGTGGAGAATATTTCGGTAGAACTTTACCCCTTCAGTTTCAAACATTGTTGTTAAAGTAAAAAATAGGCAGGCGTTCCTAACCCTCGAGTCGGGGGTAGGCCTGGAAACTAGTCACATGTAAGAGGAGAGCATGAGGAGAGGAATTAACATGGCAGACTAAAACCAATGTTTGGAGTTTGTTATTCGGTTTTATAGGGAAACGGATCTGTGAGAATTGTCGGAGCAAACGGAAAACTTAATCCCCGACATCAGCAACAACAACATCAGCAACAACAAGATTAGCATCAACATCAGCAACAAGAACAGTAGTAATACCGATAAAAATAGCAAAAACAACAGCAATAGCAACAGCAATTTCTCTCCGCCGCAATGTATTATTTTCTAATTTACGTGGGACAAAAAAGCGACGACGTTACAATATCTTTTTGTGTCGCGTGTAAAACCACTAATTTATAGCTTGATGAAAAATTATAAGATGTATTCTACTCAAAACAAAACAAGCAAACAAACATTTTGGTTTCCTTGTGTTCACCCCTCTCAGTCATTTTTCCGTGATATAAGCTTTAATTTATGTTGTATGGTATTGGTAGAGAAAGAAATAACTGTAAATTCACTAATTCTGACAAAACGTTATTCCAAAAGATGACGTAAATGTTACATATTTATACATAATTAAGCCAATTTACTTCAAAATTAAACAACTTCAGAGCGTATTATTAATGTTTCATATCATTCATTCCCATTTTAGAGCCTCCCTCAGTTCCTACAGTACTTCAATGGGCCTTTTGCATTATATATTTAAAGACACTTGTACTAGATCGGTAGTGTTATTAGCAAAACCTGTTTGTAAATGGTATTTTCTACCTCCAATCGATTGTCGATCTTTCAAAAACAGCGTTTTTAAAGACAGCTTGTCATCCAGCATCCATGGCAACTTCTTTGCCATGTGGATTACGAGCTCAATTCATTCGTCAACGAAGTATTATATCATGACGTGACTGTATTATATCAGGACGTGACTGTATTATATCAGGACGTGATCGACTGTATTATATCAGCACGTGACTTTATTATATCAGCACGTGACTGTTTCTTGCAAAAGGCCTATTGAATCTGATCAATTACAACTTACTTTGGCTACTTCCATTCTATTTAACTCAAATATTTTAGTATTAATTATAATCGAGTAACATTTTATCATCTTTCTCTTCACAGTTGTAACTGAGCCACCAGGTATGTTTACCATATTGAAATTGTACACCGACTACTGTTTGGGAAAATTGACATTTCAAATTCAGAACAGTCAAGCAAGTAAGAAGTCATGTTAGAATACTAAATTGCTCAAGGCAAAATTAAGATAAGCAGAGATAAAATAAACAGCAGGAAGCTAGTTGCTCAGTTACGATTGTAGATATCGTTTTAGAACCGTTTACAAACTCTTTAGTGTATTTTTAGACTTTCAAGCTTTCAATTGGAATTTCGCGCGATGCCAAACGTCAGATCACTCAAGCGGAGCATCACATGTTGCAGAGCTTTGAATAGATGTTCACTCACAAATCGATGACAAAGACTGATTGACAACTGAAGGTGTCTTCAACCTGGTTGAGGCCCTTTTATAGTGCGGTACCTAGTTTAACTCAAATGTTTTAGTATTAATTATAATCGAGTAACATTGGATCATCTTTCTCTTCACAGTTGTGACTGATCCACCAGGTATGTTTACCATATTGAAATTGTAACTTATTGTGCAGTGACTGTTGTATGGGAACATTGGCTTAGCGAAGAACAATAGCAACAACAAAACAACAACAGCAATAGGAACAGCAACATCAGCAGCAACAAAAACATAAGGAACAACAACAACAACAATAGCAACAACATCAGCAACAACAATAACAACAACAGGAGGAACAACATAAGTAACAATAACATCAGCAACAACAACATCGGCAAAAAACAACAATAATTATCAGAGGGCATTTTATAGTGCGGTTCCTTGTTTAACTCAAATGTTTTAGTATTAATTATAATCGAGTAACATTGTATCATCTTTCTCTTCACAGTTGTGACTGATCCACCAGGTATGTTTACCATATTGAAATTGTAACTTATTGTGCACTGACTGTTGTATGGGAACATTGGCTTAGCGAATAGCAATAGCAACAACAAAACAACAACAGCAATAGCAACAGCAACATCAGCAACAACAAAAACATAAGGAACAACAACAACAACAATAGCAACAACATCAGCAAAACAATAATACCAACAACAGGAACAACATCAGTAACAATAATATCAGCAACAACAACATCAGCAAAAAACAACAATAATTATCAGAGGGCCTTTTATGGTGCGGTTCCTTGTTTAACTCAAATGTTTTAGTATTAATTATAATCGAGTAACATTGTGTCATCTTTCTCTTCACAGTAGTGACTGATCCACCTGGTATGTTTACTATATTGAAATTGTAACTTATTGTGCACTGAATGTTGTATGGGAACATCGAGTTAGCGAATAGCAATAGCAACAACAATAGCAACAAATCAACAACAACAAATCATAAGCAACAACATTAACAACAGTAATAACATCAGCAACAATAATAACAACAACAGCAACAGTAATAACAACATCAGCAACAGTAACAACAACATCAGGTTGAGGCCCTTTTATAGTGCGGTTCCTTGTTTAACTCAAATGTTTTAGTATTAATTATGATCGAGTAACATTGTATCATCTTTCTCTTCACAGTTGTGACTGATCCACCAGGTATGTTTACCATATTGAAATTGTAACTTATTGTGCACTGACTGTTGTATGGGAAGAACGAGTTAGCGAATAGCAATAGCAACAACAATAGCAACAAAACAACAACAACAAATCATAAGCAACAACAATAACACCAGTAATAACATCAGCAACAGTAATAACAACAACAGCAACAGTAATACCAACAACAGCAACAGTAATAACAACATCAGCAACAGTAACAAGAACATCAGGTTGATGCCCTTTTATAGTGCGGTTCCTTGTTTAACTCAAATGTTTTCGTATTAATCATAATCGAGTAACATTGTATCATCTTTCTCTTCACAGTTGTGACTGATCCACCAGGTATGTTTACCATATTGAAATTGTAACTTATTGTGCAGTGACTGTTGTATGGGAACATTGGCTTAGCGAAGAACAATAGCAACAACAAAACAACAACAGCAATAGCAACAGCAACATCAGCAGCAACAAAAACATAAGGAACAACAACAACAACAATAGCAACAACATCAGCAACAACAATAACAACAACAAGAGGAACAACATAAGTAACAATAACATCAGCAACAACAACATCAGCAAAAAACAACAATAATTATCAGAGGGCATTTTATAGTGCGGTTCCTTGTTTAACTCAAATGTTTTAGTATTAATTATAATCGAGTAACATTGTATCATCTTTCTCTTCACAGTTGTGACTGATCCACCAGGTATGTTTACCATATTGAAATTGTAACTTATTGTGCACTGACTGTTGTATGGGAACATTGGCTTAGCGAATAGCAATAGCAAAAACAAAACAACAACAGCAATAGCAACAGCAACATCAGCAACAACAAAAACATAAAGAACAACAACAACAACAATAGCAACAACATCAGCAACAACAATAACAACAACAACAGGAACAACATCAGTAACAATAACATCAGCAACAACAACATCAGCAAAAAACAACAATTGTTATCGGAGGGCCTTTTATAGTGCGGTTCCTTGTTTAACTCAAATGTTTTAGTATTAATTATAATCGAGTAACATTGTATCATCTTTCTCTTCACAGTAGTGACTGATCCACCTGGTATGTTTACAATATTGAAATTGTAACTTATTGTGCACTGATTGTTGTATGGGAAGATCGAGTTAGCGAATAGCAATAGCAACAACAATAGCAACAAAACAACAACAACAAATCATAAGCAACAACAATAACAACAGTAATAACATCAGAAACAGTAATAACAACAACAGCAACAGTAATAACAACAACAGCAACAGTAATAACAACATAAGCAACAGTAATAACAACAACAGCAACAGTAATAACAACATCAGCAAGAGTAACAACAACATCAGGTTGAGGCCCTTGTATAGTGCGGTTCCTTGTTTAATTCAAATGTTTTAGTATTAAATATAATCGAGTAACATTGTATCATCTTTCTCTTCACAGTTGTGACTGATCCACCAGGTATGTTTACCATATTGAAATTGTAACTTATTGTGCACTGACTGTTGTATGGGAACATTGGCTTAGCGAATAGCAATAGCAACAACAATAGAAACAAAACAACAACAACAAAACATAAGCAACAACAATAACAACAATAATAACATCAGCAACAGTAATAACAATATCAGCAACAACAACAGCATTAGCAACAACAACATCAGTAATAACAACATCAGCAACAATATCAGTAACAACAACAGCAATAACAATATCACCAACATCAGTAACATCAGCAAAGCAATATCAGCAACAACATCAGCAACAACATCAGCAACAACAACAACAACAGCAGCAACAATATCAGCAACAATAACAACATCAGCAGCATCAGTAACAACATCAGCAATGACAACAATATCAGCAACAACATCAGTAACAACAACAATATCACCTGTGGAGAATATTTCGGTAGAACTTTACCCCTTCAGTTTCAAACATTGTTGTTAAAGTAAAAAATAGGCAGGCGTTCCTAACCCTCGAGTCGGGGGTAGGCCTGGAAACTAGTCACATGTAAGAGGAGAGCATGAGGAGAGGAATTAACATGGCAGACTAAAACCAATGTTTGGAGTTTGTTATTCGGTTTTATAGGGAAACGGATCTGTGAGAATTGTCGGAGCAAACGGAAAACTTAATCCCCGACATCAGCAACAACAACATCAGCAACAACAAGATTAGCATCAACATCAGCAACAAGAACAGTAGTAATACCGATAAAAATAGCAAAAACAACAGCAATAGCAACAGCAATTTCTCTCCGCCGCAATGTATTATTTTCTAATTTACGTGGGACAAAAAAGCGACGACGTTACAATATCTTTTTGTGTCGCGTGTAAAACCACTAATTTATAGCTTGATGAAAAATTATAAGATGTATTCTACTCAAAACAAAACAAGCAAACAAACGTTTTGGTTTCCTTGTGTTCACCCCTCTCAGTCATTTTTCCGTGATATAAGCTTTAATTTATGTTGTATGGTATTGGTAGAGAAAGAAATAACTGTAAATTCACTAAATCTGACAAAACGTTATTCCAAAAGATGACGTAAATGTTACATATTTATACATAATTCAGCCAATTTACTTCAAAATTAAACAACTTCAGAGCGTATTATTAATGTTTCATATCATTCATTCCCATTTTAGAGCCTCCCTCAGTTCCTACAGTACTTCAATGGGCCTTTTGCATTATATATTTAAAGACACTTGTACTAGATCGGTAGTGTTATTAGCAAAACCTGTTTGTAAATGGTATTTTCTACCTCCAATCGATTGTCGATCTTTCAAAAACAGCGTTTTTAAAGACAGCTTGTCATCCAGCATCCATGGCAACTTCTTTGCCATGTGGATTACGAGCTCAATTCATTCGTCAACGAAGTATTATATCATGACGTGACTGTATTATATCAGGACGTGACTGTATTATATCAGGACGTGATCGACTGTATTATATCAGCACGTGACTTTATTATATCAGCACGTGACTGTTTCTTGCAAAAGGCCTATTGAATCTGATCAATTACAACTTACTTTGGCTACTTCCATTCTATTTAACTCAAATATTTTAGTATTAATTATAATCGAGTAACATTTTATCATCTTTCTCTTCACAGTTGTAACTGAGCCACCAGGTATGTTTACCATATTGAAATTGTACACCGACTACTGTTTGGGAAAATTGACATTTCAAATTCAGAACAGTCAAGCAAGTAAGAAGTCATGTTAGAATACTAAATTGCTCAAGGCAAAATTAAGATAAGCAGAGATAAAATAAACAGCAGGAAGCTAGTTGCTCAGTTACGATTGTAGATATCGTTTGAGAACCGTTTACAAACTCTTTAGTGTATTTTTAGACTTTCAAGCTTTCAATTGGAATTTCGCGCGATGCCAAACGTCAGATCACTCAAGCGGAGCATCACATGTTGCAGAGCTTTGAATAGATGTTCACTCACAAATCGATGACAAAGACTGATTGACAACTGAAGGTGTCTTCAACCTGGTTGAGGCCCTTTTATAGTGCGGTACCTAGTTTAACTCAAATGTTTCAGTATTAATTATAATCGAGTAACATTGTATCATCTTTCTCTTCACAGTTGTGACTGATCCACCAGGTATGTTTACCATATTGAAATTGTAACTTATTGTGCACTGACTGTTGTATGGGAACATTGGCTTAGCGAATAGCAATAGCAACAACAAAACAACAACAGCAATAGCAACAGCAACATCAGCAACAACAAAAACATAAGGAACAACAACAACAACAATAGCAACAACATCAGCAAAACAATAATACCAACAACAGGAACAACATCAGTAACAATAATATCAGCAACAACAACATCAGCAAAAAACAACAATAATTATCAGAGGGCCTTTTATGGTGCGGTTCCTTGTTTAACTCAAAAATGTTTTAGTATTAATTATAATCCAGTAACATTGTATCATCTTTCTCTTCACAGTAGTGACTGATCCACCTGGTATGTTTACTATATTGAAATTGTAACTTATTGTGCACTGAATGTTGTATGGGAACATCGAGTTAGCGAATAGCAATAGCAACAACAATAGCAACAAATCAACAACAACAAATCATAAGCAACAACAATAACAACAGTAATAACATCAGCAACAGTAATATCAACAACAGCAACAGTAATAACAACATCAGCAACAGTAACAACAACATCAGGTTGAGGCCCTTTTATAGTGCGGTTCCTTGTTTAACTCAAATGTTTTAGTATTAATTATAATCGAGTAACATTGTATCATCTTTCTCTTCACAGTTGTGACTGATCCACCAGGTATGTTTACCATATTGAAATTGTAACTTATTGTGCACTGACTGTTGTATGGGAAGATCGAGTTAGCGAATAGCAATAGCAACAACAATAGCAACAAAAAAACAACAACAAATCATAAGCAATAACAATAACACCAGTAATAACATCAGCAACAGTAATAACAACAACAGCAACAGTAATAACAACAACAGCAACAGTAATAACAACATCAGCAACAGTAACAAGAACATCAGATTGATGCCCTTTTATAGTGCGGTTCCTTGTTTAACTCAAATGTTTTAGTATTAATCATAATCGAGTAACATTGTATCATCTTTCTCTTCACAGTTGTGACTGATCCACCAGGTATGTTTACCATATTGAAATTGTAACTTATTGTGCAGTGACTGTTGTATGGGAACATTGGCATAGCGAAGAACAACAGCAACAACAAAACAACAACAGCAATAGCAACAGCAACATCAGCAACAACAAAAACATAAGGAACAACAACAACAACAATAGCAACAACATCAGCAACAACAATAACAACAACAAGAGGAACAACATAAGTAACAATAACATCAGCAACAACAACATCAGCAAAAAACAACAATAATTATCAGACGGCATTTTATAGTGCGGTTCCTTGTTTAACTCAAATGTTTTAGTATTAATTATAATCGAGTAACATTGTGTCATCTTTCTCTTCACAGTAGTGACTGATCCACCTGGTATGTTTACTATATTGAAATTGTAACTTATTGTGCACTGAATGTTGTATGGGAACATCGAGTTAGCGAATAGCAATAGCAACAACAATAGCAACAAAACAACAACAACAAATCATAAGCAACAACAATAACAACAGTAATAACATCAGCAACAATAATAACAACAACAGCAACAGTAATAACAACAACAGCAACAGTAATAACAACATCAGCAACAGTAACAACAACAACAGCAACAGTAATAACAACATCAGCAACAGTAATAACAACATCAGGTTGAGGTCCTTTTATAGTGCGGTTCCTTGTTTAACTCAAATGTTTTAGTATTAATTATAATCGAGTAACATTGTATCATCTTTCTCTTCACAGTTGTGACTGATCCACCTGGTATGTTTACTATATTGAAATTGTAACTTATTGTGCACTGAATGTTGTATGGGAACATTGGCTTAGCGAATAGCAATAGCAACAACAATAGAAACAAAACAACAACAACAAAACATAAGCAACAACAATAACAACAATAATAACATCAGCAACAGTAATAACAATATCAGCAACAACAACAGCATTAGCAACAACAACATCAGTAATAACAACATCAGCAACAATATCAGTAACAACAACAGCAATAACAATATCACCAACATCAGTAACATCAGCAAAGCAATATCAGCAACAACATCAGCAACAACAACAACAACAGCAGCAACAATATCAGCAACAATAACAACATCAGCAGCATCAGTAACAACATCAGCAATGACAACAATATCAGCAACAACATCAGTAACAACAACAATATCACCTGTGGAGAATATTTCGGTAGAACTTTACCCCTTCAGTTTCAAACATTGTTGTTAAAGTAAAAAATAGGCAGGCGTTCCTAACCCTCGAGTCGGGGGTAGGCCTGGAAACTAGTCACATGTAAGAGGAGAGCATGAGGAGAGGAATTAACATGGCAGACTAAAACCAATGTTTGGAGTTTGTTATTCGGTTTTATAGGGAAACGGATCTGTGAGAATTGTCGGAGCAAACGGAAAACTTAATCCCCGACATCAGCAACAACAACATCAGCAACAACAAGATTAGCATCAACATCAGCAACAAGAACAGTAGTAATACCGATAAAAATAGCAAAAACAACAGCAATAGCAACAGCAATTTCTCTCCGCCGCAATGTATTATTTTCTAATTTACGTGGGACAAAAAAGCGACGACGTTACAATATCTTTTTGTGTCGCGTGTAAAACCACTAATTTATAGCTTGATGAAAAATTATAAGATGTATTCTACTCAAAACAAAACAAGCAAACAAACATTTTGGTTTCCTTGTGTTCACCCCTCTCAGTCATTTTTCCGTGATATAAGCTTTAATTTATGTTGTATGGTATTGGTAGAGAAAGAAATAACTGTAAATTCACTAAATCTGACAAAACGTTATTCCAAAAGATGACGTAAATGTTACATATTTATACATAATTCAGCCAATTTACTTCAAAATTAAACAACTTCAGAGCGTATTATTAATGTTTCATATCATTCATTCCCATTTTAGAGCCTCCCTCAGTTCCTACAGTACTTCAATGGGCCTTTTGCATTATATATTTAAAGACACTTGTACTAGATCGGTAGTGTTATTAGCAAAACCTGTTTGTAAATGGTATTTTCTACCTCCAATCGATTGTCGATCTTTCAAAAACAGCGTTTTTAAAGACAGCTTGTCATCCAGCATCCATGGCAACTTCTTTGCCATGTGGATTACGAGCTCAATTCATTCGTCAACGAAGTATTATATCATGACGTGACTGTATTATATCAGGACGTGACTGTATTATATCAGGACGTGATCGACTGTATTATATCAGCACGTGACTTTATTATATCAGCACGTGACTGTTTCTTGCAAAAGGCCTATTGAATCTGATCAATTACAACTTACTTTGGCTACTTCCATTCTATTTAACTCAAATATTTTAGTATTAATTATAATCGAGTAACATTTTATCATCTTTCTCTTCACAGTTGTAACTGAGCCACCAGGTATGTTTACCATATTGAAATTGTACACCGACTACTGTTTGGGAAAATTGACATTTCAAATTCAGAACAGTCAAGCAAGTAAGAAGTCATGTTAGAATACTAAATTGCTCAAGGCAAAATTAAGATAAGCAGAGATAAAATAAACAGCAGGAAGCTAGTTGCTCAGTTACGATTGTAGATATCGTTTGAGAACCGTTTACAAACTCTTTAGTGTATTTTTAGACTTTCAAGCTTTCAATTGGAATTTCGCGCGATGCCAAACGTCAGATCACTCAAGCGGAGCATCACATGTTGCAGAGCTTTGAATAGATGTTCACTCACAAATCGATGACAAAGACTGATTGACAACTGTAGGTGTCTTCAACCTGGTTGAGGCCCTTTTATAGTGCGGTACCTAGTTTAACTCAAATGTTTCAGTATTAATTATAATCGAGTAACATTGTATCATCTTTCTCTTCACAGTTGTGACTGATCCACCAGGTATGTTTACCATATTGAAATTGTAACTTATTGTGCACTGACTGTTGTATGGGAACATTGGCTTAGCGAATAGCAATAGCAACAACAAAACAACAACAGCAATAGCAACAGCAACATCAGCAACAACAAAAACATAAGGAACAACAACAACAACAATAGCAACAACATCAGCAAAACAATAATACCAACAACAGGAACAACATCAGTAACAATAATATCAGCAACAACAACATCAGCAAAAAACAACAATAATTATCAGAGGGCCTTTTATGGTGCGGTTCCTTGTTTAACTCAAATGTTTTAGTATTAATTATAATCCAGTAACATTGTATCATCTTTCTCTTCACAGTAGTGACTGATCCACCTGGTATGTTTACTATATTGAAATTGTAACTTATTGTGCACTGAATGTTGTATGGGAACATCGAGTTAGCGAATAGCAATAGCAACAACAATAGCAACAAATCAACAACAACAAATCATAAGCAACAACAATAACAACAGTAATAACATCAGCAACAGTAATATCAACAACAGCAACAGTAATAACAACATCAGCAACAGTAACAACAACATCAGGTTGAGGCCCTTTTATAGTGCGGTTCCTTGTTTAACTCAAATGTTTTAGTATTAATTATAATCGAGTAACATTGTATCATCTTTCTCTTCACAGTTGTGACTGATCCACCAGGTATGTTTACCATATTGAAATTGTAACTTATTGTGCACTGACTGTTGTATGGGAAGATCGAGTTAGCGAATAGCAATAGCAACAACAATAGCAACAAAAAAACAACAACAAATCATAAGCAATAACAATAACACCAGTAATAACATCAGCAACAGTAATAACAACAACACCAACAGTAATAACAACAACAGCAACAGTAATAACAACATCAGCAACAGTAACAAGAACATCAGGTTGATGCCCTTTTATAGTGCGGTTCCTTGTTTAACTCAAATGTTTTAGTATTAATCATAATCGAGTAACATTGTATCATCTTTCTCTTCACAGTTGTGACTGATCCACCAGGTATGTTTACCATATTGAAATTGTAACTTATTGTGCAGTGACTGTTGTATGGGAACATTGGCTTAGCGAAGAACAATAGCAACAACAAAACAACAACAGCAATAGCAACAGCAACATCAGCAACAACAAAAACATAAGGAACAACAACAACAACAATAGCAACAACATCAGCAACAACAATAACAACAACAAGAGGAACAACATAAGTAACAATAACATCAGCAACAACAACATCAGCAAAAAACAACAATAATTATCAGACGGCATTTTATAGTGCGGTTCCTTGTTTAACTCAAATGTTTTAGTATTAATTATAATCGAGTAACATTGTGTCATCTTTCTCTTCACAGTAGTGACTGATCCACCTGGTATGTTTACTATATTGAAATTGTAACTTATTGTGCACTGAATGTTGTATGGGAACATCGAGTTAGCGAATAGCAATAGCAACAACAATAGCAACAAAACAACAACAACAAATCATAAGCAACAACAATAACAACAGTAATAACATCAGCAACAATAATAACAACAACAGCAACAGTAATAACAACAACAGCAACAGTAATAACAACATCAGCAACAGTAACAACAACAACAGCAACAGTAATAACAACATCAGCAACAGTAATAACAACATCAGGTTGAGGTCCTTTTATAGTGCGGTTCCTTGTTTAACTCAAATGTTTTAGTATTAATTATAATCGAGTAACATTGTATCATCTTTCTCTTCACAGTTGTGACTGATCCACCTGGTATGTTTACTATATTGAAATTGTAACTTATTGTGCACTGAATGTTGTATGGGAACATTGGCTTAGCGAATAGCAATAGCAACAACAATAGAAACAAAACAACAACAACAAAACATAAGCAACAACAATAACAACAATAATAACATCAGCAACAGTAATAACAATATCAGCAACAACAACAGCATTAGCAACAACAACATCAGTAATAACAACATCAGCAACAATATCAGTAACAACAACAGCAATAACAATATCACCAACATCAGTAACATCAGCAAAGCAATATCAGCAACAACATCAGCAACAACAACAACAACAGCAGCAACAATATCAGCAACAATAACAACATCAGCAGCATCAGTAACAACATCAGCAATGACAACAATATCAGCAACAACATCAGTAACAACAACAATATCACCTGTGGAGAATATTTCGGTAGAACTTTACCCCTTCAGTTTCAAACATTGTTGTTAAAGTAAAAAATAGGCAGGCGTTCCTAACCCTCGAGTCGGGGGTAGGCCTGGAAACTAGTCACATGTAAGAGGAGAGCATGAGGAGAGGAATTAACATGGCAGACTAAAACCAATGTTTGGAGTTTGTTATTCGGTTTTATAGGGAAACGGATCTGTGAGAATTGTCGGAGCAAACGGAAAACTTAATCCCCGACATCAGCAACAACAACATCAGCAACAACAAGATTAGCATCAACATCAGCAACAAGAACAGTAGTAATACCGATAAAAATAGCAAAAACAACAGCAATAGCAACAGCAATTTGTCTCCGCCGCAATGTATTATTTTCTAATTTACGTGGGACAAAAAAGCGACGACGTTACAATATCTTTTTGTGTCGCGTGTAAAACCACTAATTTATAGCTTGATGAAAAATTATAAGATGTATTCTACTCAAAACAAAACAAGCAAACAAACATTTTGGTTTCCTTGTGTTCACCCCTCTCAGTCATTTTTCCGTGATATAAGCTTTAATTTATGTTGTATGGTATTGGTAGAGAAAGAAATAACTGTAAATTCACTAAATCTGACAAAACGTTATTCCAAAAGATGACGTAAATGTTACATATTTATACATAATTCAGCCAATTTACTTCAAAATTAAACAACTTCAGAGCGTATTATTAATGTTTCATATCATTCATTCCCATTTTAGAGCCTCCCTCAGTTCCTACAGTACTTCAATGGGCCTTTTGCATTATATATTTAAAGACACTTGTACTAGATCGGTAGTGTTATTAGCAAAACCTGTTTGTAAATGGTATTTTCTACCTCCAATCGATTGTCGATCTTTCAAAAACAGCGTTTTTAAAGACAGCTTGTCATCCAGCATCCATGGCAACTTCTTTGCCATGTGGATTACGAGCTCAATTCATTCGTCAACGAAGTATTATATCATGACGTGACTGTATTATATCAGGACGTGACTGTATTATATCAGGACGTGATCGACTGTATTATATCAGCACGTGACTTTATTATATCAGCACGTGACTGTTTCTTGCAAAAGGCCTATTGAATCTGATCAATTACAACTTACTTTGGCTACTTCCATTCTATTTAACTCAAATATTTTAGTATTAATTATAATCGAGTAACATTTTATCATCTTTCTCTTCACAGTTGTAACTGAGCCACCAGGTATGTTTACCATATTGAAATTGTACACCGACTACTGTTTGGGAAAATTGACATTTCAAATTCAGAACAGTCAAGCAAGTAAGAAGTCATGTTAGAATACTAAATTGCTCAAGGCAAAATTAAGATAAGCAGAGATAAAATAAACAGCAGGAAGCTAGTTGCTCAGTTACGATTGTAGATATCGTTTGAGAACCGTTTACAAACTCTTTAGTGTATTTTTAGACTTTCAAGCTTTCAATTGGAATTTCGCGCGATGCCAAACGTCAGATCACTCAAGCGGAGCATCACATGTTGCAGAGCTTTGAATAGATGTTCACTCACAAATCGATGACAAAGACTGATTGACAACTGTAGGTGTCTTCAACCTGGTTGAGGCCCTTTTATAGTGCGGTACCTAGTTTAACTCAAATGTTTCAGTATTAATTATAATCGAGTAACATTGTATCATCTTTCTCTTCACAGTTGTGACTGATCCACCAGGTATGTTTACCATATTGAAATTGTAACTTATTGTGCACTGACTGTTGTATGGGAACATTGGCTTAGCGAATAGCAATAGCAACAACAAAACAACAACAGCAATAGCAACAGCAACATCAGCAACAACAAAAACATAAGGAACAACAACAACAACAATAGCAACAACATCAGCAAAACAATAATACCAACAACAGGAACAACATCAGTAACAATAATATCAGCAACAACAACATCAGCAAAAAACAACAATAATTATCAGAGGGCCTTTTATGGTGCGGTTCCTTGTTTAACTCAAATGTTTTAGTATTAATTATAATCGAGTAACATTGTATCATCTTTCTCTTCACAGTAGTGACTGATCCACCTGGTATGTTTACTATATTGAAATTGTAACTTATTGTGCACTGAATGTTGTATGGGAACATCGAGTTAGCGAATAGCAATAGCAACAACAATAGCAACAAATCAACAACAACAAATCATAAGCAACAACATTAACAACAGTAATAACATCAGCAACAATAATAACAACAACAGCAACAGTAATAACAACATCAGCAACAGTAACAACAACATCAGGTTGAGGCCCTTTTATAGTGCGGTTCCTTGTTTAACTCAAATGTTTTAGTATTAATTATGATCGAGTAACATTGTATCATCTTTCTCTTCACAGTTGTGACTGATCCACCAGGTATGTTTACCATATTGAAATTGTAACTTATTGTGCACTGACTGTTGTATGGGAAGAACGAGTTAGCGAATAGCAATAGCAACAACAATAGCAACAAAACAACAACAACAAATCATAAGCAACAACAATAACACCAGTAATAACATCAGCAACAGTAATAACAACAACAGCAACAGTAATACCAACAACAGCAACAGTAATAACAACATCAGCAACAGTAACAAGAACATCAGGTTGATGCCCTTTTATAGTGCGGTTCCTTGTTTAACTCAAATGTTTTAGTATTAATCATAATCGAGTAACATTGTATCATCTTTCTCTTCACAGTTGTGACTGATCCACCAGGTATGTTTACCATATTGAAATTGTAACTTATTGTGCAGTGACTGTTGTATGGGAACATTGGCTTAGCGAAGAACAATAGCAACAACAAAACAACAACAGCAATAGCAACAGCAACATCAGCAGCAACAAAAACATAAGGAACAACAACAACAACAATAGCAACAACATCAGCAACAACAATAACAACAACAAGAGGAACAACATAAGTAACAATAACATCAGCAACAACAACATCAGCAAAAAACAACAATAATTATCAGAGGGCATTTTATAGTGCGGTTCCTTGTTTAACTCAAATGTTTTAGTATTAATTATAATCGAGTAACATTGTATCATCTTTCTCTTCACAGTTGTGACTGATCCACCAGGTATGTTTACCATATTGAAATTGTAACTTATTGTGCACTGACTGTTGTATGGGAACATTGGCTTAGCGAATAGCAATAGCAAAAACAAAACAACAACAGCAATAGCAACAGCAACATCAGCAACAACAAAAACATAAAGAACAACAACAACAACAATAGCAACAACATCAGCAACAACAATAACAACAACAACAGGAACAACATCAGTAACAATAACATCAGCAACAACAACATCAGCAAAAAACAACAATTGTTATCGGAGGGCCTTTTATAGTGCGGTTCCTTGTTTAACTCAAATGTTTTAGTATTAATTATAATCGAGTAACATTGTATCATCTTTCTCTTCACAGTAGTGACTGATCCACCTGGTATGTTTACAATATTGAAATTGTAACTTATTGTGCACTGATTGTTGTATGGGAAGATCGAGTTAGCGAATAGCAATAGCAACAACAATAGCAACAAAACAACAACAACAAATCATAAGCAACAACAATAACAACAGTAATAACATCAGCAACAGTAATACCAACAACAGCAACAGTAATAACAACAACAGCAACAGTAATAACAACATCAGCAACAGTAACAACAACAACAGCAACAGTAACAACAACATCAGGTTGAGGCCCTTTTATAGTGCGGTTCCTTGTTTAACTCAAATGTTTTAGTATTAATTATAATCGAGTAACATTGTATCATCTTTCTCTTCACAGTTGTGACTGATCCACCAGGTATGTTTACCATATTGAAATTGTAACTTATTGTGCACTGACTGTTGTATGGGAAGATCGAGTTAGCGAATAGCAATAGCAACAACAATAGCAACAAAAAAACAACAACAAATCATAAGCAATAACAATAACACCAGTAATAACATCAGCAACAGTAATAACAACAACACCAACAGTAATAACAACAACAGCAACAGTAATAACAACATCAGCAACAGTAACAAGAACATCAGGTTGATGCCCTTTTATAGTGCGGTTCCTTGTTTAACTCAAATGTTTTAGTATTAATCATAATCGAGTAACATTGTATCATCTTTCTCTTCACAGTTGTGACTGATCCACCAGGTATGTTTACCATATTGAAATTGTAACTTATTGTGCAGTGACTGTTGTATGGGAACATTGGCTTAGCGAAGAACAATAGCAACAACAAAACAACAACAGCAATAGCAACAGCAACATCAGCAACAACAAAAACATAAGGAACAACAACAACAACAATAGCAACAACATCAGCAACAACAATAACAACAACAAGAGGAACAACATAAGTAACAATAACATCAGCAACAACAACATCAGCAAAAAACAACAATAATTATCAGACGGCATTTTATAGTGCGGTTCCTTGTTTAACTCAAATGTTTTAGTATTAATTATAATCGAGTAACATTGTGTCATCTTTCTCTTCACAGTAGTGACTGATCCACCTGGTATGTTTACTATATTGAAATTGTAACTTATTGTGCACTGAATGTTGTATGGGAACATCGAGTTAGCGAATAGCAATAGCAACAACAATAGCAACAAAACAACAACAACAAATCATAAGCAACAACAATAACAACAGTAATAACATCAGCAACAATAATAACAACAACAGCAACAGTAATAACAACAACAGCAACAGTAATAACAACATCAGCAACAGTAACAACAACAACAGCAACAGTAATAACAACATCAGCAACAGTAATAACAACATCAGGTTGAGGTCCTTTTATAGTGCGGTTCCTTGTTTAACTCAAATGTTTTAGTATTAATTATAATCGAGTAACATTGTATCATCTTTCTCTTCACAGTTGTGACTGATCCACCTGGTATGTTTACTATATTGAAATTGTAACTTATTGTGCACTGAATGTTGTATGGGAACATTGGCTTAGCGAATAGCAATAGCAACAACAATAGAAACAAAACAACAACAACAAAACATAAGCAACAACAATAACAACAATAATAACATCAGCAACAGTAATAACAATATCAGCAACAACAACAGCATTAGCAACAACAACATCAGTAATAACAACATCAGCAACAATATCAGTAACAACAACAGCAATAACAATATCACCAACATCAGTAACATCAGCAAAGCAATATCAGCAACAACATCAGCAACAACAACAACAACAGCAGCAACAATATCAGCAACAATAACAACATCAGCAGCATCAGTAACAACATCAGCAATGACAACAATATCAGCAACAACATCAGTAACAACAACAATATCACCTGTGGAGAATATTTCGGTAGAACTTTACCCCTTCAGTTTCAAACATTGTTGTTAAAGTAAAAAATAGGCAGGCGTTCCTAACCCTCGAGTCGGGGGTAGGCCTGGAAACTAGTCACATGTAAGAGGAGAGCATGAGGAGAGGAATTAACATGGCAGACTAAAACCAATGTTTGGAGTTTGTTATTCGGTTTTATAGGGAAACGGATCTGTGAGAATTGTCGGAGCAAACGGAAAACTTAATCCCCGACATCAGCAACAACAACATCAGCAACAACAAGATTAGCATCAACATCAGCAACAAGAACAGTAGTAATACCGATAAAAATAGCAAAAACAACAGCAATAGCAACAGCAATTTGTCTCCGCCGCAATGTATTATTTTCTAATTTACGTGGGACAAAAAAGCGACGACGTTACAATATCTTTTTGTGTCGCGTGTAAAACCACTAATTTATAGCTTGATGAAAAATTATAAGATGTATTCTACTCAAAACAAAACAAGCAAACAAACATTTTGGTTTCCTTGTGTTCACCCCTCTCAGTCATTTTTCCGTGATATAAGCTTTAATTTATGTTGTATGGTATTGGTAGAGAAAGAAATAACTGTAAATTCACTAAATCTGACAAAACGTTATTCCAAAAGATGACGTAAATGTTACATATTTATACATAATTCAGCCAATTTACTTCAAAATTAAACAACTTCAGAGCGTATTATTAATGTTTCATATCATTCATTCCCATTTTAGAGCCTCCCTCAGTTCCTACAGTACTTCAATGGGCCTTTTGCATTATATATTTAAAGACACTTGTACTAGATCGGTAGTGTTATTAGCAAAACCTGTTTGTAAATGGTATTTTCTACCTCCAATCGATTGTCGATCTTTCAAAAACAGCGTTTTTAAAGACAGCTTGTCATCCAGCATCCATGGCAACTTCTTTGCCATGTGGATTACGAGCTCAATTCATTCGTCAACGAAGTATTATATCATGACGTGACTGTATTATATCAGGACGTGACTGTATTATATCAGGACGTGATCGACTGTATTATATCAGCACGTGACTTTATTATATCAGCACGTGACTGTTTCTTGCAAAAGGCCTATTGAATCTGATCAATTACAACTTACTTTGGCTACTTCCATTCTATTTAACTCAAATATTTTAGTATTAATTATAATCGAGTAACATTTTATCATCTTTCTCTTCACAGTTGTAACTGAGCCACCAGGTATGTTTACCATATTGAAATTGTACACCGACTACTGTTTGGGAAAATTGACATTTCAAATTCAGAACAGTCAAGCAAGTAAGAAGTCATGTTAGAATACTAAATTGCTCAAGGCAAAATTAAGATAAGCAGAGATAAAATAAACAGCAGGAAGCTAGTTGCTCAGTTACGATTGTAGATATCGTTTGAGAACCGTTTACAAACTCTTTAGTGTATTTTTAGACTTTCAAGCTTTCAATTGGAATTTCGCGCGATGCCAAACGTCAGATCACTCAAGCGGAGCATCACATGTTGCAGAGCTTTGAATAGATGTTCACTCACAAATCGATGACAAAGACTGATTGACAACTGTAGGTGTCTTCAACCTGGTTGAGGCCCTTTTATAGTGCGGTACCTAGTTTAACTCAAATGTTTCAGTATTAATTATAATCGAGTAACATTGTATCATCTTTCTCTTCACAGTTGTGACTGATCCACCAGGTATGTTTACCATATTGAAATTGTAACTTATTGTGCACTGACTGTTGTATGGGAACATTGGCTTAGCGAATAGCAATAGCAACAACAAAACAACAACAGCAATAGCAACAGCAACATCAGCAACAACAAAAACATAAGGAACAACAACAACAACAATAGCAACAACATCAGCAAAACAATAATACCAACAACAGGAACAACATCAGTAACAATAATATCAGCAACAACAACATCAGCAAAAAACAACAATAATTATCAGAGGGCCTTTTATGGTGCGGTTCCTTGTTTAACTCAAATGTTTTAGTATTAATTATAATCGAGTAACATTGTATCATCTTTCTCTTCACAGTAGTGACTGATCCACCTGGTATGTTTACTATATTGAAATTGTAACTTATTGTGCACTGAATGTTGTATGGGAACATCGAGTTAGCGAATAGCAATAGCAACAACAATAGCAACAAATCAACAACAACAAATCATAAGCAACAACATTAACAACAGTAATAACATCAGCAACAATAATAACAACAACAGCAACAGTAATAACAACATCAGCAACAGTAACAACAACATCAGGTTGAGGCCCTTTTATAGTGCGGTTCCTTGTTTAACTCAAATGTTTTAGTATTAATTATGATCGAGTAACATTGTATCATCTTTCTCTTCACAGTTGTGACTGATCCACCAGGTATGTTTACCATATTGAAATTGTAACTTATTGTGCACTGACTGTTGTATGGGAAGAACGAGTTAGCGAATAGCAATAGCAACAACAATAGCAACAAAACAACAACAACAAATCATAAGCAACAACAATAACACCAGTAATAACATCAGCAACAGTAATAACAACAACAGCAACAGTAATACCAACAACAGCAACAGTAATAACAACATCAGCAACAGTAACAAGAACATCAGGTTGATGCCCTTTTATAGTGCGGTTCCTTGTTTAACTCAAATGTTTTAGTATTAATCATAATCGAGTAACATTGTATCATCTTTCTCTTCACAGTTGTGACTGATCCACCAGGTATGTTTACCATATTGAAATTGTAACTTATTGTGCAGTGACTGTTGTATGGGAACATTGGCTTAGCGAAGAACAATAGCAACAACAAAACAACAACAGCAATAGCAACAGCAACATCAGCAGCAACAAAAACATAAGGAACAACAACAACAACAATAGCAACAACATCAGCAACAACAATAACAACAACAAGAGGAACAACATAAGTAACAATAACATCAGCAACAACAACATCAGCAAAAAACAACAATAATTATCAGAGGGCATTTTATAGTGCGGTTCCTTGTTTAACTCAAATGTTTTAGTATTAATTATAATCGAGTAACATTGTATCATCTTTCTCTTCACAGTTGTGACTGATCCACCAGGTATGTTTACCATATTGAAATTGTAACTTATTGTGCACTGACTGTTGTATGGGAACATTGGCTTAGCGAATAGCAATAGCAAAAACAAAACAACAACAGCAATAGCAACAGCAACATCAGCAACAACAAAAACATAAAGAACAACAACAACAACAATAGCAACAACATCAGCAACAACAATAACAACAACAACAGGAACAACATCAGTAACAATAACATCAGCAACAACAACATCAGCAAAAAACAACAATTGTTATCGGAGGGCCTTTTATAGTGCGGTTCCTTGTTTAACTCAAATGTTTTAGTATTAATTATAATCGAGTAACATTGTATCATCTTTCTCTTCACAGTAGTGACTGATCCACCTGGTATGTTTACAATATTGAAATTGTAACTTATTGTGCACTGATTGTTGTATGGGAAGATCGAGTTAGCGAATAGCAATAGCAACAACAATAGCAACAAAACAACAACAACAAATCATAAGCAACAACAATAACAACAGTAATAACATCAGCAACAGTAATACCAACAACAGCAACAGTAATAACAACAACAGCAACAGTAATAACAACATCAGCAACAGTAACAACAACAACAGCAACAGTAATAACAACATCAGCAACAGTAATAACAACATCAGGTTGAGGTCCTTTTATAGTGCGGTTCCTTGTTTAACTCAAATGTTTTAGTATTAATTATAATCGAGTAACATTGTATCATCTTTCTCTTCACAGTTGTGACTGATCCACCTGGTATGTTTACTATATTGAAATTGTAACTTATTGTGCACTGAATGTTGTATGGGAACATCGAGTTAGCGAATAGCAATAGCAACAACAATAGCAACAAATCAACAACAACAAATCATAAGCAACAACAATAACAACAGTAATAACATCAGAAACAGTAATAACAACAACAGCAACAGTAATAACAACAACAGCAACAGTAATAACAACATAAGCAACAGTAATAACAACAACAGCAACAGTAATAACAACATCAGCAAGAGTAACAACAACATCAGGTTGAGGCCCTTGTATAGTGCGGTTCCTTGTTTAATTCAAATGTTTTAGTATTAAATATAATCGAGTAACATTGTATCATCTTTCTCTTCACAGTTGTGACTGATCCACCAGGTATGTTTACCATATTGAAATTGTAACTTATTGTGCACTGACTGTTGTATGGGAACATTGGCTTAGCGAATAGCAATAGCAACAACAATAGAAACAAAACAACAACAACAAAACATAAGCAACAACAATAACAACAATAATAACATCAGCAACAGTAATAACAATATCAGCAACAACAACAGCATTAGCAACAACAACATCAGTAATAACAACATCAGCAACAATATCAGTAACAACAACAGCAATAACAATATCACCAACATCAGTAACATCAGCAAAGCAATATCAGCAACAACATCAGCAACAACAACAAAAACAGCAGCAACAATATCAGCAACGATAACAACATCAGCAGCATCAGTAACAACATCAGCAATGACAACAATATCAGCAACAACATCAGTAACAACAACAATATCACCTGTGGAGAATATTTCGGTAGAACTTTACCCCTTCAGTTTCAAACATTGTTGTTAAAGTAAAAAATAGGCAGGCGTTCCTAACCCTCGAGTCGGGGGTAGGCCTGGAAACTAGTCACATGTAAGAGGAGAGCATGAGGAGAGGAATTAACATGGCAGACTAAAACCAATGTTTGGAGTTTGTTATTCGGTTTTATAGGGAAACGGATCTGTGAGAATTGTCGGAGCAAACGGAAAACTTAATCCCCGACATCAGCAACAACAACATCAGCAACAACAAGATTAGCATCAACATCAGCAACAAGAACAGTAGTAATACCGATAAAAATAGCAAAAACAACAGCAATAGCAACAGCAATTTCTCTCCGCCGCAATGTATTATTTTCTAATTTACGTGGGACAAAAAAGCGACGACGTTACAATATCTTTTTGTGTCGCGTGTAAAACCACTAATTTATAGCTTGATGAAAAATTATAAGATGTATTCTACTCAAAACAAAACAAGCAAACAAACATTTTGGTTTCCTTGTGTTCACCCCTCTCAGTCATTTTTCCGTGATATAAGCTTTAATTTATGTTGTATGGTATTGGTAGAGAAAGAAATAACTGTAAATTCACTAAATCTGACAAAACGTTATTCCAAAAGATGACGTAAATGTTACATATTTATACATAATTCAGCCAATTTACTTCAAAATTAAACAACTTCAGAGCGTATTATTAATGTTTCATATCATTCATTCCCATTTTAGAGCCTCCCTCAGTTCCTACAGTACTTCAATGGGCCTTTTGCATTATATATTTAAAGACACTTGTACTAGATCGGTAGTGTTATTAGCAAAACCTGTTTGTAAATGGTATTTTCTACCTCCAATCGATTGTCGATCTTTCAAAAACAGCGTTTTTAAAGACAGCTTGTCATCCAGCATCCATGGCAACTTCTTTGCCATGTGGATTACGAGCTCAATTCATTCGTCAACGAAGTATTATATCATGACGTGACTGTATTATATCAGGACGTGACTGTATTATATCAGGACGTGATCGACTGTATTATATCAGCACGTGACTTTATTATATCAGCACGTGACTGTTTCTTGCAAAAGGCCTATTGAATCTGATCAATTACAACTTACTTTGGCTACTTCCATTCTATTTAACTCAAATATTTTAGTATTAATTATAATCGAGTAACATTTTATCATCTTTCTCTTCACAGTTGTAACTGAGCCACCAGGTATGTTTACCATATTGAAATTGTACATCGACTACTGTTTGGGAAAATTGACATTTCAAATTCAGAACAGTCAAGCAAGTAAGAAGTCATGTTAGAATACTAAATTGCTCAAGGCAAAATTAAGATAAGCAGAGATAAAATAAACAGCAGGAAGCTAGTTGCTCAGTTACGATTGTAGATATCGTTTGAGAACCGTTTACAAACTCTTTAGTGTATTTTTAGACTTTCAAGCTTTCAATTGGAATTTCGCGCGATGCCAAACGTCAGATCACTCAAGCGGAGCATCACATGTTGCAGAGCTTTGAATAGATGTTCACTCACAAATCGATGACAAAGACTGATTGACAACTGAAGGTGTCTTCAACCTGGTTGAGGCCCTTTTATAGTGCGGTACCTAGTTTAACTCAAATGTTTTAGTATTAATTATAATCGAGTAACATTGTATCATCTTTCTCTTCACAGTTGTGACTGATCCACATGGTATGTTTACTATATTGAAATTGTAACTTATTGTGCACTGACTGTTGTATGGGAAGATCGAGTTAGCGAATAGCAATAGCAACAACGATAGCAACAAAACAACAACAACAAATCATAAGCAACAACAATAACAACAGTAATAACATCAGCAACAGTAATAACAACAACAGCAACAGTAATAACAACATCAGCAACAGTAACAACAACATCAGGTTGAGGCCCTTTTATAGTGCGGTTCCTTGTTTAACTCAAATGTTTGAGTATTAATTATAATCGAGTAACATTGTATCATCTTTCTCTTCACAGTTGTGACTGATCCACCAGGTATGTTTACCATATTGAAATTGTAACTTATTGTGCACTGACTGTTGTATGGGAAGAACGAGTTAGCGAATATCAATAGCAACAACAATAGCAACAAAACAACAACAACAAATCATAAGCAACAACAATAACACCAGTAATAACATCAGCAACAGTAATAACAACAACAGCAACAGTAATAACAACAACAGCAACAGTAATAACAACATAAGCAACAGTAATAACAACAACAGCAACAGTAATAACAACATCAGCAAGAGTAACAACAACATCAGGTTGAGGCCCTTGTATAGTGCGGTTCCTTGTTTAATTCAAATGTTTTAGTATTAAATATAATCGAGTAACATTGTATCATCTTTCTCTTCACAGTTGTGACTGATCCACCAGGTATGTTTACCATATTGAAATTGTAACTTATTGTGCACTGACTGTTGTATGGGAACATTGGCTTAGCGAATAGCAATAGCAACAACAATAGAAACAAAACAACAACAACAAAACATAAGCAACAACAATAACAACAATAATAACATCAGCAACAGTAATAACAATATCAGCAACAACAACAGCATTAGCAACAACAACATCAGTAATAACAACATCAGCAACAATATCAGTAACAACAACAGCAATAACAATATCACCAACATCAGTAACATCAGCAAAGCAATATCAGCAACAACATCAGCAACAACAACAACAACAGCAGCAACAATATCAGCAACAATAACAACATCAGCAGCATCAGTAACAACATCAGCAATGACAACAATATCAGCAACAACATCAGTAACAACAACAATATCACCTGTGGAGAATATTTCGGTAGAACTTTACCCCTTCAGTTTCAAACATTGTTGTTAAAGTAAAAAATAGGCAGGCGTTCCTAACCCTCGAGTCGGGGGTAGGCCTGGAAACTAGTCACATGTAAGAGGAGAGCATGAGGAGAGGAATTAACATGGCAGACTAAAACCAATGTTTGGAGTTTGTTATTCGGTTTTATAGGGAAACGGATCTGTGAGAATTGTCGGAGCAAACGGAAAACTTAATCCCCGACATCAGCAACAACAACATCAGCAACAACAAGATTAGCATCAACATCAGCAACAAGAACAGTAGTAATACCGATAAAAATAGCAAAAACAACAGCAATAGCAACAGCAATTTCTCTCCGCCGCAATGTATTATTTTCTAATTTACGTGGGACAAAAAAGCGACGACGTTACAATATCTTTTTGTGTCGCGTGTAAAACCACTAATTTATAGCTTGATGAAAAATTATAAGATGTATTCTACTCAAAACAAAACAAGCAAACAAACATTTTGGTTTCCTTGTGTTCACCCCTCTCAGTCATTTTTCCGTGATATAAGCTTTAATTTATGTTGTATGGTATTGGTAGAGAAAGAAATAACTGTAAATTCACTAAATCTGACAAAACGTTATTCCAAAAGATGACGTAAATGTTACATATTTATACATAATTCAGCCAATTTACTTCAAAATTAAACAACTTCAGAGCGTATTATTAATGTTTCATATCATTCATTCCCATTTTAGAGCCTCCCTCAGTTCCTACAGTACTTCAATGGGCCTTTTGCATTATATATTTAAAGACACTTGTACTAGATCGGTAGTAGTATAGTCGGCGTCAAAATGATACCCGTTTTTCTTGCACAAGAAAACTCAAAAAGTGAATTCAGAAATTCATTTTTGAGTTTTCTTGTGCAAGAAAAAGGGTATCAGTTTTGACGCCGACTATACTACTAGGGGTAACTAAGGGTCATTCAAAGTGTCACTAGACATTCTTGTACATAAAATCCAACTTGATAATCCTATTAGAGATATGATTACATATAGTTATATCGACATCGATTGCTTGTACATAAAATCCAACTTGATAATCCTATTAGAGATATAATTACATATAGTTATATCGCTGCAACAGCCTTACACCTAAAAATCCAAACTCGAGTACCTGTTAAAGCTATCGTAATATATAGTTGTATCGAAGGGAGAATGGTGAGACCACGTAGCGAACCACTTCCAAGGAGTCTAGCTCGAGAGGCAGGTGCTATTCTCGATGAGAGAGATGGAATGCTTGAGGGGATGGAGATAGGTCGCCGTACTATCCGATGGCGCTTCTTCCAAGGTGTGGCAGGAGATTTGACCCCTAGGATCATGGAAAAGTTAGTTGCAAAGGTAACCACCAGCTTCTATCTGCGCTACAGCTACACCTATCGCATTCGCAATGTCAATGACGGACGCGTGATTCTATTCTCCAAGACTGTCCCAGGCTCTCCATGGGTGAACATCCTAGAAGATGGAGAAGAGTGGATCAATAGCAAGGAGACAGCTCGATTGAATCCCGACAACATCACTCGACCAAATACCCAATGGGCCTTTGTGCGTTGGATCTACGTAGATGTAAAAGTTGTGATCGATCGTCAGCTTCTGTTGGGAACAGGTCCACTGCCCCAATGGCTTCGCCAGAAAAAAGGAATGTTTGCCCTCGATCGATATGGTGACAACCTATGTCTGTGGCGCTGCCTTGCCGTACACAAAGGAGCCCGTGCAGACAAGTGCAACACCTCAGCTCGAAAACTTGCCCAGGACTTCTATCGCCTGACAGCACCCACACAAGACGTTCCCAAAACTTCCTTAGACCAGCTGGAGGAAGTCGAGTTGCACTTCGGGATTGGCATTCGGGTGTACGAACCCACGGAGGATGGCGCTTGGCATCTGACGCGACATGCAGCTCACTACAAGCATACGATGACGATTGGGATATACGAAGGACATGCCTTCTACATCAAGAACATCAACAAGCTAGGGCACATCTACGTATGTAATGACTGTAAGCAACGGTTCACGAAAGCCTCAGACCTTCACCGCCATGCAGATCGTTGCAGGAGTGGCGAAACGAAGATTGTTTGCCCCGGAAAAGTAATCACAGTACCCCAGGCGGCATACGAAAAAGCCTTCTGGCCAGAGAGCACAGCCAGCAAAGTCGCTCTATGCTGGTTGGAACGTGAAACCAAAAGGATTGGACAACACATTCATCATGCAGCTTGCGGGCATGGTGGAGAGCATTGGATAGAAGGAGCGCCGGTCGACGGCTACGAACCTATTTCGAAAACCATCTTTCAATTTCATGGATGCTATTTCCATGGCTGCCCGAAATGCTTCCCTAGGGAAAGGAGGCTCTATCTCAAGACCTGTGAAAGAACGGCAAAGCTACAAGGAGCTGGTTATACAGTAGTGGAAGCTTGGGGCTGCTCCACAAAGAAGAAAAACAAACCGGTCCCCACACCAACACAAACTGTCTACCCACACTTCATAGTTTACGATTTCGAAGCCTATCTCGACACGACAAAAGGAAGACAACCAACAGACCACCTGACCATCGAAAACGTTCACGTTCCCATATCAGTATCAATTGCCGACACGTACAATCGAAAGCCAACCCACATTTGTCGACGCAATCCAAAAGAACTCATCGAAGCCTTCGTCGAAGAACTCCAGCTAAGAGCGAAAGTGATCCAAGAAGTCATTGCAGAACAGTTCTGCCCCAAGACACCTGAATTCTCTTTTGACACCCTACCAAAGAAACAACAAGCGAAGATCGACGAATGGATCCGCCAAGTTCCAGTAGTGGGATTCAACTCTGGCAGGTACGATCTCAATCTGATCAGGGAGCACTTCGTAGGAATCATTGCCGACACCTGTTCAAAGATCCTGGTAGCAAAGAAAGCCAATTCCACTATGTTCCTATTGACCCCAGATTTCCGTTTCCTTGATGTGATCAACTACCTTGGACCTGGAACTTCTTATGAACGTTGGGTCGCTGCCTATGGCTGTGAGTTGCAAAAGAGTTTCTTCCCATATGAGTGGTTCGATTCTCCAGACAAGTTGGATCACATTGGATTACCAGACTATCCAGAGTGGGGTTCGAAGTTGAAAAGAGAACATCTACTATCTATGTCAGAGTTCGAAGACTGTGAGTGCACCTTTCTCGACAAAGGAATGGAAACCTTTGCAGACTGGCTACGATACTACAACAACCTAGATGTAGTTCCATTCTTAGAGGCACTTGAAAAGATGCGAGATTTCTATCACGAGAAAGGAGTAGACATGCTGAAAGATGCAGTGTCCATTCCAGGAGTCTCACTACAGTTCCTGCTTCGAGGTAGTGTAGAAAGGGGAGCTGAGCTGTACGCTCCAAGTAAGGAAGCCTACCGCATGCTGAAAGACGCTGTCGTGGGAGGTCCAAGCATAGCGTTCACCAGACTCCACGAAGCGGGAAAAACTAAGATTCGTAGTCATCAGGGAGGAACTAAGACTTGTCGTAAGATTCTTGGATACGATGCCAACGCCCTATATCTTTCTACCATGGAATTCGAAATGCCTTGTGGAAAAGAAAAGGTTGTGCACTACGACGATCCAGGTCCAGCCACCGAAGGATTCATTGAATGTCTACTTGGTGGAACGTGGTTTGGATATGCAGAAGTAGACATCGAGATACCAAAGAAATTGTGGAAGGAATTTGAGGAGATGCCACCCTTCTTCTACAACAAGAAAATCCCCAAAGAAGCAATCCCTCCAGAAATGTTGGCCTACCTCACAAAGACAGGTAGAAAGCTCAGCGAGGAAAAGAAGCTAGTTGGGAGTCTCTCTGGAAAGAAGTTGCTACTCTATGCTCCTCTTCTACTTTGGTATGTAGATCATGGCGCAGTGATCACTGCTGTCTACCGCACGATAGACTACGAACCCAAAGAAATCTTCGGATGGTTCGTGGACCAAGTCACTGAGGCACGTCGTATGGGAGATGAAGACAAAAGTAAAGCTTTGCTGGCAGATATATTCAAGCTACTAGGAAACAGCGCCTATGGAAAGTTGCTCGAAGACTTGGGACGCCAAACTAATGTCGCCTATACCAAGGATGAGAAAGTTGTGGACAAAGCATTGCGAAGTGTTTGGTTCGAAGATCTGGAAGAGGTTGGTGAGGCATACGAACTCGAGAGTAGAAAGGCCCAGATCCGAATCAAACGCCCTTTCCAAGTAGGTATCGCTGTGTACCAGCTTGCAAAACTGCGTATGTTCGAGTTCTACTACGACTTCCTCGATAAGTACATCGACCGAGATGATTTCGAATACATCCAGATGGACACGGACAGTGCGTACATTGCCATCTCGGGAAATAGCCTCGATGAGGTTGTAAGACCGGAACTACGTGAGGATTTCGAAGCCAATAGGAAGGAATGGCTAGCTTGGGACAAGTGGAGCAGTCGTACGCCAGGACTCTTCAAACTCGAATTCGAAGGACAGCGCGCCATTGCCCTATGCTCGAAAGCCTACTACGTCGATACGGGTGGCAGCAAGAAGTATTCCGCTAAAGGTATGTCTAGGCGTCACAATGACATTTCGTGGGATCGATTCAAAGCAGCCCTCCAGGGTAGTATCGACATGGCGGAAAACCGAGGCTTCCGACTATTGCCAGAAGGTGTGGTAACCTACGACCAATGGAAGCTTGGGCTATCGGCTTACTACGACAAAAGACGCGTTCTTCCCGATGGAATCCACACCGAGCCAATAGAGTACGCTGTTTAGCGTCTAGGTACAAACAGAATTCCTTTTGGTGGTAGTTCTGTATCCCTAGGAACGACTTGTAGCTCTTCACGAACGAATCCACGTTTGGGTGCGTCCTTCTCCTTTGCAAGGTAGTAAAGCACAGGCTGTCCCGAAGATACTACACTTCGCGAAATGGTGTATATCTGCAAACTCCACACAGGATCAGTAGCTCTACGTTTTTCACCTCCTTCCAATTCTCCTGGTGCATAAAGATATCGAACTAGAACGTCGAATGGTAGACGCTCTTCTCTCAATCCAACGGTTCGCGAATACGTAGGAGTCTTCAGATCTACTTGTTGCGCCACTACAGAATTCGAAGGCTCTTTACCAGTCAACCGAGTCACCTCACTGTTCATGGCTTTGATAACCATTGGTAAACGAATTACCCATTCTCTACTACGCTCATCTGATCCTTCCGAAGTAAGCACCATCTCTTGTGCATACTGATACCCAAACAATCTCTCAGCTAGAGTCCTATTTGCTCTTTCAACAAAACTTTGCGCTCTATGATTACCAGCCTCACCTCGTTGAACTTTCGTACCATGTAGTTCTAGCGTTTCAGACATACGTCCCATGAATTCTCTACCAGGATCTACTTGCAAGGTCTTTGGCCATTCTAGTGGACTACGTTTATAGATTCGTTCGAATGCCGCAGAAACTTCACCACTATCTTTAGATGCCAAAGGTTCGGCTTCTTTGTATCGAGAAGCTACATCGATTACCACTAATGCATACTTATATAGTTTCCTTCCACGTCCAGGACGATCGTGTGGTAGAAATATCAAATCAGCTTGGTGGACTTCATTTGGTTTCGATACAGTCCAATGCGGGCGTGGAATGTGTTTTGGTGGTGGTAGATATATTTGCCACATAGATTGCTTTTCCAACCAACTCCTAGCCACGTCTTCTGATGCTTTCGCTGCTACCGATAGCTTACCAATTGCAGAGTGACCTTTCCAATAGCCCATAGGACCATAGAAGATATTCGCAAGTTTAGAATCCATCATACATCTATACGTCCCAACCTTCAACAGATAAAAAAAAAAAAAAAAAAAGGAAGAATAAAGAAAGTCGTTGCGTGACCCTCTTCATTCTTCCTTTCTTTTTTTTTTTAGTAGTAACCTAGTAGTAGCTTAGTAGTAGCTAGTAGTAGCTAGTAGTAGCTTAGGGGTAGCTTAGTAGTAGCTAGTAGTAGCTAGTAGTAGCTTAGGGGTAGCTTAGTAAGTAGCTTAGTAGTAGCTTAGGGGTAGTAGTATCTATATCCATTTACTAATAGCGTATCCAACGCCTAGCATTCCACCACCAACGTAGAGCAACTCGCCAGTCTTCTGATCGTTTGAGGGTTTGTAGTAGTCAGATAAGCGGGGTTCTTTCATCTCTTTGAGATGTTTAAGCGCCTTACGTAACTTATCGGATCGCACTAAGGCTTCGTTGGTATCTCTTTGATCGTTGTGTGCTTTGCGTTCAAGACCTTCCTGCTCTTGTGCATAGTCATATAAGCTTTGACGTTTGATTCTATACGCTTTCATTTCACGTTCTAGTTTTTCGGTGGCCCTATCGTGTCTCTCTCGTTCTGCATCTACATCACCATCCTTTCCAAGCATTCTAGCTAGTATGCCACCACCAGTAAATGCCGTTGCATTCAATATAGCCCCGAAAATGGCCATTCCAATTGCTGCAGCCATTACGGTTTGGTCTTTCCTTTTTCTTTCTCAAGTTGTTTCTCAAGATATTCCTTTGCGTATAAGCTACCAACTATCACGGCAGTCCACTTTGCGTAATTCACTATGGAAGAAGAAGGATCACTAAGCATAGATTCCTTGGTGGTCTTTTTTACGATCCACCCAATACCAGCAGCGAGTCCAACGATTTTGACTGCATCGGTTGCCGTCTTCGTCAATTCCTTCTCCATCTAGATATATACTACTATGGTCTCGAGTCTTTAAGTGTTACTCCATGTCTAGTGCCGTTGGCTTTGCCGGAGCTGCAGGTTGTGTCGTGCTAACGGCAGCAGCTCGCGTGTTGCCATCTACATACTTCTTGTACGCAAAGTACGTGCCAAACAATGTAGCGCCAGTACCGATGACTGCGAGAATAGTCAGGTTTTCGAACCGACCTTTCTCTACGTCAGTTTCTTTGGACGGTTCATTTTCACGTTCTATCTCCCTCTTTTGAGCTTCTTTTGCACGGGCAGTGACCTTCTCCCAAGCTAATTTTCCTGCTGCAACACGCTTTGGATTTTTTCCTTTCTTAGTTGGTACAGTCGTTGGAGGATTCGCAGTTATCTGATCCGTCTGTCCTTCCATCTTGATTCGATATAGTAGGTATATGTGGAGGTTCAACAGTTGTTCCAGGAATGACTACGTGACCAGATATGTGGAATAGGACGCTAGCTAGAGCTACAAGGCGACCTGCTTTGAGTGATAGTAGGCCAGTTGCAGCACTGATTTCGTTGCGGACTAGAGGGTCTTCTTGTAGGTCCTTGATCAGTGCTTCTTGAGAATCTATTGGTACTAGGTAGGCAACTAGGCGGGTAGCTAGACGCGTCACACCGTCGACTAAGCCTTTCGTTACTTGCTGAGCTAGGACGGCCTGATACCTCCTATACAACTTGTCTATTTCTTTCTCAGGAAGTCTAGAGATGTCTCCTAGGGAAAAGTTCTTACCTAAGTATTCTTTCGTTACGCCTGTTGCGGCTAAGATCGAAAGTGATTCGCGATTGTCTGATGTGACGTCTAGGGTGGTTGGTGGTGGGCCTGTTACGTCCTCGCCGAATATCTCGAGTATATCTTTATCCATGATAATATGTTGTAGGTGCTGGGAGCTCTAACACTACCTCGAAAGGATGGCGGAGACAGAAGCACATGCGAGCGAACTTATGGGATCCAAGTATCGTTCGTAACTCTTTGCATTCTTGCGAGCCTCCATAATCCTCAAATATCTTTTTACCATCTACGACCGATGCTGTATGAAATGCTACTACGATAGCTACGTTCTCGCGGAAGGGTTTACATATGCTCGTTAGTTGTTGGGACAGCACCCAAACGGAAAGCCCTATGTGTCGTGCAGAAAAGGCTAAGTCCACTAGCTTTTCAGTTCGTTTCTTGACGTCCTTCGATGCGGCGCAATCATCGAGAATCAATAGAGTATTGGTACCTGACCAAAATGTTGCGCAAATACTCAAAGTAGCATCGATGGCATCTTGTGGTGGCGATATGACGAAGAAATGAGGATCTCGATTTGCGAATCCACGATAAGTTTTGTTGTGGGCATACGTAGGACAAATCAGTACTATGTAATCGAACTTACCACGAAATGCTCCACGAAGTTGTTCTATGAGAAACGCAGTCTTCCCACAATTCGTCGGACCGACTATGAGTGCGTTGAACGGCACGTGCTCTACGAGAGAATCCATCAGTATAATATATTCTGCAGAGATCTGTTCAATATCGTGACCTGAGCATCCGCAAGGACATAGATGTGCATTTTCACATTTCCACTTCCCTTTGCAGTTCTATGTATGCGAATGTCGATGTCCTTTCCACTGCCGGTTTGTGCCAAGCCATCACCATGAACGGTGGAATCTTTTGCTGTGCGACAATCGATTAGGATAGAGAATCTGTTTTCAAAGAACTTCTTTGGAGTCATAGAAGTATTGGGTGTACCAAACCAGCTTCTTGCAGCCTCCCAGAAATCTAGGGGAAGCATGCCGCTTGGAAAGAGTCTGTTGGGAATCCCATTGACATCTACTTCTACCTTCAAAATATCTGGATTCGAGAATGCTTCACTATCTCGCGTGCCAATGGTAGGTGGATCTATGAATAGTAGAAGTAGTCCAGCAAAGGATCGTCGTGGAACATTAACGTTTTGAGATATCAAAGTATCAGAGGTTTTAGCGATATCTACTGTTTTGAAGTGAACAGCGTAGTTGTATAGGAATGCAGTACCTATTTCATATTTGTGAAGTGCACTACTAGCCAGCGTTTCGTTCCTGATTGCTTCGTATTCTAGTTGGATGTTGGTAAGTTGGTACGTACCTATCTTCGTCGTATCCGATCCAATTACAACCTCGTTGGCAGACGCTAGAGTCAACTCGAATGTAATCGTACTTTCTAAGGCATGTGGATATAGGACTCCATGTTGTGTCAGAATGTCAACATCTAATGGAATCCTATACTTTGAACCACATGCAGTTAGGAGCGCGTTGTCTGCAGCAGATGAAGTACTTGCGTCACCAGCTTTCGATCGTAGCTTATTCAAGTTCTCTGATTGAATGCCTTGTTGTATTCTAGACTCTCTCTCCTGCGTAGATAGGTATACATCGGAGTATGTTTGTAGGAGGTCTGGCCTGACAAGGTCTTCTACTGTTTCAGCTCCCATCCTACAGATTCTACGCATGACCAAGCAGCGTCCAACGTTCGAAACGACTCTGTTATTCACATGTCCACCAGATAGTACGATGTCGCCCAATAGCGCTAAGCTACCAGGTACTAGTACTACATCTTCTGCTAGCTTTGGGACTTCTACATATAGAGTCTCACCTGGATTGGCAGACGATCGAGTGAAAGTCTTCCTATACAAGTCTCGTGGAGCCTTGAGTGCATGAGGCTCTCTTCGTACTTGTGTGGGATCCAATATTGATGAGATCATGTTGAATATAACTATATATGTAGATATGTTTAACATGACCTCTGAGGGTAGGTATGATGAAAGAACTGATGAAGCTGAAAGAGGAAGAGACTACGACAACGATGATACTGTCAATGAAGAAGCACGGAAATTGGCGTCAGACTCTACGAATGTGGATCCGAGTGAATCACTCAACCTGAAAACTAGACGCGACTTCGCCAAGGAAGGTGCTCGACCAAAGAATCGGGAAACCTCGTTTACCGTAGAAGATAACGATTACTTCGACGAACTCGTTGCGGAGGATGAGGATAGAATCAAACATCCGAAATTTAGCGATCGCCGCGTAGTCTTCAAAACAGGCACATCGGATGAAATGAAACAAATGCTATTCGATACTGTATGGAAACACTATGTGGATGTAGGGATTCGTGGAGGATTCCTTGAGATAACTGGAATATGGGAGGCCAATAAGGAACTGGCTAGGATCTATCTTCACGTACTTGGAAGTAAAGAGAAGCCCATACCTTTGACCACAGTGAAGGGTGAAAGATATCAAAGTATGGGTAAAGATCTCAAATTTGCCCTAGGTCCTACAGATGCAGAAAGAGAAGACCAAGTCATCCAAGGTCAAGAAAAGGCCGCCGAACATCTCAAAGTAGAAGATAGCATACTTCAAGACCTAACGTCAACTGAGGATCAGAAGGAAGCGGCTAAGAAAGAGAAAGTACACATCCATAACGAAATAGAATTACTCGAACGTCAAGAGGGAGCCATACTAGAACGTATGTCGCTACGTGAAAGGATCAAATACATTTTTAGAAAGCATGGAATGACTGTTCTTGCAGTGGTAACTTCTATTGGCGCTATCGTTAGTACGATAGTTTCCCTGTTGTCGAAATCCGTACCAAAACCAATAAAGACTGGTATTGATAAAGCAGCAGATGCAGTAAAGAAGGGATTGCAAACGACTGGGGGGTTGTTGAAAGAAATGGGAAAGAAACTTGGACAGATCCTACCTGGAATGATTGGATCGATTGCGAGTTTCATATTTACTATGGCTGGTAAAGCTCTGGGAGTACTAGCACAGAACGTTTGGTTATTCATCGTAGCAATAGTGGTGATCACGATAGAGCAATACAAACGACGTTAACGAAACAACATCCATGCAATTCCAGCTGCGGCAATGGATGTCACTGCGAGATTAATTTCATGTTGTGGGGCAGCCTTTTGTACGGGATCTTGTTTCTTGTGCGTGACAGCCTTTGGTACAGGAACTCGTTTCTCGAGATGCGGCACCAATTTCTTATCTGGTGGTCCTTTCATAGGAAGAGGTAGGTGTCCTTTGCCTTCTGCATTGATGTCGTTAGTGCCTAGCACCATATCTTTCGTAGCTTTCGGGATTGGATTCTTATAGCCATCTTTCTCACTAAGATAGTACACTAGATTGCTTGGCAATAATCGCACGTCTACAGCTATTGCTAGATCGAGCCTCTTATGCGTTGACGTTATAGCGGTAAGATAGTTTTTGTAGCTCACCACTAAGTCGTTTTCGAGAATAGCATCTTCGACTAAGCTCTTAAACTTTTCTTGGACGTTATGGCTATCTATGATGGATCCGTTCAAGTCGGCTTGAGCACCAAGTATGCAATGTCCAAAAGCCTCGACAGATCTATTCAACCTACCCAATCCAACAGCTGTCAAACCCTTTCCGATTGGTGGCGTAAACCAATTGTATTGCTTTCCTTCATGTTCATCGTTCCTAATGAAGGCCACAAGATCGCCCTGATCCTCCTTACCTCCTTGGTCTGCAAATAAGTTATGTTTCTGAGGCCATGTGGTTGCCCCTTTGTCATAGCTTCGGTCTCCATGGACGTTTACGTATCCTCTCCAACCTGGGTACAAAAGGAATATATCTCCTAGTCCATTATTCCTACCTCCGTGCCATCGGAAATCTGGTGTTCGAGATATACCGAATTCAATGCACAATTTCTCAAGAGCTGCTTTGTTATAGAGGTTATCCATTTGCTTGAAATGAGAGTCACCAGGTAAAGGAACTCCATGAGTACCACCAAGTTCACGTAGAATTCTTCGTATCGTGAAATAAACATGGAATCGTAGGAACCCCTGAACGACTGGTGGATACGTTTTGAAAATAGGATCAAACAATGACACTCCACATCCAGAAGTTGCACACCACGTTGCGAAATTCAATTGTTGAGGCCAATATTTGAAATCCGGACCATGTAACCAATGGTAGGACTCATTTGCTGTCATATGCTTTACGACGGTCTCCTTGAATATATTTGGAACGCCTGCTTTGAACTTATTCTTTGAGGTGGCATATATCCATAGATTAGTGAGATCGATATCTTGTGCCGGTCCAGTAGAAGGAACTGCTGTAATAGGATACTTCGCACTCCTGTCTAGGGTCAACGTAGATGGGAAACCTTTATGCACATCCCACAACGCATTATCGATGCGTCCTTGAGTGACTGCAGGTAGCTTGGAGACATCATCGCCGTAAACGACATAGCTAGAATCTCCATCTCGAAACCAAATACTCGTCGAATATTTGCCTGGACCGTTCACTTCCGTAGAGACAAAGAACTTGTGAAGATCTGCATGTGGGTATTTCTTCTTGAACTTTGCTAATAGATCTGCATTCAATGTTGCAACCTCTCTACTTTTCGCATCTTCTCTATCTATCCGAGCTTGATTCTCTCTCCTAGCTTGATTCTCAGCCTTTGACCGTATATTAGCATTCGGTGTTGGGAACTCTTCCTCTTCGTCTTTCCCTCCGTAGTGGTAACTGAAAAGACCTCCGGACCTCCTCATGTTGAAGCTATACGTATATATAGTTATACCTTCAACATATAAGATGGTTCTCTTGTATATCACCACAACATTGGCCGACCATACTGTCTACTTCGACAACCCTATTCTCATACAGAACGTTTCACTAGTTGAGGTTACTATTGAGAATAGTTGGTGGAACCTAGAAGAGCCAGGGAGCTTTCATTGGAATGTCAATGGTGTGATGTTTCCATACCGAATTTCTAAGGGAAACCATACTATGGGGAGCCTTCGACACTTCTTTACGCCTGCAGTTAGTGCTGACATCATAAGAATCGAGAAACCCCCTCATAGGAGGGCTTGGAAACTAGATGTCAAGCAATCGATCCTACTTAGTGGAAACCTCTGCAAACTGATGGGTATTAATCAAGATGGGAGCGCTAAGCAACTAGAAGTAGGTTCGCACGAAGTGTCCATCCAAGATGGAATCGATATAGTGTACATCTGCTGCGACGTTGTGGATTCCAGATTCTCGATTCAAGATGGAAAGCAATCTAAAGTCCTAAGTAGAATACATATCCGAGGCGATAGATTTATGAAAACGACGTATGCCTCACTACGACCTCTAGATGTCAAAGCTCTAGGTACGATACGAAGCAGTCTTCGTCTGACAATTCTCGATGAGAAAGGCAATCTGATAGACTTTCGTGGTCGACCCATACTGTACGTGTTGAAGCTTGAATAAGTTATATGTATAACGTACAATGGAAGGCGACTCGATTCAACCGTTTCCATCAGCACCAAGTATCTATCCACAGATTGCTAGTGACACTGGAAAGAACTTTAGACTGCAAACAATCCGAGACACACTTTCGGACATAGAAGTTCAAGAAAGGCACTACGAAGGTGTGCGCAAGAAATATGCACGTTCTCAAGGAATAGTTCATGGCATCGCAGTGGTAACTGGAGGCCTATCTGTGATCTTATCTGGATCTGGATTGGGCGCAGCGTTGACTGGGGTTGGAATAGTGATTGGTCTGCCACTTGGAGTTATTGGTGGGCTATGTGGATTAATTTCAGCATCTACGACCCTTGGAGCTAAGAAGTTAGGAATGAAGGTTTCTAAGCATGAAAAGACAACTATGTTGGCAAAGGCAAAAATCAATACGATTCGCGATCTAGTATCGAAGGCCTTACGCGATGAAAACATATCCGACTCCGAATACAGTCTCATCCTGAACGAAGCGAATAAGTATGAGATCATGAGATCTGAAATTCGTCGCAAGGCTTCCATAGGTGAAAAAAGCACGGATCGGGTTCGAGCCGAACTCAAGCAAGAAGTGCAAAAGGAAATGCGAGAAAAACTTGGAATGTAAGAATCAACGTTTCCTATGAAAGGAACGAACATGGTTCTCACTTTCACTTTGCCAAGTCCTACTGCTAGTTAGCCTATGTCTAGTGTAGATTGGTTCGAAGTGGGAATGGTAAGAAGACAACTCCTTGACAAAACGCTTGACCGCATTTCCAAATATGCCACATCGCTTAACGACATCCTTAAAAGACATAGACGATCCGGAGCGACGTAGCACCTCGTAACTTGCTCCAACGACTTTCGTCTTAAGCATTGATTTTGGGCCTATATTGTTTTCCATTGCCGTAGTAACGACCTCGTGGACTATTTGTTGAACGTCCCTAGGTACTCCTACAAGATCTAGTTGTAGGAAAGTCGTTGCAATGTGAGGAACTATGCGCTCAGCATCCAAGTCTACATCAATCTTATCGTCGTCACACAGAGAACGTATGAAGACCTCTCCACTATGAATGCCTTCGTTTCTTAGTTGCATGAAGCGAGCAACCTCACCTTTAGATCGGACGAATCCACATTGTATGCATGCATGGTAGAGTAGAGCAGCTAAAATATTTTTCTTAGCATCGCTACGCTTGAGACAAACTTTCATTACTTGGGTGAATGCGTCGGCTACGATTTCTAACGCGTTCATAGGGAACGATAGGTCATAACTTTGTTTATAAATAGTGTTGTATGCTCGTAGTTCTTGTAGGAGCGTTCGTCGTTTCAGTTCTATGTCATCATCGCTTTGCTTTGGTTTTGCGTGGTCTAGATCACTTTGATACTTAAACCCGTCCGGACCTACTATACGCAGTCGAGTAGTAATAATATCGATCTTAGTTTCTTCACATGGTTCGACCTCGGAAACAAGCCCACATGTGGGACATACGAATTCCGTTCCTTGTATTTCAAAGGGGCAGAGACAATCAGGACATGTTTCACTGGCGTTAATATGTTCCACTTGTGGTTTGATATTCAGGCTTCTACGAATTCCAGGACCAAACAATCTGACTAGCTCGTCCATGATACAACTATAGATGTCGTACGTTCAATAGAAAAAAAAAAAGGAAGAATGAAGAGGGCCACGCAACGACCTTCTTCATTCTTCCTTTTTTCTTTTTTTCGTGGCTATTCCTAAGCGTCCTTCTCGTTCCTCAAGGCAGCCAACACCTCGTTGAGCGCATGGTTGAGAGACTCTCCAAGACCTTCCACTGGTTCCAGCATTCTTGGTTCTGCGGGCAATGCTACCTCCAGTTCCACCATGTTTGGCTCCTCCTTTCTTGGATCCTCTAGCTTCTTGCTGGACTTCTTAGCGCGTCTTATATAGACACCGGAAGACTTCACCTTGATGGTGAGACGGTCGCATCCTGAGCAAAGCTCGTAATCAGTACGACATCCTTTACCGCACTTCGAGCATGGTACATATGGGGCACAGCCTTTTGAGATTTGGTAGTTGTGCTGGGAACAGAACTTCGTTGTCTTCGAAATCTTCTTTGGACATTTTGAGTCCTTCCCTCTCATCAACCAATCACAAGTCGTCTCAGGCATTGCGTCGTCTACATTTGAGTTCTTCTTCGACATGTTCGATCTGTATGGTATTAATGCGTACTAAGATGACAACGAATGCTAATGTCGTGGAATAAAGAATATATACTAATACCATTCGGTGCCAATATACAGTATAATAATCATTCCTTTAACATATACTTCAAGTTTTGGATTTCTTAGGTGCGCGAATATCTAGTGACACTTTGACTTCCTACGTGGCAGAATGAGCATCCATGTAGTTGCGTAGTACAACCCTTTCGTCCTCTGTGAGCTGGGAGTACTGCCACTTAACGAACCATTTAGCGGTATCAAGATGACCATTGTTACAGGCGTATTCTATAGCAAGATCAATGCATTCATACTCTAGGGTTATCTGAAAACGTCGCATGAGCCACTTAACGTTATTAAGATGACCATTCATACTGGCATCTAATATAGCAAAACTGACGGCTTTATCCTCTTTGGTGAGCTGAAAGTGCTTAATGAGCCACTTAGCGATACCAAGATGACCATACTCAAGGGCAGCGCGTAGAACGTGATTGGTGTGTTTATCCATCCTATCGAAACGTAAGTGCTTGATGAGCCACTTAACAGCATTAAGATCACCATATTCGCTGGCGTAGAGAAGAGAAAAGCTATCGTCAATGGAGCTTGCGGAAATACCGAAAGTTCGAGCCAATTCGTCTCGATCGTCGTCACTATGAGTAGACCTCAAACCCAAGCATAGTGCTTGTTTACGGAACCCTTGGTCTACGTTTTTGTAGCGCGCAAGAGATGCGGCATCGTTTAGGCATTTCGATGTCCTTGAGAGGCTTGCGAATGACCAAGGATCTGCATGCTCTACGATCTTAGTCAAGATTTCTAGAGGGAGGCACGATATATAATCCATAGTAGAAGAGATCGATATAACTATATGTAGTCATATCTCTAATAGGATTATCAAGTTGGATTTTATGTACAAGAATGTCTAGCGACACTTTGAATGACCCTTAGTTACCCCTAGTAGTATAGTCGGCGTCAAAACTGATACCCTTTTTTCTTGCACAAGAAAACTCAAAAATGAATTTCTGAATTCACTTTTTGAGTTTTCTTGTGCAAGAAAAACGGGTATCATTTTGACGCCGACTATACTACTTCGGTAGTGTTATTAGCAAAACCTGTTTGTAAATGGTATTTTCTACCTCCAATCGATTGTCGATCTTTCAAAAACAGCGTTTTTAAAGACAGCTTGTCATCCAGCATCCATGGCAACTTCTTTGCCATGTGGATTACGAGCTCAATTCATTCGTCAACGAAGTATTATATCATGACGTGACTGTATTATATCAGGACGTGACTGTATTATATCAGGACGTGATCGACTGTATTATATCAGCACGTGACTTTATTATATCAGCACGTGACTGTTTCTTGCAAAAGGCCTATTGAATCTGATCAATTACAACTTACTTTGGCTACTTCCATTCTATTTAACTCAAATATTTTAGTATTAATTATAATCGAGTAACATTTTATCATCTTTCTCTTCACAGTTGTAACTGAGCCACCAGGTATGTTTACCATATTGAAATTGTACACCGACTACTGTTTGGGAAAATTGACATTTCAAATTCAGAACAGTCAAGCAAGTAAGAAGTCATGTTAGAATACTAAATTGCTCAAGGCAAAATTAAGATAAGCAGAGATAAAATAAACAGCAGGAAGCTAGTTGCTCAGTTACGATTGTAGATATCGTTTGAGAACCGTTTACAAACTCTTTAGTGTATTTTTAGACTTTCAAGCTTTCAATTGGAATTTCGCGCGATGCCAAACGTCAGATCACTCAAGCGGAGCATCACATGTTGCAGAGCTTTGAATAGATGTTCACTCACAAATCGATGACAAAGACTGATTGACAACTGAAGGTGTCTTCAACCTGGTTGAGGCCCTTTTATAGTGCGGTACCTAGTTTAACTCAAATGTTTCAGTATTAATTATAATCGAGTAACATTGTATCATCTTTCTCTTCACAGTTGTGACTGATCCACCAGGTATGTTTACCATATTGAAATTGTAACTTATTGTGCACTGACTGTTGTATGGGAACATTGGCTTAGCGAATAGCAATAGCAACAACAAAACAACAACAGCAATAGCAACAGCAACATCAGCAACAACAAAAACATAAGGAACAACAACAACAACAATAGCAACAACATCAGCAAAACAATAATACCAACAACAGGAACAACATCAGTAACAATAATATCAGCAACAACAACATCAGCAAAAAACAACAATAATTATCAGAGGGCCTTTTATGGTGCGGTTCCTTGTTTAACTCAAATGTTTTAGTATTAATTATAATCCAGTAACATTGTATCATCTTTCTCTTCACAGTAGTGACTGATCCACCTGGTATGTTTACTATATTGAAATTGTAACTTATTGTGCACTGAATGTTGTATGGGAACATCGAGTTAGCGAATAGCAATAGCAACAACAATAGCAACAAATCAACAACAACAAATCATAAGCAACAACAATAACAACAGTAATAACATCAGCAACAGTAATATCAACAACAGCAACAGTAATAACAACATCAGCAACAGTAACAACAACATCAGGTTGAGGCCCTTTTATAGTGCGGTTCCTTGTTTAACTCAAATGTTTTAGTATTAATTATAATCGAGTAACATTGTATCATCTTTCTCTTCACAGTTGTGACTGATCCACCAGGTATGTTTACCATATTGAAATTGTAACTTATTGTGCACTGACTGTTGTATGGGAAGATCGAGTTAGCGAATAGCAATAGCAACAACAATAGCAACAAAAAAACAACAACAAATCATAAGCAACAACAATAACACCAGTAATAACATCAGCAACAGTAATAACAACAACAGCAACAGTAATAACAACAACAGCAACAGTAATAACAACATCAGCAACAGTAACAAGAACATCAGGTTGATGCCCTTTTATAGTGCGGTTCCTTGTTTAACTCAAATGTTTTAGTATTAATCATAATCGAGTAACATTGTATCATTTTTCTCTTCACAGTTGTGACTGATCCACCAGGTATGTTTACCATATTGAAATTGTAACTTATTGTGCAGTGACTGTTGTATGGGAACATTGGCTTAGCGAAGAACAATAGCAACAACAAAACAACAACAGCAATAGCAACAGCAACATCAGCAACAACAAAAACATAAGGAACAACAACAACAACAATAGCAACAACATCAGCAACAACAATAACAACAACAAGAGGAACAACATAAGTAACAATAACATCAGCAACAACAACATCAGCAAAAAACAACAATAATTATCAGACGGCATTTTATAGTGCGGTTCCTTGTTTAACTGAAATGTTTTAGTATTAATTATAATCGAGTAACATTGTATCATCTTTCTCTTCACAGTTGTGACTGATCCACCAGGTATGTTTACCATATTGAAATTGTAACTTATTGTGCACTGACTGTTGTATGGGAACATTGGCTTAGCGAATAGCAATAGCAACAACAAAACAACAACAGCAATAGCAACAGCAACATCAGCAACAACACAAACATAAGGAACAACAACAACAACAATAGCAACAACATCAGCAAAACAATAATACCAACAACAGGAACAACATCAGTAACAATAATATCAGCAACAACAACATCAGCAAAAAACAACAATAATTATCAGAGGGCCTTTTATGGTGCGGTTCCTTGTTTAACTCAAATGTTTTAGTATTAATTATAATCGAGTAACATTGTGTCATCTTTCTCTTCACAGTAGTGACTGATCCACCTGGTATGTTTACTATATTGAAATTGTAACTTATTGTGCACTGAATGTTGTATGGGAACATCGAGTTAGCGAATAGCAATAGCAACAACAATAGCAACAAAACAACAACAACAAATCATAAGCAACAACAATAACAACAGTAATAACATCAGCAACAATAATAACAACAACAGCAACAGTAATAACAACAACAGCAACAGTAATAACAACATCAGCAACAGTAACAACAACAACAGCAACAGTAATAACAACATCAGCAACAGTAATAACAACATCAGGTTGAGGTCCTTTTATAGTGCGGTTCCTTGTTTAACTCAAATGTTTTAGTATTAATTATAATCGAGTAACATTGTATCATCTTTCTCTTCACAGTTGTGACTGATCCACCTGGTATGTTTACTCTATTGAAATTGTAACTTATTGTGCACTGAATGTTGTATGGGAACATTGGCTTAGCGAATAGCAATAGCAACAACAATAGAAACAAAACAACAACAACAAAACATAAGCAACAACAATAACAACAATAATAACATCAGCAACAGTAATAACAATATCAGCAACAACAACAGCATTAGCAACAACAACATCAGTAATAACAACATCAGCAACAATATCAGTAACAACAACAGCAATAACAATATCACCAACATCAGTAACATCAGCAAAGCAATATCAGCAACAACATCAGCAACAACAACAACAACAGCAGCAACAATATCAGCAACAATAACAACATCAGCAGCATCAGTAACAACATCAGCAATGACAACAATATCAGCAACAACATCAGTAACAACAACAATATCACCTGTGGAGAATATTTCGGTAGAACTTTACCCCTTCAGTTTCAAACATTGTTGTTAAAGTAAAAAATAGGCAGGCGTTCCTAACCCTCGAGTCGGGGGTAGGCCTGGAAACTAGTCACATGTAAGAGGAGAGCATGAGGAGAGGAATTAACATGGCAGACTAAAACCAATGTTTGGAGTTTGTTATTCGGTTTTATAGGGAAACGGATCTGTGAGAATTGTCGGAGCAAACGGAAAACTTAATCCCCGACATCAGCAACAACAACATCAGCAACAACAAGATTAGCATCAACATCAGCAACAAGAACAGTAGTAATACCGATAAAAATAGCAAAAACAACAGCAATAGCAACAGCAATTTCTCTCCGCCGCAATGTATTATTTTCTAATTTACGTGGGACAAAAAAGCGACGACGTTACAATATCTTTTTGTGTCGCGTGTAAAACCACTAATTTATAGCTTGATGAAAAATTATAAGATGTATTCTACTCAAAACAAAACAAGCAAACAAACGTTTTGGTTTCCTTGTGTTCACCCCTCTCAGTCATTTTTCCGTGATATAAGCTTTAATTTATGTTGTATGGTATTGGTAGAGAAAGAAATAACTGTAAATTCACTAAATCTGACAAAACGTTATTCCAAAAGATGACGTAAATGTTACATATTTATACATAATTCAGCCAATTTACTTCAAAATTAAACAACTTCAGAGCGTATTATTAATGTTTCATATCATTCATTCCCATTTTAGAGCCTCCCTCAGTTCCTACAGTACTTCAATGGGCCTTTTGCATTATATATTTAAAGACACTTGTACTAGATCGGTAGTGTTATTAGCAAAACCTGTTTGTAAATGGTATTTTCTACCTCCAATCGATTGTCGATCTTTCAAAAACAGCGTTTTTAAAGACAGCTTGTCATCCAGCATCCATGGCAACTTCTTTGCCATGTGGATTACGAGCTCAATTCATTCGTCAACGAAGTATTATATCATGACGTGACTGTATTATATCAGGACGTGACTGTATTATATCAGGACGTGATCGACTGTATTATATCAGCACGTGACTTTATTATATCAGCACGTGACTGTTTCTTGCAAAAGGCCTATTGAATCTGATCAATTACAACTTACTTTGGCTACTTCCATTCTATTTAACTCAAATATTTTAGTATTAATTATAATCGAGTAACATTTTATCATCTTTCTCTTCACAGTTGTAACTGAGCCACCAGGTATGTTTACCATATTGAAATTGTACACCGACTACTGTTTGGGAAAATTGACATTTCAAATTCAGAACAGTCAAGCAAGTAAGAAGTCATGTTAGAATACTAAATTGCTCAAGGCAAAATTAAGATAAGCAGAGATAAAATAAACAGCAGGAAGCTAGTTGCTCAGTTACGATTGTAGATATCGTTTGAGAACCGTTTACAAACTCTTTAGTGTATTTTTAGACTTTCAAGCTTTCAATTGGAATTTCGCGCGATGCCAAACGTCAGATCACTCAAGCGGAGCATCACATGTTGCAGAGCTTTGAATAGATGTTCACTCACAAATCGATGACAAAGACTGATTGACAACTGAAGGTGTCTTCAACCTGGTTGAGGCCCTTTTATAGTGCGGTACCTAGTTTAACTCAAATGTTTCAGTATTAATTATAATCGAGTAACATTGTATCATCTTTCTCTTCACAGTTGTGACTGATCCACCAGGTATGTTTACCATATTGAAATTGTAACTTATTGTGCACTGACTGTTGTATGGGAACATTGGCTTAGCGAATAGCAATAGCAACAACAAAACAACAACAGCAATAGCAACAGCAACATCAGCAACAACAAAAACATAAGGAACAACAACAACAACAATAGCAACAACATCAGCAAAACAATAATACCAACAACAGGAACAACATCAGTAACAATAATATCAGCAACAACAACATCAGCAAAAAACAACAATAATTATCAGAGGGCCTTTTATGGTGCGGTTCCTTGTTTAACTCAAATGTTTTAGTATTAATTATAATCGAGTAACATTGTATCATCTTTCTCTTCACAGTAGTGACTGATCCACCTGGTATGTTTACTATATTGAAATTGTAACTTATTGTGCACTGAATGTTGTATGGGAACATCGAGTTAGCGAATAGCAATAGCAACAACAATAGCAACAAATCAACAACAACAAATCATAAGCAACAACAATAACAACAGTAATAACATCAGCAACAATAATAACAACAACAGCAACAGTAATAAGAACATCAGCAACAGTAACAACAACATCAGGTTGAGGCCCTTTTATAGTGCGGTTCCTTGTTTAACTCAAATGTTTTAGTATTAATTATAATCGAGTAACATTGTATCATCTTTCTCTTCACAGTTGTGACTGATCCACCAGGTATGTTTACCATATTGAAATTGTAACTTATTGTGCACTGACTGTTGTATGGGAAGAACGAGTTAGCGAATAGCAATAGCAACAACAATAGCAACAAAACAACAACAACAAATCATAAGCAACAACAATAACACCAGTAATAACATCAGCAACAGTAATAACAACAACAGCAACAGTAATAACAACAACAGCAACAGTAATAACAACATCAGCAACAGTAACAAGAACATCAGGTTGATGCCCTTTTATAGTGCGGTTCCTTGTTTAACTGAAATGTTTTAGTATTAATCATAATCGAGTAACATTGTATTATCTTTCTCTTCACAGTTGGGACTGATCCACCAGGTATGTTTACCATATTGAAATTGTAACTTATTGTGCAGTGACTGTTGTATGGGAACATTGGCTTAGCGAAGAACAATAGCAACAACAAAACAACAACAGCAATAGCAACAGCAACATCAGCAGCAACAAAAACATAAGGAACAACAACAACAACAATAGCAACAACATCAGCAACAACAATAACAACAACAAGAGGAACAACATAAGTAACAATAACATCACCAACAACAACATCAGCAAAAAACAACAATAATTATCAGAGGGCATTTTATAGTGCGGTTCCTTGTTTAACTCAAATGTTTTAGTATTAATTATAATCGAGTAACATTGTATCATCTTTCTCTTCACAGTTGTGACTGATCCACCAGGTATGTTTACCATATTGAAATTGTAACTTATTGTGCACTGACTGTTGTATGGGAACATTGGCTTAGCGAATAGCAATAGCAACAACAATAGCAACAAATCAACAACAACAAATCATAAGCAAAAACAATAACAACAGTAATAACATCAGCAACAGTAATAACAACAACAGCAACAGTAATAACAACAACAGCAACAGTAATAACAACATCAGCAACAGTAATAACAACAACAGCAACAGTAATAACAACATCAGCAACAGTAATAACAACATCAGGTTGAGGTCCTTTTATAGTGCGGTTCCTTGTTTAACTCAAATGTTTTAGTATTAATTATAATCGAGTAACATTGTATCATCTTTCTCTTCACACTTGTGACTGATCCACCTGGTATGTTTACTATATTGAAATTGTAACTTATTGTGCACTGACTGTTGTATGGGAACATTGGCTTAGCGAATAGCAATAGCAACAACAATAGAAACAAAACAACAACAACAAAACATAAGCAACAACAATAACAACAATAATAACATCAGCAACAGTAATAACAATATCAGCAACAACAACAGGATTAGCAACAACAACATCAGGAATAACAACATCAGCAACAATATCAGTAACAACAACAGCAATAACAATATCACCAACATCAGTAACATCAGCAAAGCAATATCAGCAACAACATCAGCAACAACAACAACAACAGCAGCAACAATATCAGCAACAATAACAACATCAGCAGCATCAGTAACAACATCACCAATGACAACAATATCAGCAACAACATCAGTAACAACAACAATATCACCTGTGGAGAATATTTCGGTAGAACTTTACCCCTTCAGTTTCAAACATTGTTGTTTAAGTAAAAAATAGGCAGGCGTTCCTAAGACTAAAGTCGAGGGTAGGCCTGGAAACTAGTCACATGTAAGAGGAGAGCATGAGGAGAGGAATTAACTTGGCAGACTAAAACCAATGTTTGGAGTTTGTTATTCGGTTTTATAGGGAAACGGATCTGTGAGAATTGTCGGAGCAAACGGAAAACTTAATCCCCGACATCAGCAACAACAACATCAGCAACAACAAGATTAGCATCAACATCAGCAACAAGAACAATAGTAATACCGATAAAAATAGCAAAAACAACAGCAATAGCAACAGCAATTTCTCTCCGCCGCAATGTATTATTTTCTAATTTACGTGGGACAAAAAAGCGACGACGTTACAATATCTTTTTGTGTCGCGTGTAAAACCACTAATTTATAGCTTGATGAAAAATTATAAGATGTATTCTACTCAAAACAAAACAAGCAAACAAACATTTTGGTTTCCTTGTGTTCACCCCTCTCAGTCATTTTTCCGTGATATAAGCTTTAATTTATGTTGTATGGTATTGGTAGAGAAAGAAATAACTGTAAATTCACTATTTCTGACAAAACGTTATTCCAAAAGATGACGTAAATGTTACATATTTATACATAATTCAGCCAATTTACTTCAAAATTAAACAACTTCAGAGCGTATTATTAATGTTTCATATCATTCATTCCCATTTTAGAGCCTCCCTCAGTTCCTACAGTACTTCAATGGGCCTTTTGCATTATATATTTAAAGACACTTGTACTAGATCGGTAGTGTTATTAGCAAAACCTGTTTGTAAAGGGTATTTTCTACCTCCAATCGATTGTCGATCTTTCAAAAACAGCGTTTTTAAAGACAGCTTGTCATCCAGCATCCATGGCAACTTCTTTGCCATGTGGATTACGAGCTCAATTCATTCGTCAACGAAGTATTATATCATGACGTGACTGTATTATATCAGGACGTGACTGTATTATATCAGGACGTGATCGACTGTATTATATCAGCACGTGACAATATTATATCAGCACGTGACTGTTTCTTGCAAAAGGCCTATTGAATCTGATCAATTACAACTTACTTTGGCTACTTCCATTCTATTTAACTCAAATATTTTAGTATTAATTATAATCGAGTAACATTTTATCATCTTTCTCTTCACAGTTGTAACTGAGCCACCAGGTATGTTTACCATATTGAAATTGTACACCGACTACTGTTTGGGAAAATTGACATTTCAAATTAAGAACAGTCAAGCAAGTAAGAAGTCATGTTAGAATACTAAATTGCTCAAGGCAAAATTAAGATCAGCAGAGATAAAATAAACAGCAGGAAGCTCGTTGCTCAGTTACGATTGTAGATATCGTTTTAGAACCGTTTACAAACTCTTTAGTGTATTTTTAGACTTTCAAGCTTTCAATTGGAATTTCGCGCGATGCCAAACGTCAGATCCATCAAGCGGAGCATCACATGTTGCAGAGCTTTGAATAGATGTTCACTCACAAATCGATGACAAAGACTGATTGATAACTGAAGGTGTCTTCAACCTGGTTGAGGCCCTTTTATAGTGCGGTACCTAGTTTAACTCAAATGTTTTAGTATTAATTATAATCGAGTAACATTGTATCATCTTTCTCTTCACAGTTGTGACTGATCCACATGGTATGTTTACTATATTGAAATTGTAACTTATTGTGCACTGACTGTTGTATGGGAAGATCGAGTTAGCGAATAGCAATAGCAACAACGATAGCAACAAAACAACAACAACAAATCATAAGCAACAACAATAACAACAGTAATAACATCAGCAACAGTAATAACAACAACAGCAACAGTAATAACAACATCAGCAACAGTAACAACAACATCAGGTTGAGGCCCTTTTATAGTGCGGTTCCTTGTTTAACTCAAATGTTTGAGTATTAATTATAATCGAGTAACATTGTATCATCTTTCTCTTCACAGTTGTGACTGATCCACCAGGTATGTTTACCATATTGAAATTGTAACTTATTGTGCACTGACTGTTGTATGGGAAGAACGAGTTAGCGAATATCAATAGCAACAACAATAGCAACAAAACAACAACAACAAATCATAAGCAACAACAATAACACCAGTAATAACATCAGCAACAGTAATAACAACAACAGCAACAGTAATAACAACAACAGCAACAGTAATAACAACATCAGCAACAGTAACAACAACATCAGGTTGAGGCCCTTTTATAGTGCGGTTCCTTGTTTAACTCAAATGTTTTAGTATTAATTATAATCGAGTAACATTGTATCATCTTTCTCTTCGCAGTTGTGACTGATCCACCAGGTATGTTTACCATATTGAAATTGTAACTTATTGTGCAGTGACTGTTGTATGGGAACATTGGCTTAGCGAATAGCAATAGCAACAACAAAACAACAACAGCAATAGCAACAGCAACATCAGCAACATCAAAAAGATAAGGAACAACAACAACAACTATAGCAACAACATCAGCAACAACAATAACAATAACAACAGTAATAACATCAGCAACAGTAATAACAACAACAGCAACAGTAATAACAACAACAGCAACAGTAATAACAACATCAGCAACAGTAATAACAACAACAGCAACAGTAATAAAAACATCAGCAACAGTAATAAAAACATCAGGTTGAGGTCCTTTTATGGTGCGGTTCCTTGTTTAACTCAAATGTTTTAGTATTAATTATAATCGAGTAACATTGTATCATCTTTCTCTTCACAGTTGTGACTGATCCACCTGGTATATTTACTATATTGAAATTGTAACTTATTGTGCACTGAATGTTGTATGGGAACATCGAGTTAGCGAATAGCAATAGCAACAACAATAGCAACAAATCAACAACAACAAATCATAAGCAACAACAATAACAACAGTAATAACATCAGCAACAGTAATAACAACAACAGCAACAGTAATAACAACAACAGCAACAGTAATAACAACATCAGCAACAGTAACAACAACATCAGGTTGATGCCCTTTTATAGTGCGGTTCCTTGTTTAACTCAAATGTTTTAGTATTAATTATAATCGAGTAACATTGTATCATCTTTCTCTTCACAGTTGTGAGTGATCCACCAGGTATGTTTACCATATTGAAATTGTAACTTATTGTGCAGTGACTGTTGTATGGGAACATTGGCTTAGCGAATAGCAATAGCAACAACAAAACAACAACAGCAATAGCAACAGCAACATCAGCAACAACAAAAAGATAAGGAACAACAACAACAACTATAGCAACAACATCAGCAACAACAATAACAACAACAACAGGAACAACATCAGTAACAATAACATCAGCAACAACAACATCAGCAAAAAAACACAATAATTATGAGAGGGCCTTTTATGGTGCGGTTCCTTGTTTAACTCAAACGTTTTAGTATTAATTATAATCGAGTAACATTGTATTATCTTTCTCTTCACAGTTGTGACTGATCCACCAGGTATGTTTACCATATTGAAATTGTAACTTATTGTGCACTGACTGTTGTATGGGAACATTGGCTTAGCGAATAGCAATAGCAACAACAAAACAACAACAGCAATAGCAACAGCAACATCAGCAACAACAAAAACATAAAGAACAACAACAACAACAATAGCAACAACATCAGCAACAACAATAACAACAACAACAGGAACAACATCAGTAACAATAACATCAGCAACAACAACATCAGCAAAAAACAACAATAATTATCGGAGGGCCTTTTATAGTGCGGTTCCTTGTTTAACTCAAATGTTTTAGTATTAATTATAATCGAGTAACATTGTATCATCTTTCTCTTCACAGTAGTGACTGATCCACCTGGTATGTTTACTATATTGAAATTGTAACTTATTGTGCACTGACTGTTGTATGGGAAGATCAAGTTAGCGAATAGCAATAGCAACAACGATAGCAACAAAACAACAACAACAAATCATAAGCAACAACAATAACAACAGTAATAACATCAGCAACAGTAATAACAACAACAGCAACAGTAATAACAACAACAGCAACAGTAACAACAACAGCAACAGTAATAACAACATCAGCAACAGTAACAACAACATCAGGTTGAGGCCCTTTTATAGTGCGGTTCCTTGTTTAATTCAAATGTTTTAGTATTAAATATAATCGAGTAACATTGTATCATCTTTCTCTTCACAGTAGTGACTGATCCACCAGGTATGTTTACCATATTGAAATTGTAACTTATTGTGCACTGACTGTTGTATGGGAACATTGGCTTAGCGAATAGCAATAGCAACAACAATAGAAACAAAACAACAACAACAAAACATAAGCAACAACAATAACAACAATAATAACATCAGCAACAGTAATAACAATATCAGCAACAACAACAGCATTAGCAACAACAACATCAGTAATAACAACATCAGCAACAATATCAGTAACAACAACAGCAATAACAATATCACCAACATCAGTAACATCAGCAAAGCAATATCAGCAACAACATCAGCAACAACAACAACAACAGCAGCAACAATATCAGCAACAATAACAACATCAGCAGCATCAGTAACAACATCACCAATGACAACAATATCAGCAACAACATCAGTAACAACAACAATATCACCTGTGGAGAATATTTCGGTAGAACTTTACCCCTTCAGTTTCAAACATTGTTGTTTAAGTAAAAAATAGGCAGGCGTTCCTAAGACTAAGGTCGAGGGTAGGCCTGGAAACTAGTCACATGTAAGAGGAGAGCATGAGGAGAGGAATTAACATGGCAGACTAAAACCAATGTTTGGAGTTTGTTATTCGGTTTTATAGGGAAACGGATCTGTGAGAATTGTCGGAGCAAACGGAAAACTTAATCCCCGACATCAGCAACAACAACATCAGCAACAACAAGATTAGCATCAACATCAGCAACAAGAACAGTAGTAATACCGATAAAAATAGCAAAAACAACAGCAATAGCAACAGCAATTTCTCTCCGCCGCAATGTATTATTTTCTAATTTACGTGGGACAAAAAAGCGACGACGTTACAATATCTTTTTGTGTCGCGTGTAAAACCACTAATTTATAGCTTGATGAAAAATTATAAGATGTATTCTACTCAAAACAAAACAAGCAAACAAACATTTTGGTTTCCTTGTGTTCACCCCTCTCAGTCATTTTTCCGTGATATAAGCTTTAATTTATGTTGTATGGTATTGGTAGAGAAAGAAATAACTGTAAATTCACTAAATCTGACAAAACGTTATTCCAAAAGATGACGTAAATGTTACATATTTATACATAATTCAGCCAATTTACTTCAAAATTAAACAACTTCAGAGCGTATTATTAATGTTTCATATCATTCATTCCCATTTTAGAGCCTCCCTCAGTTCCTACAGTACTTCAATGGGCCTTTTGCATTATATATTTAAAGACACTTGTACTAGATCGGTAGTGTTATTAGCAAAAACTGTTTGTAAATGGTATTTTCTACCTCCAATCGATTGTCGATCTTTCAAAAACAGCGTTTTTAAAGACAGCTTGTCATCCAGCATCCATGGCAACTTCTTTGCCATGTGGATTACGAGCTCAATTCATTCGTCAACGAAGTATTATATCATGACGTGACTGTATTATATCAGGACGTGACTGTATTATATCAGGACGTGATCGACTGTATTATATCAGCACGTGACTTTATTATATCAGCACGTGACTGTTTCTTGCAAAAGGCCTATTGAATCTGATCAATTACAACTTACTTTGGCTACTTCCATTCTATTTAACTCAAATATTTTAGTATTAATTATAATCGAGTAACATTTTATCATCTTTCTCTTCACAGTTGTAACTGAGCCACCAGGTATGTTTACCATATTGAAATTGTACACCGACTACTGTTTGGGAAAATTGACATTTCAAATTCAGAACAGTCAAGCAAGTAAGAAGTCATGTTAGAATACTAAATTGCTCAAGGCAAAATTAAGATAAGCAGAGATAAAATAAACAGCAGGAAGCTAGTTGCTCAGTTACGATTGTAGATATCGTTTTAGAACCGTTTACAAACTCTTTAGTGTATTTTTAGACTTTCAAGCTTTCAATTGGAATTTCGCGCGATGCCAAACGTCAGATCACTCAAGCGGAGCATCACATGTTGCAGAGCTTTGAATAGATGTTCACTCACAAATCGATGACAAAGACTGATTGACAACTGAAGGTGTCTTCAACCTGGTTGAGGCCCTTTTATAGTGCGGTTCCTTGTTTAACTCAAATGTTTTAGTATTAATTATAATCGAGTAACATTGTATCATCTTTCTCTTCACAGTTGTGACTGATCCACCAGGTATGTTTACCATATTGAAATTGTAACTTATTGTGCACTGACTGTTGTATGGGAAGAACGAGTTAGCGAATAGCAATAGCAACAACAATAGCAACAAAACAACAACAACAAATCATAAGCAACAACAATAACACCAGTAATAACATCAGCAACAGTAATAACAACAACAGCAACAGTAATAACAACATCAGCAACAGTAACAACAACATCAGGTTGAGGCCCTTTTATAGTGCGGTTCCTTGTTTAACTCAAATGTTTTAGTATTAATTATAATCGAGTAACATTATATCATCTTTCTCTTCACAGTTGTGACTGATCCACCAGGTATGTTTACCATATTGAAATTGTAACTTATTGTGCACTGACTGTTGTATGGGAACATTGGCTTAGCGAATAGCAATAGCAACAACAAAACAACAACAGCAATAGCAACAGCAACATCAGCAACAACAAAAAGATAAGGAACAACAACAACAACTATAGCAACAGCAACAACAATAACAACAACAACAGGAACAACATCAGTAACAAAAACATCAGCAACAACAACATCAGCAAAAAACAACAATAATTATCAGAGGGCCTTTTATGGTGCGGTTCCTTGTTTAAGTCAAATGTTTTAGTATTAATTATAATCGAGTAACATTGTATTATCTTTCTCTTCACAGTTGTGACTGATCCACCAGGTATGTTTACCATATTGAAATTGTAACTTATTGTGCACTGACTGTTGTATGGGAACATTGGCTTAGCGAATAGCAATAGCAACAACAAAACAACAACAGCAATAGCAACAGCAACATCAGCAACAACAAAACATAAAGAACAACAACAACAACAATAGCAACAACATCAGCAACAACAATAACAACAACAACAGGAACAACATCAGTAACAATAACATCAGCAACAACAACATCAGCAAAAAACAACAATAATTATCGGAGGGCCTTTTATAGTGCGGTTCGTTGTTTAACTCAAATGTTTTAGTATTAATTATAATCGAGTAACATTGTATCATCTTTCTCTTCACAGTTGTGACTGATCCACCTGGTATGTTTACTATATTGAAATTGTAACTTATTGTGCACTGAATGTTGTATGGGAACATCGAGTTAGCGAATAGCAATAGCAACAACAAAACAACAACAGCAATAGCAACAGCAACATCAGCAACAACAAAAAGATAAGGAACAACAACAACAACTATAGCAACAACATCAGCAACAACAATAACAACAACAACAGGAACAACATCAGTAACAAAAACATCAGCAACAACAACATCAGCAAAAAACAACAATAATTATCAGAGGGCCTTTTATGGTGCGGTTCCTTGTTTAAGTCAAATGTTTTAGTATTAATTATAATCGAGTAACATTGTATTATCTTTCTCTTCACAGTTGTGACTGATCCACCAGGTATGTTTACCATATTGAAATTGTAACTTATTGTGCACTGACTGTTGTATGGGTACATTGGCTTAGCGAATAGCAATAGCAACAACAAAACAACAACAGCAATAGCAACAGCAACATCAGCAACAACAAAAACATAAAGAACAACAACAACAACAATAGCAACAACATCAGCAACAACAATAACAACAACAACAGGAACAACATCAGTAACAATAACATCAGCAACAACAACATCAGCAAAAAACAACAATAATTATCGGAGGGCCTTTTATAGTGCGGTTCCTTGTTTAACTCAAATGTTTTAGTATTAATTATAATCGAGTAACATTGTATCATCTTTCTCTTCACAGTTGTGACTGATCCACCTGGTATGTTTACTATATTGAAATTGTAACTTATTGTGCACTGAATGTTGTATGGGAACATCGAGTTAGCGAATAGCAATAGCAACAACAATAGCAACAAATCAACAACAACAAATCATAAGCAACAACAATAACAACAGTAATAACATCAGCAACAGTAATAACAACAACAGCAACAGTAATAACAACAACAGCAACAGTAATAACAACATCAGCAACAGTAACAAGAACATCAGGTTGATGCCCTTTTATAGTGCGGTTCCTTGTTTAACTCATATGTTTTAGTATTAATTATAATCGAGTAACATTGTATCATCTTTCTCTTCACAGTTGTGACTGATCCACCAGGTATGTTTACCATATTGAAATTGTAACTTATTGTGCAGTGACTGTTGTATGGGAACATTGGCTTAGCGAATAGCAATAGCAACAACAAAACAACAACAGCAATAGCAACAGCAACATCAGCAACAACAAAAACATAAAGAACAACAACAACAACAATAGCAACAACATCAGCAACAACAATAACAACAACAACAGGAACAACATCAGTAACAATAACATCAGCAACAATAACATCAGCAAAAAACAACAATAATTATCGGAGGGCCTTTTATTGTGCGGTTCCTTGTTTAACTCAAATGTTTTAGTATTAATTATAATCGAGTAACGTTGTATCATCTTTCTCTTCACAGTAGTGACTGATCCACCTGGTATGTTTACAATATTGAAATTGTAACTTATTGTGCACTGACTGTTGTATGGGAACATTGGCTTAGCGAATAGCAATAGCAACAACAATAGAAACAAAACAACAACAACAAAACATAAGCAACAACAATAACAACAATAATAACATCAGCAACAGTAATAACAATATCAGCAACAACAACAGCATTAGCAACAACAACATCAGTAATAACAACATCAGCAACAATATCAGTAACAACAACAGCAATAACAATATCACCAACATCAGTAACATCAGTAACATCAGCAAAGCAATATCAGCAACAACATCAGCAACAACAACAACAACAGCAGCAACGATATCAGCAACAATAACAACATCAGCAGCATCAGTAACAACATCAGCAATGACAACAATATCAGCAACAACATCAGTAACAACAACAATATCACTGTGGAGAATATTTCGGTAGAACTTTACCCCTTCAGTTTCAAACATTGTTGTTTAAGTAAAAAATAGGCAGGCGTTCCTAACCCTCGAGTCGGGGGTGGGCCTGGAAACTAGTCACATGTAAGAGGAGAGCATGAGGAGAGGAATTAACATGGCAGACTAAAACCAATGTTTGGAGTTTGTTATTCGGTTTTATAGGGAAACGGATCTGTGAGAATTGTCGGAGCAAACGGAAAACTTAATCCCCGACATCAGCAACAACAACATCAGCAACAAGAACAGTAGTAATACCGATAAAAATAGCAAAAACAACAGCAATAGCAACAGCAATTTCTCTCCGCCGCAATGTATTATTTTCTAATTGACGTGGGACAAAAAAGCGACGACGTTACAATATCTTTTTGGGTCGCGTGTAAAACCACTAATTTATAGCTTGATGAAAAATTATAAGATGTATTCTACTCAAAACAAAACAGGCAAACAAACATTTTGGTTTCCTTGTGTTCACCCCTCTCAGTCATTTTTCCGTGATATAAGCTTTAATTTATGTTGTATGGTATTGGTAGAGAAAGAAATAACTGTAAATTCACTAATTCTGACAAAACGTTATTCCAAAAGATGACGTAAATGTTACATATTTATACATAATTCAGCCAATTTACTTCAAAATTAAACAACTTCAGAGCGTATTATTAATGTTTCATATCATTCATTCCCATTTTAGAGCCTCCCTCAGTTCCTACAGTACTTCAATGGGCCTTTTGCATTATATATTTAAAGACACTTGTACTAGATCGGTAGTGTTATTAGCAAAACCTGTTTGTAAATGGTATTTTCTACCTCCAATCGATTGTCGATCTTTCAAAAACAGCGTTTTTAAAGACAGCTTGTCATCCAGCATCCATGGCAACTTCTTTGCCATGTGGATTACGAGCTCAATTCATTCGTCAACGAAGTATTATATCATGACGTGACTGTATTATATCAGGACGTGACTGTATTATATCAGGACGTGATCGACTGTATTATATCAGCACGTGACTTTATTATATCAGCACGTGACTGTTTCTTGCAAAAGGCCTATTGAATCTGATCAATTACAACTTACTTTGGCTACTTCCATTCTATTTAACTCAAATATTTTAGTATTAATTATAATCGAGTAACATTTTATCATCTTTCTCTTCACAGTTGTAACTGGGCCACCAGGTATGTTTACCATATTGAAATTGTACACCGACTACTGTTTGGGAAAATTGACATTTCAAATTCAGAACAGTCAAGCAAGTAAGAAGTCATGTTAGAATACTAAATTGCTCAAGGCAAAATTAAGATAAGCAGAGATAAAATAAACAGCAGGAAGCTAGTTGCTCAGTTACGATTGTAGATATCGTTTTAGAACCGTTTACAAACTCTTTAGTGTATTTTTAGACTTTCAAGCTTTCAATTGGAATTTCGCGCGATGCCAAACGTCAGATCACTCAAGCGGAGCATCACATGTTGCAGAGCTTTGAATAGATGTTCACTCACAAATCGATGACAAAGACTGATTGACAACTGAAGGTGTCTTCAACCTGGTTGAGGCCCTTTTATAGTGCGGTTCCTTGTTTAACTCAAATGTTTTAGTATTAATTATAATCGAGTAACATTGTATCATCTTTCTCTTCACAGTTGTGACTGATCCACCAGGTATGTTTACCATATTGAAATTGTAACTTATTGTGCACTGACTGTTGTATGGGAAGAACGAGTTAGCGAATAGCAATAGCAACAACAATAGCAACAAATCAACAACAACAAATCATAAGCAACAACAATAACAACAGTAATAACATCGGCAACAGTAATAACAACAACAGCAACAGTAATAACAACAACAGCAACAGTAATAACAACATCAGCAACAGTAACAAGAACATCAGGTTGATGCCCTTTTATAGTGCGGTTCCTTGTTTAACTCATATGTTTTAGTATTAATTATAATCGAGTAACATTGTATCATCTTTCTCTTCACAGTTGTGACTGATCCACCAGGTATGTTTACCATATTGAAATTGTAACTTATTGTGCAGTGACTGTTGTATGGGAACATTGGCTTAGCGAATAGCAATAGCAACAACAAAACAACAACAGCAATAGCAACAGCAACATCAGCAACAACAAAAACATAAAGAACAACAACAACAACAATAGCAACAACATCAGCAACAACAATAACAACAACAACAGGAACAACATCAGTAACAATAACATCAGCAACAATAACATCAGCAAAAAACAACAATAATTATCGGAGGGCCTTTTATAGTGCGGTTCCTTGTTTAACTCATATGTTTTAGTATTAATTATAATCGAGTAACATTGTATCATCTTTCTCTTCACAGTAGTGACTGATCCACCTGGTATGTTTACCATATTGAAATTGTAACTTATTGTGCAGTGACTGTTGTATGGGAACATTGGCTTAGCGAATAGCAATAGCAACAACAAAACAACAACAGCAATAGCAACAGCAACATCAGCAACAACAAAAACATAAAGAACAACAACAACAACAATAGCAACAACATCAGCAACAACAATAACAACAACAACAGGAACAACATCAGTAACAATAACATCAGCAACAATAACATCAGCAAAAAACAACAATAATTATCGGAGGGCCTTTTATAGTGCGGTTCCTTGTTTAACTCAAATGTTTTAGTATTAATTATAATCGAGTAACGTTGTATCATCTTTCTCTTCACAGTAGTGACTGATCCACCTGGTATGTTTACAATATTGAAATTGTAACTTATTGTGCACTGACTGTTGTATGGGAACATTGGCTTAGCGAATAGCAATAGCAACAACAATAGAAACAAAACAACAACAACAAAACATAAGCAACAACAATAACAACAATAATAACATCAGCAACAGTAATAACAATATCAGCAACAACAACAGCATTAGCAACAACAACATCAGTAATAACAACATCAGCAACAATATCAGTCACAACAACAGCAATAACAATATCACCAACATCAGTAACATCAGTAACATCAGCAAAGCAATATCAGCAACAACATCAGCAACAACAACAACAACAGCAGCAACAATATCAGCAACAATAACAACATCAGCAGCATCAGTAACAACATCAGCAATGACAACAATATCAGCAACAACATCAGTAACAACAACAATATCAACTGTGGAGAATATTTCGGTAGAACTTTACCCCTTCAGTTTCAAACATTGTTGTTAAGTAAAAAATAGGCAGGCGTTCCTAACCCTCGAGTCGGGGGTAGGCCTGGAAACTAGTCACATGTAAGAGGAGAGCATGAGGAGAGGAATTAACATGGCAGACTAAAACCAATGTTTGGAGTTTGTTATTCGGTTTTATAGGGAAACGGATCTGTGAGAATTGTCGGAGCAAACGGAAAACTTAATCCCCGACATCAGCAACAACAACATCAGCAACAAGAACAGTAGTAATACCGATAGAAATAGCAAAAACAACAGCAATAGCAACAGCAATTTCTCTCCGCCGCAATGTATTATTTTCTAATTTACGTGGGACAAAAAAGCGACGACGTTACAATATCTTTTTGTGTCGCGTGTAAAACCACTAATTTATAGCTTGATGAAAAATTATAAGATGTATTCTACTCAAAACAAAACAAGCAAACAAACATTTTGGTTTCCTTGTGTTCACCCCTCTCAGTCATTTTTCCGTGATATAAGCTTTAATTTATGTTGTATGGTATTGGTAGAGAAATAAATAACTGTAAATTCACTAATTCTGACAAAACGTTATTCCAAAAGATGACGTAAATGTTACATATTTATACTTAATTCAGCCAATTTACTTCAAAATTAAACAACTTCAGAGCGTATTATTAATGTTTCATATCATTCATTCCCATTTTAGAGCCTCCCTCAGTTCCTACAGTACTTCAATGGGCCTTTTGCATTATATATTTAAAGACACTTGTACTAGATCGGTAGTGTTATTAGCAAAACCTGTTTGTAAATGGTATTTTCTACCTCCAATCGATTGTCGATCTTTCAAAAACAGCGTTTTTAAAGACAGCTTGTCATCCAGCATCCATGGCAACTTCTTTGCCATGTGGATTACGAGCTCAATTCATTCGTCAACGAAGTATTATATCATAACGTGACTGTATTATATCAGGACGTGATCGACTGTATTATATCAGCACGTGACTTTATTATATCAGCACGTGACTGTTTCTTGCAAAAGGCCTATTGAATCTGATCAATTACAACTTACTTTGGCTACTTCCATTCTATTTAACTCAAATATTTTAGTATTAATTATAATCGAGTAACATTTTATCATCTTTCTCTTCACAGTTGTAACTGAGCCACCAGGTATGTTTACCATATTGAAATTGTACACCGACTACTGTTTGGGAAAATTGACATTTCAAATTCAGAACAGTCAAGCAAGTAAGAAGTCATGTTAGAATACTAAATTGCTCAAGGCAAAATTAAGATAAGCAGAGATAAAATAAACAGCAGGAAGCTAGTTGCTCAGTTACGATTGTAGATATCGTTTTAGAACCGTTTACAAACTCTTTAATGTATTTTTAGACTTTCAAGCTTTCAATTGGAATTTCGCGCGATGCCAAACGTCAGATCACTCAAGCGGAGCATCACATGTTGCAGACCTTTGAATAGATGTTCACTCACAAATCGATGACAAAGACTGATTGACAACTGAAGGTGTCTTCAACCTGGTTGAGGCCCTTTTATAGTGCGGTTCCTTGTTTAACTCAAATGTTTTAGTATTAATTATAATCGAGTAACATTGTATCATCTTTCCCTTCACAGTTGTGACTGATCCACCAGGTATGTTTACCATATTGAAATTGTAACTTATTGTGCACTGACTGTTGTATGGGAAGAACGAGTTAGCGAATAGCAATAGCAACAACAATAGCAACAAATCAACAACAACAAATCATAAGCAACAACAATAACAACAGTAATAACATCGGCAACAGTAATAACAACAACAGCAACAGTAATAACAACAACAGCAACAGTAATAACAACATCAGCAACAGTAACAAGAACATCAGGTTGATGCCCTTTTATAGTGCGGTTCCTTGTTTAACTCATATGTTTTAGTATTAATTATAATCGAGTAACATTGTATCATCTTTCTCTTCACAGTTGTGACTGATCCACCAGGTATGTTTACCATATTGAAATTGTAACTTATTGTGCAGTGACTGTTGTATGGGAACATTGGCTTAGCGAATAGCAATAGCAACAACAAAACAACAACAGCAATAGCAACAGCAACATCAGCAACAACAAAAACATAAAGAACAACAACAACAACAATAGCAACAACATCAGCAACAACAATAACAACAACAACAGGAACAACATCAGTAACAATAACATCAGCAACAATAACATCAGCAAAAAACAACAATAATTATCGGAGGGCCTTTTATAGTGCGGTTCCTTATTTAACTCATATGTTTTAGTATTAATTATAATCGAGTAGCATTGTATCATCTTTCTCTTCACAGTAGTGACTGATCCACCTGGTATGTTTACCATATTGAAATTGTAACTTATTGTGCAGTGACTGTTGTATGGGAACATTGGCTTAGCGAATAGCAATAGCAACAACAAAACAACAACAGCAATAGCAACAGCAACATCAGCAACAACAAAAACATAAAGAACAACAACAACAACAATAGCAACAACATCAGCAACAACATCAGCAACAACAATAACAACAACAACAGGAACAACATCAGTAACAATAACATCAGCAACAATAACATCAGCAAAAAACAACAATAATTATCGGAGGGCCTTTTATAGTGCGGTTCCTTGTTTAACTCAAATGTTTTAGTATTAATTATAATCGAGTAACGTTGTATCATCTTTCTCTTCACAGTAGTGACTGATCCACCTGGTATGTTTACAATATTGAAATTGTAACTTATTGTGCACTGACTGTTGTATGGGAACATTGGCTTAGCGAATAGCAATAGCAACAACAATAGAAACAAAACAACAACAACAAAACATAAGCAACAACAATAACAACAATAATAACATCAGCAACAGTAATAACAATATCAGCAACAACAACAGCATTAGCAACAACAACATCAGTAATAACAACATCAGCAACAATATCAGTAGCAACAACAGCAATAACAATATCACCAACATCAGTAACATCAGCAAAGCAATATCAGCAACAACATCAGCAACAACAACAACAACAGCAGCAACAATATCAGCAACAATAACAACATCAGCAGCATCAGTAACAACATCAGCAATGACAACAATATCAGCAACAACATCAGTAACAACAACAATATCAACTGTGGAGAATATTTCGGTAGAACTTTACCCCTTCAGTTTCAAACATTGTTGTTAAGTAAAAAATAGGCAGGCGTTCCTAACCCTCGAGTCGGGGGTAGGCCTGGAAACTAGTCACATGTAAGAGGAGAGCATGAGGAGAGGAATTAACATGGCAGACTAAAACCAATGTTTGGAGTTTGTTATTCGGTTTTATAGGGAAACGGATCTGTGAGAATTGTCGGAGCAAACGGAAAACTTAATCCCCGACATCAGCAACAACAACATCAGCAACAAGAACAGTAGTAATACCGATAGAAATAGCAAAAACAACAGCAATAGCAACAGCAATTTCTCTCCGCCGCAATGTATTATTTTCTAATTTACGTGGGACAAAAAAGCGACGACGTTACAATATCTTTTTGTGTCGCGTGTAAAACCACTAATTTATAGCTTGATGAAAAATTATAAGATGTATTCTACTCAAAACAAAACAAGCAAACAAACATTTTGGTTTCCTTGTGTTCACCCCTCTCAGTCATTTTTCCGTGATATAAGCTTTAATTTATGTTGTATGGTATTGGTAGAGAAATAAATAACTGTAAATTCACTAATTCTGACAAAACGTTATTCCAAAAGATGACGTAAATGTTACATATTTATACTTAATTCAGCCAATTTACTTCAAAATTAAACAACTTCAGAGCGTATTATTAATGTTTCATATCATTCATTCCCATTTTAGAGCCTCCCTCAGTTCCTACAGTACTTCAATGGGTCTTTTGCATTATATATTTAAAGACACTTGTACTAGATCGGTAGTGTTATTAGCAAAACCTGTTTGTAAATGGTATTTTCTACCTCCAATCGATTGGCGATCTTTCAAAAACAGCGTTTTTAAAGACAGCTTGTCATCCAGCATCCATGGCAACTTCTTTGCCATGTGGATTACGAGCTCAATTCATTCGTCAACGAAGTATTATATCATAACGTGACTGTATTATATCAGGACGTGATCGACTGTATTATATCAGCACGTGACTTTATTATATCAGCACGTGACTGTTTCTTGCAAAAGGCCTATTGAATCTGATCAATTACAACTTACTTTGGCTACTTCCATTCTATTTAACTCAAATATTTTAGTATTAATTATAATCGAGTAACATTTTATCATCTTTCTCTTCACAGTTGTAACTGAGCCACCAGGTATGTTTACCATATTGAAATTGTACACCGACTACTGTTTGGGAAAATTGACATTTCAAATTCAGAACAGTCAAGCAAGTAAGAAGTCATGTTAGAATACTAAATTGCTCAAGGCAAAATTAAGATAAGCAGAGAAAAAATACACAGCAGGAAGCTAGTTGCTCAGTTACGATTGTAGATATCGTTTTAGAACCGTTTACAAACTCTTTAGTGTATTTTTAGACTTTCAAGCTTTCAATTGGAATTTCGCGCGATGCCAAACGTCAGATCACTCAATCGGAGCATCACATGTTGCAGAGCTTTGAATAGATGTTCACTCACAAATCGATGACAAAGACTGATTGACAACTGAAGGTGTCTTCAACCTGGTTGAGGCCCTTTTATAGTGCGGTACCTAGTTTAACTCAAATGTTTCAGTATTAATTATAGTCGAGTAACATTGTATCATCTTTCTCTTCACAGTTGTGACTGATCCACCTGGTATGTTTACTATATTGAAATTGTAACTTATTGTGCACTGACTGTTGTATGGGAACATCGAGTTAGCGAATAGCAATAGCAACAACAATAGCAACAAAACAACAACAACAAATCATAAGCAACAACAATAACAACAGTAATAACATCAGCAACAGTAATAACAACAACAGCAACAGTAATACAACATCAGCAACAGTAACAACAACATCAGGTTGAGGCCCTTTTATAGTGCGGTTCCTTGTTTAACTCAAATGTTTGAGTATTAATTATAATCGAGTAACATTGTATCATCTTTCTTTTCACAGTTGTGACTGATCCACCTGGTATGTTTACTATATTGAAATTGTAACTTATTGTGCACTGACTGTTGTATGGGAAGATCGAGTTAGCGAATAGCAATAGCAACAACAATAGCAACAAAACAACAACAACAAATCATAAGCAACAACAATAACACCAGTAATAACATCAGCAACAGTAATAACAACAACAGCAACAGTAATAACAACATCAGCAACAGTAACAACAACATCAGGTTGAGGCCCTTTTATAGTGCGGTTCCTTGTTTAACTCAAATGTTTTAGTATTAATTATAATCGAGTAACATTGTATCATCTTTCTCTTCACAGTTGTGACTGATCCACCAGGTATGTTTACCATATTGAAATTGTAACTTAGTTTGCACTGACTGTTGTATGGGAACATTGGCTTAGCGAATAGCAATAGCAACAACAAAACAACAACAGCAATAGCAACAGCAACATCAGCAACAACAAAAAGATAAGGAACAACAACAACAACTATAGCAACAACATCAGCAACAACAATAACAACAACAACAGGAACAACATCAGTAACAATATCAGTAACACCAACAGCAATAACAATATCAGCAACATCAGTAACATCAGCAAAAGCAATATCAGCAACAACATCAGCAACAACAACAACAACAGCAACAACAATTTCAGCAACAATAACAACATCAGCAGCATCAGTAACAACATCAGCAATAACAACAATATCAGCAACAACATCAGTAACAACAACAATATCACCTGTGGAGAATATTTCGGTAGAACTTTACCCCTTCAGTTTCAAACATTGTTGTTTAAGTAAAAAATAGGCAGGCGTTCCTAACCCTCGAGTCGGGGGTAGTCCTGGAAACTAGTCACATGTAAGAGGAGAGCATGAGGAGAGGAATAAACATGGCAGACTAAAACCAATGTTTGGAGTTTGTTATTCGGTTTTATAGGGAAACGAATCTGTGAGAATTGTCGGAGCAAACAGAAAACTTAATCCCCGACATCAGCAACAACAACATCAGCAACAACAACATCAGCAACAACAACATCAGCAACAACAATATTAGCATCAACATCAGCAACAACAACAGTAGTAATACCGATAAAAATAGCAAAAACAACAGCAATAGCAACAGCAATTTCTCTCCGCCGCAATGTATTATTTTCTAATTGACGTGGGACAAAAAAGCGACGACGTTACAATATCTTTTTGTGTCGCGTGTAAAACCACTAATTTATAGCTTGATGAAAAATTATAAGATGTATTCTACTCAAAACAAAACAAGCAAACAAACATTTTGGTTTCCTTGTGTTCACCCCTCTCGGTCATTTTTCCGTGATATAAGCTTTAATTTATGTTGTATGGTATTGGTAGAGAAAGAAATAACTGTCAATTCACTATTTCTGACAAAACGTTATTCCAAAAGATGACGTAAATGTTACATATTTATACATAATTCAGCCAATTTACTTCAAAATTAAACAACTTCAGAGCGTATTATTAATGTTTCATATCATTCATTCCCATTTTAGGGCCTCCCTCAGTTCCTACAGTACTTCAATGGGCCTTTTGCATTATATATTTAAAGACACTTGTACTAGATCGGTAGTGTTATTAGCAAAACCTGTTTGTAAATGGTATTTTCTACCTCCAATCGATTGTCGATCTTTCAAAAACAGCGTTTTTAAAGACAGCTTGTCATCCAAGCATCCATGGCAATTTCTTTGCCATGTGGATTACGAGCTCAATTCATTCGTCAACGAAGTATTATATCATGACGTGACTGTATTATATCAGGACGTGACTGTATTATATCAGGACGTGATCGACTGTATTATATCAGGACGTGACTTTATTATATCAGCACGTGACTGTTTCTTGCAAAAGGCCTATTGAATCTGATCAATTACAACTTACTTTGGCTACTTCCATTCTATTTAACTCAAATATTTTAGTATTAATTATAATCGAGTAACTTTTTATCATCTTTCTCTTCACAGTTGTAACTGAGCCACCAGGTATGTTTACCATATTGAAATTGTACACCGACTACTGTTTGGGAAAATTGACATTTCAAATTCAGAACAGTCAAGCAAGTAAGAAGTCATGTTAGAATACTAAATTGCTCAAGGCAAAATTAAGATAAGCAGAGATAAAATAAACAGCAGGAAGCTAGTTGCTCAGTTACGATTGTAGATATCGTTTTAGAACCGTTTGCAAACTCTTTAGTGTATTTTTAGACTTTCAAGCTTTCAATTGGAATTTCGCGCGATGCCAAACGTCAGATCACTCAAGCGGAGCATCACATGTTGCAGAGCTTTGAATAGATGTTCACTCACAAAACGATGACAAAGACTGATTGACAACTGAAGGTGTCTTCAACCTGGTTGAGGCCCTTTTATAGTGCGGTACCTAGTTTAACAGCAACAACATCAGCAACAGTAATAACAATATCAGCAACAACAACAGCATTAGCAACAACAACATCAGTAATAACAACATCAGCAACAATATCAGTAGCAACAACAGCAATAACAATATCACCAACATCAGTAACATCAGCAAAGCAATATCAGCAACAACATCAGCAACAACAACAACAACAGCAGCAACAATATCAGCAACAATAACAACATCAGCAGCATCAGTAACAACATCAGCAATGACAACAATATCAGCAACAACATCAGTAACAACAACAATATCAACTGTGGAGAATATTTCGGTAGAACTTTACCCCTTCAGTTTCAAACATTGTTGTTAAGTAAAAAATAGGCAGGCGTTCCTAACCCTCGAGTCGGGGGTAGGCCTGGAAACTAGTCACATGTAAGAGGAGAGCATGAGGAGAGGAATTAACATGGCAGACTAAAACCAATGTTTGGAGTTTGTTATTCGGTTTTATAGGGAAACGGATCTGTGAGAATTGTCGGAGCAAACGGAAAACTTAATCCCCGACATCAGCAACAACAACATCAGCAACAAGAACAGTAGTAATACCGATAGAAATAGCAAAAACAACAGCAATAGCAACAGCAATTTCTCTCCGCCGCAATGTATTATTTTCTAATTTACGTGGGACAAAAAAGCGACGACGTTACAATATCTTTTTGTGTCGCGTGTAAAACCACTAATTTATAGCTTGATGAAAAATTATAAGATGTATTCTACTCAAAACAAAACAAGCAAACAAACATTTTGGTTTCCTTGTGTTCACCCCTCTCAGTCATTTTTCCGTGATATAAGCTTTAATTTATGTTGTATGGTATTGGTAGAGAAATAAATAACTGTAAATTCACTAATTCTGACAAAACGTTATTCCAAAAGATGACGTAAATGTTACATATTTATACTTAATTCAGCCAATTTACTTCAAAATTAAACAACTTCAGAGCGTATTATTAATGTTTCATATCATTCATTCCCATTTTAGAGCCTCCCTCAGTTCCTACAGTACTTCAATGGGTCTTTTGCATTATATATTTAAAGACACTTGTACTAGATCGGTAGTGTTATTAGCAAAACCTGTTTGTAAATGGTATTTTCTACCTCCAATCGATTGGCGATCTTTCAAAAACAGCGTTTTTAAAGACAGCTTGTCATCCAGCATCCATGGCAACTTCTTTGCCATGTGGATTACGAGCTCAATTCATTCGTCAACGAAGTATTATATCATAACGTGACTGTATTATATCAGGACGTGATCGACTGTATTATATCAGCACGTGACTTTATTATATCAGCACGTGACTGTTTCTTGCAAAAGGCCTATTGAATCTGATCAATTACAACTTACTTTGGCTACTTCCATTCTATTTAACTCAAATATTTTAGTATTAATTATAATCGAGTAACATTTTATCATCTTTCTCTTCACAGTTGTAACTGAGCCACCAGGTATGTTTACCATATTGAAATTGTACACCGACTACTGTTTGGGAAAATTGACATTTCAAATTCAGAACAGTCAAGCAAGTAAGAAGTCATGTTAGAATACTAAATTGCTCAAGGCAAAATTAAGATAAGCAGAGAAAAAATACACAGCAGGAAGCTAGTTGCTCAGTTACGATTGTAGATATCGTTTTAGAACCGTTTACAAACTCTTTAGTGTATTTTTAGACTTTCAAGCTTTCAATTGGAATTTCGCGCGATGCCAAACGTCAGATCACTCAATCGGAGCATCACATGTTGCAGAGCTTTGAATAGATGTTCACTCACAAATCGATGACAAAGACTGATTGACAACTGAAGGTGTCTTCAACCTGGTTGAGGCCCTTTTATAGTGCGGTACCTAGTTTAACTCAAATGTTTCAGTATTAATTATAGTCGAGTAACATTGTATCATCTTTCTCTTCACAGTTGTGACTGATCCACCTGGTATGTTTACTATATTGAAATTGTAACTTATTGTGCACTGACTGTTGTATGGGAACATCGAGTTAGCGAATAGCAATAGCAACAACAATAGCAACAAAACAACAACAACAAATCATAAGCAACAACAATAACAACAGTAATAACATCAGCAACAGTAATAACAACAACAGCAACAGTAATACAACATCAGCAACAGTAACAACAACATCAGGTTGAGGCCCTTTTATAGTGCGGTTCCTTGTTTAACTCAAATGTTTGAGTATTAATTATAATCGAGTAACATTGTATCATCTTTCTTTTCACAGTTGTGACTGATCCACCTGGTATGTTTACTATATTGAAATTGTAACTTATTGTGCACTGACTGTTGTATGGGAAGATCGAGTTAGCGAATAGCAATAGCAACAACAATAGCAACAAAACAACAACAACAAATCATAAGCAACAACAATAACACCAGTAATAACATCAGCAACAGTAATAACAACAACAGCAACAGTAATAACAACATCAGCAACAGTAACAACAACATCAGGTTGAGGCCCTTTTATAGTGCGGTTCCTTGTTTAACTCAAATGTTTTAGTATTAATTATAATCGAGTAACATTGTATCATCTTTCTCTTCACAGTTGTGACTGATCCACCAGGTATGTTTACCATATTGAAATTGTAACTTAGTTTGCACTGACTGTTGTATGGGAACATTGGCTTAGCGAATAGCAATAGCAACAACAAAACAACAACAGCAATAGCAACAGCAACATCAGCAACAACAAAAAGATAAGGAACAACAACAACAACTATAGCAACAACATCAGCAACAACAATAACAACAACAACAGGAACAACATCAGTAACAATATCAGTAACACCAACAGCAATAACAATATCAGCAACATCAGTAACATCAGCAAAAGCAATATCAGCAACAACATCAGCAACAACAACAACAACAGCAACAACAATTTCAGCAACAATAACAACATCAGCAGCATCAGTAACAACATCAGCAATAACAACAATATCAGCAACAACATCAGTAACAACAACAATATCACCTGTGGAGAATATTTCGGTAGAACTTTACCCCTTCAGTTTCAAACATTGTTGTTTAAGTAAAAAATAGGCAGGCGTTCCTAACCCTCGAGTCGGGGGTAGTCCTGGAAACTAGTCACATGTAAGAGGAGAGCATGAGGAGAGGAATAAACATGGCAGACTAAAACCAATGTTTGGAGTTTGTTATTCGGTTTTATAGGGAAACGAATCTGTGAGAATTGTCGGAGCAAACAGAAAACTTAATCCCCGACATCAGCAACAACAACATCAGCAACAACAACATCAGCAACAACAACATCAGCAACAACAATATTAGCATCAACATCAGCAACAACAACAGTAGTAATACCGATAAAAATAGCAAAAACAACAGCAATAGCAACAGCAATTTCTCTCCGCCGCAATGTATTATTTTCTAATTGACGTGGGACAAAAAAGCGACGACGTTACAATATCTTTTTGTGTCGCGTGTAAAACCACTAATTTATAGCTTGATGAAAAATTATAAGATGTATTCTACTCAAAACAAAACAAGCAAACAAACATTTTGGTTTCCTTGTGTTCACCCCTCTCGGTCATTTTTCCTTGATATAAGCTTTAATTTATGTTATATGGTATTGGTAGAGAAAGAAATAACTGTCAATTCACTATTTCTGACAAAACGTTATTCCAAAAGATGACGTAAATGTTACATATTTATACATAATTCAGCCAATTTACTTCAAAATTAAACAACTTCAGAGCGTATTATTAATGTTTCATATCATTCATTCCCATTTTAGGGCCTCCCTCAGTTCCTACAGTACTTCAATGGGCCTTTTGCATTATATATTTAAAGACACTTGTACTAGATCGGTAGTGTTATTAGCAAAACCTGTTTGTAAATGGTATTTTCTACCTCCAATCGATTGTCGATCTTTCAAAAACAGCGTTTTTAAAGACAGCTTGTCATCCAAGCATCCATGGCAATTTCTTTGCCATGTGGATTACGAGCTCAATTCATTCGTCAACGAAGTATTATATCATGACGTGACTGTATTATATCAGGACGTGACTGTATTATATCAGGACGTGATCGACTGTATTATATCAGGACGTGACTTTATTATATCAGCACGTGACTGTTTCTTGCAAAAGGCCTATTGAATCTGATCAATTACAACTTACTTTGGCTACTTCCATTCTATTTAACTCAAATATTTTAGTATTAATTATAATCGAGTAACTTTTTATCATCTTTCTCTTCACAGTTGTAACTGAGCCACCAGGTATGTTTACCATATTGAAATTGTACACCGACTACTGTTTGGGAAAATTGACATTTCAAATTCAGAACAGTCAAGCAAGTAAGAAGTCATGTTAGAATACTAAATTGCTCAAGGCAAAATTAAGATAAGCAGAGATAAAATAAACAGCAGGAAGCTAGTTGCTCAGTTACGATTGTAGATATCGTTTTAGAACCGTTTGCAAACTCTTTAGTGTATTTTTAGACTTTCAAGCTTTCAATTGGAATTTCGCGCGATGCCAAACGTCAGATCACTCAAGCGGAGCATCACATGTTGCAGAGCTTTGAATAGATGTTCACTCACAAAACGATGACAAAGACTGATTGACAACTGAAGGTGTCTTCAACCTGGTTGAGGCCCTTTTATAGTGCGGTACCTAGTTTAACAGCAACAACATCAGCAACAACGACAACAACAGCAGCAACAATATCAGCAACAATAACAACATCAGCAGCATCAGTAACAACATCAGCAATGACAACAATATCAGCAACAAGATCAGTAACAACAACAATATCACCTGTGGAGAATATTTCGGTAGAACTTTACCCCTTCAGTTTCAAACATTGTTGTTTAAGTAAAAAATAGGCAGGCGTTCCTAAGACTAGAGTCGAGGGTAGGCCTGGAAACTAGTCACATGTAAGAGGAGAGCATGAGGAGAGGAATAAACATGGCAGACTAAAACCAATGTTTGGAGTTTGTTATTCGGTTTTATAGGGAAACGAATCTGTGAGAATTGTCGGAGGAAACGGAAAACTTAATCCCGACATCAGCAACAACAACATCAGCAACAACAACATCAGCAACAACAATATTAGCATCAACATCAGCAACAACAACAGTAGTAATACCGATAAAAATAGCAAAAACAACAGCAATAGCAACAGCAATTTGTCTCCGCCGCAATGTATTATTTTCTAATTTACGTGGGACAAAAAAGCGACGACGTTACAATATCTTTTTGTGTCGCGTGTAAAACCACTAATTTATAGCTTGGTGAAAAATTATAAGATGTATTCTACTCAAAACAAAACAAGCAAACAAACATTTTGGTTTCCATGTGTTCACCCCTCTCAGTCATTTTTCCGTGATATAAGCTTTAATTTATGTTGTATGGTATTGGTAGAGAAAGAAATAACTGTAAATTCACTATTTCTGACAAAACGTTATTCCAAAAGATGACGTAAATGTTACATATTTATACATAATTCAGCCAATTTACTTCAACATTAAACAACTTCAGAGCGTATTATTAATGTTTCATATCATTCATTCCCATTTTAGAGCCTCCCTCAGTTCCTACAGTACTTCAATGGGCCTTTTGCATTATATATTTAAAGACACTTGTACTAGATCGGTAGTGTTATTAGCAAAACCTGTTTGTAAATGGTATTTTCTACCTCCAATCGATTGTCGATCTTTCAAAAACAGCGTTTTTAAAGACAGCTTGTCATCCAGCATCCATGGCAACTTCTTTGCCATGTGGATTACGAGCTCAATTCATTCGTCAACGAAGTATTATATCATGACGTGACTGTATTATATCAGGACGTGATCGACTGTATTATATCAGCACGTGACTTTATTATATCAGCACGTGACTGTTTCTTGCAAAATGACTATTGAATCTGATCAATTACAACTTACTTTGGCTACTTCCATTCTATTTAACTCAAATATTTTAGTATTAATTATAATCGAGTAACATTGTATCATCTTTCTCTTCACAGTTGTAACTGAGCCACCAGGTATGTTTACCATATTGAAATTGTACACCGACTACTGTTTGGGAGAATTGACATTTCAAATTCAGAACAGTCAAGCAAGTAAGAAGTCATGTTAGAATACTAAATTGCTCAAGGCAAAATTAAGATAAGCAGAGAAAAAATACACAGCAGGAAGCTAGTTGCTCAGTTACGATTGTAGATATCGTTTTAGAACCGTTTACAAACTCTGTAGTGTATTTTTAGACTTTCAAGCTTTCAATTGGAATTTCGCGCGATGCCAAACGTCAGATCACTCAAGCGGAGCATCACATGTTGCAGAGCTTTGAATAGATGTTCACTCACAAAACGATGACAAAGACTGATTGACAACTGAAGGTGTCTTCAACCTGGTTGAGGCCCTTTTATAGTGCGGTACCTAGTTTAACTCAAATGTTTCAGTATTAATTATAATCGAGTAACATTGTATCATCTTTCTCTTCACAGTTGTGACTGATCCACCTGGTATGTTTACTATATTGAAATTGTAACTTATTGTGCACTGACTGTTGTATGGGAACATCGAGTTAGCGAATAGCAATAGCAACAACAATAGCAACAAAACAACAACAACAAATCATAAGCAACAACAATAACAACAGTAATAACATCAGCAACAGTAATAACAACAACAGCAACAGTAATACAACATCAGCAACAGTAACAACAACATCAGGTTGAGGCCCTTTTATAGTGCGGTTCCTTGTTTAACTCAAATGTTTGAGTATTAATTATAATCGAGTAACATTGTATCATCTTTCTCTTCACAGTTGTGACTGATCCACCTGGTATGTTTACTATATTGAAATTGTAACTTATTGTGCACTGACTGTTGTATGGGAAGATCGAGTTAGCGAATAGCAATAGCAACAACAATAGCAACAAAACAACAACAACAAATCATAAGCAACAACAATAACACCAGTAATAACATCAGCAACAGTAATAACAACAACAGCAACAGTAATAACAACATCAGCAACAGTAACAAGAACATCAGGTTGAGGCCCTTTTATAGTGCGGTTCCTTGTTTAACTCAAATGTTTTAGTATTAATTATAATCGAGTAACATTGTATCATCTTTCTCTTCACAGTTGTGACTGATCCACCAGGTATGTTTACCATATTGAAATTGTAACTTAGTTTGCACTGACTGTTGTATGGGAACATTGGCTTAGCGAATAGCAATAGCAACAACAAAACAACAACAGCAATAGCAACAGCAACATCAGCAACAACAAAAAGATAAGGAACAACAACAACAACTATAGCAACAACATCAGCAACAACAATAACAACAACAACAGGAACAACATCAGTAACAATAACATCAGCAACAAAAATTCAGCAAAAAACAACAATAATTATCAGAGGGCCTTTTATGGTGCGGTTCCTTGTTTAACTCAAATGTTTTAGTATTAATTATAATCGAGTAACATGGTATTATCTTTCTCTTCACAGTTGTGACTGATCCACCAGGTATGTTTACCATATTGAAATTGTAACTTATTGTGCACTGACTGTTGTATGGGAACATTGACATAGCGAATAGCAATAACAACAGCAATAATAATAGCAACAACATAAGCAACATCAGCAACAACAAAAACATAAGGAACAACAACAACAACATTAACAACAATATCAGCAACAACAACAGCATCAGCAACAACAACATCAGTAATAACAACATCAGCAACAATATCAGTAACACCAACAGCAATAACAATATCAGCAACATCAGTAACATCAGCAAAAGCAATATCAGCAACAACATCAGCAACAACAACAACAACAGCAGCAACAATATCAGCAACAATAACAACATCAGCAGCATCAGTAACAACATCAGCAATGACAACAATATCAGCAACAAGATCAGTAACAACAACAATATCACCTGTGGAGAATATTTCGGTAGAACTTTACCCCTTCAGTTTCAAACATTGTTGTTTAAGTAAAAAATAGGCAGGCGTTCCTAAGACTAGAGTCGAGGGTAGGCCTGGAAACTAGTCACATGTAAGAGGAGAGCATGAGGAGAGGAATAAACATGGCAGACTAAAACCAATGTTTGGAGTTTGTTATTCGGTTTTATAGGGAAACGAATCTGTGAGAATTGTCGGAGGAAACGGAAAACTTAATCCCGACATCAGCAACAACAACATTAGCAACAACAACATCAGCAACAACAAAATTAGCATCAACATCAGCAATAGCAACAGCAATTTCTCTCCGCCGCAATGTATTATTTTCTAATTTACGTGGGACAAAAAGCGACGACGTTACAATATCTTTTTGGGTCGCGTGTAAAACCACTAATTTATAGCTTGATGAAAAATTATAAGATGTATTCTACTCAAAACAAAACAAGCAAACAAACATTTTGGTTTCCTTGTGTTCACCCCTCTCAGTCATTTTTCCGTGATATAAGCTTTAATTTATGTTGTATGTTGTATCAGAGCGTATTATTAATGTTTCATATCATTCATTCCCATTTTAGAGCCTCCCTCAGTTCCTACAGTACTTCAATGGGCCTTTTGCATTATATATTTAAAGACACTTGTACTAGATCGGTAGTGTTATTAGCAAAACCTGTTTGTAAATGGTATTTTCTACCTCCAATCGATTGTCGATCTTTCAAAAACAGCGTTTTTAAAGACAGCTTGTCATCCAGCATCCATGGCAACTTCTTTGCCATGTGGATTACGAGCTCAATTCATTCGTCAACGAAGTATTATATCATGACGTGACTGTATTATATCAGGACGTGACTGTATTATATCAGGACGTGATCGACTGTATTATATCAGCACGTGACTTTATTATATCAGCACGTGACTGTTTCTTGCAAAAGGCCTATTGAATCTGATCAATTACAACTTACTTTGGCTACTTCCATTCTATTTAACTCAAATATTTTAGTATTAATTATAATCGAGTAACATGTTATCATCTTTCTCTTCACAGTTGTAACTGAGCCACCAGGTATGTTTACCATATTGAAATTGTACACCGACTACTGTTTGGGAAAATTGACATTTCAAATTCAGAACAGTCAAGCAAGTAAGAAGTCATGTTAGAATACTAAATTGCTCAAGGCAAAATTAAGATAAGCAGAGAAAAAATACACAGCAGGAAGCTAGTTGCTCAGTTACGATTGTAGATATCGTTTTAGAACCGTTTACAAACTCTGTAGTGTATTTTTAGACTTTCAAGCTTTCAATTGGAATTTCGCGCGATGCCAAACGTCAGATCACTCAAGCGGAGCATCACATGTTGCAGAGCTTTGAATAGATGTTCACTCACAAAACGATGACAAAGACTGATTGACAACTGAAGGTGTCTTCAACCTGGTTGAGGCCCTTTTATAGTGCGGTACCTAGTTTAACTCAAATGTTTCAGTATTAATTATAATCGAGTAACATTGTATCATCTTTCTCTTCACAGTTGTGACTGATCCACCTGGTATGTTTACTATATTGAAATTGTAACTTATTGTGCACTGACTGTTGTATGGGAACATCGAGTTAGCGAATAGCAATAGCAACAACAATAGCAACAAAACAACAACAACAAATCATAAGCAACAACAATAACAACAGTAATAACATCAGCAACAGTAATAACAACAACAGCAACAGTAATACAACATCAGCAACAGTAACAACAACATCAGGTTGAGGCCCTTTTATAGTGCGGTTCCTTGTTTAACTCAAATGTTTGAGTATTAATTATAATCGAGTAACATTGTATCATCTTTCTCTTCACAGTTGTGACTGATCCACCTGGTATGTTTACTATATTGAAATTGTAACTTATTGTGCACTGACTGTTGTATGGGAAGATCGAGTTAGCGAATAGCAATAGCAACAACAATAGCAACAAAACAACAACAACAAATCATAAGCAACAACAATAACACCAGTAATAACATCAGCAACAGTAATAACAACAACAGCAACAGTAATAACAACATCAGCAACAGTAACAAGAACATCAGGTTGAGGCCCTTTTATAGTGCGGTTCCTTGTTTAACTCAAATGTTTTAGTATTAATTATAATCGAGTAACATTGTATCATCTTTCTCTTCACAGTTGTGACTGATCCACCAGGTATGTTTACCATATTGAAATTGTAACTTAGTTTGCACTGACTGTTGTATGGGAACATTGGCTTAGCGAATAGCAATAGCAACAACAAAACAACAACAGCAATAGCAACAGCAACATCAGCAACAACAAAAAGATAAGGAACAACAACAACAACTATAGCAACAACATCAGCAACAACAATAACAACAACAACAGGAACAACATCAGTAACAATAACATCAGCAACAAAAATTCAGCAAAAAACAACAATAATTATCAGAGGGCCTTTTATGGTGCGGTTCCTTGTTTAACTCAAATGTTTTAGTATTAATTATAATCGAGTAACATGGTATTATCTTTCTCTTCACAGTTGTGACTGATCCACCAGGTATGTTTACCATATTGAAATTGTAACTTATTGTGCACTGACTGTTGTATGGGAACATTGACATAGCGAATAGCAATAACAACAGCAATAATAATAGCAACAACATAAGCAACATCAGCAACAACAAAAACATAAGGAACAACAACAACAACATTAACAACAATATCAGCAACAACAACAGCATCAGCAACAACAACATCAGTAATAACAACATCAGCAACAATATCAGTAACACCAACAGCAATAACAATATCAGCAACATCAGTAACATCAGCAAAAGCAATATCAGCAACAACATCAGCAACAACAACAACAACAGCAGCAACAATATCAGCAACAATAACAACATCAGCAGCATCAGTAACAACATCAGCAATGACAACAATATCAGCAACAAGATCAGTAACAACAACAATATCACCTGTGGAGAATATTTCGGTAGAACTTTACCCCTTCAGTTTCAAACATTGTTGTTTAAGTAAAAAATAGGCAGGCGTTCCTAAGACTAGAGTCGAGGGTAGGCCTGGAAACTAGTCACATGTAAGAGGAGAGCATGAGGAGAGGAATAAACATGGCAGACTAAAACCAATGTTTGGAGTTTGTTATTCGGTTTTATAGGGAAACGAATCTGTGAGAATTGTCGGAGGAAACGGAAAACTTAATCCCGACATCAGCAACAACAACATTAGCAACAACAACATCAGCAACAACAAAATTAGCATCAACATCAGCAATAGCAACAGCAATTTCTCTCCGCCGCAATGTATTATTTTCTAATTTACGTGGGACAAAAAGCGACGACGTTACAATATCTTTTTGGGTCGCGTGTAAAACCACTAATTTATAGCTTGATGAAAAATTATAAGATGTATTCTACTCAAAACAAAACAAGCAAACAAACATTTTGGTTTCCTTGTGTTCACCCCTCTCAGTCATTTTTCCGTGATATAAGCTTTAATTTATGTTGTATGTTGTATCAGAGCGTATTATTAATGTTTCATATCATTCATTCCCATTTTAGAGCCTCCCTCAGTTCCTACAGTACTTCAATGGGCCTTTTGCATTATATATTTAAAGACACTTGTACTAGATCGGTAGTGTTATTAGCAAAACCTGTTTGTAAATGGTATTTTCTACCTCCAATCGATTGTCGATCTTTCAAAAACAGCGTTTTTAAAGACAGCTTGTCATCCAGCATCCATGGCAACTTCTTTGCCATGTGGATTACGAGCTCAATTCATTCGTCAACGAAGTATTATATCATGACGTGACTGTATTATATCAGGACGTGACTGTATTATATCAGGACGTGATCGACTGTATTATATCAGCACGTGACTTTATTATATCAGCACGTGACTGTTTCTTGCAAAAGGCCTATTGAATCTGATCAATTACAACTTACTTTGGCTACTTCCATTCTATTTAACTCAAATATTTTAGTATTAATTATAATCGAGTAACATGTTATCATCTTTCTCTTCACAGTTGTAACTGAGCCACCAGGTATGTTTACCATATTGAAATTGTACACCGACTACTGTTTGGGAAAATTGACATTTCAAATTCAGAACAGTCAAGCAAGTAAGAAGTCATGTTAGAATACTAAATTGCTCAAGGCAAAATTAAGATAAGCAGAGATAAAATAAACAGCAGGAAGCTAGTTGCTCAGTTACGATTGTAGATATCGTTTTAGAACCGTTTACAAACTCTTTAGTGTATTTTTAGACTTTCAAGCTTTCAATTGGAATTTCGCGCGATGCCAAACGTCAGATCACTCAAGCGGAGCATCACATGTTGCAGAGCTTTGAATAGATGTTCACTCACAAATCGATGACAAAGACTGATTGACAACTGAAGGTGTCTTCAACCTGGTTGAGGCCCTTTTATAGTGCGGTTCCTTGTTTAGCTCAAATGTTTTAGTATTAATTATAATCGAGTAACATTGTATCATCTTTCTCTTCACAGTTGTGACTGATCCACCAGGTATGTTTACCATATTGAAATTGTAACTTATTGTGCACTGACTGTTGTATGGGAAGAACGAGTTAGCGAATAGCAATAGCAACAACAATAGCAACAAAACAACAACAACAAATCATAAGCAACAACAATAACACCAGTAATAACATCAGCAACAGTAATAACAACAACAGCAACAGTAATAACAACATCAGCAACAGTAACAACAACATCAGGTTGAGGCCCTTTTATAGTGCGGTTCCTTGTTTAACTCAAATGTTTTAGTATTAATTATAATCGAGTAACATTATATCATCTTTCTCTTCACAGTTGTGACTGATCCACCAGGTATGTTTACCATATTGAAATTGTAACTTATTGTGCACTGACTGTTGTATTGGAACATTGACATAGCGAATAGCAATAACAACAGCAATAACAATAGCAACAACATAAGCAACATCAGCAACAACAAAAACATAAGGAACAACAACAACAACATTAACAACAATATCAGCAACAACAACAGCATCAGCAACAACAACATCAGTAATAACAACATCAGCAACAATATCAGTAACACCAACAGCAATAACAATATCAGCAACATCAGTAATATCAGCAAAAGCAATATCAGCAACAACATCAGCAACAACGACAACAACAGCAGCAACAATATCAGCAACAATAACAACATCAGCAGCATCAGTAACAACATCAGCAATGACAACAATATCAGCAACAAGATCAGTAACAACAACAATATCACCTGTGGAGAATATTTCGGTAGAACTTTACCCCTTCAGTTTCAAACATTGTTGTTTAAGTAAAAAATAGGCAGGCGTTCCTAAGACTAGAGTCGAGGGTAGGCCTGGAAACTAGTCACATGTAAGAGGAGAGCATGAGGAGAGGAATAAACATGGCAGACTAAAACCAATGTTTGGAGTTTGTTATTCGGTTTTATAGGGAAACGAATCTGTGAGAATTGTCGGAGGAAACGGAAAACTTAATCCCGACATCAGCAACAACAACATCAGCAACAACAACATCAGCAACAACAATATTAGCATCAACATCAGCAACAACAACAGTAGTAATACCGATAAAAATAGCAAAAACAACAGAAATAGCAACAGCAATTTGTCTCCGCCGCAATGTATTATTTTCTAATTTACGTGGGACAAAAAAGCGACGACGTTACAATATCTTTTTGTGTCGCGTGTAAAACCACTAATTTATAGCTTGGTGAAAAATTATAAGATGTATTCTACTCAAAACAAAACAAGCAAACAAATATTTTGGTTTCCATGTGTTCACCCCTCTCAGTCATTTTTCCGTGATATAAGCTTTAATTTATGTTGTATGGTATTGGTAGAGAAAGAAATAACTGTAAATTCACTATTTCTGACAAAACGTTATTCCAAAAGATGACGTAAATGTTACATATTTATACATAATTCAGCCAATTTACTTCAACATTAAACAACTTCAGAGCGTATTATTAATGTTTCATATCATTCATTCCCATTTTAGAGCCTCCCTCAGTTCCTACAGTACTTCAATGGGCCTTTTGCATTATATATTTAAAGACACTTGTACTAGATCGGTAGTGTTATTAGCAAAACCTGTTTGTAAATGGTATTTTCTACCTCCAATCGATTGTCGATCTTTCAAAACCAGCGTTTTTAAAGACAGCTTGTCATCCAGCATCCATGGCAACTTCTTTGCCATGTGGATTACGAGCTCAATTGATTCGTCAACGAAGTATTATATCAGGACGTGACTGTATTATATCAGGACGTGATCGACTGTATTATATCAGCACGTGACTTTATTATATCAGCACGTGACTGTTTCTTGCAAAAGGCCTATTGAATCTGATCAATTACAACTTACTTTGGCTACTTCCATTCTATTTAACTCAAATATTTTAGTATTAATTATAATCGAGTAACATTTTATCATCTTTCTCTTCACAGTTGTAACTGAGCCACCAGGTATGTTTACCATATTGAAATTGTACACCGACTACTGTTTGGGAAAATTGACATTTCAAATTCAGAACAGTCAAGCAAGTAAGAAGTCATGTTAGAATACTAAATTGCTCAAGGCAAAATTAAGATAAGCAGAGAAAAAATACACAGCAGGAAGCTAGTTGCTCAGTTACGATTGTAGATATCGTTTTAGAACCGTTTACAAACTCTTTAGTGTATTTTTAGACTTTCAAGCTTTCAATTGGAATTTCGCGCGATGCCAAACGTCAGATCACTCAATCGGAGCATCACATGTTGCAGAGCTTTGAATAGATGTTCACTCACAAATCGATGACAAAGACTGATTGACAACTGAAGGTGTCTTCAACCTGGTTGAGGCCCTTTTATAGTGCGGTACCTAGTTTAACTCAAATGTTTCAGTATTAATTATAATCGAGTAACATTGTATCATCTTTCTCTTCACAGTTGTGACTGATCCACCTGGTATGTTTACTATATTGAAATTGTAACTTATTGTGCACTGACTGTTGTATGGGAACATCGAGTTAGCGAATAGCAATAGCAACAACAATAGCAACAAAACAACAACAACAAATCATAAGCAACAACAATAACAACAGTAATAACATCAGCAACAGTAATAACAACAACAGCAACAGTAATACAACATCAGCAACAGTAACAACAACATCAGGTTGAGGCCCTTTTATAGTGCGGTTCCTTGTTTAACTCAAATGTTTGAGTATTAATTATAATCGAGTAACATTGTATCATCTTTCTCTTCACAGTTGTGACTGATCCACCTGGTATGTTTACTATATTGAAATTGTAACTTATTGTGCACTGACTGTTGTATGGGAAGATCGAGTTAGCGAATAGCAATAGCAACAACAATAGCAACAAAACAACAACAACAAATCATAAGCAACAACAATAACACCAGTAATAACATCAGCAACAGTAATAACAACAACAGCAACAGTAATAACAACATCAGCAACAGTAACAACAACATCAGGTTGAGGCCCTTTTATAGTGCGGTTCCTTGTTTAACTCAAATGTTTTAGTATTAATTATAATCGAGTAACATTGTATCATCTTTCTCTTCACAGTTGTGACTGATCCACCAGGTATGTTTACCATATTGAAATTGTAACTTAGTTTGCACTGACTGTTGTATGGGAACATTGGCTTAGCGAATAGCAATAGCAACAACAAAACAACAACAGCAATAGCAACAGCAACATCAGCAACAACAAAAAGATAAGGAACAACAACAACAACTATAGCAACAACATCAGCAACAACAATAACAACAACAACAGGAACAACATCAGTAACAATAACATCAGCAACAAAAAATCAGCAAAAAACAACAATAATTATCAGAGGGCCTTTTATGGTGCGGTTCCTTGTTTAACTCAAATGTTTTAGTATTAATTATAATCGAGTAACATGGTATTATCTTTCTCTTCACAGTTGTGACTGATCCACCAGGTATGTTTACCATATTGAAATTGTAACTTATTGTGCACTGACTGTTGTATGGGAACATTGACATAGCGAATAGCAATAACAACAGCAATAATAATAGCAACAACATAAGCAACATCAGCAACAACAAAAACATAAGGAACAACAACAACAACATTAACAACAATATCAGCAACAACAACAGCATCAGCAACAACAACATCAGTAATAACAACATCAGCAACAATATCAGTAACACCAACAGCAATAACAATATCAGCAACATCAGTAACATCAGCAAAAGCAATATCAGCAACAACATCAGCAACAACAACAACAACAGCAGCAACAATATCAGCAACAATAACAACATCAGCAGCATCAGTAACAACATCAGCAATGACAACAATATCAGCAACAAGATCAGTAACAACAACAATATCACCTGTGGAGAATATTTCGGTAGAACTTTACCCCTTCAGTTTCAAACATTGTTGTTTAAGTAAAAAATAGGCAGGCGTTCCTAAGACTAGAGTCGAGGGTAGGCCTGGAAACTAGTCACATGTAAGAGGAGAGCATGAGGAGAGGAATAAACATGGCAGACTAAAACCAATGTTTGGAGTTTGTTATTCGGTTTTATAGGGAAACGAATCTGTGAGAATTGTCGGAGGAAACGGAAAACTTAATCCCGACATCAGCAACAACAACATTAGCAACAACAACATCAGCAACAACAAAATTAGCATCAACATCAGCAATAGCAACAGCAATTTCTCTCCGCCGCAATGTGTTATTTTCTAATTTACGTGGGACAAAAAAGCGACGACGTTACAATATCTTTTTGGGTCGCGTGTAAAACCACTAATTTATAGCTTGATGAAAAATTATAAGATGTATTCTACTCAAAACAAAACAAGCAAACAAACATTTTGGTTTCCTTGTGTTCACCCCTCTCAGTCATTTTTCCGTGATATAAGCTTTAATTTATGTTGTATGGTATTGGTAGAGAAAGAAATAACTGTAAATTCACTAATTCTGACAAAACGTTATTCCAAAAGATGACGTAAATGTTACATATTTATACATAATTCAGCCAATTTACTTCAAAATTAAACAACTTCAGAGCGTATTATTAATGTTTCATATCATTCATTCCCATTTTAGAGCCTCCCTCAGTTCCTACAGTACTTCAATGGGCCTTTTGCATTATATATTTAAAGACACTTGTACTAGATCGGTAGTGTTATTAGCAAAACCTGTTTGTAAATGGTATTTTCTACCTCCAATCGATTGTCGATCTTTCAAAAACAGCGTTTTTAAAGACAGCTTGTCATCCAGCATCCATGGCAACTTCTTTGCCATGTGGATTACGAGCTCAATTCATTCGTCAACGAAGTATTATATCATGACGTGACTGTATTATATCAGGACGTGACTGTATTATATCAGGACGTGATCGACTGTATTATATCAGCACGTGACTTTATTATATCAGCACGTGACTGTTTCTTGCAAAAGGCCTATTGAATCTGATCAATTACAACTTACTTTGGCTACTTCCATTCTATTTAACTCAAATATTTTAGTATTAATTATAATCGAGTAACATGTTATCATCTTTCTCTTCACAGTTGTAACTGAGCCACCAGGTATGTTTACCATATTGAAATTGTACACCGACTACTGTTTGGGAAAATTGACATTTCAAATTCAGAACAGTCAAGCAAGTAAGAAGTCATGTTAGAATACTAAATTGCTCAAGGCAAAATTAAGATAAGCAGAGATAAAATAAACAGCAGGAAGCTAGTTGCTCAGTTACGATTGTAGATATCGTTTTAGAACCGTTTACAAACTCTTTAGTGTATTTTTAGACTTTCAAGCTTTCAATTGGAATTTCGCGCGATGCCAAACGTCAGATCACTCAAGCGGAGCATCACATGTTGCAGAGCTTTGAATAGATGTTCACTCACAAATCGATGACAAAGACTGATTGACAACTGAAGGTGTCTTCAACCTGGTTGAGGCCCTTTTATAGTGCGGTTCCTTGTTTAACTCAAATGTTTTAGTATTAATTATAATCGAGTAACATTGTATCATCTTTCTCTTCACAGTTGTGACTGATCCACCAGGTATGTTTACCATATTGAAATTGTAACTTATTGTGCACTGACTGTTGTATGGGATGAACGAGTTAGCGAATAGCAATAGCAACAACAATAGCAACAAAACAACAACAACAAATCATAAGCAACAACAATAACACCAGTAATAACATCAGCAACAGTAATAACAACAACAGCAACAGTAATAACAACATCAGCAACAGTAACAACAACATCAGGTTGAGGCCCTTTTATAGTGCGGTTCCTTGTTTAACTCAAATGTTTTAGTATTAATTATAATCGAGTAACATTATATCATCTTTCTCTTCACAGTTGTGACTGATCCACCAGGTATGTTTACCATATTGAAATTGTAACTTAGTTTGCACTGACTGTTGTATGGGAACATTGGCTTAGCGAATAGCAATAGCAACAACAAAACAACAACAGCAATAGCAACAGCAACATCAGCAACAACAAAAAGATAAGGAACAACAACAACAACTATAGCAACAACATCAGCAACAACAATAACAACAACAACAGGAACAACATCAGTAACAATAACATCAGCAACAAAAAATCAGCAAAAAACAACAATAATTATCAGAGGGCCTTTTATGGTGCGGTTCCTTGTTTAACTCAAATGTTTTAGTATTAATTATGATCGAGTAACATTGTATTATCTTTCTCTTCACAGTTGTGACTGATCCACCAGGTATGTTTACCATATTGAAATTGTAACTTATTGTGCACTGACTGTTGTATGGGAACATTGACATAGCGAATAGCAATAACAACAGCAATAACAATAGCAACAACATAAGCAACATCAGCAACAACAAAAACATAAGGAACAACAACATCAGTAATAACAACATCAGCAACAATATCAGTAACACCAACAGCAATAACAATATCAGCAACATCAGTAATATCAGCAAAAGCAATATCAGCAACAACATCAGCAACAACGACAACAACAGCAGCAACAATATCAGCAACAATAACAACATCAGCAGCATCAGTAACAACATCAGCAATGACAACAATATCAGCAACAAGATCAGTAACAACAACAATATCACCTGTGGAGAATATTTCGGTAGAACTTTACCACTTCAGTTTCAAACATTGTTGTTTAAGTAAAAAATAGGCAGGCGTTCCTAAGACTAGAGTCGAGGGTAGGCCTGGAAACTAGTCACATGTAAGAGGAGAGCATGAGGAGAGGAATAAACATGGCAGACTAAAACCAATGTTTGGAGTTTGTTATTCGGTTTTATAGGGAAACGAATCTGTGAGAATTGTCGGAGGAAACGGAAAACTTAATCCCGACATCAGCAACAACAACATCAGCAACAACAACATCAGCAACAACAATATTAGCATCAACATCAGCAACAACAACAGTAGTAATACCGATAAAAATAGCAAAAACAACAGCAATAGCAACAGCAATTTGTCTCCGCCGCAATGTATTATTTTCTAATTTACGTGGGACAAAAAAGCGACGACGTTACAATATCTTTTTGTGTCGCGTGTAAAACCACTAATTTATAGCTTGGTGAAAAATTATAAGATGTATTCTACTCAAAACAAAACAAGCAAACAAACATTTTGGTTTCCATGTGTTCACCCCTCTCAGTCATTTTTCCGTGATATAAGCTTTAATTTATGTTGTATGGTATTGGTAGAGAAAGAAATAACTGTAAATTCACTATTTCTGACAAAACGTTATTCCAAAAGATGACGTAAATGTTACATATTTATACATAATTCAGCCAATTTACTTCAACATTAAACAACTTCAGAGCGTATTATTAATGTTTCATATCATTCATTCCCATTTTAGAGCCTCCCTCAGTTCCTACAGTACTTCAATGGGCCTTTTGCATTATATATTTAAAGACACTTGTACTAGATCGGTAGTGTTATTAGCAAAACCTGTTTGTAAATGGTATTTTCTACCTCCAATCGATTGTCGATCTTTCAAAACCAGCGTTTTTAAAGACAGCTTGTCATCCAGCATCCATGGCAACTTCTTTGCCATGTGGATTACGAGCTCAATTGATTCGTCAACGAAGTATTATATCAGGACGTGACTGTATTATATCAGGACGTGATCGACTGTATTATATCAGCACGTGACTTTATTATATCAGCACGTGACTGTTTCTTGCAAAAGGCCTATTGAATCTGATCAATTACAACTTACTTTGGCTACTTCCATTCTATTTAACTCAAATATTTTAGTATTAATTATAATCGAGTAACATGTTATCATCTTTCTCTTCACAGTTGTAACTGAGCCACCAGGTATGTTTACCATATTGAAATTGTACACCGACTACTGTTTGGGAAAATTGACATTTCAAATTCAGAACAGTCAAGCAAGTAAGAAGTCATGTTAGAATACTAAATTGCTCAAGGCAAAATTAAGATAAGCAGAGATAAAATAAACAGCAGGAAGCTAGGTGCTCAGTTACGATTGTAGATATCGTTTTAGAACCGTTTACAAACTCTTTAGTGTATTTTTAGACTTTCAAGCTTTCAATTGGAATTTCGCGCGATGCCAAACGTCAGATCACTCAAGCGGAGCATCACATGTTGCAGAGCTTTGAATAGATGTTCACTCACAAATCGATGACAAAGACTGATTGACAACTGAAGGTGTCTTCAACCTGGTTGAGGCCCTTTTATAGTGCGGTTCCTTGTTTAACTCAAATGTTTTAGTATTAATTATAATCGAGTAACATTGTATCATCTTTCTCTTCACAGTTGTGACTGATCCACCAGGTATGTTTACCATATTGAAATTGTAACTTATTGTGCACTGACTGTTGTATGGGAAGAACGAGTTAGCGAATAGCAATAGCAACAACAATAGCAACAAAACAACAACAACAAATCATAAGCAACAACAATAACACCAGTAATAACATCAGCAACAGTAATAACAACAACAGCAACAGTAATAACAACATCAGCAACAGTAACAACAACATCAGGTTGAGGCCCTTTTATAGTGCGGTTCCTTGTTTAACTCAAATGTTTTAGTATTAATTATAATCGAGTAACATTATATCATCTTTCTCTTCACAGTTGTGACTGATCCACCAGGTATGTTTACCATATTGAAATTGTAACTTAGTTTGCACTGACTGTTGTATGGGAACATTGGCTTAGCGAATAGCAATAGCAACAACAAAACAACAACAGCAATAGCAACAGCAACATCAGCAACAACAAAAAGATAAGGAACAACAACAACAACTATAGCAACAACATCAGCAACAACAATAACAACAACAACAGGAACAACATCAGTAACAATAACATCAGCAACAAAAAATCAGCAAAAAACAACAATAATTATCAGAGGGCCTTTTATGGTGCGGTTCCTTGTTTAACTCAAATGTTTTAGTATTAATTATAATCGAGTAACATTGTATTATCTTTCTCTTCACAGTTGTGACTGATCCACCAGGTATGTTTACCATATTGAAATTGTAACTTATTGTGCACTGACTGTTGTATGGGAACATTGACATAGCGAATAGCAATAACAACAGCAATAACAATAGCAACAACATAAGCAACATCAGCAACAACAAAAACATAAGGAACAACAACAACAACATTAACAACAATATCAGCAACAACAACAGCATCAGCAACAACAACATCAGTAATAACAACATCAGCAACAATATCAGTAACACCAACAGCAATAACAATATCAGCAACATCAGTAATATCAGCAAAAGCAATATCAGCAACAACATCAGCAACAACGACAACAACAGCAGCAACAATATCAGCAACAATAACAACATCAGCAGCATCAGTAACAACATCAGCAATGACAACAATATCAGCAACAAGATCAGTAACAACAACAATATCACCTGTGGAGAATATTTCGGTAGAACTTTACCCCTTCAGTTTCAAACATTGTTGTTTAAGTAAAAAATAGGCAGGCGTTCCTAAGACTAGAGTCGAGGGTAGGCCTGGAAACTAGTCACATGTAAGAGGAGAGCATGAGGAGAGGAATAAACATGGCAGACTAAAACCAATGTTTGGAGTTTGTTATTCGGTTTTATAGGGAAACGAATCTGTGAGAATTGTCGGAGGAAACGGAAAACTTAATCCCGACATCAGCAACAACAACATCAGCAACAACAACATCAGCAACAACAATATTAGCATCAACATCAGCAACAACAACAGTAGTAATACCGATAAAAATAGCAAAAACAACAGCAATAGCAACAGCAATTTGTCTCCGCCGCAATGTATTATTTTCTAATTTACGTGGGACAAAAAAGCGACGACGTTACAATATCTTTTTGTGTCGCGTGTAAAACCACTAATTTATAGCTTGGTGAAAAATTATAAGATGTATTCTACTCAAAACAAAACAAGCAAACAAATATTTTGGTTTCCATGTGTTCACCCCTCTCAGTCATTTTTCCGTGATATAAGCTTTAATTTATGTTGTATGGTATTGGTAGAGAAAGAAATAACTGTAAATTCACTATTTCTGACAAAACGTTATTCCAAAAGATGACGTAAATGTTACATATTTATACATAATTCAGCCAATTTACTTCAACATTAAACAACTTCAGAGCGTATTATTAATGTTTCATATCATTCATTCCCATTTTAGAGCCTCCCTCAGTTCCTACAGTACTTCAATGGGCCTTTTGCATTATATATTTAAAGACACTTGTACTAGATCGGTAGTGTTATTAGCAAAACCTGTTTGTAAATGGTATTTTCTACCTCCAATCGATTGTCGATCTTTCAAAACCAGCGTTTTTAAAGACAGCTTGTCATCCAGCATCCATGGCAACTTCTTTGCCATGTGGATTACGAGCTCAATTGATTCGTCAACGAAGTATTATATCAGGACGTGACTGTATTATATCAGGACGTGATCGACTGTATTATATCAGCACGTGACTTTATTATATCAGCACGTGACTGTTTCTTGCAAAACGCCTATTGAATCTGATCAATTACAACTTACTTTGGCTACTTCCATTCTATTTAACTCAAATATTTTAGTATTAATTATAATCGAGTAACATTTTATCATCTTTCTCTTCACAGTTGTAACTGAGCCACCAGGTATGTTTACCATATTGAAATTGTACACCGACTACTGTTTGGGAAAATTGACATTTCAAATTCAGAACAGTCAAGCAAGTAAGAAGTCATGTTAGAATACTAAATTGCTCAAGGCAAAATTAAGATAAGCAGAGAAAAAATACACAGCAGGAAGCTAGTTGCTCAGTTACGATTGTAGATATCGTTTTACAACCGTTTACAAACTCTTTAGTGTATTTTTAGACTTTCAAGCTTTCAATTGGAATTTCGCGCGATGCCAAACGTCAGATCACTCAATCGGAGCATCACATGTTGCAGAGCTTTGAATAGATGTTCACTCACAAATCGATGACAAAGACTGATTGACAACTGAAGGTGTCTTCAACCTGGTTGAGGCCCTTTTATAGTGCGGTACCTAGTTTAACTCAAATGTTTCAGTATTAATTATAATCGAGTAACATTGTATCATCTTTCTCTTCACAGTTGTGACTGATCCACCTGGTATGTTTACTATATTGAAATTGTAACTTATTGTGCACTGACTGTTGTATGGGAACATCGAGTTAGCGAATAGCAATAGCAACAACAATAGCAACAAAACAACAACAACAAATCATAAGCAACAACAATAACAACAGTAATAACATCAGCAACAGTAATAACAACAACAGCAACAGTAATACAACATCAGCAACAGTAACAACAACATCAGGTTGAGGCCCTTTTATAGTGCGGTTCCTTGTTTAACTCAAATGTTTGAGTATTAATTATAATCGAGTAACATTGTATCATCTTTCTCTTCACAGTTGTGACTGATCCACCTGGTATGTTTACTATATTGAAATTGTAACTTATTGTGCACTGACTGTTGTATGGGAAGATCGAGTTAGCGAATAGCAATAGCAACAACAATAGCAACAAAACAACAACAACAAATCATAAGCAACAACAATAACACCAGTAATAACATCAGCAACAGTAATAACAACAACAGCAACAGTAATAACAACATCAGCAACAGTAACAACAACATCAGGTTGAGGCCCTTTTATAGTGCGGTCCCTTGTTTAACTCAAATGTTTTAGTATTAATTATAATCGAGTAACATTATATCATCTTTCTCTTCACAGTTGTGACTGATCCACCAGGTATGTTTACCATATTGAAATTGTAACTTAGTTTGCACTGACTGTTGTATGGGAACATTGGCTTAGCGAATAGCAATAGCAACAACAAAACAACAACAGCAATAGCAACAGCAACATCAGCAACAACAAAAAGATAAGGAACAACAACAACAACTATAGCAACAACATCAGCAACAACAATAACACCAGTAATAACATCAGCAACAGTAATAACAACAACAGCAACAGTAATAACAACATCAGCAACAGTAACAACAACATCAGGTTGAGGCCCTTTTATAGTGCGGTTCCTTGTTTAACTCAAATGTTTTAGTATTAATTATAATCGAGTAACATTGTATCATCTTTCTCTTCACAGTTGTGACTGATCCACCAGGTATGTTTACCATATTGAAATTGTAACTTAGTTTGCACTGACTGTTGTATGGGAACATTGGCTTAGCGAATAGCAATAGCAACAACAAAACAACAACAGCAATAGCAACAGCAACATCAGCAACAACAAAAAGATAAGGAACAACAACAACAACTATAGCAACAACATCAGCAACAACAATAACAACAACAACAGGAACAACATCAGTAACAATAACATCAGCAACAAAAAATCAGCAAAAAACAACAATAATTATCAGAGGGCCTTTTATGGTGCGGTTCCTTGTTTAACTCAAATGTTTTAGTATTAATTATAATCGAGTAACATGGTATTATCTTTCTCTTCACAGTTGTGACTGATCCACCAGGTATGTTTACCATATTGAAATTGTAACTTATTGTGCACTGACTGTTGTATGGGAACATTGACATAGCGAATAGCAATAACAACAGCAATAATAATAGCAACAACATAAGCAACATCAGCAACAACAAAAACATAAGGAACAACAACAACAACATTAACAACAATATCAGCAACAACAACAGCATCAGCAACAACAACATCAGTAATAACAACATCAGCAACAATATCAGTAACACCAACAGCAATAACAATATCAGCAACATCAGTAACATCAGCAAAAGCAATATCAGCAACAACATCAGCAACAACAACAACAACAGCAGCAACAATATCAGCAACAATAACAACATCAGCAGCATCAGTAACAACATCAGCAATGACAACAATATCAGCAACAAGATCAGTAACAACAACAATATCACCTGTGGAGAATATTTCGGTAGAACTTTACCCCTTCAGTTTCAAACATTGTTGTTTAAGTAAAAAATAGGCAGGCGTTCCTAAGACTAGAGTCGAGGGTAGGCCTGGAAACTAGTCACATGTAAGAGGAGAGCATGAGGAGAGGAATAAACATGGCAGACTAAAACCAATGTTTGGAGTTTGTTATTCGGTTTTATAGGGAAACGAATATGTGAGAATTGTCGGAGGAAACGGAAAACTTAATCCCGACATCAGCAACAACAACATTAGCAACAACAACATCAGCAACAACAAAATTAGCATCAACATCAGCAATAGCAACAGCAATTTCTCTCCGCCGCAATGTATTATTTTCTAATTTACGTGGGACAAAAAAGCGACGACGTTACAATATCTTTTTGGGTCGCGTGTAAAACCACTAATTTATAGCTTGATGAAAAATTATAAGATGTATTCTACTCAAAACAAAACAAGCAAACAAACATTTTGGTTTCCTTGTATTCACCCCTCTCAGTCATTTTTCCGTGATATAAGCTTTAATTTATGTTGTATGGTATTGGTAGAGAAAGAAATAACTGTAAATTCACTAATTCTGACAAAACGTTATTCCAAAAGATGACGTAAATGTTACATATTTATACATAATTCAGCCAATTTACTTCAAAATTAAACAACTTCAGAGCGTATTATTAATGTTTCATATCATTCATTCCCATTTTAGAGCCTCCCTCAGTTCCTACAGTACTTCAATGGGCCTTTTGCATTATATATTTAAAGACACTTGTACTAGATCGGTAGTGTTATTAGCAAAACCTGTTTGTAAATGGTATTTTCTACCTCCAATCGATTGTCGATCTTTCAAAAACAGCGTTTTTAAAGACAGCTTGTCATCCAGCATCCATGGCAACTTCTTTGCCATGTGGATTACGAGCTCAATTCATTCGTCAACGAAGTATTATATCATGACGTGACTGTATTATATCAGGACGTGACTGTATTATATCAGGACGTGATCGACTGTATTATATCAGCACGTGACTTTATTATATCAGCACGTGACTGTTTCTTGCAAAAGGCCTATTGAATCTGATCAATTACAACTTACTTTGGCTACTTCCATTCTATTTAACTCAAATATTTTAGTATTAATTATAATCGAGTAACATGTTATCATCTTTCTCTTCACAGTTGTAACTGAGCCACCAGGTATGTTTACCATATTGAAATTGTACACCGACTACTGTTTGGGAAAATTGACATTTCAAATTCAGAACAGTCAAGCAAGTGAGAAGTCATGTTAGAATACTAAATTGCTCAAGGCAAAATTAAGATAAGCAGAGATAAAATAAACAGCAGGAAGCTAGTTGCTCAGTTACGATTGTAGATATCGTTTTAGAACCGTTTACAAACTCTTTAGTGTATTTTTAGACTTTCAAGCTTTCAATTGGAATTTCGCGCGATGCCAAACGTCAGATCACTCAAGCGGAGCATCACATGTTGCAGAGCTTTGAATAGATGTTCACTCACAAATCGATGACAAAGACTGATTGACAACTGAAGGTGTCTTCAACCTGGTTGAGGCCCTTTTATAGTGCGGTTCCTTGTTTAACTCAAATGTTTTAGTATTAATTATAATCGAGTAACATTGTATCATCTTTCTCTTCACAGTTGTGACTGATCCACCAGGTATGTTTACCATATTGAAATTGTAACTTATTGTGCACTGACTGTTGTATGGGAAGAACGAGTTAGCGAATAGCAATAGCAACAACAATAGCAACAAAACAACAACAACAAATCATAAGCAACAACAATAACAGCAGTAATAACATCAGCAACAGTAATAACAACAACAGCAACAGTAATAACAACATCAGCAACAGTAACAACAACATCAGGTTGAGGCCCTTTTATAGTGCGGTCCCTTGTTTAACTCAAATGTTTTAGTATTAATTATAATCGAGTAACATTATATCATCTTTCTCTTCACAGTTGTGACTGATCCACCAGGTATGTTTACCATATTGAAATTGTAACTTAGTTTGCACTGACTGTTGTATGGGAACATTGGCTTAGCGAATAGCAATAGCAACAACAAAACAACAACAGCAATAGCAACAGCAACATCAGCAACAACAAAAAGATAAGGAACAACAACAACAACTATAGCAACAACATCAGCAACAACAATAACAACAACAACAGGAACAACATCAGTAACAATAACATCAGCAACAAAAAATCAGCAAAAAACAACAATAATTATCAGAGGGCCTTTTATGGTGCGGTTCCTTGTTTAACTCAAATGTTTTAGTATTAATTATAATCGAGTAACATTGTATTATCTTTCTCTTCACAGTTGTGACTGATCCACCAGGTATGTTTACCATATTGAAATTGTAACTTATTGTGCACTGACTGTTGTATGGGAACATTGACATAGCGAATAGCAATAACAACAGCAATAACAATAGCAACAACATAAGCAACATCAGCAACAACAAAAACATAAGGAACAACAACAACAACATTAACAACAATATCAGCAACAACAACAGCATCAGCAACAACAACATCAGTAATAACAACATCAGCAACAATATCAGTAACACCAACAGCAATAACAATATCAGCAACATCAGTAATATCAGCAAAAGCAATATCAGCAACAACATCAGCAACAACGACAACAACAGCAGCAACAATATCAGCAACAATAACAACATCAGCAGCATCAGTAACAACATCAGCAATGACAACAATATCAGCAACAAGATCAGTAACAACAACAATATCACCTGTGGAGAATATTTCGGTAGAACTTTACCCCTTCAGTTTCAAACATTGTTGTTTAAGTAAAAAATAGGCAGGCGTTCCTAAGACTAGAGTCGAGGGTAGGCCTGGAAACTAGTCACATGTAAGAGGAGAGCATGAGGAGAGGAATAAACATGGCAGACTAAAACCAATGTTTGGAGTTTGTTATTCGGTTTTATAGGGAAACGAATCTGTGAGAATTGTCGGAGGAAACGGAAAACTTAATCCCGACATCAGCAACAACAACATCAGCAACAACAACATCAGCAACAACAATATTAGCATCAACATCAGCAACAACAACAGTAGTAATACCGATAAAAATAGCAAAAACAACAGCAATAGCAACAGCAATTTGTCTCCGCCGCAATGTATTATTTTCTAATTTACGTGGGACAAAAAAGCGACGACGTTACAATATCTTTTTGTGTCGCGTGTAAAACCACTAATTTATAGCTTGGTGAAAAATTATAAGATGTATTCTACTCAAAACAAAACAAGCAAACAAATATTTTGGTTTCCATGTGTTCACCCCTCTCAGTCATTTTTCCGTGATATAAGCTTTAATTTATGTTGTATGGTATTGGTAGAGAAAGAAATAACTGTAAATTCACTATTTCTGACAAAACGTTATTCCAAAAGATGACGTAAATGTTACATATTTATACATAATTCAGCCAATTTACTTCAACATTAAACAACTTCAGAGCGTATTATTAATGTTTCATATCATTCATTCCCATTTTAGAGCCTCCCTCAGTTCCTACAGTACTTCAATGGGCCTTTTGCATTATATATTTAAAGACACTTGTACTAGATCGGTAGTGTTATTAGCAAAACCTGTTTGTAAATGGTATTTTCTACCTCCAATCGATTGTCGATCTTTCAAAACCAGCGTTTTTAAAGACAGCTTGTCATCCAGCATCCATGGCAACTTCTTTGCCATGTGGATTACGAGCTCAATTGATTCGTCAACGAAGTATTATATCAGGACGTGACTGTATTATATCAGGACGTGATCGACTGTATTATATCAGCACGTGACTTTATTATATCAGCACGTGACTGTTTCTTGCAAAAGGCCTATTGAATCTGATCAATTACAACTTACTTTGGCTACTTCCATTCTAATTAACTCAAATATTTTAGTATTAATTATAATCGAGTAACATTTTATCATCTTTCTCTTCACAGTTGTAACTGAGCCACCAGGTATGTTTACCATATTGAAATTGTACACCGACTACTGTTTGGGAAAATTGACATTTCAAATTCAGAACAGTCAAGCAAGTAAGAAGTCATGTTAGAATACTAAATTGCTCAAGGCAAAATTAAGATAAGCAGAGAAAAAATACACAGCAGGAAGCTAGTTGCTCAGTTACGATTGTAGATATCGTTTTAGAACCGTTTACAAACTCTTTAGTGTATTTTTAGACTTTCAAGCTTTCAATTGGAATTTCGCGCGATGCCAAACGTCAGATCACTCAATCGGAGCATCACATGTTGCAGAGCTTTGAATAGATGTTCACTCACAAATCGATGACAAAGACTGATTGACAACTGAAGGTGTCTTCAACCTGGTTGAGGCCCTTTTATAGTGCGGTACCTAGTTTAACTCAAATGTTTCAGTATTAATTATAATCGAGTAACATTGTATCATCTTTCTCTTCACAGTTGTGACTGATCCACCTGGTATGTTTACTATATTGAAATTGTAACTTATTGTGCACTGACTGTTGTATGGGAACATCGAGTTAGCGAATAGCAATAGCAACAACAATAGCAACAAAACAACAACAACAAATCATAAGCAACAACAATAACAACAGTAATAACATCAGCAACAGTAATAACAACAACAGCAACAGTAATACAACATCAGCAACAGTAACAACAACATCAGGTTGAGGCCCTTTTATAGTGCGGTTCCTTGTTTAACTCAAATGTTTGAGTATTAATTATAATCGAGTAACATTGTATCATCTTTCTCTTCACAGTTGTGACTGATCCACCTGGTATGTTTACTATATTGAAATTGTAACTTATTGTGCACTGACTGTTGTATGGGAAGATCGAGTTAGCGAATAGCAATAGCAACAACAATAGCAACAAAACAACAACAACAAATCATAAGCAACAACAATAACACCAGTAATAACATCAGCAACAGTAATAACAACAACAGCAACAGTAATAACAACATCAGCAACAGTAACAACAACATCAGGTTGAGGCCCTTTTATAGTGCGGTTCCTTGTTTAACTCAAATGTTTTAGTATTAATTATAATCGAGTAACATTGTATCATCTTTCTCTTCACAGTTGTGACTGATCCACCAGGTATGTTTACCATATTGAAATTGTAACTTAGTTTGCACTGACTGTTGTATGGGAACATTGGCTTAGCGAATAGCAATAGCAACAACAAAACAACAACAGCAATAGCAACAGCAACATCAGCAACAACAAAAAGATAAGGAACAACAACAACAACTATAGCAACAACATCAGCAACAACAATAACAACAACAACAGGAACAACATCAGTAACAATAACATCAGCAACAAAAAATCAGCAAAAAACAACAATAATTATCAGAGGGCCTTTTATGGTGCGGTTCCTTGTTTAACTCAAATGTTTTAGTATTAATTATAATCGAGTAACATGGTATTATCTTTCTCTTCACAGTTGTGACTGATCCACCAGGTATGTTTACCATATTGAAATTGTAACTTATTGTGCACTGACTGTTGTATGGGAACATTGACATAGCGAATAGCAATAACAACAGCAATAATAATAGCAACAACATAAGCAACATCAGCAACAACAAAAACATAAGGAACAACAACAACAACATTAACAACAATATCAGCAACAACAACAGCATCAGCAACAACAACATCAGTAATAACAACATCAGCAACAATATCAGTAACACCAACAGCAATAACAATATCAGCAACATCAGTAACATCAGCAAAAGCAATATCAGCAACAACATCAGCAACAACAACAACAACAGCAGCAACAATATCAGCAACAATAACAACATCAGCAGCATCAGTAACAACATCAGCAATGACAACAATATCAGCAACAAGATCAGTAACAACAACAATATCACCTGTGGAGAATATTTCGGTAGAACTTTACCCCTTCAGTTTCAAACATTGTTGTTTAAGTAAAAAATAGGCAGGCGTTCCTAAGACTAGAGTCGAGGGTAGGCCTGGAAACTAGTCACATGTAAGAGGAGAGCATGAGGAGAGGAATAAACATGGCAGACTAAAACCAATGTTTGGAGTTTGTTATTCGGTTTTATAGGGAAACGAATCTGTGAGAATTGTCGGAGGAAACGGAAAACTTAATCCCGACATCAGCAACAACTACATTAGCAACAACAACATCAGCAACAACAAAATTAGCATCAACATCAGCAATAGCAACAGCAATTTCTCTCCGCCGCAATGTATTATTTTCTAATTTACGTGGGACAAAAAAGCGACGACGTTACAATATCTTTTTGGGTCGCGTGTAAAACCACTAATTTATAGCTTGATGAAAAATTATAAGATGTATTCTACTCAAAACAAAACAAGCAAACAAACATTTTGGTTTCCTTGTGTTCACCCCTCTCAGTCATTTTTCCGTGATATAAGCTTTAATTTATGTTGTATGGTATTGGTAGAGAAAGAAATAACTGTAAATTCACTAATTCTGACAAAACGTTATTCCAAAAGATGACGTAAATGTTACATATTTATACATAATTCAGCCAATTTACTTCAAAATTAAACAACTTCAGAGCGCATTATTAATGTTTCATATCATTCATTCCCATTTTAGAGCCTCCCTCAGTTCCTACAGTACTTCAATGGGCCTTTTGCATTATATATTTAAAGACACTTGTACTAGATCGGTAGTGTTATTAGCAAAACCTGTTTGTAAATGGTATTTTCTACCTCCAATCGATTGTCGATCTTTCAAAAACAGCGTTTTTAAAGACAGCTTGTCATCCAGCATCCATGGCAACTTCTTTGCCATGTGGATTACGAGCTCAATTCATTCGTCAACGAAGTATTATATCATGACGTGACTGTATTATATCAGGACGTGACTGTATTATATCAGGACGTGATCGACTGTATTATATCAGCACGTGGCTTTATTATATCAGCACGTGACTGTTTCTTGCAAAAGGCCTATTGAATCTGATCAATTACAACTTACTTTGGCTACTTCCATTCTATTTAACTCAAATATTTTAGTATTAATTATAATCGAGTAACATGTTATCATCTTTCTCTTCACAGTTGTAACTGAGCCACCAGGTATGTTTACCATATTGAAATTGTACACCGACTACTGTTTGGGAAAATTGACATTTCAAATTCAGAACAGTCAAGCAAGTAAGAAGTCATGTTAGAATACTAAATTGCTCAAGGCAAAATTAAGATAAGCAGAGATAAAATAAACAGCAGGAAGCTAGTTGCTCAGTTACGATTGTAGATATCGTTTTAGAACCGTTTACAAACTCTTTAGTGTATTTTTAGACTTTCAAGCTTTCAATTGGAATTTCGCGCGATGCCAAACGTCAGATCACTCAAGCGGAGCATCACATGTTGCAGAGCTTTGAATAGATGTTCACTCACAAATCGATGACAAAGACTGATTGACAACTGAAGGTGTCTTCAACCTGGTTGAGGCCCTTTTATAGTGCGGTTCCTTGTTTAACTCAAATGTTTTAGTATTAATTATAATCGAGTAACATTGTATCATCTTTCTCTTCACAGTTGTGACTGATCCACCAGGTATGTTTACCATATTGAAATTGTAACTTATTGTGCACTGACTGTTGTATGGGAAGAACGAGTTAGCGAATAGCAATAGCAACAACAATAGCAACAAAACAACAACAACAAATCATAAGCAACAACAATAACACCAGTAATAACATCAGCAACAGTAATAACAACAACAGCAACAGTAACAACAACATCAGGTTGAGGCCCTTTTATAGTGCGGTTCCTTGTTTAACTCAAATGTTTTAGTATTAATTATAATCGAGTAACATTATATCATCTTTCTCTTCACAGTTGTGACTGATCCACCAGGTATGTTTACCATATTGAAATTGTAACTTAGTTTGCACTGACTGTTGTATGGGAACATTGGCTTAGCGAATAGCAATAGCAACAACAAAACAACAACAGCAATAGCAACAGCAACATCAGCAACAACAAAAAGATAAGGAACAACAACAACAACTATAGCAACAACATCAGCAACAACAATAACAACAACAACAGGAACAACATCAGTAACAATAACATCAGCAACAAAAAATCAGCAAAAAACAACAATAATTATCAGAGGGCCTTTTATGGTGCGGTTCCTTGTTTAACTCAAATGTTTTAGTATTAATTATAATCGAGTAACATGGTATTATCTTTCTCTTCACAGTTGTGACTGATCCACCAGGTATGTTTACCATATTGAAATTGTAACTTATTGTGCACTGACTGTTGTATGGGAACATTGACATAGCGAATAGCAATAACAACAGCAATAATAATAGCAACAACATAAGCAACATCAGCAACAACAAAAACATAAGGAACAACAACAACAACATTAACAACAATATCAGCAACAACAACAGCATCAGCAACAACAACATCAGTAATAACAACATCAGCAACAATATCAGTAACACCAACAGCAATAACAATATCAGCAACATCAGTAACATCAGCAAAAGCAATATCAGCAACAACATCAGCAACAACAACAACAACAGCAGCAACAATATCAGCAACAATAACAACATCAGCAGCATCAGTAACAACATCAGCAATGACAACAATATCAGCAACAAGATCAGTAACAACAACAATATCACCTGTGGAGAATATTTCGGTAGAACTTTACCCCTTCAGTTTCAAACATTGTTGTTTAAGTAAAAAATAGGCAGGCGTTCCTAAGACTAGAGTCGAGGGTAGGCCTGGAAACTAGTCACATGTAAGAGGAGAGCATGAGGAGAGGAATAAACATGGCAGACTAAAACCAATGTTTGGAGTTTGTTATTCGGTTTTATAGGGAAACGAATCTGTGAGAATTGTCGGAGGAAACGGAAAACTTAATCCCGACATCAGCAACAACAACATTAGCAACAACAACATCAGCAACAACAAAATTAGCATCAACATCAGCAATAGCAACAGCAATTTCTCTCCGCCGCAATGTATTATTTTCTAATTTACGTGGGACAAAAAAGCGACGACGTTACAATATCTTTTTGGGTCGCGTGTAAAACCACTAATTTATAGCTTGATGAAAAATTATAAGATGTATTCTACTCAAAACAAAACAAGCAAACAAACATTTTGGTTTCCTTGTGTTCACCCCTCTCAGTCATTTTTCCGTGATATAAGCTTTAATTTATGTTGTATGGTATTGGTAGAGAAAGAAATAACTGTAAATTCACTAATTCTAACAAAACGTTATTCCAAAAGATGACGTAAATGTTACATATTTATACATAATTCAGCCAATTTACTTCAAAATTAAACAACTTCAGAGCGTATTGTTAATGTTTCATATCATTCATTCCCATTTTAGAGCCTCCCTCAGTTCCTACAGTACTTCAATGGGCCTTTTGCATTATATATTTAAAGACACTTGTACTAGATCGGTAGTGTTATTAGCAAAACCTGTTTGTAAATGGTATTTTCTACCTCCAATCGATTGTCGATCTTTCAAAAACAGCGTTTTTAAAGACAGCTTGTCATCCAGCATCCATGGCAACTTCTTTGCCATGTGGATTACGAGCTCAATTCATTCGTCAACGAAGTATTATATCATGACGTGACTGTATTATATCAGGACGTGGCTGTATTATATCAGGACGTGATCGACTGTATTATATCAGCACGTGACTTTATTATATCAGCACGTGACTGTTTCTTGCAAAAGGCCTATTGAATCTGATCAATTACAACTTACTTTGGCTACTTCCATTCTATTTAACTCAAATATTTTAGTATTAATTATAATCGAGTAACATGTTATCATCTTTCTCTTCACAGTTGTAACTGAGCCACCAGGTATGTTTACCATATTGAAATTGTACACCGACTACTGTTTGGGAAAATTGACATTTCAAATTCAGAACAGTCAAGCAAGTAAGAAGTCATGTTAGAATACTAAATTGCTCAAGGCAAAATTAAGATAAGCAGAGATAAAATAAACAGCAGGAAGCTAGTTGCTCAGTTACGATTGTAGATATCGTTTTAGAACCGTTTACAAACTCTTTAGTGTATTTTTAGACTTTCAAGCTTTCAATTGGAATTTCGCGCGATGCCAAACGTCAGATCACTCAAGCGGAGCATCACATGTTGCAGAGCTTTGAATAGATGTTCACTCACAAATCGATGACAAAGACTGATTGACAACTGAAGGTGTCTTCAACCTGGTTGAGGCCCTTTTATAGTGCGGTTCCTTGTTTAACTCAAATGTTTTAGTATTAATTATAATCGAGTAACATTGTATCATCTTTCTCTTCACAGTTGTGACTGATCCACCAGGTATGTTTACCATATTGAAATTGTAACTTATTGAGCACTGACTGTTGTATGGGAAGAACGAGTTAGCGAATAGCAATAGCAACAACAATAGCAACAAAACAACAACAACAAATCATAAGCAACAACAATAACACCAGTATTAACATCAGCAACAGTAATAACAACAACAGCAACAGTAATAACAACATCAGCAACAGTAACAACAACATCAGGTTGAGGCCCTTTTATAGTGCGGTTCCTTGTTTAACTCAAATGTTTTAGTATTAATTATAATCGAGTAACATTATATCATCTTTCTCTTCACAGTTGTGACTGATCCACCAGGTATTTTACCATATTGAAATTGTAACTTATTGTGCACTGACTGTTGTATGGGAACATTGGCTTAGCGAATAGCAATAGCAACAACAAAACAACAACAGCAATAGCAACAGCAACATCAGCAACAACAAAAAGATAAGGAACAACAACAACAACTATAGCAACAGCAACAACAATAACAACAACAACAGGAACAACATCAGTAACAAAAACATCAGCAACAACAACATCAGCAAAAAACAACAATAATTATCAGAGGGCCTTTTATGGTGCGGTTCCTTGTTTAAGTCAAATGTTTTAGTATTAATTATAATCGAGTAACATTGTATTATCTTTCTCTTCACAGTTGTGACTGATCCACCAGGTATGTTTACCATATTGAAATTGTAACTTATTGTGCACTGACTGTTCTATGGGAACATTGGCTTAGCGAATAGCAATAGCAACAACAAAACAACAACAGCAATAGCAACAGCAACATCAGCAACAACAAAAACATAAAGAACAACAACAACAACAATAGCAACAACATCAGCAACAAAAATAACAACAACAACAGGAACAACATCAGTAACAATAACATCAGCAACAACAACATCAGCAAAAAACAACAATAATTATCGGAGGGCCTTTTATAGTGCGGTTCCTTGTTTAACTCAAATGTTTTAGTATTAATTATAATCGAGTAACATTGTATCATCTTTCTCTTCACAGTTGTGACTGATCCACCTGGTATGTTTACTATATTGAAATTGTAACTTATTGTGCACTGAATGTTGTATGGGAACATCGAGTTAGCGAATAGCAATAGCAACAACAAAACAACAACAGCAATAGCAACAGCAACATCAGCAACAACAAAAAGATAAGGATCAACAACAACAACTATAGCAACAACATCAGCAACAACAATAACAACAACAACAGGAACAACATCAGTAACAAAAACATCAGCAACAACAACATCAGCAAAAAACAACAATAATTATCAGAGGGCCTTTTATGGTGCGGTTCCTTGTTTAAGTCAAATGTTTTAGTATTAATTATAATCGAGTAACATTGTATTATCTTTCTCTTCACAGTTTTGACTGATCCACCAGGTATGTTTACCATATTGAAATTGTAACTTATTGTGCACTGACTGTTGTATGGGTACATTGGCTTAGCGAATAGCAATAGCAACAACAAAACAACAACAGCAATAGCAACAGCAACATCAGCAACAACAAAAACATAAAGAACAACAACAACAACAATAGCAACAACATCAGCAACAACAATAACAACAACAACAGGAACAACATCAGTAACAATAACATCAGCAACAACAACATCAGCAAAAAACAACAATAATTATCGGAGGGCCTTTTATAGTGCGGTTCCTTGTTTAACTCAAATGTTTTAGTATTAATTATAATCGAGTAACATTGTATCATCTTTCTCTTCACAGTTGTGACTGATCCACCTGGTATGTTTACTATATTGAAATTGTAACTTATTGTGCACTGAATGTTGTATGGGAACATCGAGTTAGCGAATAGCAATAGCAACAACAAAACAACAACAGCAATAGCAACAGCAACATCAGCAACAACAAAAAGATAAGGATCAACAACAACAACTATAGCAACAACATCAGCAACAACAATAACAACAACAACAGGAACAACATCAGTAACAATAACATCAGCAACAACAACATCAGCAAAAAACAACAATAATTATCGGAGGGCCTTTTATAGTGCGGTTCCTTGTTTAACTCAAATGTTTTAGTATTAATTATAATCGAGTAACATTGTATCATCTTTCTCTTCACAGTTGTGACTGATCCACCTGGTATGTTTACTATATTGAAATTGTAACTTATTGTGCACTGAATGTTGTATGGGAACATCGAGTTAGCGAATAGCAATAGCAACAACAATAGCAACAAATCAACAACAACAAATCATAAGCAACAACAATAACAACAGTAATAACATCGGCAACAGTAATAACAACAACAGCAACAGTAATAACAACAACAGCAACAGTAATAACAACATCAGCAACAGTAACAAGAACATCAGGTTGATGCCCTTTTATAGTGCGGTTCCTTGTTTAACTCATATGTTTTAGTATTAATTATAATCGAGTAACATTGTATCATCTTTCTCTTCACAGTTGTGACTGATCCACCAGGTATGTTTACCATATTGAAATTGTAACTTATTGTGCAGTGACTGTTGTATGGGAACATTGGCTTAGCGAATAGCAATAGCAACAACAAAACAACAACATCAATAGCAACAGTAACATCAGCAACAACAAAAACATAAAGAACAACAACAACAACAATAGCAACAACATCAGCAACAACAATAACAACAACAACAGGAACAACATCAGTAACAATAACATCAGCAACAATAACATCAGCAAAAAACAACAATAATTATCGGAGGGCCTTTTATAGTGCGGTTCCTTGTTTAACTCATATGTTTTAGTATTAATTATAATCGAGTAACATTGTATCATCTTTCTCTTCACAGTAGTGACTGATCCACCTGGTATGTTTACCATATTGAAATTGTAACTTATTGTGCAGTGACTGTTGTTTGGGAACATTGGCTTAGCGAATAGCAATAGCAACAACAAAACAACAACAGCAATAGCAACAGCAACATCAGCAACAACAAAAACATAAAGAACAACAACAACAACAATAGCAACAACATCAGCAACAACAATAACAACAACAACAGGAACAACATCAGTAACAATAACATCAGCAACAATAACATCAGCAAAAAACAACAATAATTATCGGAGGGCCTTTTATAGTGCGGTTCCTTGTTTAACTCAAATGTTTTAGTATTAATTATAATCGAGTAACGTTGTATCATCTTTCTCTTCACAGTAGTGACTGATCCACCTGGTATGTTTACAATATTGAAATTGTAACTTATTGTGCACTGACTGTTGTATGGGAACATCGAGTTAGCGAATAGCAATAGCAACAACAATAGCAACAAAACAACAACAACAAATCATAAGCAACAACAATAACAACAGTAATAACATCAGCAACAGTAATAACAACAACAGCAACAGTAATAACAACAACAGCAACAGTAATAACAACATCAGCAACAGTAATAACAACAACAGCAACAGTAATAACAACATCAGCAACAGTAATAACAACATCAGGTTGAGGTCCTTTTATAGTGCGGTTCCTTGTTTAACTCAAATGTTTTAGTATTAATTATAATCGAGTAACATTGTATCATCTTGCTCTTTACAGTTGTGACTGATCCACCTGGTATGTTTACTATATTGAAATTGTAACTTATTGTGCACTGAATGTTGTATGGGAACATCGAGTTAGCGAATAGCAATAGCAACAACAATAGCAACAAATCAACAACAACAAATCATAAGCAACAACAATAACAACAGTAATAACATCAGCAACAGTAATAACAACAACAGCAACAGTAATAACAATAACAGCAACAGTAATAACAACATCAGCAACAGTAATAACAACAACAGCAACAGTAATAACAACATCAGCAACAGTAACAACAACATCAGGTTGATGCCCTTTTATAGTGCGGTTCCTTGTTTAACTCAAATGTTTTAGTATTAATTATAATCGAGTAACATTGTATCATCTTTCTCTTCACAGTTGTGACTGATCCACCAGGTATGTTTACCATATTGAAATTGTAACTTATTGTGCAGTGACTGTTGTATGGGAACATTGGCTTAGCGAAGAACAATAGCAACAACAAAACAACAACAGCAATAGCAACAGCAACATCAGCAACAACAAAAACATAAGGAACAACATCAACAACAATAGCAACAACATCAGCAACAACAATAACAACAACAAGAGGAACAACATAAGTAACAATAACATCAGCAACAACAACATCAGCAAAAAACAACAATAATTATCAGAGGGCATTTTATAGTGCGGTTCCCTGTTCAACTCAAATGTTTTAGTATTAATTATAATCGAGTAACATTGTATCATCTTTCTCTTCACAGTTGTGACTGATCCACCAGGTATGTTTACCATATTGAAATTGTAACTTATTGTGCACTGACTGTTGTATGGGAACATTGGCTTAGCGAATAGCAATAGCAACAACAAAACAACAACAGCAATAGCAACAGCAACATCAGCAACAACAAAAACATAAAGAAGAACAACAACAACAATAGCAACAACATCAGCAACAACAATAACAACAACAACAGGAACAACATCAGTAATAATAACATCAGCAACAACAACATCAGCAAAAAACAACAATAATTATCGGAGGGCCTTTTATAGTGCGGTTCCTTGTTTAACTCAAATGTTTTAGTATTAATTATAATCGAGTAACATTGTATCATCTTTCTCTTCACAGTAGTGACTGATCCACCTGGTATGTTTACAATATTGAAATTGTAACTTATTGTGCACTGACTGTTGTATGGGAAGATCGAGTTAGCGAATAACAATAGCAACAACGATAGCAACAAAACAACAACCACAAATCATAAGCAACAACAATAACAACAGTAATAACATCAGCAACAGTAATAACAACAACAGCAACAGTAATAACAACAACAGCAACAGTAACAACAACAGCAACAGTAATAACAACATCAGCAACAGTAACAACAACATCAGGTTGAGGCCCTTTTATAGTGCGGTTCCTTGTTTAATTCAAATGTTTTAGTATTAAATATAATCGAGTAACATTGTATCATCTTTCTCTTCACAGTTGTGACTGATCCACCAGGTATGTTTACCATATTGAAATTGTAACTTATTGTGCACTGACTGTTGTATGGGAACATTGGCTTAGCGAATAGCAATAGCAACAACAATAGAAACAAAACAACAACAACAAAACATAAGCAACAACAATAACAACAATAATAACATCAGCAACAGTAATAACAATATCAGCAACAACAACAGCATTAGCAACAACAACATCAGTAATAACAACATCAGCAACAATATCAGTAACAACAACAGCAATAACAATATCACCAACATCAGTAACATCAGCAAAGCAATATCAGCAACAACATCAGCAACAACAACAACAACAGCAGCAACAATATCAGCAACAATAACAACATCAGCAGCATCAGTAACAACATCAGCAATGACAACGATATCAGCAACAACATCAGTAACAACAACAATATCACCTGTGGAGAATATTTCGGTAGAACTTTACCCCTTCAGTTTCAAACATTGTTGTTTAAGTAAAAAATAGGCAGGCGTTCCTAAGACTAAAGTCGAGGGTAGGCCTGGAAACTAGTCACATGTAAGAGGAGAGCATGAGGAGAGGAATTAACATGGCAGACTAAAACCAATGTTTGGAGTGTGTTATTCGGGTTTATAGGGAAACGAATCTGTGAGAATTGTCGGAGCAAACGGAAAACTTAATCCCCGACATCAGCAACAACAACATCAGCAACAACAAGATTAGCATCAACATCAGCAACAAGAACAGTAGTAATACCGATAAAAATAGCAAAAACAACAGCAATAGCAACAGCAATTTCTCTCCGCCGCAATGTATTATTTTCTAATTTACGTGGGACAAAAAAGCGACGACGTTACAATATCTTTTTGTGTCGCGTGTAAAACCACTAATTTATAGCTTGATGAAAAATTATAAGATGTATTCTACTCAAAACAAAACAAGCAAACAAACATTTTGGTTTCCTTGTGTTCACCCCTCTCAGTCATTTTTCCGTGATATAAGCTTTAATTTATGTTGTATGGTATTGGTAGAGAAATAAATAACTGTAAATTCACTAATTCTGAGAAAACGTTATTCCAAAAGATGACGTAAATGTTACATATTTATACTTAATTCAGCCAATTTACTTCAAAATTAAACAACTTTAGAGCGTATTATTAATGTTTCATATCATTCATTCCCATTTTAGAGCCTCCCTCAGTTCCTACAGTACTTCAATGGGCCTTTTGCATTATATATTTAAAGACACTTGTACTAGATCGGTAGTGTTATTAGCAAAACCTGTTTGTAAATGGTATTTTCTACCTCCAATCGATTGTCGATCTTTCAAAAACAGCGTTTTTAAAGACAGCTTGTCATCCAGCATCCATGGCAACTTCTTTGCCATGTGGATTACGAGCTCAATTCATTCGTCAACGAAGTATTATATCATGACGTGACTGTATTATATCAGGAGGTGACTGTATTATATCAGGACGTGATCGACTGTATTATATCAGCACGTGACTTTATTATATCAGCACGTGACTGTTTCTTGCAAAAGGCCTATTGAATCTGATCAATTACAACTTACTTTGGCTACTTCCATTCTATTTAACTCAAATATTTTAGTATTAATTATAATCGAGTAACATTTTATCGTCTTTCTCTTCACAGTTGTAACTGAGCCACCAGGTATGTTTACCATATTGAAATTGTACACCGACTACTGTTTGGGAAAATTGACATTTCAAATTCAGAACAGTCAAGCAAGTAAGAAGTCATGTTAGAATACTAAATTGCTCAAGGCAAAATTAAGATAAGCAGAGAAAAAATACACAGCAGGAAGCTAGTTGCTCAGTTACAATTGTAGATATCGGTTTAGAAACCGTTTACAAACTCTTTAGTGTATTTTTAGACTTTCAAGCTTTCAATTGGAATTTCGCGCGATGCCAAACGTCAGATCACTCAAGCGGAGCATCACATGTTGCAGAGCTTTGAATAGATGTTCACTCACAAATCGATGACAAAGACTGATTGACAACTGAAGGGTGTCTTCAACCTGGTTGAGGCCCTTTTATAGTGCGGTACCTAGTTTAACTCAAATGTTTCAGTATTATTTATAATCGAGTAACATTGTATCATCTTTCTCTTCACAGTTGTGACTGATCCACCAGGTATGTTTACCATATTGAAATTGTAACTTATTGTGCACATGACTGTTGTATGGGAACATTGGCTTAGCGGAATAGCAATAGCAACAACCAAACAACAACAGCAATAGCAACAGCAACATCAGCAACAACAAAAACATAAGGAACAACAACAACAACAATAGCAACAACATCAGCAAAACAATAATAACAACAACAGGAACAACATCAGTAACAATAATATCAGCAACAACAACATCAGCAAAAAACAACAATAATTATCAGAGGGCCTTTTATGGTGCGGTTCCTTGTTTAACTCAAATGGTTTAGTATTAATTATAATCGAGTAACATTGTATCATCTTTCTCTTCACAGTTGTGACTGATCCACCTGGTATGTTTACTATATTGAAATTGTAACTTATTGTGCACTGAATGTTGTATGGGAACATCGAGTTAGCGAATAGCAATAGCAACAACAATAGCAACAAATCAACAACAACAAATCATAAGCAACAACAATAACAACAGTAATAACATCAGCAACAGTAATAACAACAACAGCAACAGTAATAACAACAACAGCAACAGTAATAACAACATCAGCAACAGTAACAAGAACATCAGGTTGATGCCCTTTATAGTGGCGGTTCCTTGTTTAAACTCAAATGTTTTAGTATTAATTATAATCGAGTAACATTGTATCATCTTTCTCTTCACAGTTGTGACTGATCCACCAGGTATGTTTACCATATTGAAATTGTAACTTATTGTGCAGTGACTGTTGTATGGGAACATTGGCTTAGCGAAGAACAATAGCAACAACACAACAACAACAGCAATAGCAACAGCAACATCAGCAACAACAAAAACATAAGGAACAACAACAACAACAATAGCAACAACATCAGCAACAACAATAACAACAACAAGAGGAACAACATCAGTAACAATAACATCAGCAACAACAACAGTAATAACAACAACAGCAATAGTAATAACAACATCAGCAACAGTAACAACAACATCAGGTTGAGGCCCTTTTATAGTGCGGTTCCTTGTTTAACTCAAATGTTTTTAGTATTAATTATAATCGAGTAACATTGTATCATCTTTCTCTTCACAGTTGTGACTGATCCACCAGGTATGTTTACCATATTGAAATTGTAACTTAGTTTGCACTGACTGTTGTATGGGAACATTGGCTTAGCGAATAGCAATAGCAACAACAAAACAACAACAGCAATAGCAACAGCAACATCAGCAACAACAAAAAGATAAGGAACAACAACAACAACTATAGCAACAACATCAGCAACAACAATAACAACAACAACAGGAACAACATCAGTAACAATAACATCAGCAACAAAAAATCAGCAAAAAACAACAATAATTATCAGAGGGCCTTTTATGGTGCGGTTCCTTGTTTAACTCAAATGTTTTAGTATTAATTATAATCGAGTAACATTGTATTATCTTTCTCTTCACAGTTGTGACTGATCCACCAGGTATGTTTACCATATTGAAATTGTAACTTATTGTGCACTGACTGTTGTATGGGAACATTGACATAGCGAATAGCAATAACAACAGCAATAACAATAGCAACAACATAAGCAACATCAGCAACAACAAAAACATAAGGAACAACAACAACAACATTAACAACAATATCAGCAACAACAACAGCATCAGCAACAACAACATCAGTAATAACAACATCAGCAACAATATCAGTAACACCAACAGCAATAACCAATATCAGCAACATCAGTAACATCAGCAAAAGCAATATCAGCAACAACATCAGCAACAACAACAACAACAGCAACAACAATTTCAGCAACAATAACAACATCAGCAGCATCAGTAACAACATCAGCAATGACAACAATATCAGCAACAAGATCAGTAACAACAACAATATCACCTGTGGAGAATATTTCGGTAGAACTTTACCCCTTCAGTTTCAAACATTGTTGTTTAGTAAAAAAATAGGCAGGCGTTCCTTTGACTAGAGTCGAGGGTAGGCCTGAAACTAGTCACATGTAAGAGGAGAGCATGAGGAGAGGAATAAACATGGCAGACTAAAACCAATGTTTGGAGTTTGTTATTCGGTTTTATAGGGAAACGAATCTGTGAGAATTGTCGGAGGAAACGGAAAACTTAATCCCGACATCAGCAACAACAACATCAGCAACAACAACATCAGCAACAATATTAACATCAACATCAGCAACAACAACAGTAGTAATACCGATAAAAATAGCAAAAACAACAGCAATAGCAACAGCAATTTGTCTCCGCCGCAATGTATTATTTTCTAATTTACGTGGGACAAAAAAGCGACGACGTTACAATATCTTTTTGTGTCGCGTGTAAAACCACTAATTTATAGCTTGGTGAAAAATTATAAGATGTATTCTACTCAAAACAAAACAAGCAAACAAACATTTTGGTTTCCATGTGTTCACCCCCTCTCAGTCATTTTTCCGTGATATAAGCTTTAATTTATGTTGTATGGTATTGGTAGAGAAAGAATAACTGTAAATTCACTATTTCTGACAAAACGTTATTCCAAAAGATGACGTAAATGTTACATATTTATACATAATTCAGCCAATTTACTTCAACATTAAACAACTTCAGAGCGTATTATTAATGTTTCATATCATTCATTCCCATTTTAGAGCCTCCCCTCAGTTCCTACAGTACTTCAATGGGCCTTTTGCATTATATATTTAAAGACACTTGTACTAGATCGGTAGTGTTATTAGCAAAACCTGTTTGTAAATGGTATTTTCTACCTCCAATCGATTGTCGATCTTTCAAAAACAGCGTTTTTAAAGACAGCTTGTCATCCAGCATCCATGGCAACTTCTTTGCCATGTGGATTACGAGCTCAATTGATTCGTCAACGAAGTATTATATCAGGACGTGACCTGTATTATATCAGGACGTGATCGACTGTATTATATCAGCACGTGACTTTATTATATCAGCACGTGACTGTTTCTTGCAAAAGGCCTATTGAATCTGATCAATTACAACTTACTTTGGCTACTTCCATTCTATTTAACTCAAATATTTTAGTATTAATTATAATCGAGTAACATTTTATCATCTTTCTCTTCACAGTTGTAACTGAGCCACCAGGTATGTTTACCATATTGAAATTGTACACCGACTACTGTTTGGGAAAATTGACATTTCAAATTCAGAACAGTCAAGCAAGTAAGAAGTCAATGTTAGAATACTAAATTGCTCAAGGCAAAATTAAGATAAGCAGAGAAAAAATACACAGCAGGAAGCTAGTTGCTCAGTTACGATTGTAGATATCGGTTTAGAACCGTTTACAAACTCTTTAGTGTATTTTTAGACTTTCAAGCTTTCAATTGGAATTTCGCGCGATGCCAAACGTCAGATCACTCAATCGGAGCATCACATGTTGCAGAGCTTTGAATATATGTTCACTCACAAATCGATGACAAAGACTGATTGACAACTGAAGGTGTCTTCAACCTGGTTGAGGCCCTTTTATAGTGCGGTACCTAGTTTAACTCAAATGTTTCAGTATTAATTATAATCGAGTAACATTGTATCATCTTTCTCTTCACAGTTGTGACTGATCCACCTGGTATGTTTACTATATTGAAATTGTAACTTATTGTGCACTGACTGTTGTATGGGAACATCGAGTTAGCGAATAGCAATAGCAACAACAATAGCAACAAAACAACAACAACAAATCATAAGCAACAACAATAACAACAGTAATAACATCAGCAACAGTAATAACAACAACAGCAACAGTAATAACAACAACAGCAACAGTAATAACAACATCAGCAACAGTAATAACAACATCAGCAACAGTAACAACAACATCAGGTTGAGGCCCTTTTATAGTGCGGTTCCTTGTTTAACTCAAATGTTTTAGTATTAATTTTAATCGAGTAACATTGTATCATCTTTCTCTTCACAGTTGTGACTGATCCACCAGGTATGTTTACCATATTGAAATTGTAACTTATTGTGCACTGACTGTTGTATGGGAACATTGGCTTAGCGAATAGCAATAGCAACAACAAAAGAACAACAGCAATAGCAACAGCAACATCAGCAACAACAAAAAGATAAGGAACAACAACAACAACCTGGTTGAGGCCCTTTTATAGTGCGGTACCTAGTTTAACTCAAATGTTTTAGTGTTAATTATAATCGAGTAACATTGTATCATCTTTCTCTTCACAGTTGTGACTGATCCACTTGGTATGTTTACTATATTGAAATTGTAACTTATTGTGCACTGACTGTTGTATGGGAACATCGAGTTAGCGAATAGCAATAGCAACAACAATAGCAACAAAACAACAACAACAAATCATAAGCAACAACAATAACAACAGTAATAACATCAGCAACAGTAATAACAACAACAGCAACAGTAATAACAACAACAGCAACAGTAATAACAACATCAGCAACAGTAATAACAACATCAGGTTGAGGTCCTTTTATAGTGCGGTTCCTTGTTTAACTCAAATGTTTGAGTATTAATTATAATCGAGTAACATTGTATCATCTTTCTCTTCACAGTTGTGACTGATCCACCTGGTATGTTTACAATATTGAAATTGTATCTTATTGTGCACTGACTGTTGTATGGGAAGATCGAGTTAGCGAATAGCAATAGCAACAACAATAGCAACAAAACAACAACAACAAATCATAAGCAACAACAATAAGACCAGTAATAACATCAGCAACAGTAATGACAAAAACAGCAACAGTAATAACAACATCAGCAACAGTAACAACAACATCAGGTTGAGGCCCTTTTATAGTGCGGTTCCTTGTTTAACTCAAATGTTTTAGTATTAATTATAATCGAGTAACATTGTATCATCTTTCTCTTCACAGTTGTGACTGATCCACCAGGTATGTTTACCATATTGAAATTGTAACTTAGTTTGCACTGACTGTTGTATGGGAACATTGGCTTAGCGAATAGCAATAGCAACAACAAAACAACAACAGCAATAGCAACAGCAACATCAGCAACAACAAAAAGATAAGGAACAACAACAACAACTATAGCAACAACATCAGCAACAACAATAACAACAACAACAGGAACAACATCAGTAACAATAACAGCAGCAACAAAAAATCAGCAAAAAACAACAATAATTATCAGAGGGCCTTTTATGGTGCGGTTCCTTGTTTAACTAAAATGTTTTAGTATTAATTATAATCGAGTAACATTGTATTATCTTTCTCTTCACAGTTGTGACTGATCCACCAGGTATGTTTACCATATTGAAATTGTAACTTATTGTGCACTGACTGCTGTATGGGAACATTGACATAGCGAATAGCAATAACAACAGCAATAACAATAGCAACAACATAAGCAACATCAGCAACAACAAAAACATAAGGAATAAACAACAACAACATTAACAACAATATCAGCAACAACAACAGCATCAGCAATAACAACATCAGTAATAACAACATCAGCAACAATATCAGTAACACCAACAGCAATAACAATATCAGCAACATCAGTAATATCAGCAAAAGCAATATCAGCAACAACATCAGCAACAACAACAACAACAGCAGCAACAATATCAGCAACAATAACAACATCAGCAGCATCAGTAACAACATCAGCAATGACAACAATATCAGCAACAAGATCAGTAACAAAAACAATATCACCTGTGGAGAATATTTCGGTAGAACTTTACCCCTTCAGTTTCAAACATTGTTGTTAAAGTAAAAAATAGGCAGGCGTTCCTAACCCTCGAGTCGGGGGTAGGCCTGGAAACTAGTCACATGTAAGAGGAGAGCATGAGGAGAGGAATAAACATGGCAGACTAAAACCAATGTTTGGAGTTTGTTATTCGGTTTTATAGGGAAACGAATCTGTGAGAATTGTCGGAGGAAACGGAAAACTTAATCCCGACATCAGCAACAACAACATCAGCAACAACAACATCAGCAACAACAATATTAGCATCAACATCAGCAACAACAACAGTAGTAATACCGATAAAAATAGCAAAAACAACAGCAATAGCAACAGCAATTTGTCTCCGCCGCAATGTATTATTTTCTAATTTACGTGGGACAAAAAAGCGACGACGTTACAATATCTTTTTGTGTCGCGTGTAAAACCACTAATTTATAGCTTGGTGAAAAATTATAAGATGTATTCTACTCAAAACAGAACAAGCAAACAAACATTTTGGTTTCCATGTGTTCACCCCTCTCAGTCATTTTTCCGTGATATAAGCTTTAATTTATGTTGTATGGTATTGGTAGAGAAAGAAATAACTGTAAATTCACTAATTCTGACAAAACGTTATTCCAAAAGATGACGTAAATGTTACATATTTATACATAATTCAGCCAATTTACTTCAACATTAAACAACTTCAGAGCGTATTATTAATGTTTCATATCATTCATTCCCATTTTAGAGCCTCCCTCAGTTCCTACAGTACTTCAATGGGCCTTTTGCATTATATATTTAAAGACACTTGTACTAGATCGGTAGTGTTATTAGCAAAACCTGTTTGTAAATGGTATTTTCTACCTCCAATCGATTGTCGATCTTTCAAAAACAGCGTTTTTAAAGACAGCTTGTCATCCAGCATCCATGGCAACTTCTTTGCCATGTGGATTACGAGCTCAATTGATTCGTCAACGAAGTATTATATCAGGACGTGACTGTATTATATCAGGACGTGATCGACTGTATTATATCAGCACGTGACTTTATTATATCAGCACGTGACTGTTTCTTGCAAAAGGCCTATTGAATCTGATCAATTACAACTTACTTTGGCTACTTCCATTCTATTTAACTCAAATATTTTAGTATTAATTATAATCGAGTAACATTTTATCATCTTTCTCTTCACAGTTGTAACTGAGCCACCAGGTATGTTTACCATATTGAAATTGTACACCGACTACTGTTTGGGAAAATTGACATTTCAAATTCAGAACAGTCAAGCAAGTAAGAAGTCATGTTAGAATACTAAATTGCTCAAGGCAAAATTAAGATAAGCAGAGATAAAATAAACAGCAGGAAGCTAGTTGCTCAGTTACGATTGTAGATATCGTTTTATAACCGTTTGCAAACTCTTTAGTGTATTTTTAGACTTTCAAGCTTTCAATTGGAATTTCGCGCGATGCCAAACGTCAGATCACTCAAGCGGAGCATCACATGTTGCAGAGCTTTGAATAGATGTTCACTCACAAATCGATGACAAAGACTGATTGACAACTGAAGGTGTCTTCAACCTGGTTGAGGCCCTTTTATAGTGCGGTACCTAGTTTAACTCAAATGTTTCAGTATTAATTATAATCGAGAAACATTGTATCATCTTTCTCTTCACAGTGGTGACTGATCCACTTGGTATGTTTACTATATTGAAATTGTAACTTATTGTGCACTGACTGTTGTATGGGAACATCGAGTTAGCGAATAGCAATAGCAACAACAATAGCAACAAAACAACAACAATAAATCATAAGCAACAACAATAACAACAGTAATAATATCAGCAACAGTAATAACAACAACAGCAACAGTAATAACAACAACAGCAACAGTAATAACAACATCAGCAACAGTAATAACAACAACAGCAACAGTAATAACAACATCAGCAACAGTAATAACAACATCAGGTTGAGGTCCTTTTATAGTGCGGTTCCTTGTTTAACTCAAATGTTTTAGTATTAATTATAATCGAGTAACATTGTATCATCTTTCTCTTCACAGTTGTGACTGATCCACCAGGTATGTTTACCATATTGAAACTGTAAATTATTGTGCACTGACTGGTGTATGGGAACATTGGCTTAGCGAATAGCAATATCAACAACAAAACAACAACAGCAATAGCAACAGCAACATCAGCAACAACAAAAACATAAGGAACAACAACAACAACAATAGCAACAACATCAGCAACAACAATAACAACAACAACAGGAACAACATCAGTAAGAATAACATCAGCAACAACAACATCAGCAAAAAACAACAATAATTATCAGAGGGCCTTTTATGGTGAGGTTCCTTGTTTAACTCAACTGTTTTAGTATTAAATATAATCGAGTAACATTGTATCAACTTTCTCTTCACAGTTGTGACTGATCCACCAGGTATGTTTACCATATTGAAATTGTAACTTATTGTCCACTGACAGCTGTATGGGAACATTGGCTTAGCGAATAGCAATAGCAACAAGAAAACAACAACAGCAATAGCAATAGCAACATCAGCAACATCAGCAACAACAAAAACATAAGGAACAACAACAACAACAATAGCAACAACATCAGCAAAACAATAATAACAACAACAGGAACAACATCAGTAACAATAATATCAGCAACAACAACATCAGCAAAAAACAACAATAATTATCAGAGGGCCTTTTATGGTGCGGTTCCTTGTTTAACTCAAATGTTTTAGTATTAATTATAATCGAGTAACATTGTATCATCTTTCTCTTCACAGTTGTGACTGATCCACCTGGTATGTTTACTATATTGAAATTGTAACTTATTGTGCACTGACTGTTGTATGGGAACATCGAGTTAGCGAATAGCAATAGCAACAACAATAGCAACAAATCAACAACAACAAATCATAAGCAACAACAATAACAACAGTAATAACATCAGCAACAGTAATAACAACAACAGCAACAGTAATAACAACAACAGCAACAGTAATAACAACATCAGCAACAGTAATAACAACATCAGCAACAGTAATAACAACATCAGGTTGAGGTCCTTTTATAGTGCGGTTCCTTGTTTAACTCAAATGTTTTAGTATTAATTATAATCGAGTAACATTGTATCATCTTTCTCTTCACAGTTGTGACTGATCCACCTGGTATGTTTACGATATTGAAATTGTAACTTATTGTGCACTGACTGTTGTATGGGAACATCGAGTTAGCGAATAGCAATAGCAACAACAATAGCAACAAATCAACAACAACAAATCATAAGCAACAACAATAACAACAGTAATAACATCAGCAACAGCAACAACACAACAACAACAAATCATAAGCAACAACAATTACACCAGTAATAACAACATGAGCAACAGTAATAACAACAACAGCAACAGTAATAACAACATCAGCAACAGTAACAACAACATCAGGTTGAGGCCCTTTTATAGTGCGGTTCCTTGTTTAACTCAAATGTTTTAGTATTAATTTTAATCGAGTAACATTGTATCATCTTTCTCTTCACAGTTGTGACTGATCCACCAGGTATGTTTACCATATTGAAATTGTAACTTATTGTGCACTGACTGTTGTATGGGAACATTGGCTTAGCGAATAGCAATAGCAACAACAAAACAACAACAGCAATAGCAACAGCAACATCAGCAACAACAAAAAGATAAGGAACAACAACAACAACCTGGTTGAGGCCCTTTTATAGTGCGGTACCTAGTTTAACTCAAATGTTTTAGTATTAATTATAATCGAGTAACATTGTATCATCTTTCTCTTCACAGTTGTGACTGATCCACTTGGTATGTTTACTATATTGAAATTGTAACTTATTGTGCACTGACTGTTGTATGGGAACATCGAGTTAGCGAATAGCAATAGCAACAACAATAGCAACAAAACAACAACAACAAATCATAAGCAACAACAATAACAACAGTAATAACATCAGCAACAGTAATAACAACAACAGCAACAGTAATAACAACAACAGCAACAGTAATAACAACATCAGCAACAGTAATAACAACATCAGGTTGAGGTCCTTTTATAGTGCGGTTCCTTGTTTAACTCAAATGTTTTAGTATTAATTATAATCGAGTAACATTGTATCATCTTTCTCTTCACAGTTGTGACTGATCCACCAGGTATGTTTAACATATTGAAACTGTAAATTATTGTGCACTGACTGGTGTATGGGAACATTGGCTTAGCGAATAGCAATATCAACAACAAAACAACAACAGCAATAGCAACAGCAACATCAGCAACAACAAAAACATAAGGAACAACAACAACAACAATAGCAACAACATCAGCAACAACAATAACAACAACAACAGGAACAACATCAGTAAGAATAACATCAGCAACAACAACATCAGCAAAAAACAACAATAATTATCAGAGGGCCTTTTATGGTGAGGTTCCTTGTTTAACTCAACTGTTTTAGTATTAAATATAATCGAGTAACATTGTATCAACTTTCTCTTCACAGTTGTGACTGATCCACCAGGTATGTTTACCATATTGAAATTGTAACTTATTGTGCACTGACTGTTGTATGGGAACATTGACTTAGCGAATAGCAATAACAACATCAATAACAATAGCAACAACATAAGCAACATCAGCAACAACAAAAACATAAGGAACAACAACAACAACAATAACAACAATATCAGCAACATCAGTAACATCAGCAAAAGCAATATCAGCAACAACATCAGCAACAACAACAACAACAGCAACAACAATTTCAGCAACAATAACAACAATATCAGCAACATCAGTAACATCAGCAAAAGCAATATCAGCAACAACATCAGTAACAACAACAATATCACCTGTGGAGAATATTTCGGTAGAACTTTACCCCTTCAGTTTCAAACATTGTTGTTTAAGTAAAAAATAGGCAGGCGTTCCTAACCCTCGAGTCGGGGGTAGTCCTGGAAACTAGTCACATGTAAGAGGAGAGCATGAGGAGAGGAATAAACATGGCAGACTAAAACCAATGTTTGGAGTTTGTTATTCGGTTTTATAGGGAAACGAATCTGTGAGAATTGTCGGAGCAAACAGAAAACTTAATCCCCGACATCAGCAACAACAACATCAGCAACAACAACATCAGCAACAACAACATCAGCAACAACAATATTAGTATCAACATCAGCAACAACAACAGTAGTAATACCGATAAAAATAGCAAAAACAACAGCAATAGCAACAGCAATTTCTCTCCGCCGCAATGTATTATTTTCTAATTTACGTGGGACAAAAAAGCGACGACGTTACAATATCTTTTTGTGTCGCGTGTAAAACCACTAATTTATAGCTTGATGAAAAATTATAAGCTGTATTCTACTCAAAACAAAACAAGCAAACAAACATTTTGGTTTCCTTGTGTTCACCCCTCTCGGTCATTTTTCCGTGATATAAGCTTTAATTTATGTTGTATGGTATTGGTAGCCTGCTTGCCGGCTCTTCTGTATTTTTTTCGGTCGTTTCTTTTCGGATTGGGTCACCTGTGGCACGCGGTCAAAATGGGGCGAGGACAAAAATGAAGGGAGGGGGAGGGGGAAAGGAGGGGAAGAAAGGAGAGCCTGCACGAATGCCATTGTTTTGAGAATTACGCCCCTCCACGCTTGACCACGCTTGACAGCCCGTCACGCTCCAAGTGTAAAAAAAATGGCCAATGAAAATCGCAAATGTCAACACGATTCAAAATGACAGCGCTCCGGTTCAGCGCTCCACGTTCAAATTTTTTGCGGTATTAATCATAACACAAATGGTGCATATGGACCAAGAAGAAACCCCAAAGAAAGTAATTACCAGTAAGAGAGGTCGAAACATCCGTGGATGATTTTTGCCGCCGTTGCAAATGTTTATTCAAGGTTAGGTACGGAAATCCAGGTTGTTCTGGAGTTATTTCTACGGATAATCTTTTCATTCCTTCCAAATGCAAACGTCAAGGAAGCCGTGGTACGGCTTTGTATTGTCCTGGATTATCGAGTCGAGTTTGTAATCCCTGTGGGAGGAAGATTAGAATTCTCAATGATTTGTACATTTTACGTGAAAAACTTTTAAGTGGAGCTGGAGAAAGCTGCAGTAGTCCTAGTCCTGAAGCCATTCGAAGCAAACGCCAGCTTCCAATAACAGTTTTGACACCCGATCGAAGCCCGTTGGCAAGAAAACAACCACGGTCTGAATATTTACCAATAAAAACGACTTCTTCGCTGTCGTCGAGAATATTTGTTTCAAGTTCAACAGGAGTAAAGTGCCGATGAAGTGCTCACTCAACATTTAAATATTGATGTTGTTACAGAAACGAAGGAGACCAGTGTGAAAGTAGTAATACTTCAGCCGAATGGAAATGTCTCCGTTTGTGTTACGACCGATGTAACTACATATGTCACGCGGGATTCGGTTTCGTGTGTGCTTAATGTCAAACTTGACACCTGTCACATTCTAGCCAATGGGAATTTTCCGTTCGTGGACGAACGGTAAATACTCCGAAAACAATGGCATTCGTGCAGGCTCTCCTTTCTTCCCCTCCTTTCCCCCTCCCCCTCCCTTCATTTTTGTCCTCGCCCCATTTTGACCGCGTGCCACAGGTGACCCAATCCGAAAAGAAACGACCGAAAATAAATTACAGGAGAGCCGGCAAGCAGGCTATGGTATTGGTAGAGAAAGAAATAACTGTAAATTCACTAAATCTGACAAAACGTTATTCCAAAAGATGACGTAAATGTTACATATTTATACATAATTCAGCCAATTTACTTCAAAATTAAACAACTTCAGAGCGTATTATTAATGTTTCATATCATTCATTCCCATTTTAGAGCCTCCCTCAGTTCCTACAGTACTTCAATGGGCCTTTTGCATTATATATTTAAAGACACTTGTACTAGATCGGTAGTGTTATTAGCAAAACCTGTTTGTAAATGGTATTTTCTACCTCCAATCGATTGTCGATCTTTCAAAAACAGCGTTTTTAAAGACAGCTTGTCATCCAGCATCCATGGCAATTTCTTTGCCATGTGGATTACGAGCTCAATTCATTCGTCAACGAAGTATTATATCATGACGTGACTGTATTATATCAGGACGTGAACGTATTATATCAGGACGTGATCGACTGTATTATATCAGCACGTGACTTTATTATATCAGCACGTGACTGTTTCTTGCAAAAGGCCTATTGAATCTGATCAATTACAACTTACTTTGGCTACTTCCATTCTATTTAACTCAAATATTTTAGTATTAATTATAATCGAGTAACATTTTATCATCTTTCTCTTCACAGTTGTAACTGAGCCACCAGGTATGTTTACCATATTGAAATTGTACACCGACTACTGTTTGGGAAAATTGACATTTCAAATTCAGAACAGTCAAGCAAGTAAGAAGTCATGTTAGAATACTAAATTGCTCAAGGCAAAATTAAGATAAGCAGAGAAAAAATACACAGCAGGAAGCTAGTTGCTCAGTTACAATTGTAGATATCGGTTTAGAACCGTTTACAAACTCTTTAGTGTATTTTTAGACTTTCAAGCTTTCAATTGGAATTTCGCGCGATGCCAAACGTCAGATCACTCAAGCGGAGCATCACATGTTGCAGAGCTTTGAATAGATGTTCACTCACAAATCGATGACAAAGACTGATTGACAACTGAAGGTGTCTTCAACCTGGTTGAGGCCCTTTTATAGTGCGGTACCTAGTTTAACTCAAATGTTTCAGTATTAATTATAATCGAGTAACATTGTATCATCTTTCTCTTCACAGTTGTGACTGATCCACCAGGTATGTTTACCATATTGAAATTGTAACTTATTGTGCACTGACTGTTGTATGGGAACATTGGCTTAGCGAATAGCAATAGCAACAACCAAACAACAACAGCAATAGCAACAGCAACATCAGCAACAACAAAAACATAAGGAACAACAACAACAACAATAGCAACAACATCAGCAAAACAATAATAACAACAACAGGAACAACATCAGTAACAATAATATCAGCAACAACAACATCAGCAAAAAACAACAATAATTATCAGAGGGCCTTTTATGGTGCGGTTCCTTGTTTAACTCAAATGGTTTAGTATTAATTATAATCGAGTAACATTGTATCATCTTTCTCTTCACAGTTGTGACTGATCCACCTGGTATGTTTACTATATTGAAATTGTAACTTATTGTGCACTGAATGTTGTATGGGAACATCGAGTTAGCGAATAGCAATAGCAACAACAATAGCAACAAATCAACAACAACAAATCATAAGCAACAACAATAACAACAGTAATAACATCAGCAACAGTAATAACAACAACAGCAATAGTAATAACAACAACAGCAACAGTAATAACAACATCAGCAACAGTAACAAGAACATCAGGTTGATGCCCTTTTATAGTGCGGTTCCTTGTTTAACTCAAATGTTTTAGTATTAATTATAATCGAGTAACATTGTATCATCTTTCTCTTCACAGTTGTGACTGATCCACCAGGTATGTTTACCATATTGAAACTGTAAATTATTGTGCACTGACTGGTGTATGGGAACATTGGCTTAGCGAATAGCAATATCAACAACAAAACAACAACAGCAATAGCAACAGCAACATCAGCAACAACAAAAACATAAGGAACAACAACAACAACAATAGCAACAACATCAGCAACAACAATAACAACAACAACAGGAACAACATCAGTAAGAATAACATCAGCAACAACAACATCAGCAAAAAACAACAATAATTATCAGAGGGCCTTTTATGGTGAGGTTCCTTGTTTAACTCAACTGTTTTAGTATTAAATATAATCGAGTAACATTGTATCAACTTTCTCTTCACAGTTGTGACTGATCCACCAGGTATGTTTACCATATTGAAATTGTAACTTATTGTCCACTGACAGCTGTATGGGAACATTGGCTTAGCGAATAGCAATAGCAACAAGAAAACAACAACAGCAATAGCAATAGCAACATCAGCAACATCAGCAACAACAAAAACATAAGGAACAACAACAACAACAATAGCAACAACATCAGCAAAACAATAATAACAACAACAGGAACAACATCAGTAACAATAATATCAGCAACAACAACATCAGCAAAAAACAACAATAATTATCAGAGGGCCTTTTATGGTGCGGTTCCTTGTTTAACTCAAATGTTTTAGTATTAATTATAATCGAGTAACATTGTATCATCTTTCTCTTCACAGTTGTGACTGATCCACCTGGTATGTTTACTATATTGAAATTGTAACTTATTGTGCACTGACTGTTGTATGGGAACATCGAGTTAGCGAATAGCAATAGCAACAACAATAGCAACAAATCAACAACAACAAATCATAAGCAACAACAATAACAACAGTAATAACATCAGCAACAGTAATAACAACAACAGCAACAGTAATAACAACAACAGCAACAGTAATAACAACATCAGCAACAGTAATAACAACATCAGCAACAGTAATAACAACATCAGGTTGAGGTCCTTTTATAGTGCGGTTCCTTGTTTAACTCAAATGTTTTAGTATTAATTATAATCGAGTAACATTGTATCATCTTTCTCTTCACAGTTGTGACTGATCCACCTGGTATGTTTACGATATTGAAATTGTAACTTATTGTGCACTGACTGTTGTATGGGAACATCGAGTTAGCGAATAGCAATAGCAACAACAATAGCAACAAATCAACAACAACAAATCATAAGCAACAACAATAACAACAGTAATAACATCAGCAACAGCAACAACACAACAACAACAAATCATAAGCAACAACAATTACACCAGTAATAACAACATGAGCAACAGTAATAACAACAACAGCAACAGTAATAACAACATCAGCAACAGTAACAACAACATCAGGTTGAGGCCCTTTTATAGTGCGGTTCCTTGTTTAACTCAAATGTTTTAGTATTAATTTTAATCGAGTAACATTGTATCATCTTTCTCTTCACAGTTGTGACTGATCCACCAGGTATGTTTACCATATTGAAATTGTAACTTATTGTGCACTGACTGTTGTATGGGAACATTGGCTTAGCGAATAGCAATAGCAACAACAAAACAACAACAGCAATAGCAACAGCAACATCAGCAACAACAAAAAGATAAGGAACAACAACAACAACCTGGTTGAGGCCCTTTTATAGTGCGGTACCTAGTTTAACTCAAATGTTTTAGTATTAATTATAATCGAGTAACATTGTATCATCTTTCTCTTCACAGTTGTGACTGATCCACTTGGTATGTTTACTATATTGAAATTGTAACTTATTGTGCACTGACTGTTGTATGGGAACATCGAGTTAGCGAATAGCAATAGCAACAACAATAGCAACAAAACAACAACAACAAATCATAAGCAACAACAATAACAACAGTAATAACATCAGCAACAGTAATAACAACAACAGCAACAGTAATAACAACAACAGCAACAGTAATAACAACATCAGCAACAGTAATAACAACATCAGGTTGAGGTCCTTTTATAGTGCGGTTCCTTGTTTAACTCAAATGTTTTAGTATTAATTATAATCGAGTAACATTGTATCATCTTTCTCTTCACAGTTGTGACTGATCCACCAGGTATGTTTACCATATTGAAACTGTAAATTATTGTGCACTGACTGGTGTATGGGAACATTGGCTTAGCGAATAGCAATATCAACAACAAAACAACAACAGCAATAGCAACAGCAACATCAGCAACAACAAAAACATAAGGAACAACAACAACAACAATAGCAACAACATCAGCAACAACAATAACAACAACAACAGGAACAACATCAGTAAGAATAACATCAGCAACAACAACATCAGCAAAAAACAACAATAATTATCAGAGGGCCTTTTATGGTGAGGTTCCTTGTTTAACTCAACTGTTTTAGTATTAAATATAATCGAGTAACATTGTATCAACTTTCTCTTCACAGTTGTGACTGATCCACCAGGTATGTTTACCATATTGAAATTGTAACTTATTGTGCACTGACTGTTGTATGGGAACATTGACTTAGCGAATAGCAATAACAACATCAATAACAATAGCAACAACATAAGCAACATCAGCAACAACAAAAACATAAGGAACAACAACAACAACAATAACAACAATATCAGCAACATCAGTAACATCAGCAAAAGCAATATCAGCAACAACATCAGCAACAACAACAACAACAGCAACAACAATTTCAGCAACAATAACAACAATATCAGCAACATCAGTAACATCAGCAAAAGCAATATCAGCAACAACATCAGTAACAACAACAATATCACCTGTGGAGAATATTTCGGTAGAACTTTACCCCTTCAGTTTCAAACATTGTTGTTTAAGTAAAAAATAGGCAGGCGTTCCTAACCCTCGAGTCGGGGGTAGTCCTGGAAACTAGTCACATGTAAGAGGAGAGCATGAGGAGAGGAATAAACATGGCAGACTAAAACCAATGTTTGGAGTTTGTTATTCGGTTTTATAGGGAAACGAATCTGTGAGAATTGTCGGAGCAAACAGAAAACTTAATCCCCGACATCAGCAACAACAACATCAGCAACAACAACATCAGCAACAACAACATCAGCAACAACAATATTAGTATCAACATCAGCAACAACAACAGTAGTAATACCGATAAAAATAGCAAAAACAACAGCAATAGCAACAGCAATTTCTCTCCGCCGCAATGTATTATTTTCTAATTTACGTGGGACAAAAAAGCGACGACGTTACAATATCTTTTTGTGTCGCGTGTAAAACCACTAATTTATAGCTTGATGAAAAATTATAAGCTGTATTCTACTCAAAACAAAACAAGCAAACAAACATTTTGGTTTCCTTGTGTTCACCCCTCTCGGTCATTTTTCCGTGATATAAGCTTTAATTTATGTTGTATGGTATTGGTAGCCTGCTTGCCGGCTCTTCTGTATTTTTTTCGGTCGTTTCTTTTCGGATTGGGTCACCTGTGGCACGCGGTCAAAATGGGGCGAGGACAAAAATGAAGGGAGGGGGAGGGGGAAAGGAGGGGAAGAAAGGAGAGCCTGCACGAATGCCATTGTTTTGAGAATTACGCCCCTCCACGCTTGACCACGCTTGACAGCCCGTCACGCTCCAAGTGTAAAAAAAATGGCCAATGAAAATCGCAAATGTCAACACGATTCAAAATGACAGCGCTCCGGTTCAGCGCTCCACGTTCAAATTTTTTGCGGTATTAATCATAACACAAATGGTGCATATGGACCAAGAAGAAACCCCAAAGAAAGTAATTACCAGTAAGAGAGGTCGAAACATCCGTGGATGATTTTTGCCGCCGTTGCAAATGTTTATTCAAGGTTAGGTACGGAAATCCAGGTTGTTCTGGAGTTATTTCTACGGATAATCTTTTCATTCCTTCCAAATGCAAACGTCAAGGAAGCCGTGGTACGGCTTTGTATTGTCCTGGATTATCGAGTCGAGTTTGTAATCCCTGTGGGAGGAAGATTAGAATTCTCAATGATTTGTACATTTTACGTGAAAAACTTTAAGTGGAGCTGGAGAAAGCTGCAGTAGTCCTAGTCCTGAAGCCATTCGAAGCAAACGCCAGCTTCCAATAACAGTTTTGACACCCGATCGAAGCCCGTTGGCAAGAAAACAACCACGGTCTGAATATTTACCAATAAAAACGACTTCTTCGCTGTCGTCGAGAATATTTGTTTCAAGTTCAACAGGAGTAAAGTGCCGATGAAGTGCTCACTCAACATTTAAATATTGATGTTGTTACAGAAACGAAGGAGACCAGTGTGAAAGTAGTAATACTTCAGCCGAATGGAAATGTCTCCGTTTGTGTTACGACCGATGTAACTACATATGTCACGCGGGATTCGGTTTCGTGTGTGCTTAATGTCAAACTTGACACCTGTCACATTCTAGCCAATGGGAATTTTCCGTTCGTGGACGAACGGTAAATACTCCGAAAACAATGGCATTCGTGCAGGCTCTCCTTTCTTCCCCTCCTTTCCCCCTCCCCCTCCCTTCATTTTTGTCCTCGCCCCATTTTGACCGCGTGCCACAGGTGACCCAATCCGAAAAGAAACGACCGAAAATAAATTACAGGAGAGCCGGCAAGCAGGCTATGGTATTGGTAGAGAAAGAAATAACTGTAAATTCACTAAATCTGACAAAACGTTATTCCAAAAGATGACGTAAATGTTACATATTTATACATAATTCAGCCAATTTACTTCAAAATTAAACAACTTCAGAGCGTATTATTAATGTTTCATATCATTCATTCCCATTTTAGAGCCTCCCTCAGTTCCTACAGTACTTCAATGGGCCTTTTGCATTATATATTTAAAGACACTTGTACTAGATCGGTAGTGTTATTAGCAAAACCTGTTTGTAAATGGTATTTTCTACCTCCAATCGATTGTCGATCTTTCAAAAACAGCGTTTTTAAAGACAGCTTGTCATCCAGCATCCATGGCAATTTCTTTGCCATGTGGATTACGAGCTCAATTCATTCGTCAACGAAGTATTATATCATGACGTGACTGTATTATATCAGGACGTGAACGTATTATATCAGGACGTGATCGACTGTATTATATCAGCACGTGACTTTATTATATCAGCACGTGACTGTTTCTTGCAAAAGGCCTATTGAATCTGATCAATTACAACTTACTTTGGCTACTTCCATTCTATTTAACTCAAATATTTTAGTATTAATTATAATCGAGTAACATTTTATCATCTTTCTCTTCACAGTTGTAACTGAGCCACCAGGTATGTTTACCATATTGAAATTGTACACCGACTACTGTTTGGGAAAATTGACATTTCAAATTCAGAACAGTCAAGCAAGTAAGAAGTCATGTTAGAATACTAAATTGCTCAAGGCAAAATTAAGATAAGCAGAGAAAAAATACACAGCAGGAAGCTAGTTGCTCAGTTACAATTGTAGATATCGGTTTAGAACCGTTTACAAACTCTTTAGTGTATTTTTAGACTTTCAAGCTTTCAATTGGAATTTCGCGCGATGCCAAACGTCAGATCACTCAAGCGGAGCATCACATGTTGCAGAGCTTTGAATAGATGTTCACTCACAAATCGATGACAAAGACTGATTGACAACTGAAGGTGTCTTCAACCTGGTTGAGGCCCTTTTATAGTGCGGTACCTAGTTTAACTCAAATGTTTCAGTATTAATTATAATCGAGTAACATTGTATCATCTTTCTCTTCACAGTTGTGACTGATCCACCAGGTATGTTTACCATATTGAAATTGTAACTTATTGTGCACTGACTGTTGTATGGGAACATTGGCTTAGCGAATAGCAATAGCAACAACCAAACAACAACAGCAATAGCAACAGCAACATCAGCAACAACAAAAACATAAGGAACAACAACAACAACAATAGCAACAACATCAGCAAAACAATAATAACAACAACAGGAACAACATCAGTAACAATAATATCAGCAACAACAACATCAGCAAAAAACAACAATAATTATCAGAGGGCCTTTTATGGTGCGGTTCCTTGTTTAACTCAAATGGTTTAGTATTAATTATAATCGAGTAACATTGTATCATCTTTCTCTTCACAGTTGTGACTGATCCACCTGGTATGTTTACTATATTGAAATTGTAACTTATTGTGCACTGAATGTTGTATGGGAACATCGAGTTAGCGAATAGCAATAGCAACAACAATAGCAACAAATCAACAACAACAAATCATAAGCAACAACAATAACAACAGTAATAACATCAGCAACAGTAATAACAACAACAGCAACAGTAATAACAACAACAGCAACAGTAATAACAACATCAGCAACAGTAACAAGAACATCAGGTTGATGCCCTTTTATAGTGCGGTTCCTTGTTTAACTCAAATGTTTTAGTATTAATTATAATCGAGTAACATTGTATCATCTTTCTCTTCACAGTTGTGACTGATCCACCAGGTATGTTTACCATATTGAAATTGTAACTTATTGTGCAGTGACTGTTGTATGGGAACATTGGCTTAGCGAAGAACAATAGCAACAACACAACAACAACAGCAATAGCAACAGCAACATCAGCAACAACAAAAACATAAGGAACAACAACAACAACAATAGCAACAACATCAGCAACAACAATAACAACAACAAGAGGAACAACATCAGTAACAATAACATCAGCAACAACAACAGTAATAACAACAACAGCAACAGTAATAACAACATCAGCAACAGTAACAACAACATCAGGTTGAGGCCCTTTTATAGTGCGGTTCCTTGTTTAACTCAAATGTTTTAGTATTAATTATAATCGAGTAACATTGTATCATCTTTCTCTTCACAGTTGTGACTGATCCACCAGGTATGTTTACCATATTGAAATTGTAACTTAGTTTGCACTGACTGTTGTATGGGAACATTGGCTTAGCGAATAGCAATAGCAACAACAAAACAACAACAGCAATAGCAACAGCAACATCAGCAACAACAAAAAGATAAGGAACAACAACAACAACTATAGCAACAACATCAGCAACAACAATAACAACAACAACAGGAACAACATCAGTAACAATAACATCAGCAACAAAAAATCAGCAAAAAACAACAATAATTATCAGAGGGCCTTTTATGGTGCGGTTCCTTGTTTAACTCAAATGTTTTAGTATTAATTATAATCGAGTAACATTGTATTATCTTTCTCTTCACAGTTGTGACTGATCCACCAGGTATGTTTACCATATTGAAATTGTAACTTATTGTGCACTGACTGTTGTATGGGAACATTGACATAGCGAATAGCAATAACAACAGCAATAACAATAGCAACAACATAAGCAACATCAGCAACAACAAAAACATAAGGAACAACAACAACAACATTAACAACAATATCAGCAACAACAACAGCATCAGCAACAACAACATCAGTAATAACAACATCAGCAACAATATCAGTAACACCAACAGCAATAACAATATCAGCAACATCAGTAACATCAGCAAAAGCAATATCAGCAACAACATCAGCAACAACAACAACAACAGCAGCAACAATATCAGCAACAATAACAACATCAGCAGCATCAGTAACAACATCAGCAATGACAACAATATCAGCAACAAGATCAGTAACAACAACAATATCACCTGTGGAGAATATTTCGGTAGAACTTTACCCCTTCAGTTTCAAACATTGTTGTTTAAGTAAAAAATAGGCAGGCGTTCCTTTGACTAGAGTCGAGGGTAGGCCTGGAAACTAGTCACATGTAAGAGGAGAGCATGAGGAGAGGAATAAACATGGCAGACTAAAACCAATGTTTGGAGTTTGTTATTCGGTTTTATAGGGAAACGAATCTGTGAGAATTGTCGGAGGAAACGGAAAACTTAATCCCGACATCAGCAACAACAACATCAGCAACAACAACATCAGCAACAACAATATTAACATCAACATCAGCAACAACAACAGTAGTAATACCGATAAAAATAGCAAAAACAACAGCAATAGCAACAGCAATTTGTCTCCGCCGCAATGTATTATTTTCTAATTTACGTGGGACAAAAAAGCGACGACGTTACAATATCTTTTTGTGTCGCGTGTAAAACCACTAATTTATAGCTTGGTGAAAAATTATAAGATGTATTCTACTCAAAACAAAACAAGCAAACAAACATTTTGGTTTCCATGTGTTCACCCCTCTCAGTCATTTTTCCGTGATATAAGCTTTAATTTATGTTGTATGGTATTGGTAGAGAAAGAAATAACTGTAAATTCACTATTTCTGACAAAACGTTATTCCAAAAGATGACGTAAATGTTACATATTTATACATAATTCAGCCAATTTACTTCAACATTAAACAACTTCAGAGCGTATTATTAATGTTTCATATCATTCATTCCCATTTTAGAGCCTCCCTCAGTTCCTACAGTACTTCAATGGGCCTTTTGCATTATATATTTAAAGACACTTGTACTAGATCGGTAGTGTTATTAGCAAAACCTGTTTGTAAATGGTATTTTCTACCTCCAATCGATTGTCGATCTTTCAAAAACAGCGTTTTTAAAGACAGCTTGTCATCCAGCATCCATGGCAACTTCTTTGCCATGTGGATTACGAGCTCAATTGATTCGTCAACGAAGTATTATATCAGGACGTGACTGTATTATATCAGGACGTGATCGACTGTATTATATCAGCACGTGACTTTATTATATCAGCACGTGACTGTTTCTTGCAAAAGGCCTATTGAATCTGATCAATTACAACTTACTTTGGCTACTTCCATTCTATTTAACTCAAATATTTTAGTATTAATTATAATCGAGTAACATTTTATCATCTTTCTCTTCACAGTTGTAACTGAGCCACCAGGTATGTTTACCATATTGAAATTGTACACCGACTACTGTTTGGGAAAATTGACATTTCAAATTCAGAACAGTCAAGCAAGTAAGAAGTCATGTTAGAATACTAAATTGCTCAAGGCAAAATTAAGATAAGCAGAGAAAAAATACACAGCAGGAAGCTAGTTGCTCAGTTACGATTGTAGATATCGGTTTAGAACCGTTTACAAACTCTTTAGTGTATTTTTAGACTTTCAAGCTTTCAATTGGAATTTCGCGCGATGCCAAACGTCAGATCACTCAATCGGAGCATCACATGTTGCAGAGCTTTGAATAGATGTTCACTCACAAATCGATGACAAAGACTGATTGACAACTGAAGGTGTCTTCAACCTGGTTGAGGCCCTTTTATAGTGCGGTACCTAGTTTAACTCAAATGTTTCAGTATTAATTATAATCGAGTAACATTGTATCATCTTTCTCTTCACAGTTGTGACTGATCCACCTGGTATGTTTACTATATTGAAATTGTAACTTATTGTGCACTGACTGTTGTATGGGAACATCGAGTTAGCGAATAGCAATAGCAACAACAATAGCAACAAAACAACAACAACAAATCATAAGCAACAACAATAACAACAGTAATAACATCAGCAACAGTAATAACAACAACAGCAACAGTAATAACAACAACAGCAACAGTAATAACAACATCAGCAACAGTAATAACAACATCAGCAACAGTAACAACAACATCAGGTTGAGGCCCTTTTATAGTGCGGTTCCTTGTTTAACTCAAATGTTTTAGTATTAATTTTAATCGAGTAACATTGTATCATCTTTCTCTTCACAGTTGTGACTGATCCACCAGGTATGTTTACCATATTGAAATTGTAACTTATTGTGCACTGACTGTTGTATGGGAACATTGGCTTAGCGAATAGCAATAGCAACAACAAAAGAACAACAGCAATAGCAACAGCAACATCAGCAACAACAAAAAGATAAGGAACAACAACAACAACCTGGTTGAGGCCCTTTTATAGTGCGGTACCTAGTTTAACTCAAATGTTTTAGTGTTAATTATAATCGAGTAACATTGTATCATCTTTCTCTTCACAGTTGTGACTGATCCACTTGGTATGTTTACTATATTGAAATTGTAACTTATTGTGCACTGACTGTTGTATGGGAACATCGAGTTAGCGAATAGCAATAGCAACAACAATAGCAACAAAACAACAACAACAAATCATAAGCAACAACAATAACAACAGTAATAACATCAGCAACAGTAATAACAACAACAGCAACAGTAATAACAACAACAGCAACAGTAATAACAACATCAGCAACAGTAATAACAACATCAGGTTGAGGTCCTTTTATAGTGCGGTTCCTTGTTTAACTCAAATGTTTGAGTATTAATTATAATCGAGTAACATTGTATCATCTTTCTCTTCACAGTTGTGACTGATCCACCTGGTATGTTTACAATATTGAAATTGTATCTTATTGTGCACTGACTGTTGTATGGGAAGATCGAGTTAGCGAATAGCAATAGCAACAACAATAGCAACAAAACAACAACAACAAATCATAAGCAACAACAATAAGACCAGTAATAACATCAGCAACAGTAATGACAAAAACAGCAACAGTAATAACAACATCAGCAACAGTAACAACAACATCAGGTTGAGGCCCTTTTATAGTGCGGTTCCTTGTTTAACTCAAATGTTTTAGTATTAATTATAATCGAGTAACATTGTATCATCTTTCTCTTCACAGTTGTGACTGATCCACCAGGTATGTTTACCATATTGAAATTGTAACTTAGTTTGCACTGACTGTTGTATGGGAACATTGGCTTAGCGAATAGCAATAGCAACAACAAAACAACAACAGCAATAGCAACAGCAACATCAGCAACAACAAAAAGATAAGGAACAACAACAACAACTATAGCAACAACATCAGCAACAACAATAACAACAACAACAGGAACAACATCAGTAACAATAACAGCAGCAACAAAAAATCAGCAAAAAACAACAATAATTATCAGAGGGCCTTTTATGGTGCGGTTCCTTGTTTAACTAAAATGTTTTAGTATTAATTATAATCGAGTAACATTGTATTATCTTTCTCTTCACAGTTGTGACTGATCCACCAGGTATGTTTACCATATTGAAATTGTAACTTATTGTGCACTGACTGCTGTATGGGAACATTGACATAGCGAATAGCAATAACAACAGCAATAACAATAGCAACAACATAAGCAACATCAGCAACAACAAAAACATAAGGAATAAACAACAACAACATTAACAACAATATCAGCAACAACAACAGCATCAGCAATAACAACATCAGTAATAACAACATCAGCAACAATATCAGTAACACCAACAGCAATAACAATATCAGCAACATCAGTAATATCAGCAAAAGCAATATCAGCAACAACATCAGCAACAACAACAACAACAGCAGCAACAATATCAGCAACAATAACAACATCAGCAGCATCAGTAACAACATCAGCAATGACAACAATATCAGCAACAAGATCAGTAACAAAAACAATATCACCTGTGGAGAATATTTCGGTAGAACTTTACCCCTTCAGTTTCAAACATTGTTGTTAAAGTAAAAAATAGGCAGGCGTTCCTAACCCTCGAGTCGGGGGTAGGCCTGGAAACTAGTCACATGTAAGAGGAGAGCATGAGGAGAGGAATAAACATGGCAGACTAAAACCAATGTTTGGAGTTTGTTATTCGGTTTTATAGGGAAACGAATCTGTGAGAATTGTCGGAGGAAACGGAAAACTTAATCCCGACATCAGCAACAACAACATCAGCAACAACAACATCAGCAACAACAATATTAGCATCAACATCAGCAACAACAACAGTAGTAATACCGATAAAAATAGCAAAAACAACAGCAATAGCAACAGCAATTTGTCTCCGCCGCAATGTATTATTTTCTAATTTACGTGGGACAAAAAAGCGACGACGTTACAATATCTTTTTGTGTCGCGTGTAAAACCACTAATTTATAGCTTGGTGAAAAATTATAAGATGTATTCTACTCAAAACAGAACAAGCAAACAAACATTTTGGTTTCCATGTGTTCACCCCTCTCAGTCATTTTTCCGTGATATAAGCTTTAATTTATGTTGTATGGTATTGGTAGAGAAAGAAATAACTGTAAATTCACTAATTCTGACAAAACGTTATTCCAAAAGATGACGTAAATGTTACATATTTATACATAATTCAGCCAATTTACTTCAACATTAAACAACTTCAGAGCGTATTATTAATGTTTCATATCATTCATTCCCATTTTAGAGCCTCCCTCAGTTCCTACAGTACTTCAATGGGCCTTTTGCATTATATATTTAAAGACACTTGTACTAGATCGGTAGTGTTATTAGCAAAACCTGTTTGTAAATGGTATTTTCTACCTCCAATCGATTGTCGATCTTTCAAAAACAGCGTTTTTAAAGACAGCTTGTCATCCAGCATCCATGGCAACTTCTTTGCCATGTGGATTACGAGCTCAATTGATTCGTCAACGAAGTATTATATCAGGACGTGACTGTATTATATCAGGACGTGATCGACTTTATTATATCAGCACGTGACTTTATTATATCAGCACGTGACTGTTTCTTGCAAAAGGCCTATTGAATCTGATCAATTACAACTTACTTTGGCTACTTCCATTCTATTTAACTCAAATATTTTAGTATTAATTATAATCGAGTAACATTTTATCATCTTTCTCTTCACAGTTGTAACTGAGCCACCAGGTATGTTTACCATATTGAAATTGTACACCGACTACTGTTTGGGAAAATTGACATTTCAAATTCAGAACAGTCAAGCAAGTAAGAAGTCATGTTAGAATACTAAATTGCTCAAGGCAAAATTAAGATAAGCAGAGATAAAATAAACAGCAGGAAGCTAGTTGCTCAGTTACGATTGTAGATATCGTTTTATAACCGTTTGCAAACTCTTTAGTGTATTTTTAGACTTTCAAGCTTTCAATTGGAATTTCGCGCGATGCCAAACGTCAGATCACTCAAGCGGAGCATCACATGTTGCAGAGCTTTGAATAGATGTTCACTCACAAATCGATGACAAAGACTGATTGACAACTGAAGGTGTCTTCAACCTGGTTGAGGCCCTTTTATAGTGCGGTACCTAGTTTAACTCAAATGTTTCAGTATTAATTATAATCGAGAAACATTGTATCATCTTTCTCTTCACAGTGGTGACTGATCCACTTGGTATGTTTACTATATTGAAATTGTAACTTATTGTGCACTGACTGTTGTATGGGAACATCGAGTTAGCGAATAGCAATAGCAACAACAATAGCAACAAAACAACAACAATAAATCATAAGCAACAACAATAACAACAGTAATAATATCAGCAACAGTAATAACAACAACAGCAACAGTAATAACAACAACAGCAACAGTAATAACAACATCAGCAACAGTAATAACAACAACAGCAACAGTAATAACAACATCAGCAACAGTAATAACAACATCAGGTTGAGGTCCTTTTATAGTGCGGTTCCTTGTTTAACTCAAATGTTTTAGTATTAATTATAATCGAGTAACATTGTATCATCTTTCTCTTCACAGTTGTGACTGATCCACCAGGTATGTTTACCATATTGAAACTGTAAATTATTGTGCACTGACTGGTGTATGGGAACATTGGCTTAGCGAATAGCAATATCAACAACAAAACAACAACAGCAATAGCAACAGCAACATCAGCAACAACAAAAACATAAGGAACAACAACAACAACAATAGCAACAACATCAGCAACAACAATAACAACAACAACAGGAACAACATCAGTAAGAATAACATCAGCAACAACAACATCAGCAAAAAACAACAATAATTATCAGAGGGCCTTTTATGGTGAGGTTCCTTGTTTAACTCAACTGTTTTAGTATTAAATATAATCGAGTAACATTGTATCAACTTTCTCTTCACAGTTGTGACTGATCCACCAGGTATGTTTACCATATTGAAATTGTAACTTATTGTCCACTGACAGCTGTATGGGAACATTGGCTTAGCGAATAGCAATAGCAACAAGAAAACAACAACAGCAATAGCAATAGCAACATCAGCAACATCAGCAACAACAAAAACATAAGGAACAACAACAACAACAATAGCAACAACATCAGCAAAACAATAATAACAACAACAGGAACAACATCAGTAACAATAATATCAGCAACAACAACATCAGCAAAAAACAACAATAATTATCAGAGGGCCTTTTATGGTGCGGTTCCTTGTTTAACTCAAATGTTTTAGTATTAATTATAATCGAGTAACATTGTATCATCTTTCTCTTCACAGTTGTGACTGATCCACCTGGTATGTTTACTATATTGAAATTGTAACTTATTGTGCACTGACTGTTGTATGGGAACATCGAGTTAGCGAATAGCAATAGCAACAACAATAGCAACAAATCAACAACAACAAATCATAAGCAACAACAATAACAACAGTAATAACATCAGCAACAGTAATAACAACAACAGCAACAGTAATAACAACAACAGCAACAGTAATAACAACATCAGCAACAGTAATAACAACATCAGCAACAGTAATAACAACATCAGGTTGAGGTCCTTTTATAGTGCGGTTCCTTGTTTAACTCAAATGTTTTAGTATTAATTATAATCGAGTAACATTGTATCATCTTTCTCTTCACAGTTGTGACTGATCCACCTGGTATGTTTACGATATTGAAATTGTAACTTATTGTGCACTGACTGTTGTATGGGAACATCGAGTTAGCGAATAGCAATAGCAACAACAATAGCAACAAATCAACAACAACAAATCATAAGCAACAACAATAACAACAGTAATAACATCAGCAACAGCAACAACACAACAACAACAAATCATAAGCAACAACAATTACACCAGTAATAACAACATGAGCAACAGTAATAACAACAACAGCAACAGTAATAACAACATCAGCAACAGTAACAACAACATCAGGTTGAGGCCCTTTTATAGTGCGGTTCCTTGTTTAACTCAAATGTTTTAGTATTAATTTTAATCGAGTAACATTGTATCATCTTTCTCTTCACAGTTGTGACTGATCCACCAGGTATGTTTACCATATTGAAATTGTAACTTATTGTGCACTGACTGTTGTATGGGAACATTGGCTTAGCGAATAGCAATAGCAACAACAAAACAACAACAGCAATAGCAACAGCAACATCAGCAACAACAAAAAGATAAGGAACAACAACAACAACCTGGTTGAGGCCCTTTTATAGTGCGGTACCTAGTTTAACTCAAATGTTTTAGTATTAATTATAATCGAGTAACATTGTATCATCTTTCTCTTCACAGTTGTGACTGATCCACTTGGTATGTTTACTATATTGAAATTGTAACTTATTGTGCACTGACTGTTGTATGGGAACATCGAGTTAGCGAATAGCAATAGCAACAACAATAGCAACAAAACAACAACAACAAATCATAAGCAACAACAATAACAACAGTAATAACATCAGCAACAGTAATAACAACAACAGCAACAGTAATAACAACAACAGCAACAGTAATAACAACATCAGCAACAGTAATAACAACATCAGGTTGAGGTCCTTTTATAGTGCGGTTCCTTTTTTAACTCAAATGTTTTAGTATTAATTATAATCGAGTAACATTGTATCATCTTTCTCTTCACAGTTGTGACTGATCCACCAGGTATGTTTACCATATTGAAACTGTAAATTATTGTGCACTGACTGGTGTATGGGAACATTGGCTTAGCGAATAGCAATATCAACAACAAAACAACAACAGCAATAGCAACAGCAACATCAGCAACAACAAAAACATAAGGAACAACAACAACAACAATAGCAACAACATCAGCAACAACAATAACAACAACAACAGGAACAACATCAGTAAGAATAACATCAGCAACAACAACATCAGCAAAAAACAACAATAATTATCAGAGGGCCTTTTATGGTGAGGTTCCTTGTTTAACTCAACTGTTTTAGTATTAAATATAATCGAGTAACATTGTATCAACTTTCTCTTCACAGTTGTGACTGATCCACCAGGTATGTTTACCATATTGAAATTGTAACTTATTGTGCACTGACTGTTGTATGGGAACATTGACTTAGCGAATAGCAATAACAACATCAATAACAATAGCAACAACATAAGCAACATCAGCAACAACAAAAACATAAGGAACAACAACAACAACAATAACAACAATATCAGCAACATCAGTAACATCAGCAAAAGCAATATCAGCAACAACATCAGCAACAACAACAACAACAGCAACAACAATTTCAGCAACAATAACAACATCAGCAGCATCAGTAACAACATCAGCAATAACAACAATATCAGCAACAACATCAGTAACAACAACAATATCACCTGTGGAGAATATTTCGGTAGAACTTTACCCCTTCAGTTTCAAACATTGTTGTTTAAGTAAAAAATAGGCAGGCGTTCCTAACCCTCGAGTCGGGGGTAGTCCTGGAAACTAGTCACATGTAAGAGGAGAGCATGAGGAGAGGAATAAACATGGCAGACTAAAACCAATGTTTGGAGTTTGTTATTCGGTTTTATAGGGAAACGAATCTGTGAGAATTGTCGGAGCAAACAGAAAACTTAATCCCCGACATCAGCAACAACAACATCAGCAACAACAACATCAGCAACAACAACATCAGCAACAACAATATTAGCATCAACATCAGCAACAACAACAGTAGTAATACCGATAAAAATAGCAAAAACAACAGCAATAGCAACAGCAATTTCTCTCCGCCGCAATGTATTATTTTCTAATTTACGTGGGACAAAAAAGCGACGACGTTACAATATCTTTTTGTGTCGCGTGTAAAACCACTAATTTATAGCTTGATGAAAAATTATAAGCTGTATTCTACTCAAAACAAAACAAGCAAACAAACATTTTGGTTTCCTTGTGTTCACCCCTCTCGGTCATTTTTCCGTGATATAAGCTTTAATTTATGTTGTATGGTATTGGTAGCCTGCTTGCCGGCTCTTCTGTATGTTTTTCGGTCGTTTCTTTTCGGATTGGGTCACCTGTGGCACGCGGTCAAAATGGGGCGAGGACAAAAATGAAGGGAGGGGGAGGGGGAGGGGGAAAGGAGGGGAAGAAAGGAGAGCCTGCACGAATGCCATTGTTTTGAGAATTACGCCCCTCCACGCTTGACCACGCTTGACAGCCCGTCACGCTCCAAGTGTAAAAAAAATGGCCAATGAAAATCGCAAATGTCAACACGATTCAAAATGACAGCGCTCCGGTTCAGCGCTCCACGTTCAAATTTTTTGCGGTATTAATCATAACACAAATGGTGCATATGGACCAAGAAGAAACCCCAAAGAAAGTAATTACCAGTAAGAGAGGTCGAAACATCCGTGGATGATTTTTGCCGCCGTTGCAAATGTTTATTCAAGGTTAGGTACGGAAATCCAGGTTGTTCTGGAGTTATTTCTACGGATAATCTTTTCATTCCTTCCAAATGCAAACGTCAAGGAAGCCGTGGTACGGCTTTGTATTGTCCTGGATTATCGAGTCGAGTTTGTAATCCCTGTGGGAGGAAGATTAGAATTCTCAATGATTTGTACATTTTACGTGAAAAACTTTTAAGTGGAGCTGGAGAAAGCTGCAGTAGTCCTAGTCCTGAAGCCATTCGAAGCAAACGCCAGCTTCCAATAACAGTTTTGACACCCGATCGAAGCCCGTTGGCAAGAAAACAACCACGGTCTGAATATTTACCAATAAAAACGACTTCTTCGCTGTCGTCGAGAATATTTGTTTCAAGTTCAACAGGAGTAAAGTGCCGATGAAGTGCTCACTCAACATTTAAATATTGATGTTGTTACAGAAACGAAGGAGACCAGTGTGAAAGTAGTAATACTTCAGCCGAATGGAAATGTCTCCGTTTGTGTTACGACCGATGTAACTACATATGTCACGCGGGATTCGGTTTCGTGTGTGCTTAATGTCAAACTTGACACCTGTCACATTCTAGCCAATGGGAATTTTCCGTTCGTGGACGAACGGTAAATACTCCGAAAACAATGGCATTCGTGCAGGCTCTCCTTTCTTCCCCTCCTTTCCCCCTCCCCCTCCCTTCATTTTTGTCCTCGCCCCATTTTGACCGCGTGCCACAGGTGACCCAATCCGAAAAGAAACGACCGAAAATAAATTACAGGAGAGCCGGCAAGCAGGCTATGGTATTGGTAGAGAAAGAAATAACTGTAAATTCACTAAATCTGACAAAACGTTATTCCAAAAGATGACGTAAATGTTACATATTTATACATAATTCAGCCAATTTACTTCAAAATTAAACAACTTCAGAGCGTATTATTAATGTTTCATATCATTCATTCCCATTTTAGAGCCTCCCTCAGTTCCTACAGTACTTCAATGGGCCTTTTGCATTATATATTTAAAGACACTTGTACTAGATCGGTAGTGTTATTAGCAAAACCTGTTTGTAAATGGTATTTTCTACCTCCAATCGATTGTCGATCTTTCAAAAACAGCGTTTTTAAAGACAGCTTGTCATCCAGCATCCATGGCAATTTCTTTGCCATGTGGATTACGAGCTCAATTGATTCGTCAACGAAGTATTATATCATGACGTGACTGTATTATATCAGGACGTGAACGTATTATATCAGGACGTGATCGACTGTATTATATCAGCACGTGACTTTATTATATCAGCACGTGACTGTTTCTTGCAAAAGGCCTATTGAATCTGATCAATTACAACTTACTTTGGCTACTTCCATTCTATTTAACTCAAATATTTTAGTATTAATTATAATCGAGTAACATTTTATCATCTTTCTCTTCACAGTTGTAACTGAGCCACCAGGTATGTTTACCATATTGAAATTGTACACCGACTACTGTTTGGGAAAATTGACATTTCAAATTCAGAACAGTCAAGCAAGTAAGAAGTCATGTTAGAATACTAAATTGCTCAAGGCAAAATTAAGATAAGCAGAGATAAAATAAACAGCAGGAAGCTAGTTGCTCAGTTACGATTGTAGATATCGTTTTAGAACCGTTTACAAACTCTTTAGTGTATTTTTAGACTTTCAAGCTTTCAATTGGAATTTCGCGCGATGCCAAACGTCAGATCACTCAAGCGGAGCATCACATGTTGCAGAGCTTTGAATAGATGTTCACTCACAAATCGATGACAAAGACTGATTGACAACTGAAGGTGTCTTCAACCTGGTTGAGGCCCTTTTATAGTGCGGTACCTAGTTTAACTCAAATGTTTTAGTATTAATTATAATCGAGTAACATTGTATCATCTTTCTCTTCACAGTTGTGACTGATCCACCTGGTATGTTTACTATATTGAAATTGTAACTTATTGTCCACTGACTGTTGTATGGGAAGATCGAGTTAGCGAATAGCAATAGCAACAACGATAGCAACAAAACAACAACAACAAATCATAAGCAACAACAATAACAACAGTAATAACATCAGCTACAGTAATAACAACAACAGCAACAGTAATAACAACATCAGCAACAGTAACAACAACATCAGGTTGAGGCCCTTTTATAGTGCGGTTCCTTGTTTAACTCAAATGTTTTAGTATTAATTATATTCGAGTAACATTGTATCATCTTTCTCTTCACAGTTGTGACTGATCCACCAGGTATGTTTACCATATTGAAATTGTAACTTATTGTACACTGACTGTTGTATGGGAAGAACGAGTTAGCGAATAGCAATAGCAACAACAATAGCAACAAAACAACAACAACAAATCATAAGCAACAACAATAACACCAGTAATAACATCAGCAACAGTAATAACAACAACAGCAACAGTAATAACAACATCAGCAACAGTAACAACAACATCAGGTTGAGGCCCTTTTATAGTGCGGTTCCTTGTTTAACTCAAATGTTTTAATATTAATTATAATCGAGTAACATTGTATCATCTTTCTCTTCACAGTTATGACTGATCCACCAGGTATGTTTACCATATTGAAATTGTAACTTATTGTGCACTGACTGTTGTATGGGAACATTGGCTTAGCGAATAGCAATAGTAACAACAAAACAACAACAGCAATAGCAACAGCAACATCAGCAACAACAAAAAGATAAGGAACAACAACAACAACTATGGGAACAACATCAGCAACAACAATAACAACAACAACAGGAACAACATCAGTAACAATAACATCAGCAACAACAACATCAGCAAAAAACAACAATAATTATCAGAGGGACTTTTATGGTGCGGTTCCTTGTTTAAGTCAAATGTTTTAGTATTAATTATAATCGAGTAACATTGTATTATCTTTCTCTTCACAGTTGTGACTGATCCACCAGGTATGTTTACCATATTGAAATTGTAACTTATTGTGCACTGACTGTTGTATGGGAACATTGGCTTAGCGAATAGCAATAGCAACAACAAAACAACAACAGCAATAGCAACAGCAACAGCAACATCAGCAACAACAAAAACATAAAGAACAACAACAACAGCAATAGCAACAGCAACATCAGCAACAACAAAAAGATAAGGAACAACAACAACAACCTGGTTGAGGCCCTTTTATAGTGCGGTACCTAGTTTAACTCAAATGTTTTAGTATTAATTATAATCGAGTAACATTGTATCATCTTTCTCTTCACAGTTGTGACTGATCCACTTGGTATGTTTACTATATTGAAATTGTAACTTATTGTGCACTGACTGTTGTATGGGAACATCGAGTTAGCGAATAGCAATAGCAACAACAATAGCAACAAAACAACGACAACAAATCATAAGCAACAACAATAACAACAGTAATAACATCAGCAACAGTAATAACAACAACAGCAACAGTAATAACAACATCAGCAACAGTAATAACAACATCAGCAACAGTAATAACAACATCAGGTTGAGGTCCTTTTATAGTGCGGTTCCTTGTTTAACTCAAATGTTTTAGTATTAATTATAATCGAGTAACATTGTATCATCTTTCTCTTCACAGTTGTGACTGATCCACCTGGTATGTTTACTATATTGAAATTGTAACTTATTGTGCACTGACTGTTGTATGGGAACATCGAGTTAGCGAATAGCAATAGCAACAACAATAGCAACAAATCAACAACAACAAATCATATGCAACAACAATAACAACAGTAATAACATCAGCAACAGCAACAAAACAACAACAACAAATCATAAGCAACAACAATTACACCAGTAATAACAACATGAGCAACAGTAATAACAACAACAGCAACAGTAATAACAACATCAGCAACAGTAACAACAACATCAGGTTGAGGCCCTTTTATAGTGCGGTTCCTTGTTTAACTCAAATGTTTTAGTATTAATTTTAATCGAGTAACATTGTATCATCTTTCTCTTCACAGTTGTGACTGATCCACCAGGTATGTTTACCATATTGAAATTGTAACTTATTGTGCACTGACTGTTGTATGGGAACATTGGCTTAGCGAATAGCAATAGCAACAACAAAACAACAACAGCAATAGCAACAGCAACATCAGCAACAACAAAAAGATAAGGAACAACAACAACAACCTGGTTGAGGCCCTTTTATAGTGCGGTACCTAGTTTAACTCAAATGTTTTAGTATTAATTATAATCGAGTAACATTGTATCATCTTTCTCTTCACAGTTGTGACTGATCCACTTGGTATGTTTACTATATTGAAATTGTAACTTATTGTGCACTGACTGTTGTATGGGAACATCGAGTTAGCGAATAGCAATAGCAACAACAATAGCAACAAAACAACAACAACAAATCATAAGCAACAACAATAACAACAGTAATAACATCAGCAACAGTAATAACAACATCAGCAACAGTAATAACAACAACAGCAACAGTAATAACAACATCAGCAACAGTAATAACAACATCAGCAACAGTAATAACAACATCAGGTTGAGGTCCTTTTATAGTGCGGTTCCTTGTTTAACTCAAATGTTTTAGTATTAATTATAATCGAGTAACATTGTATCATCTTTCTCTTCACAGTTGTGACTGATCCACCTGGTATGTTTACTATATTGAAATTGTAACTTATTGTGCACTGACTGTTGTATGGGAACATCGAGTTAGCGAATAGCAATAGCAACAACAATAGCAACAAATCAACAACAACAAATCATAAGCAACAACAATAACAACAGTAATAACATCAGCAACAGCAACAAAACAACAACAACAAATCATAAGCAACAACAATTACACCAGTAATAACAACATGAGCAACAGTAATAACAACAACAGCAACAGTAATAACAATATCAGCAACAGTAACAACAACATCAGGTTGAGGCCCTTTTATAGTGCGGTTCCTTGTTTAACTCAAATGTTTTAGTATTAATTTTAATCGAGTAACATTGTATCATCTTTCTCTTCACAGTTGTGACTGATCCACCAGGTATGTTTACCATATTGAAATTGTAACTTATTGTGCACTGACTGTTGTATGGGAACATTGGCTTAGCGAATAGCAATAGCAACAACAAAACAACAACAGCAATAGCAACAGCAACATCAGCAACAACAAAAAGATAAGGAACAACAACAACAACTACAGCAACAACATCAGCAACAACAATAACAACAACAACAGGAACAACATCAGTAACAATAACGTCAGCAACAACAACATCAGCAAAAAAACAATAATTATCAGAGGGCCTTTTATGGTGCGGTTCCTTGTTTAACTCAAATGTTTTAGTATTAATTATAATCGAGTAACATTGTATCATCTTTCTCTTCACAGTTGTGACTGATCCACCAGGTATGTTTACCATATTGAAATTGTAACTTATTGTGCACTGACTGTTGTATGGGAACATTGACATAGCGAATAGCAATAACAACAGCAATAACAATAGCAACAACATAAGCAACAACAACAGCATCAGCAACAACAACATCAGTAATAACAACATCAGCAACAATATCAGTAACAACAACAGCAATAACAATATCAGCGACATCAGTAACATCAGCAAAAGCAATATCAGCAACAACATCAGCAACAACAACAACAACAGCAGCAACAATATCAGCAACAATAACAACATCAGCAGCATCAGTAACAACATCAGCAATGACAACAATATCAGCAACAAGATCAGTAACAACAACAATATCACCTGTGGAGAATATTTCGGTAGAACTTTACCCCTTCAGTTTCAAACATTGTTGTTTAAGTAAAAAATAGGCAGGCGTTCCTAATACTAGAGTCGAGGGTAGGCCTGGAAACTAGTCACATGTAAGAGGAGAGCATGAGGAGAGGAATTAACATGGCAGACTAAAACCAATGTTTGGAGTTTGTTATTCGGTTTTATAGGGAAACGGATCTGTGAGAATTGTCGGAGCAAACGGAAAACTTAATCCCCGACATCAGCAACAACAACATCAGCAACAACAAGATTAGCATCAACATCAGCAACAAGAACAGTAGTAATACCGATAAAAATAGCAAAAACAACAGCAATAGCAACAGCAATTTCTCTCCGCCGCAATGTATTATTTTCTAATTTACGTGGGACAAAAAAGCGACGACGTTACAATATCTTTTTGTGTCGCGTGTAAAACCACTAATTTATAGCTTGATGAAAAATTATAAGATGTATTCTACTCAAAACAAAACAAGCAAACAAACATTTTGGTTTCCTTGTGTTCACCCCTCTCAGTCATTTTTCCGTGATATAAGCTTTAATTTATGTTGTATGGTATTGGTAGAGAAAGAAATAACTGTAAATTCACTAATTCTGACAAAACGTTATTCCAAAAGATGACGTAAATGTTACATATTTATACATAATTCAGCCAATTTACTTCAAAATTAAACAACTTCAGAGCGTATTATTAATGTTTCATATCATTCATTCCCATTTTAGAGCCTCCCTCAGTTCCTACAGTACTTCAATGGGCCTTTTGCATTATATATTTAAAGACACTTGTACTAGATCGGTAGTGTTATTAGCAAAACCTGTTTGTAAATGGTATTTTCTACCTCCAATCGACTGTCGATCTTTCAAAAACAGCGTTTTTAAAGACAGCTTGTCATCCAGCATCCATGGCAACTTCTTTGCCATGTGGATTACGAGCTCAATTCATTCGTCAACGAAGTATTATATCATGACGTGACTGTATTATATCAGGACGTGACTGTATTATATCAGGACGTGATCGACTGTATTATATCAGCACGTGACTTTATTATATCAGCACGTGACTGTTTCTTGCAAAAGGCCTATTGAATCTGATCAATTACAACTTACTTTGGCTACTTCCATTCTATTTAACTCAAATATTTTAGTATTAATTATAATCGAGTAACATTTTATCATCTTTCTCTTCACAGTTGTAACTGAGCCACCAGGTATGTTTACCATATTGAAATTGTACACCGACTACTGTTTGGGAAAATTGACATTTCAAAAACAGAACAGTCAAGCAAGTAAGAAGTCATGTTAGAATACTAAATTGCTCAAGGCAAAATTAAGATAAGCAGAGATAAAATAAACAGCAGGAAGCTAGTTGCTCAGTTACGATTGTAGATATCGTTTTAGAACCGTTTACAAACTCTTTAGTGTATTTTTAGACTTTCAAGCTTTCAATTGGAATTTCGCGCGATGCCAAACGTCAGATCACTCAAGCGGAGCATCACATGTTGCAGAGCTTTGAATAGATGTTCACTCACAAATCGATGACAAAGACTGATTGACAACTGAAGGTGTATTCAACCTGGTTGAGGCCCATTTATAGTGCGGTACCTAGTTTAACTCAAATGTTTCAGTATTAATTATAATCGAGTAACATTGTATCATCTTTCTCTTCACAGTTGTGACTGATCCACTTGGTATGTTTACTATATTGAAATTGTAACTTATTGTGCACTGACTGTTGTATGGGAACATCGAGTTAGCGAATAGAAATAGCAACGACAATAGCAACAAAACAACAACAACAAATCATAAGCAACAACAATAACAACAGCAATAACATCAGCAACAGTAATAACAACAACAGCAACAGTAATAACAACAACAGCAACAGCAATAACAACATCAGCAACAGTAATAACAACAACAGCAACAGTAATAACAACATCATCAACAGTAATAACAACATCAGGTTGAGGTCCTTTTATAGTACGGTTCCTTGTTTAACTCAAATGTTTTAGTATTAATTATAATCGAGTAACATTGTATCATCTTTCTCTTCACAGTTGTGACTGATCCACCTGGTATGTTTACTATATTGAAATTGTAACTTATTGTGCACTGAATGTTGTATGGGAACATCGAGTTAGCGAATAGCAATAGCAACAACAATAGCAACAAATCAACAACAACAAATCATAAGCAACAACAATAACAACAGTAATAACATCAGCAACAGTAATAACAACAACAGCAACAGTAATAACAACAACAGCAACAGTAATAACAACATCAGCAACAGTAATAACAACAACAGCAACAGTAATAACAACATCAGCAACAGTAACAACAACATCAGGTTGAGGACCTTTTATAGTGCGGTTCCTTGTTTAATTCAAATGTTTTAGTATTAAATATAATCGAGTAACATTGTATCATCTTTCTCTTCACAGTTGTGATTGATCCACCAGGTATGTTTACCATATTGAAATTGTAACTTATTGTGCACTGACTGTTGTATGGGAACATTGACTTAGCGTATAGCAATAACAACAGCAATAACAATAGCAACAACATAAGCAACATCAGCAACAACAAAAACATAAGGAACAACAACAACAACAATAACAACAATATCAGCAACAACAACAGCATCAGCAACAACAACATCAGCAATAACAACATCAGCAACAATATCAGTAACAATAACAGCAATAACAATATCAACAACATCAGTAACATCAGCAAAAGCAATATCAGCAACAACATCAGCAACAACAACAACAACAGCAGCAACAATATTAGTAACAATAACAACATCAGCAGCATCAGTAACAACATCAGCAATGACAACAATATCAGCAACAACATCAGTAACAACAACAATATCACCTGTGGAGAATATTTCGGTAGAACTTTACCCCTTCAATTTCAAACATTGTTGTTTAAGTAAAAAAATAGGCAGGCGTTCCTAACCCTCGAGTCGGGGGTAGGCCTGGAAACTAGTCACATGTAAGAGGAGAGCATGAGGAGAGGAATAAACATGGCAGACTAAAACCAATGTTTGGAGTTTGTTATTAGGTTTTATAGGGAATACGAATCTGTGAGAATTGTCGGAGCAAACGGAAAACTTAATCCCCGACATCAGCAACAACAACATCAGCAACAACAAGATTAGCATCAACATCAGCAACAACAACAGTAGTAATACCGATAAAAATAGCAAAAACAACAGCAATAGCAACAGCAATTTCTCTCCGCCGCAATTTATTATTTTCTAATTTACGTGGGACAAAAAAGCGACGACGTTACAATATATTTTTGTGTCGCGTGTAAAACCACTAATTTATAGCTTGGTGAAAAATTATAAGATGTATTCTAGTCAAAACAAAACAAGCAAACAAACGTTTTGGTTTCCTTGTGTTCACCCCTCTCAGTCATTTTTCCGTGATATAAGCTTTAATTTATGTTGTATGGTATTGGTAGAGAAAGAAATAACTGTAAATTCACTATTTATGACAAAACGTTATTCCAAAAGATGACGTAAATGTGACATATTTATACATAATTCAGCCAATTTACTTCAAAATTAAACAACTTCAGAGCGTATTATTAATGTTTCATCTCATTCATTCCCATTTTAGAGCCTCCCTCAGTTCCTACAGTACTTCAATGGGCCTTTTGCATTATATATTTAAAGACACTTGTACTAGATCGGTAGTGTTATTAGCAAAACCTGTTTGTAAATGGTATTTTCTACCTCCAATCGATTGTCGATCTTTCAAAAACAGCGTTTTTAAAGACAGCTTGTCATCCAGCATCCATGGCAACTTCTTTGCCATGTGGATTACGAGCTCAATTCATTCGTCAACGAAGTATTATATCATGACGTGACTGTATTATATCAGGACGTGATCGACTGTATTATATCAGCACGTGACTTTATTATATCAGCACGTGACTGTTTCTTGCAAAAGGCCTATTGAATCTGATCAATTACAACTTACTTTGGCTACTTCCATTCTATTGAACTCAAATATTTTAGTATTAATTATAATCGAGTAACATTTTATCATCTTTCTCTTCACAGTTGTAACTGAGCCACCAGGTATGTTTACCATATTGAAATTGTACACCGACTACTGTTTGGGAAAATTGACATTTCAAATTCAGAACAGTCAAGCAAGTAAGAAGTCATGTTAGAATACTAAATTGCTCAAGGCAAAATTAAGATAAGCAGAGAAAAAATACACAGTAGGAAGCTAGTTGCTCAGTTACGACTGTAGATATCGTTTTAGAACCGTTTACAAACTCTTTAGTGTATTTTTAGACTTTCAAGCTTTCAATTGGAATTTCGCGCGATGCCAAACGTCAGATCACTCAATCGGAGCATCACATGTTGCAGAGCTTTGAATAGATGTACACTCACAAAACGATGACAAAGACTGATTGACAACTGAAGGTGTCTTCAACCTGGTTGAGGCCCTTTTATAGTGCGGTACCTAGTTTAACTCAAATGTTTTAGTATTAATTATAATCGAGTACCATTGTATCATCTTTCTCTTCACAGTTGTGAGTGATCCACCTGGTATGTTTACCATATTGAAATTGTAACTTATTGTGCACTGACTGTTGTATGGGAAGATCGAGTTAGCGAATAGCAATAGCAACAACAATAGCAACAAAACAACAACAACAAATCATAAGCAACAACAATAACAACAGTAATAACATCAGCAACAGTAATAACAACAACAGCAACATTAATAACAACATCAGCAACAGTAACAACAACATCAGGTTGAGGTCCTTTTATAGTGCGGTTCCTTGTTTAACTCAAATGTTTTAGTATTAATTATAATCGAGTAACATTGTATCATCTTTCTCTTCACAGTTGTGACTGATCCACCAGGTATGTTTACCATATTGAAATTGTAACTTATTGTGCACTGACTGTTGTATGGGAACATTGGCTTAGCGAATAGCAATAGCAACAACAAAACAACAACAGCAATAGCAACAGCAACATCAGCAACAACAAAAACATAAGGAACAACAACAACAACAATAGCAACAACATCAGCAAAACAATAACAACAACAACAGGAACAACATCAGTAACAATAATATCAGCAACAACAACATCAGCAAAAAACAACAATAATTATCAGAGGGCCTTTTATGGTGCGGTTCCTTGTTTAACTCAAATGTTTTAGTATTAATTATAATCGAGTAACATTGTATCATCTTTCTCTTCACAGTTGTGACTGATCCACCTGGTATGTTTACTATATTGAAATTGTAACTTATTGTGCACTGACTGTTGTATGGGAAGATCGAGTTAGCGAATAGCAATAGCAACAACGATAGCAACAAAACAACAACAACAAATCATGAGCAACAACAATAACAACAGTAATAACATCAACAACAGTAATAACAACAACAGCAACAGTAATAACAACATCAGCAACAGTAACAACAACATCAGGTTGAGGCCCTTTTATAGTGCGGTTCCTTGTTTAACTCAAATGTTTTAGTATTAATTATAATCGAGTAACATTGTATCAACTTTCTCTTCACAGTTGTGACTGATCCACCAGGTATGTTTACCATATTGAAATTGTAACTTATTGTCCACTGACAGCTGTATGGGAACATTGGCATAGCGAATAGCAATAGCAACAAGAAAACAACAACAGCAATAGCAACAGCAACATCAGCAACAACAAAAACGTAAGGAACAACAACAACAATAGCAACAACATCAGCAACAACAATAACAACAACAACAGCAACAACATCAGTAACAATAACATCAGCAACAACAACATCAGCAAAAAACAACAATAATTATCAGAGGGACTTTTATGGTGAGGTTCCTTGTTTAACTCAAATGTTTTAGTATTAATTATAATCGAGTAACATTGTATCAACTTTCTCTTCACAGTTGTGACTGATCCACCAGGTATGTTTACCATATTGAAATTGTAACTTATTGTGCACTGACTGTTGTATGGGAACATTGACTTAGCGAATAGCAATAACAACATCAATAACAATAGCAACAACATAAGCAACATCAGCAACAACAAAAACATAAGGAACAACAACAACAACAATAACAACAATATCAGCAACATCAGTAACATCAGCAAAAGCAATATCAGCAACAACATCAGCAACAACAACAACAAAAGCAACAACAATTTCAGCAACAATAACAACATCAGCAGCATCAGTAACAACATCAGCAATAACAACAAAATCAGCAACAACATCAGTAACAACAACAATATCACCTGTGGAGAATATTTCGGTAGAACTTTACCCCTTCAATTTCAAACATTGTTGTTTAAGTAAAAAATAGGCAGGCGTTCCTAACCCTCGAGTCGGGGGTAGGCCTGGAAACTAGTCACATGTAAGAGGAGAGCATGAGGAGAGGAATAAACATGGCAGACTAAAACCAATGTTTGGAGTTTGTTATTAGGTTTTATAGGGAATACGAATCTGTGAGAATTGTCGGAGCAAACGGAAAACTTAATCCCCGACATCAGCAACAACAACATCAGCAACAACAAGATTAGCATCAACATCAGCAACAACAACAGTAGTAATACCGATAAAAATAGCAAAAACAACAGCAATAGCAACAGCAATTTCTCTCCGCCGCAATTTATTATTTTCTAATTTACGTGGGACAAAAAAGCGACGACGTTACAATATCTTTTTGTGTCGCCTGTAAAACCACTAATTTATAGCTTGGTGAAAAATTATAAGATGTATTCTAGTCAAAACAAAACAAGCAAACAAACGTTTTGGTTTCCTTGTGTTCACCCTTCTCAGTCATTTTTCCGTGATATAAGCTTTAATTTATGTTGTATGGTATTGGTAGAGAAATAAATAACTGTAAATTCACTATTTCTGACAAAACGTTATTCCAAAAGATGACGTAAATGTGACATATTTATACATAATTCAGCCAATTTACTTCAAAATTAAACAACTTCAGAGCGTATTATTAATGTTTCATCTCATTCATTCCCATTTTAGAGCCTCCCTCAGTTCCTACAGTACTTCAATGGGCCTTTTGCATTATATATTTAAAGACACTTGTACTAGATCGGTAGTGTTATTAGCAAAACCTGTTTGTAAATGGTATTTTCTACCTCCAATCGATTGTCGATCTTTCAAAAACAGCGTTTTTAAAGACAGCTTGTCATCCAGCATCCATGGCAACTTCTTTGCCATGTGGATTACGAGCTCAATTCATTCGTCAACGAAGTATTATATCATGACGTGACTGTATTATATCAGGACGTGATCGACTGTATTATATCAGCACGTGACTTTATTATATCAGCACGTGACTGTTTCTTGCAAAATGACTATTGAATCTGATCAATTACAACTTACTTTGGCTACTTCCATTCTATTTAACTCAAATATTTTAGTATTAATTATAATCGAGTAACATTGTATCATCTTTCTCTTCACAGTTGTAACTGAGCCACCAGGTATGTTTACCATATTGAAATTGTACACCGACTACTGTTTGGGAGAATTGACATTTCAAATTCAGAACAGTCAAGCAAGTAAGAAGTCATGTTAGAATACTAAATTGCTCAAGGCAAAATTAAGATAAGCAGAGAAAAAATACACAGCAGGAAGCTAGTTGCTCAGTTACGATTGTAGATATCGTTTTAGAACCGTTTACAAACTCTGTAGTGTATTTTTAGACTTTCAAGCTTTCAATTGGAATTTCGCGCGATGCCAAACGTCAGATCACTCAAGCGGAGCATCACATGTTGCAGAGCTTTGAATAGATGTTCACTCACAAAACGATGACAAAGACTGATTGACAACTGAAGGTGTCTTCAACCTGGTTGAGGCCCTTTTATAGTGCGGTACCTAGTTTAACTCAAATGTTTTAGTATTAATTATAATCGAGTAACATTGTATCATCTTTCTCTTCACAGTTGTGACTGATCCACCTGGTATGTTTACTATATTGAAATTGTAACTTATTGTGCACTGACTGTTGTATGGGAACATCGAGTTAGCGAATAGCAATAGCAACAACAATAGCAACAAAACAACAACAACAATAACAACTGTAATAACATCAGCAAAAGTAATAACAACAACAGCAACAGTAATAACAACAACAGCAATAGTAATAACAACATCAGCAACAGTAACAACAACATCAGGTTGAGGCCCTTTTATAGTGCGGTTCCTTGTTTAACTCAAATGTTTTAGTATTAATTATAATCGAGTAACATTGTATCATCTTTGTCTTCACAGTTGTGACTGATCCACCAGGTATGTTTACCATATTGAAATTGTAACTTATTGTGCACTGACTGTTGTATGGGAACATTGGCTTAGCGAATAGCAATAGCAACAACAAAACAACAACAGCAATAGCAACAGCAACATCAGCAACAACAAAAACATAAAGAACAACAACAACAACAATAGCAACAACATCAGCAACAACAACAGGAACAACAACAGTAACAATAACATCAGCAACAACAACATCAGCAAAAAACAACAATAATTATCAGAGGGCATTTTATAGTGCGGTTCCTTGTTTAACTCAAATGTTTTAGTATTAATTATAATCGAGTAACATTGTATCATCTTTCTTTTCACAGTTGTGACTGATCCACCAGGTATGTTTACCATATTGAAATTGTAACTTATTGTGCACTGACTGTTGTATGGGAACATTGACTTAGCGAATAGCAATAACAACAGCAATAACAATAGCAACAACATAAGCAACATCAGCAACAACAAAAACATAAGGAACAACAACAACAACAATAACAACAATATCAGCAAAAACAACAGCATCAGCAACAACAATATCAGTAATAACAACATCAGCAACAATATCAGTAACAACAACAGCAAAAACAATATCAGCAACATCAGTAACATCAGCAACAGCAATATCAGCAACAACATCAGCAACAACAACAACAACAGCAGCAACAATATCAGCAACAATAACAACATCAGCAGCATCAGTAACAACATCAGCAATGACAACAATATCAGCAACAAGATCAGTAACAACAACAATATCACCTGTGGAGAATATTTCGGTAGAACTTTACCCCTTCAGTTTCAAACATTGTTGTTTAAGTAAAAAATAGGCAGGCGTTCCTAAGACTAGAGTCGAGGGTAAGCCTGGAAACTAGTCACATGTAAGAGGAGAGCATGAGGAGAGGAATAAACATGGCAGACTAAAACCAATGTTTGGAGTTTGTTATTCGGTTTTATAGGGAAACGAATCTGTGAGAATTGACGGAGCAAACGGAAAACTTAATCCCCGACATCAGCAACAACAACATCAGCAACAACAAGATTAGCATCAACATCAGCAACAAGAACAGTAGTAATACCGATAAAAATAGCAAAAACAACAGCAATAGCAACAGCAATTTCTCTCCGCCGCAATGTATTATTTTCTAATTTACGTGGGACAGAAAAGCGACGACGTTACAATATCTTTTTGTGTCGCCTGTAAAACCACTAATTTATGGCTTGGTGAAAAATTATAAGATGTATTCTAGTCAAAACAAAACAAGCAAACAAACGTTTTGGTTTCCTTGTGTTCACCCCTCTCAGTCATTTTTCCGTGATATAAGCTTTAATTTATGTTGTATGGTATTTGTAGAGAAAGAAATAACTGTAAATTCACTATTTATGACAAAACGTTATTCCAAAAGATGACGTAAATGTTACATATTTATACATAATTCAGCCAATTTACTTCAAAATTAAACAACTTCAGAGCGTATTATTAATGTTTCATATCATTCATTCCCATTTTAGAGCCTCCCTCAGTTCCTACAGTACTTCAATGGGCCTTTTGCATTATATATTTAAAGACACTTGTACTAGATCGGTAGTGTTATTAGCAAAACCTGTTTGTAAATGGTATTTTCTACCTCCAATCGATTGTCGATCTTTCAAAAACAGCGTTTTTAAAGACAGCTTGTCATCCAGCATCCATGGCAACTACTTTGCCATGTGGATTACGAGCTCAATTAATTCGTCAACGAAGTATTATATCATGACGTGACTGTATTATATCAGGACGTGATCGACTGTATTATATCAGCACGTGACTTTATTATATCAGCACGTGACTGTTTCTTGCAAAAGGCCTATTGAATCTGATCAATTACAACTTACTTTGGCTACTTCCATTCTATTTAACTCAAATATTTTACTATTAATTATAATCGAGTAACATTTTATCATCTTTCTCTTCACAGTTGTAACTGAGCCACCAGGTATGTTTACCATATTGAAATTGTACACCGACTACTGTTTGGGAAAATTGACATTTCAAATTCAGAACAGTCAAGCAAGTAAGAAGTCATGTTAGATTACTAAATTGCTCAAGGCAAAATTAAGATAAGCAGAGAAAAAATACACAGCAGGAAGCTAGTTGCTCAGTTACGATTGTAGATATCGTTTTAGAACCGTTTACAAACGCTTTAGTTTATTTTTAGACTTTCAAGCTTTCAATTGGAATTTCGCGCGATGCCAAACGTCAGATCACTCAAGCGGAGCATCACATGTTGCAGAGCTTTGAATAGATGTTCACTCACAAAACGATGACAAAGACTGATTGACAACTGAAGGTGTCTTCAACCTGGTTGAGGCCCTTTTATAGTGCGGTACCTAGTTTAACTCAAATGTTTTAGTATTAATTATAATCGAGTAACATTGTATCATCTTTCTCTTCACAGTTGTGACTGATCCACCTGGTATGTTTACTATATTGAAATTGTAACTTATTGTGCACTGACTGTTGTATGGGAACATCGAGTTAGCGAATAGCAATAGCAACAACAATAGCAACAAAACAACAACAACAAAACATAAGCAACAACAATAACAACAGTAATAACATCAGCAAAAGTAATAACAACAACAGCAACAGTAATAACAACAACAGCAATAGTAATAACAACATCAGCAACAGTAACAACAACATCAGGTTGAGGCCCTTTTATAGTGCGGTTCCTTGTTTAACTGAAATGTTTTAGTATTAATTATAATCGAGTAACATTGTATCATCTTTGTCTTCACAGTTGTGACTGATCCACCAGGTATGTTTACCATATTGAAATTGTAACTTATTGTGCACTGACTGTTGTATGGGAACATTGGCTTAGCGAATAGCAATAGCAACAACAAAACAACAACAGCAATAGCAACAGCAACATCAGCAACAACAAAAACATAAAGAACAACAACAACAACAATAGCAACAACATCAGCAACAACAACAGGAACAACAACAGTAACAATAACATCAGCAACAACAACATCAGCAAAAAACAACAATAATTATCAGAGGGCATTTTATAGTGCGGTTCCTTGTTTAACTCAAATGTTTTAGTATTAATTATAATCGAGTAACATTGTATCATCTTTCTTTTCACAGTTGTGACTGATCCACCAGGTATGTTTACCATATTGAAATTGTAACTTATTGTGCACTGACTGTTGTATGGGAACATTGACTTAGCGAATAGCAATAACAACAGCAATAACAATAGCAACAACATAAGCAACATCAGCAACAACAAAAACATAAGGAACAACAACAACAACAATAACAACAATATCAGCAACAACAACAGCATCAGCAACAACAATATCAGTAATAACAACATCAGCAACAATATCAGTAACAACAACAGCAAAAACAATATCAGCAACATCAGTAACATCAGCAACAGCAATATCAGCAACAACATCAGCAACAACAACAACAACAGCAGCAACAATATCAGCAACAATAACAACATCAGCAGCATCAGTAACAACATCAGCAATGACAACAATATCAGCAACAAGATCAGTAACAACAACAATATCACCTGTGGAGAATATTTCGGTAGAACTTTACCCCTTCAGTTTCAAACATTGTTGTTTAAGTAAAAAATAGGCAGGCGTTCCTAAGACTAGAGTCGAGGGTAAGCCTGGAAACTAGTCACATGTAAGAGGAGAGCATGAGGAGAGGAATAAACATGGCAGACTAAAACCAATGTTTGGAGTTTGTTATTCGGTTTTATAGGGAAACGAATCTGTGAGAATTGACGGAGCAAACGGAAAACTTAATCCCCGACATCAGCAACAACAACATCAGCAACAAGAACAGTAGTAATACCGATAAAAATAGCAAAAACAACAGCAATAGCAACAGCAATTTCTCTCCGCCGCAATGTATTATTTTCTAATTTACGTGGGACAAAAAAGCGACGACGTTACAATATCTTTTTGTGTCGCCTGTAAAACCACTAATTTATGGCTTGGTGAAAAATTATAAGATGTATTCTAGTCAAAACAAAACAAGCAAACAAACGTTTTGGTTTCCTTGTGTTCACCCCTCTCAGTCATTTTTCCGTGATATAAGCTTTAATTTATGTTGTATGGTATTGGTAGAGAAAGAAATAACTGTAAATTCACTATTTATGACAAAACGTTATTCCAAAAGACGACGTAAATGTTACATATTTATACATAATTCAGCCAATTTACTTCAAAATTAAATAACTTCAGAGCGTATTATTAATGTTTCATATCATTCATTCCCATTTTAGAGCCTCCCTCAGTTCCTACAGTACTTCAATGGGCCTTTTGCATTATATATTTAAAGACACTTGTACTAGATCGGTAGTGTTATTAGCAAAACCTGTTTGTAAATGGTATTTTCTACCTCCAATCGATTGTCGATCTTTCAAAAACAGCGTTTTTAAAGACAGCTTGTCATCCAGCATCCATGGCAACTTCTTTGCCATGTGGATTACGAGCTCAATTAATTCGTCAACGAAGTATTATATCATGACGTGACTGTATTATATCAGGACGTGATCGACTGTATTATATCAGCACGTGACTTTATTATATCAGCACGTGACTGTTTCTTGCAAAAGGCCTATTGAATCTGATCAATTACAACTTACTTTGGCTACTTCCATTCTATTTAACTCAAATATTTTACTATTAATTATAATCGAGTAACATTTTATCATCTTTCTCTTCACAGTTGTAACTGAGCCACCAGGTATGTTTACCATATTGAAATTGTACACCGACTACTGTTTGGGAAAATTGACATTTCAAATTCAGAACAGTCAAGCAAGTAAGAAGTCATGTTAGAATACTAAATTGCTCAAGGCAAAATTAAGATAAGCAGAGAAAAAATACACAGCAGGAAGCTAGTTGCTCATTTACGATTGTAGATATCGTTTTAGAACCGTTTACAAACTCTTTAGTTTATTTTTAGACTTTCAAGCTTTCAATTGGAATTTCGCGCGATGCCAAACGTCAGATCACTCAAGCGGAGCATCACATGTTGCAGAGCTTTGAATAGATGTTCACTCACAAAACGATGACAAAGACTGATTGACAACTGAAGGTGTCTTCAACCTGGTTGAGGCCCTTTTATAGTGCGGTACCTAGTTTAACTCAAATGTTTTAGTATTAATTATAATCGAGTAACATTGTATCATCTTTCTCTTCACAGTTGTGACTGATCCACCTGGTATGTTTACTATATTGAAATTGTAACTTATTGTGCACTGACTGTTGTATGGGAACATCGAGTTAGCGAATATCAATAGCAACAACAATAGCAACAAAACAACAACAACAAAACATAATCAACAACAATAACAACTGTAATAACATCAGCAAAAGTAATAACAACAACAGCAACAGTAATAACAACAACAGCAATAGTAATAACAACATCAGCAACAGTAACAACAACATCAGGTTGAGGCCCTTTTATAGTGCGGTTCCTTGTTTAACTCAAATGTTTTAGTATTAATTATAATCGAGTAACATTGTATCATCTTTGTCTTCACAGTTGTGACTGATCCACCAGGTATGTTTACCATATTGAAATTGTAACTTATTGTGCACTGACTGTTGTATGGGAACATTGGCTTAGCGAATAGCAATAGCAACAACAAAACAACAACAGCAATAGCAACAGCAACATCAGCAACAACAAAAACATAAAGAACAACAACAACAACAATAGCAACAACATCAGCAACAACAACAGGAACAACAACAGTAACAATAACATCAGCAACAACAACATCAGCAAAAAACAACAATAATTATCAGAGGGCATTTTATAGTGCGGTTCCTTGTTTAACTCAAATGTTTTAGTATTAATTATAATCGAGTAACATTGTATCATCTTTCTTTTCACAGTTGTGACTGATCAACCAGGTATGTTTACCATATTGAAATTGTAACTTATTGTGCACTGACTGTTGTATGGGAACATTGACTTAGCGAATAGCAATAACAACAGCAATAACAATAGCAACAACATAAGCAACATCAGCAACAACAAAAACATAAGGAACAACAACAACAACAATAACAACAATATCAGCAACAACAACAGCATCAGCAACAACAATATCAGTAATAACAACATCAGCAACAATATCAGTAACAACAACAGCAAAAACAATATCAGCAACATCAGTAACATCAGCAACAGCAATATCAGCAACAACATCAGCAACAACAACAACAACAGCAGCAACAATATCAGCAACAATAACAACATCAGCAGCATCAGTAACAACATCAGCAATGACAACAATATCAGCAACAAGATCAGTAACAACAACAATATCACCTGTGGAGAATATTTCGGTAGAACTTTACCCCTTCAGTTTCAAACATTGTTGTTTAAGTAAAAAATAGGCAGGCGTTCCTAAGACTAGAGTCGAGGGTAAGCCTGGAAACTAGTCACATGTAAGAGGAGAGCATGAGGAGAGGAATTAACATGGCAGACTAAAACCAATGTTCGGAGTTTGTTATTCGGTTTTATAGGGAAACGAATCTGTGAGAATTGACGGAGCAAACGGAAAACTTAATCCCCGACATCAGCAACAACAACATCAGCAACAACAAGATTAGCATCAACATCAGCAACAAGAACAGTAGTAATACCGATAAAAATAGCAAAAAACAACAGCAATAGCAACAGCAATTTCTCTCCGCCGCAATGTATTATTTTCTAATTTACGTGGGTCAAAAAAGCGACGACGTTACAATATCTTCTTGTGTCGCGTGTAAAACCACTAATTTATAGCTTGGTGAAAAATTATAAGATGTATTCTAGTCAAAACAAAACAAGCAAACAAACATTTTGGTTTCCTTGTGTTCACCCCTCTCAGTCATTTTTCCGTGATATAAGCTTTAATTTATGTTGTATGGTATTTGTAGAGAAAGAAATAACTGTAAATTCACTATTTCTGACAAAACGTTATTCCAAAAGATGACGTAAATGTTACATATTTATACATAATTCAGCCAATTTACTTCAAAATTAAACAACTTCAGAGCGTATTATTAATGTTTCATATCATTCATTCCCATTTTAGAGCCTCCCTCAGTTCCTACAGTACTTCAATGGGCCTTTTGCATTATATATTTAAAGACACTTGTACTAGATCGGTAGTGTTATTAGCAAAACCTGTTTGTAAATGGTATTTTCTACCTCCAATCGATTGTCGATCTTTCAAAAACAGCGTTTTTAAAGACAGCTTGTCATCCAGCATCCATGGCAACTACTTTGCCATGTGGATTACGAGCTCAATTAATTCGTCAACGAAGTATTATATCATGACGTGACTGTATTATATCAGGACGTGATCGACTGTATTATATCAGCACGTGACTTTATTATATCAGCACGTGACTGTTTCTTGCAAAAGGCCTATTGAATCTGATCAATTACAACTTACTTTGGCTACTTCCATTCTATTTAACTCAAATATTTTACTATTAATTATAATCGAGTAACATTTTATCATCTTTCTCTTCACAGTTGTAACTGAGCCACCAGGTATGTTTACCATATTGAAATTGTACACCGACTACTGTTTGGGAAAATTGACATTTCAAATTCAGAACAGTCAAGCAAGTAAGAAGTCATGTTAGAATACTAAATTGCTCAAGGCAAAATTAAGATAAGCAGAGAAAAAATACACAGCAGGAAGCTAGTTGCTCAGTTACGATTGTAGATATCGTTTTAGAACCGTTTACAAACTCTTTAGTTTATTTTTAGACTTTCAAGCTTTCAATTGGAATTTCGCGCGATGCCAAACGTCAGATCACTCAAGCGGAGCATCACATGTTGCAGAGCTTTGAATAGATGTTCACTCACAAAACGATGACAAAGACTGATTGACAACTGAAGGTGTCTTCAACCTGGTTGAGGCCCTTTTATAGTGCGGTACCTAGTTTAACTCAAATGTTTTAGTATTAATTATAATCGAGTAACATTGTATCATCTTTCTCTTCACAGTTGTGACTGATCCACCTGGTATGTTTACTATATTGAAATTGTAACTTATTGTGCACTGACTGTTGTATGGGAACATCGAGTTAGCGAATAGCAATAGCAACAACAATAGCAACAAAACAACAACAACAAAACATAATCAACAACAATAACAACTGTAATAACATCAGCAAAAGTAATAACAACAACAGCAACAGTAATAACAACAACAGCAATAGTAATAACAACATCAGCAACAGTAACAACAACATCAGGTTGAGGCCCTTTTATAGTGCGGTTCCTTGTTTAACTCAAATGTTTTAGTATTAATTATAATCGAGTAACATTGTATCATCTTTGTCTTCACAGTTGTGACTGATCCACCAGGTATGTTTACCATATTGAAATTGTAACTTATTGTGCACTGACTGTTGTATGGGAACATTGGCTTAGCGAATAGCAATAGCAACAACAAAACAACAACAGCAATAGCAACAGCAACATCAGCAACAACAAAAACATAAAGAACAACAACAACAACAATAGCAACAACATCAGCAACAACAACAGGAACAACAACAGTAACAATAACATCAGCAACAACAACATCAGCAAAAAACAACAATAATTATCAGAGGGCCTTTTAGAGTGCGGTTCCTTGTTTAACTCAAATGTTTTAGTATTAATTATAATCGAGTAACATTGTATCATCTTTCTTTTCACAGTTGTGACTGATCCACCAGGTATGTTTACCATATTGAAATTGTAACTTATTGTGCACTGACTGTTGTATGGGAACATTGGCTTAGCGAATAGCAATAGCAACAACAAAACAACAACAGCAATAGCAACAGCAGCAATAACAACAACAACAACAATAGCAACAGCAACATCAGCAACAACAAAAACATAAGGAACAACAACAACAACAATATCAACAACATCAGCAACAACAATAACAACAATAACAACAACAACAGGAACAAGATCAGTAACAATAACATCAGCAACAACAAAATCAGCAAAAAACAACAATAATTATCAGACGCCCTTTTATAGTGCGGTTCCTTGTTTAACTCAAATGTTTTAGTATTAATTATAATCGAGTAACATTGTATCATCTTTCTCTTCACAGTTGTGACTGATCCACCAGGTATGTTTACCATATTGAAATTGTAACTTATTGTGCACTGACTGTTGTATGGGAACATTGGCTTAGCGAATAGCAATAGCAACAACAAAACAACAACAGCAATAACAACAACAGCAATAGCAGCAACAACAACAATATCAACAGCAACATCAGCAACAACAAAAACATAAGGAACAACAACAACACCAATAGCAACAACATCAGCAACAACAATAACAACAACAACAGGAACAACATCAGTAACAATAACATCAGCAACAACAACGTCAGCAAAAAACAACTATAATTATCAGAGGCCCTTTTATAGTGCGGTTCCTTGTTTAACTCAAATGTTTTAGTATTAATTATAATCGAGTAACATTGTATCATCTTTCTCTTCACAGTTGTGACTGATCCACCAGGTATGTTTACCATATTGAAATTGTAACTTATTGTGCACTGACTGTTGTATGGGAACATTGGCTTAGCGAATAGCAATAGCAACAACAAAACAACAACAGCAATAGCAACAGCAACATCAGCAATAACAAAAACATAAAGAAGAACAACAACAACAATAGCAACAACATCAGCAACAACAATAACAACAACAACAGGAACAACATCAGTAACAATAACATCAGCAACAGCAACATCAGCAAAAAACGACAAAAATTATCAGAGGGCCTTTTATAGTGCGGTTCCTTGTTTAACTCAAATGTTTTAGTATTAATTATAATCGAGTAACATTGTATCATCTTTGTCTTCACAGTTGTGACTGATCCACCAGGTATGTTTACCATATTGAAATTGTAACTTATTGTGCACTGACTGTTGTATGGGAACATTGGCTTAGCGAATAGCAATAGCAACAACAAAACAACAACAGCAATAACAACAACAGCAATAACAACAACAACAACAATAGCAACAGCAACAGCAACATCAGCAACAACAAAAACATAAGGAACAACAACAACAACAATATCAACAACATCAGCAACAACAATAACAACAATAACAACAACAACAGGAACAAGATCAGTAACAATAACATCAGCAACAACAAAATCAGCAAAAAACAACAATAATTATCAGACGCCCTTTTATAGTGCGGTTCCTTGTTTAACTCAAATGTTTTAGTATTAATTATAATCGAGTAACATTGTATCATCTTTCTCTTCACAGTTGTGACTGATCCACCAGGTATGTTTACCATATTGAAATTGTAACTTATTGTGCACTGACTGTTGTATGGGAACATTGGCTTAGCGAATAGCAATAGCAACAACAAAACAACAACAGCAATAACAACAACAGCAATAGCAGCAACAACAACAATATCAACAGCAACATCAGCAACAACAAAAACATAAGGAACAACAACAACACCAATAGCAACAACATCAGCAACAACAATAACAACAACAACAGGAACAACATCAGTAACAATAACATCAGCAACAACAACATCAGCAAAAAACAACTATAATTATCAGAGGCCCTTTTATAGTGCGGTTCCTTGTTTAACTCAAATGTTTTAGTATTAATTATAATCGAGTAACATTGTATCATCTTTCTCTTCACAGTTGTGACTGATCCACCAGGTATGTTTACCATATTGAAATTGTAACTTATTGTGCACTGACTGTTGTATGGGAACATCGAGTCAGCGAATAGCAATAGCAACAACAATAGCAACAAAACAACAACAGCAATAACAACAGCAATAGCAACAACAATAGCAACAAAACAGCAATAACATCAGCAAGAACAACAGTAACAACAAAACACCAGCAACAACATCAGTAACAACAACAATATCAGCAACAACAATAACAACAGTAATAACGATAAAAATGGCAAAAAGAACAATTTCTCTCCGCCGCGATGTATTATTTTCTAATTTACGTGGGAAAAATAGCGAGGACGTCACAGATGTGTAATGTCTTGTTTTATGTCACCTATAAAAGCAGTAATTTATGGCTTGGCCTGCTTTTATTCCTCACACACTCCTCACTACATTAACTGTTTTGGACACACTACACTCTGCTCACGGTTGATTTTTACGGAGGGAGGAAAACCGGAGAACCCGGAGAAAAACCCTCGAATGCAGATAACGAATCAACAACAAACCTAACTCACATACGGTGGTACCCGAGCCGGGAATCGAACCCGGGACCGCAGCGGTGAGAGGCGAGTGTTTAACCACTGCGCTAACCTGCATCCCATATTATATTATAATCGACTAACATATTATATATATAATCGAGTAACATTGTATCTTCTTGCTTTTCACAGTTGTAATTAGGCCACCAGGTATGTTTACTATATTGAAATTGTAACTTATTGTGCACCGAGTATTGTATTAGAAAACTGACTTAGCAAATAGCAATAACAACAACATCAGCAACAACAGCATTAAAAACAACGGCAACAACAACATCAGCAACAACATCAGGAGCAACAACAACAATTTTCTAATTTACGCGGGACAAAAAAGCGACGACGTCACAGATGTGTAAAATCGTTTTTTTGTCGCGTGAAAAACCGGTTATTTTTGGCTAGGTGAAAAATGATTAGATGTATTCTACTCAATACAAAACAAGCAAAGAAACATTTTGGTTTCCGTGTATTCACGCCTCTTAGTCATTTTTCAGTGATATGTGCTTTTATGTTGTATGGTATTGGTGAAGAAGGAAATAACTGTAAAGTTTGAACGTCGCTGTATCTCTGACCAAACGTTATTCCAAAAGATTACGTAAATGTTACATCTTTATACATAAATCAGCCAAATTACTTCAAAATATAACAATTTAAGAGCGTATCATTTAGTCCCTACAGTATCTCAATCGAATCTGATCAAATATAACTTATTTTGTCTACTTTCATTTTATTTAACTCAAATCTTTTAGTATTAATTATAATCGAGTAAGATTGTATATTCTATCTTTTCACAGCTACATTTAGACCACCAGGTATGTTTACCATATTGAAGTTGTAACTTATTTTGCAGCGACTATTGTATGGGAAAATTGACTTGGCAAATAGTACTAAAACCTTGAATGGCCTGATGAATTTAGCGCTGTTTTCGATCGAGTGTCGTAAAACCAAAACAAAGTAATCACAGAGGAAAAGTAAACGCGATCGTGGATAACTCTGACTTGCTAAAGGGAAAATTGATTGCGTGACGGACCAAAACAATGTTTGGACTAGAACATTGGCTCAAAATTACAAAACAGTTTTCACAGCCAAAAGTAAAGAAACGAAGACAAAAGAGAAGAAAAGAAAAGAAAAGAAGGGAAAAGAAAAGAAAGGAAGAGATGAGAAAAGAAAAGAAAGGAAGAGAAGAGAAAAGAAAGGAAAAGAAAAGATGTTGGTAAACCATTGCAATAATCAATACGTCCTACTATAAAGGCATGAATTTCTAGTTAAATATTTTCTGATGTGTCTAATTGTTATGTAGCTGATAAAAAGCAGCACTGCTAGTCTTTGTGATGCGAGTCTCACTGAAGACTCAGCCTTGAGTCGAACATATGCGATTTTCTCCTTGTTTGATTGTTCTGAATCGTATATAAACTCGGACTCGAAATTAGGTTCAAAACCGGCCCCGGTAACGTGACACATATTAATTACGCCATAAATAATATTGCCCCTGGTCATAAACTCCGTTCTGTCAATCCCAGTTCTTTAAAATGTCTATGACTTTGTTCCTAAATTGACCTATATCATTATGACGTCACGGCTTGTTTATGAGGGGAACAGAATCGACATGAACAATATAATTTTGAACTAAATCTGCTCTGCTGAGGAAACTTTAACTTCGAATTGTCTGGTTTCCAGATATCAGCGGTATCAATGTTTATCCCACAATATTTACCGTATTTGGTGGCTGTTACCGCTATTCTACGTTCTACAGAATGCATTTGATAGCGATTTTCTTTGTGTTGTTGCTGTTTTGTCCCCCTCCCACGACCGTGATCCTTAGCGTTTAAACAATAGATTGTTTTGATTTGACGTCATAATGATATAGGGCAATTGGAAGGAACTGCTTTTGCATAAGTTGCTTGTTATCGCAGTGCTAACGATATCATTTCGTGTTTTTCAGTGCGTGTGGCCGTGACACAGGTGGTACGTCATCAATGTCATTCATGTTTGTTTTGTCAGTTGGTAGATGTTATTCTTTATGTCAATCTGTGTGATGTAACAATGTTCCTCTTCACAAAACGTTCATCATATCATAGGTACTTTATTACTGAATGGTAATAAAGTGTTATTCTTGGTATGGAAGGTGTATCACGATTCAAGTTATCCAAGAGCTGGGATGGATCCAGAGGGTATAATGGGGGTTCAACCGAACTCCTCTTTTTCTAAATCGAACCTCCCTTGATCTGACTCCCTATTATAAAGAAAACAAAGAAGTTGACATGATCGAATCGCCCTTCCCTCCTCTCAGAGAAACTTGGATCCCCCCGAAGAAGTAGCTGTTTCAGGCAATAACTGATTGACATCAATATAATCAGTCAATCAACGCATATCGCAAAGAACGTCCTTGTCATACGTTCTTTACGGTGTAATATTCGTTACAATGATATTCTGTATGTTTTGATGCATTTTATTATGACGTTAACGTTGAAGCTACTATAACTGTCAAAACACATTAATTACAAATCTTTACTAGTTTAAATTCTAATGTTGTCAACATTACCTGTGCATCAAATTGTAGTTTAGATTAATTTTGATTTAGTTACACAAATGTGTTAAACATTATTTTCAATAAAATATTATTATTATTGAAATACAATTACTTTCGGGTTAATGCCGAATATACTCATTGCTCAATATTCAAAATGAAAACATTCCCCAAATTTCGCGTATTCTTCAAAACAGAAATCAGGGTGATTTGAGGTTCCTGTTAAAATGTGTCGCCGAGAAAAGTGTAACGTTAAATGATTATCCTATCGGTAGTAATGGTAGGAAACCCCTAAACCTGGGATTAGCCCTAAACACCCCAAACCCTGGGTTAGGGGTAGGTTTGGAGTTACGGTCAAATTTGGGGTTAGGGTTCCGAAGGATGGACGTTATAGTGCTGGAAATGTCGTCTGTACCTTATCGCGCTATTAGGACTGTTTTTATCGAGTTTGATCACATATTATGGCATCTTCATTAATCGAACCTTTTTTAATATTCATTACTTTGACGTAAATTATGCTAACTTGTTATCTTCCCTGGAACAGGACTTGAAATTCATAACCTGGAAGGAATATGCTTCGCAACTCATCGACACGCACACTTCTACACCAGTAAACTTAAATATCTTATTAACAACAGTTCCCTCTCTGTGAACTCAAATACTACTCACCCTCTTATTATAGTGCGGCATGATTTGCATTTGTCGATCATTTTTAACTATCATATTTAACTTCAGACGAGCTTCAAGCAAAATTCCACCTTAGTAAAAGTTGGTGTACATCAAGATCACTAAGGGTCTGTTTCCAGATTGGTTATCTTCATTGTATTGTAATTCCTCGAGACGGCTGTTCCTAGCACTAGGGCTATCTTCATTGTATTGTAATTGCTCGAGACTGTTTTGCATATCGACAACAATGCTGCTGGTCCTAGAACTAGGGCTATCTTCATTGTATTGTAATTGCTCGAGACTGTTTTGCATATTAACAGCAATGGACTGGTCCTAGCACTAGGGTCAACCGTCTTCATGTAAACAGACCCCAAACTGGTTTTGAGGAATAGCAAGACCAGCGAAACAGGTTTTGAGGAATCACTTCCGCCCTCACAGCCGTTACCTACAGGTAGAGGTGGACTCCAGGTGGATTGACAACTTCATATTCTTTTATTTTTTTACAGAAATACAAGATGAATTAAGCAGAAATGTAATCAACATAGGATGTCATAGGGTTTTATGTCCAGGAAGGATCTACATTACTCTGTGAATCTGCCTCTTGACCATATACGTGTTATAATGCCTGGATATTTTGTGCTAAATTTTGAATTGTACAATACGTTTTTTCTCGCGTTATTTCATTTTGAGAATGTAGACTTATTTCAGTCAAGAACACCAACAACAACTTTATTTCCATAGAGAAAAATATAAAAAACGGTAGTATCGTCGTGTACCGTTCAAATCCGTGCTCAAGTGTATTAAGGCTTGGCTTGAATATGAAAACGAGGCAAAATTCTTTCGTGTTTTCTTGACCACCTTTCAAGTAAAAATCATAAAACTTTACAGAATTGTAGAAACTGGTTGTTTAAATCCACGAGTGATACCGTGGTTTTAAACAACCAGTTCCTTCAAAAATGTCAAAGCACTTGTTGTTTCCGATGTTCGTGAAAATTTTGTGAGTCTCAAATTTTTCATAGCGAAACATATTAGGGAAACAAAGAGAATTTAATGACGTAGTTGGTTAAACGTAACGCGACGATACTACGTTGACATATCCAGTATTTAAATGCTCAGTGTTTTATTTTCTTGAAATGTTTGAAATTGTTTATTTATTGACAGAAATCACACATTTTACCTTAGATATTGGAAACGTTTACTCTCAAATCTTCCTTGGGGATGCCTAAATCTGTTTCTGTGTTGAGCCGCAATCTTGTATCTTATGACAAGATAGATAGATAGACACCTTTATCTCAACAGGGTAATCCTTTCAGTTACAAAATGTTACTGTTATCAATAGGAGCCCTGTTTGAAAATATTAAAATGGTAGATAGAACTAATTTCAATACTAAGATATAAATACAAACTATTAACTACTCATATATGCTAATTGATCACTAAATATGACTATATAAAACTAACATATCTACAAATCATTTAAATCGTCAAAATCTATTAAAAATTAAATTAATAATAATACGTTTATTTAACCCAAATTGTAGCATAAAAGTGCTAAATTACATGGGTGTCAGCTCAAAAATTAAGCATACAATAATAAATAATAATAATTACACATAAATTACACATATTGATCATTATTTATAGGTGATAAAGTTGTTCAGCCTGTCTGTTTTCCCTGCGACACCCTGTTGTCTGGAGCTACCAGACCGCAGGTTGTAGCCATGTGCGATCTCCTGGCTCATGGGTATTAAGTTACAAGTTGAATTGCATGTTCGTAACTTAGGAATAAACTTTGTACATAATACGATGCGTCTGTCCGTGAGTGTCGGAAGTCCCGACTGGCTTAGAACAATGTCATATGATGTATCAGGATATATTATTCTTAATGTTTTCTTCTGGACTGACTCAATTAAGTTAGATAAATATTCTGGTAAATTGGCCCACACTGGGGCAGCATATTCAAGTACAGATCTTATAATACTACAATATACTTGAATAAGATCTTCAGCAGGCAGCCCTGACCTTCTAAGCAACCTAAGGGCATACAAACGTTTGGATGCCCTTTTAAAAATATATTCACAGTGGACATTCCAAGTTAGGTTACTAGATATGTATACCCCAAGCATCTTGTACGACTCCACTCGCTCAATGACAGTGCCAGCAAGGAGCAAAGGGGATAACTCTGTAGGCTTATAATGAAGAAAGTCAACTACTAACTCCTTGCACTTCTTTACAGTAAGTCGCATACCATTTGCAGATGCAAATTGACTGATACTATTAGCTATACAAGGTAGATAACTTACAGAGCACCTAGGGATGAATTCTACAATTGAGAGGTCGTCCACATATTTAACCCTTGTGTGCCAATCTTCAACTAGTCTATTGACTAGTACACAGAACAGAAGGGGGGCTAGCTTGGTCCCTTGAGGGATACCCCCTTTCGGGGAGACAGCCAAGGAAACAGTGTCGCTGATTTTTACCCGTTGCGACCTGTTAAGTAACTAATGAGCCAATCCACCTCACAAGGACCTCACTAACCCCAAGTAAGCGCAATTCCCTAATGATGACATTATGATCTATAAGATCGAAGCCCTTACTGAAGTCTGCAAAAAATATTCTGGTATAGTAATCCCCCTTATCTAATGTTTCGAGAATGCAATGTACCAGATAAACTAAAGCATGTGTCGTAGATTTACCAGCTAGAGAAAATTGCGGAAAGCGACCACTTATACATTTCTTTACTAGGTTGAAAATGTGAAGCTCACGCCTACGGGAAAGAGTTCCCCACTTTAAGGAGTTCATTGCACTGTCACTATCAAAAGATTGTCAAACTATGCGTGTCGCGCGTCTTTGTAGCCTTTCTAGATATTGAATATTCATCTCTCCACAACAATGGTATAGGGTGTCGTAATAATCCAGAATAGGACGAATAAATGCTATATAAGCAATATTTGAACAATGCGCTGTTAAGTCATGCCTAATACGCCCTAACATAGTGTTGTCTCTATTGTCGGTAAACAATAGCACTTTTGTTGTGCAACAATAAGGGCAACACTGTGACGTTATGAGATCCAAGATGGCGGCGTGGGAAATCAAATGAGTTTTATGGACAGGAACATCGGTCCATGACTAACATCTCGTGTACGATTTACAGCAAACAAACAAAGCATTAGATTTATGAATATTTGAGAGCAAACATTGTTTTCGCCCGGTGTTATCTTTAATACTCATAAATACTCAAAAGTATTATTGTTTTTGTTTACAGTTTCAGAATCGATATGCCCAAAGGCGCGAAGCTCGCTTCACCTTTACAATGAGAACTATAAAAGAAGGTATTTACAACGAATACCGTTTTGTGAAATTTTACAGATTCGCTTTCATTTCCTCATTCATTTCTCTTACTAGCTTGTTTCGTTGGTGTTGTCGACAAATAAAGATTACCTGAGAAATGTGGTTGATAAAGTTACACTGAAACAAGTAACCAGCAGGTCCTGTGTTTCATTCACGATCTACATGTTTTACAGCTCTTTCAAAAAAAGTTGTGGATTGTGGGTATAACTGTCCAGCAGTGCGTAACGGATAAACTACAGTGTAATTCGAAAATCAATTCGTAGGAGACCATTAATATTCGTCTTAAAGTTTTTGACCCAAAAATAAACGAATTCCCCAGACTTTCAGTTACAACCACAATCTGAAGAAACAGTTGTCGGATAAGAAGGATACGACCCAGTGATCTTCTGGGAAGTGGGAAAACTTATTTTTATTCTCAGAGACCGTGTGGATTATAATAATACAGCATGGCAAAATCATACTCTGAAGATTGGCGGGTGAAGCGCGAACAGGAAGAAAAGATCGGCTCAATCATTCAGCACGTGCATTTTTGTTCAAGTTTGACTATTTTAACCATCTTCCCAAAAAACCATTGGGTCGAATCGTTTATGGTTTATACTTTTTACCTGACAACTTTTTTCAATTAGGCGTATATAAAGTATTCATATATATTTTCATATACATTTTGTCAAAGTCGCAACCATAGATATAGGATGGCTGACAGAAATTGGCTGACTCCGGTTCTCCACGTTCTTTTCGGGTCGTTACTCAGTTTACTTATAGATAATTTTCAGGCTATCTAACCACTACCCTTGTTGATTTTTCTTTCAACAGACTCCAGTACAAGCCTTTTGAGATACTACTTCAAAGCCTCGAGAGTAGTCGATTGTCTTGCCCCTGCCGTTTTAATTCAATCATGTAATTAAGTCCTTTGAAATGTTCTTAGTGTCGGCGTAAACGGACAGATTGTCCAAATCCTACACATTTGGAATAACTGTAGTATATCTTACCACTTGGTTCATTAATGATACATTTTCTCAAATCCTCATAGACCATATCGCAAGTCCGCCATTTTGGATCGTGTGCGATGTATTCTGGTATGGATACCTCAGTTATACAATGGGAAGTAATCGAACCGTAAACTTAATAGTCCAGTTTCGTATTCGAAAATTACCGCTGAATGCAATGACTACAGATGCATGTACGCAGGGTTAACGTCATTCTGAAGTTAAACATTCTTAAATACCACCGAGAAGGTGCAAAACGTGAAACTACAACAATACACAGCGTTGTGAATAGCCCACCTTCTCGCTGGTATTTATGAATGTTTAACTTCAGAATGAGGCTAATTCTGCATACATGCGTCTGTAGTCATTGTATTCAGCGGTAATTTTCGAATACGAAACTGGATTGTATTACTGAGATATCCATCCCAGAGTGCATCGCACACGATACAACATGGCGGACTTGCGATATGTAGACAGCAGATCGAGTCTAAATACATTTGAGCTATAATGAAGAATTTTGCACAGTGTACAAGGGGTTTTCAAGTGACCTTGACCTTGGTTTTCAAGTATTTGTATTTGTTAAGTGTTTTTATTTATTTTAATATTTCAGCAACGCTTTTAATAGAATGCATTCAAACATTGTACATTGTTGAATACAGTTTCTGTGACTTGTATGAATAAATCGGATTGAAGTAGTCTTTGTTTTGTAGTTGCGGTTGTTCTATTGCTGGGTTGCATGTGACGTCATGGCCGCTATGTTGGATGACAATAACAAAAGATTCCTCGTTAGTTTCTCTTGTTAGTTCATCCAACATGGCGGCCACGTCTTTGTTATTTGAATCTCTGGGGATTGGGTTGCAACCCACCAATTGTTACACAGCAAAATAACTATGTTGGGTAAATGTGTGACGTCATGACGGCGCCGGGGAAATTAAAATGCGTTTTATGGACAGGTAAACCGGTCCATATAGATGACATCTAGTGTACTAACAAGCATTAGATTAGATAAGGAATATTTGAGAGCAAATACTTTTTTCCAGCCGAGATCCCTTCAAGTGCACGCAGGTCCCCAAATGACCTGATTTTAATTCATCAATAACTAAGTCCAGATAAAACAGGTCGGAGGGGAGGAGGGGAGGGTTAACCAAAATGACGGGGTGCTCGGCGGTTACTTTGAAAATGACCCCTAAAAGGTACGCATAAATTTCAATTCATCAAGTGATTCCTTCATGTACGTTTTAAAAGAACCTTAACATTCTAATTCTAAATACTGACAGATATTGAGAGATACGAACAGGTAATGAACCTGAAGTTATCTGGAACAACAAAAATATCTGCATTGCAAAGTACTCTGTCTACAGGGAAAATCTACTTAACATTGGTTTCACCAAAATAGGCGACATAGTTCAGTCAAATGGACAATCCCATTCCTTTGAAACTCTTAAAATAAGACACCCTCAAGTTACTGCTTCAGAGTATTTTTTTATTTTTGGTATTCAACACTCCCTTCCTCGAAAATGGAAACAAATATTGCAGATGGAGTCAAAAAAAGATTGTGTAAAGGACGAAATAAATGACGAATTTTATCTTCTTTGTGGAGAACAGTGTTTGACCCTTGTAAAAGTGACAGCAAAAATAGTTAATAATCTTTTAATCGAAAAAAATGCTATTTCTCCAACTGCTAAACAGAAATATGAATACTTATAACCCAGTTATATGTTTGATTGGGAAGAAATATATAGTCTTCCTTTCAGGATCACTGTGATGTTAAATATAGGTAATTTCTATACAAGATTTTGCAAATAAGATATTACACAAGATTTTGCTAATAAGATATATTACACAAAATTAAGTTAGTAGATTCTCCCTTATGTACCTTCTGTGAATAAAATGAAGAATCCCTCGAACATTCAATGGTTCACTGCAATTATGTTAAAATGTTTTGGTCCGCTATGGTGTTAAAATGTTTTTGGTCCGCTATAGAAAGAAAATTAGTCTCTCTAAAGGTTTTTCTGAATAAGACATAATAATGGGCATGGTTCAAAAGACGAAGATTTGGTATTGGCAAACTTCTGCATTCTATTAGCTAAACGAACTATTTATTATTAGAAGCGAGAAGTCCAAGGATTATAGCAAAGCTGAAAGAACGTGTATAGTTTTAAACGTACTATATTTCGGCTAGCCAAACTAGCCTTCTTCAGGTACTAGATGTTGTAAGTAGAGAGTTCTAAAATAGGGGGTTACAATATATAGAATTTCACAATATATTGGATTTCACAATATGTGAATAGGAAGTGACGCAATAGAATGATAAAGTAAAAAATGATGAAATAATAAAGTGATGTAGGTAAGATAAATAAAGGAAGGTAACACATTACGATAAACTAATGGCATGCAAAAAAACTAATAAAAAAATATATAAAAATAATGATGATAAATAAAACATACAGGTATGTGTAGAAAATGAGGTGAAAGTGAGCTAGGTTTCATCACGTCTATTGATGCCATGAGGTTCAAGTGTTTTGGCCTTGTCTATAAGGTAGGATTCTCTGGCTTTACGAATCGAGTCTCGTGAGGAATGCATGAGTTCTAAGGGAATGAGTTGCAGTTAGTTGAATGTTAGTTTTAGAATGGTTAGGGTTAGAAAGAAAATGTTCTGCAACAGTGGAGGGTTTAGACTTAATGTTAGGTTTGTCAACTGATCATCTGTGTTCGTTGAATCTGTCTTTCAAGCGTCGTTTGGTTTCACCTATGTATTGAAGGTGACAGAGATTACATTGTACCATGTATATTAAATTTTTAGAGTTAGTAGTGATATGCGAATGGAAAGTGTATTGTTTAAGACTGTTGACGACGTAGGGGCAAGTGGCACAATTTTGCCCGCAACGGAATTAGCCAAGTGGGAGTGTGCGTGTGGAATGATTAGTGTTATTGGATAATTGTGATTTAACTAGAAGGTCACGAAGGTTAGGACAACGTCGGTGGGAAACGAGAGGAAAGCTAACAAAAACGTTTTTCCAACGATCGGATGAACGTAGTATATTAAGATGTTTGTGAATTATACGAGAAATGTTTGGAAGTGCTGGGTTATATGTGGTAAACAGTCTAAACAGGGGAGCCAGGGTAGCGCAGTGGTTAAGCGCTTCGCCTCTCACCTCTGTGGCCCAGGTTCGATTCCCGGACGGGGCGCCATATGTAAGTTGAGTTTGTTGGTACCTCGCCCTTGCTCCGAGGGTTTTTCTCCGGGTTCTCCGGTTTTTCTCCCTCCGCAAAAACCAACACGCTAAATTCCAATTCGATCTGTGGATTGGCCGGGACCTGGCTTTGATCAGCCCCCATGGTTGTTTCAGGTCTCGTTAGAAATTCAGAGTTGTTTCAGAGTTGGTAATGAATGGTATACGTTGTGAGTTTTGCGAACGTTTAGTATAGCAACGCGTCGTTACGAGCAATGTCAGCAGCGCGCTTTATTTGTCTGTTAAGAAATGTGCGGTTATAATCTCGTTGAAGGAGATAAGTTTTCAATTCGTTAGTGCGGAGTTTAAAAGCGTTTTTTTTATTTTTTTATTATTGCCGTTGTAAAAACATAAAACCAAATGTAGACGTATTTTGGGCAATATTAAAATATGTCTACAAATTGGAATATTTTATAGCATGCCAAAAAAATAAGTTATCCTTTCACTTTCAAAAATGGAAGGCTCTGATGCTTTATGCTATGTAATATGTAAGCTATGTAAGGGAGTGTACGTTTTTAATGAGGGGGGGGGGGTATAAAGCTATAAAAGACAGAGTACTACTGCGGATTTGAGAATTTATCTGTTTTAGATTCTTTACACAGCTAACGGTGATCATTTTACAGTTTGCGATTAGCTAAGACAAACAATAGCTAGGTGCAACAATAGCCAAAGCCGTGCTGTCACGTTCATCGGGCCATGCGGAGCCGGTGTAGCAGGATTTTAGTACCTACCCGATTTGGTTCCTGCCGGAACCGTTTTCCTAGGAAACTGGTTCCAGCTGGAACCAATCGCCTGGCCGGAACCGATATCCTGTTACACCGGCTCTGAGTGATCTGAGACATGAAAACGAGGCTCGGTTAATTACGCACTCGCTACGCCCGGATCGCGCAACGCTGAGATTAACTTCTGGCAAGATTTGTCGGTAGGTGGGCGGAGATTCTTCCATACAGCCTGCTCAGATATTCTAACATTATGACACGGAAAAATTGTGCCGCAATAATGTCAAACGTATTGGGGGAGGGTCATCCCTTTTTATGCAACCTCAAGTGAAGGGCCGTGGATTTTTTTAAGAAGCAAGGGGGAGGGCCAAGGTTTTCCCTTGTATCTGTAGCAAAACAACCTCTATTCTTGTTTCGTTTTTGTCAACTTTTTTTTTCTTCTTTCCTTAGTAGATGTGTAAAACTAATTATCTCTTTTGCTCTGACGAATTGCTAGCGCTCGAAACGTCAGCTGCTACTCGCTTTCCACGGCGGTTAGCATACCTCAATCGACTTTAGTTGATTACATACCAGTAATTATTTTTAGGTGATATTGTTGTTTATGTTTCCTGCTTTCTTGTTTGTATCACAGCGTGTAATGTTAACTTGTAATTTAACTCAAATGCGAATACAAAAACAGCTAAAATAATAATAAAAAAAAAAAAACATTCTAATTCTGAACCCCTAAAAGATACCACTCTGGTTGCATAGCTAGAGCGGATTTCAATTGAGTGTCGGAAGTGTTTTTGGTTTTGCGTTTACTAAGCTCTCCTATTGGCTGAGAAAGTAAACCAGCCAACTCAGATTCCAAAATAAAACCAAACTCAAATTGGTTTTGGTTTGGTTTGTCATTGGCTCACAGGGAAGCCATTTATGAGTTACTTGTGATTACTCGCTCCTATGATTGGCTGGCTGTGGGTAATTTGCGTTTGGTTTTACTACACTCAACTGAAAACTGCTCTAATTGTTACACCAAAAAGGAGTTCCGAGAACACACGTCAGTTCAATATAGGGAGTCCCCTCCAGGCCCAATGGTAAACGCGTACACAATTACAACCGATTTTAGTATTACGTGCATCATCCGACGTGGTCATTCGACACAATCATGCAAAATGCTTTGTAACCAGACTCACTTGTTTATCGTAGTTTTGAGGTACTGGATCGAATACTTTTCGAATGATCGAATGCTTTTTCACATTCGAGTACTCGACAGACTTTGCCAACTTGCGTTGCCAACCAGAAGTGGCGGAAATTTGCTCGGAATGATTGTGTCGAATAAGCACAGGGAGCCCACTCAAATGATTTGTACATGTTTAACTAAAAACATGTGGTTGTAAAGTCAATTGAATAAATGTCATTCGAAACGAAAACCTTGTGGTTCATTTGCACGAATTAGTGTTAAATAATGATTCTAAGTGCCTTATTTATTTTTACCATTTAGATATAGTTATTGAAGTACAGGTATTATTTGTACTTTTTTCAAGGTAATTCACTTTTTTCACCTTCACTTTTTTGGAATGAAAGCGAGACAATCTTTTGTTTTTGCCAGGTGAGCCTCGCAGTGAGGGATAGTCAAAACGAGGCTAACCTGGCAAAAACAAAGGATTTGAATCCAAGATGGCCACCAGGTGAAAAGAGTGAATTGGTACCCAGTATAACTGTATAGTTAAACGAGCTGGGTAACAGGCATAATTAATCTACATTGATAAAGTATTTGGTCTTACAACTTAAAAAAAAAGAAAAGAGTGTAAATTAGGCTGTAACATATAGAAAATTAATAATAAATATAATAATGATGGTAATAATAATAAATGACAATAATAATGTAATAAAGTAAATATAATTTCATGAGGTTCCTTAAAGGTTCCTTAAATTGGAAGAATTCGAGTAAAATAGTATATTAGTGCGAGAGGTATTATAGGTAATAGAATAACACTAGCCTCCTCCCTTCCATTGCGCATAGTCTTCTAGTAAGTATATTTGTTTTTGATTTTATTTCATATTAATTCTCATTATATTGATTCCAATTACTCATTATATCTTGTAATGTTGTAGCCCGCGCGTTAATTATTCCATGCATACTTCCTTTCCTTTCCATTACGTTTTATTTGTAACATAGAGGGCCGCATGTTAGATAACTATGCAAGGTTAATGTGGCTTCCCTCTGTAAATAAAGAATATTGTATTGTATTGTATAGGCATCTCTAATTTTCGAAGAAATCACATTTAAAAAATCGTGAATTGGGTTACCTGTGACTCCGGGAGAGAAGAGGAGGGACCTGCCACAGGGAGACCATAATCTGATTTCTTCAAAAATTAGAGATGCCTGCGGAGGAGGCTATAATAACACAAGGGAGGCAACTTCAATGGCGAACACGCTAACATACCTTGAGAACTCCGCTCAAATAATCCCACTAGATCGTTGGCAGTTGACTCAAAAGTACAGCGAACACGAAGAACAGTTCTCACATGAACTACTTCATGTGAAAGAAATCCCATCCCTCACGGAAACTGCGGAAAATAAACCATTTTCAAAGCCTAACACGCGAAAACCTTCTAAGATGTCGCATGCGACCTCAGAGGAGCAGCGATCGCAAATAACGACTCACCTGGATCCAGGTGCGGGTAATTTGGTTATTGTTCTCGTGGGTAAAATCACGACTCACCCGGATCAGGGTGCGTGTAAATAGGAATTGCGGTCTTACGGACCCCTGCGACAAACCTCGCACGTGCCGTAATTATGCAGCACGAGAAAAATACAATGCATACCAGTCATACAGGGAAAGTAATTTAAAGGATGTGAATTCTGCATCATTTTCACAACGTGCCATACTGTTGAAGTATGTCGAATGATTGTCTCAAACACTTCAAAAACTATTTAATAATTCCTGATTAATAAACCTACTTAATAATTCATGAGGTAACAAAGGTAGGTCTCACGACCGATCACTGACTTCCCCAAGCAGATAAATATAACAAGGTACAATTGCATCCCGTCTCCCGCTTGTGTTGGTGGTAAGCCCAAAGAAGATGTTATTCACTATTCAGGTTGATTTGTTCCCGTTTTGCTGCTCTGCGTGCTATAATACTTTCTTCAGTTATGTAGAATGCTAAAAATCTATGGGCTACTTTAAATTTATCCCCCAAAAATGGATGTATTACAGAATGGTTCTTGCCCTCTGTTCGTACGGAAAGGCACAAGAAATCAACTAAACTGTGGAATAGTCTTCCATCTGAAATACGCCTTTCTCCAACGTTAAGCTGCTTCAAGTAGAAATTATTCAAGTTATATAACTTTTCATCACGTAATTATCTCTATTATCTTGGAGACCGATTGCCTTCAATTTTGCATACTCGTTTAAGATTAAGTAATAGTGCTTTAAATTACGACCTTTTTACAAAGAATTGCATATCATCACCTGCATGTACTAGTTATGGTGCTCCCATTGAAAACACTAAACGTTATTTTCTTAAATGTGACACTTTTGCTTCTCTGCGTGACACTTTATTTGCCTCCGCTGCACAAATAATTGGACCTAAATGGCTGTTCGCATCTGATAAAAAGAAAGTCGACTGGTTCCTTTACGGTGTTCCAGGGCTTGACAACAATACCAATGTAAACCTCTTTGTATGCGTCCATTCATTTATTGTCCAATCGAACCGTTTTTGATTATAATTGTTTTTTAATTATTATTGCTAATTATTTATATACGTGTACTCAACTCCTACAACTATTATTATTATCGTCTGACCTGTAACGCGGCTATATCATTGTAATTTATTTAACATAAGCTCTCTAGATGAGGTTCTATGCTTTTAGAGCAAATGTTAAGTCTTAATATTGTTTAAAAAAAAAAAAATAGGAATGGTTCTTCCACTCTAAATTTTGAATCTATAATGTCTCAATTATTAATGCAGTTAGGACTTTTATTATTGAGTCATTAGCCATTTTGCGTATTATCTGTATCTTTTTCTCCTTGTTTGATACTCTTTAAATTGTAAAGATTTTTACTTCTTCGTGGTCTAAATGTATAAGTGTAAATGTATAAGTGTAAATTAATGTGAGCCCCCTAGATGAGCGCTTTGCGCTCTTGGGGTTAACGTTTAGCTCAAATATTGTTTAAATAAAAACAACAAAAAGGTACAATACCAGTGTTGATACATACAGGCCGTCTCTCCAATGTGAGACTTGGTTTAGTGACGTTATCGGAATGCTTGAAAATTGTCAATACTCCGCACAAAACAAAGAGTTTTGCCTGATATTCATTATATTTAAAACAAATACTGAATTAAGCTGCTTAGAATTAATGGAAGATAAAATAGCATGATTCAACGAAAACAACAAGCGATCGCTATTCTTGTCAGGTGAAGAAATAACCATGTCAGAAAGAACTGACTAAAAATCCGCGCGTATTATCGACCAAAAAAAACAATAACTGATTTCGAGACAATACAGTGCAATAGAGACAATGCAGTGCAATAGAGACAATGCAGTGCAATAGAGACAATGCAGTGCAATAGAGACAATTCAGTGCAATAGAGACAATGCAGTGCAATAGAGACAATGCAGTGCAATAGAGACAATGCAGTGCAATAGAGACAATGCAGTGCAATAGAGACAATGCAGTGCAATAGAGACAATGCAGTGCAATAGAGACAATGCAGTGCAATAGAGACAATGCAGTGCAATAGAGACAATGCAGTGCAATAGAGACAATGCAGTGTAATAGAGACAATGCAGTGTAATAGAGACAATGCAGTGTAATAGAGACAATGCAGTGTAATAGAGACAATGCAGTGTAATAGAGACAATGCAGTGTAATAGAGACAATGCAGTGTAATAGAGACAATGCAGTGTAATAGAGACAATGCAGTGTAATAGAGACAATGCAGTGTAATAGAGACAATGCAGTGTAATAGAGACAATGCAGTGTAATAGAGACAATGCAGTGTAATAGAGACAATGCAGTGTAATAGAGACAATGCAGTGTAATAGAGACAATGCAGTGTAATAGAGACAATGCAGTGTAATAGAGACAATGCAGTGTAATAGAGACAATGCAGTGTAATAGAGACAATGCAGTGTAATAGAGACAATGCAGTGTAATAGAGACAATGCAGTGTAATAGAGACAATGCAGTGTAATAGAGACAATGCAGTGTAATAGAGACAATGCAGTGTAATAGAGACAATGCAGTGTAATAGAGACAATGCAGTGTAATAGAGACAATGCAGTGTAATAGAGACAATGCAGTGTAATAGAGACAATGCAGTGTAATAGAGACAATGCAGTGTAATAGAGACAATGCAGTGTAATAGAGACAATGCAGTGTAATAGAGACAATGCAGTGTAATAGAGACAATGCAGTGTAATAGAGACAATGCAGTGTAATAGAGACAATGCAGTGTAATAGAGACAATGCAGTGTAATAGAGACAATGCAGTGTTATAGAGACAATGCAGTGTAATAGAGACAATGCAGTGTAATAGAGACAATGCAGTGTAATAGAGACAATGCAGTGTAATAGAGACAATGCAGTGTAATAGAGACAATGCAGTGTAATAGAGACAATGCAGTGTAATAGAGACAATGCAGTGTAATAGAGACAATGCAGTGTAATAGAGACAATGCAGTGTTATAGAGACAATGCAGTGTAATAGAGACAATGCAGTGTAATATAGTTACTGTCGTCATCCAACCCCATTGTTCTCACTCTCAGTGCTCTATTATATCAACGATTTCACTTTAATTTTATTATTAATGCAGCCAGAACTTTTTGTCTAGCTGCACTATAATATAACCAACGAAGCCGTCTACAATAGTCAGTTCCTCGGCAAAGCACTCGGTTGTGAAAGTTATTTTATGAGTTAAAGTTTTTATAGCAAAATTTCTGACACTTTTAATCAATTTTTTGCTCAGACCGGTGAACGACTAGCCTGGTCACAGAGGTTTTCTCCATGGCATGACTCCGTGAGAGAAGAGTCGCGATAAGCGAGCCGCGGAGTGTCGAGGAGAAGAGAGAGAGAGAACTTCTGGTAGCGGGAACGGATCTTACCGCGCCAATATATTTGAACTAGGAACAAGTCCTGATTGGAGGAATATTTAATTAACTTTTAGCGTTCTCCGATTAGCTGTTAATATTAGCGAATTTAAGATACGGCGACTACGGGCTACGACTACGGTTGGACGTGCCTAGCGGTCGGCTAGAGTAATGGGCCGAGTACGCAACAAATGGCACGAAAATTTCAACATTTTGGCGAGACCGACCGACCGAATTGACCCAAAATTCCCACATAAGCTACGCCCAGAAACGTTGTAAACTCGAACAGAAAGCAATTTATTATGTATTTTAAATGTTAGCTATTGAAATATCTAAAAGAGTGGTGACTTTCATACATTAAATCCGACTAACGTACTATGTTGTGGTGACTACGAAAAACACGCCGACTTCTCACCGCCGTGGACTCGCTACGGTGCAATGACTCCAACACGTGTCTCGTTCCAGTCCTTTATTCGCACGCGTCCGTACGATATACATTAAAGTATCGTCCCTTGTGGGGTTGTGTCTAACATAAATATAAAAATTATATACATAAAAAAGTGGCTAAATCATTTATAAATCATAAACTGTCTAAAAAGTTAAGAGTGCTAAAAATGTAACAATATCTAAAAATAAATCTATATATATTCGAATAGTTCCATATACTCTAGGTGTAGATTAATAATTGATCTATCATAATACTTTTTAATTATTAATAATATATGTAATCTTTAGTTATAGTATATCTACCTTTCTAGCCTTATCCACATATGTCTTTGTAGTGCATATTGCTGTATCAATGTTCTCCGATATGGTGTTCCATAAGATGGCACCTCTGTGAGCCACATAATGTTTCATGTACTGTTAATTCCTTCTCGCATGATCATCAACACGGAGAGTGTGTTAGGATATAACAACGAACTGCAGTTAGCAGACACATCCAGCATTCGCTTTGGGATAAATGACCATGTAAACCTCGACGAAAGAAAACCACCACCACGATCTATGGAAGGTCCTACACAAAAGAAACACTTGCCACAGCAACATGCAAAGCAACATGTGTCAGAGGTACAGCAACCTATCCACAGCAAAGTAACTGCGCCACAAGTCACAGCGCATTAGTCCAATCTGGCAGTGGCATTGATTGCTGCAGCAGGAGCCGCATGGTGGCTATTTCGCTAACGCTTCCGTCGTCCCGACTTATATTGTTCCACTACGAACACAACTACGGCTACGATCAACAGCCAGGCGTTCTTTGCCAAGAATCCCACGACTTCACCTGCAGTTCGAAATAGGAAGCTAGCGACGACTCCAACTATTCCAGGTAGAATCTGCCCCAGCTTTTTTCCTATTGCTTTTAACCCATTACCAACCCCCCTGGCAACGCTAGCCAGGCTCTTTGACAGCATGGAAACTATAACACCAATCACGGTGCCTATCGCAACCAGCACCCCAAGCACTGTTAATCCGTACTTCTTGAAAACTGCTTTGACCCGGTCCCGCAGTGACATACGCTCTTCGATGGCTTCACTCTCTTGCTCGATCGTTTGAACTTCCGCTTCGCGAGAGTTTATTCGTTTCTGAGCTTCCTGCTTCGATGTCTCAGGTGTGGCAGGATCTTTAACAATAGCCTCATCCACCGCATTTTTCTGTTTGAGGGCTTCAGCCTTCGCTTCGTTTTCTGTTAAGACTACTCCGTTAGGTTTGCCTAATGCATCAACAATCGTATCAGGTAGGTATTTGTTTGGAAAGTCATTTTGATTTTGATCGAATAATAGATAGGTTCTCGCATTTGCCCATTTAAGTCGGACGATCACTCGATCATGCTCAACTAAGGTAGCAGTGAACTTGAAGGTTTATCCTTTCGCCTATAACTTTGTTCTATAGCTTTGCTATATACACATTCAATATGATATCGTCGAAGTTAGTTCCTGCACAAGCACGCAGAGAGCCTCTTGGGTTCAAAGCTCGACGCATTCTATATAGACGCACTTTCACACCATCATCTGCCAACCCAGGAGAGACTATGTGGAAATACCAACACTAGGAGAAAACATCGTCCTAGTCCCAGGTAGCCTTGCACTCTTGGCTGACCTCGTATTGTCTGGTGGACATGCCGACAACCGAGTGGTGCAAAATGTCAGACGCTGTCTGGTCTCGCATCGAGTTTTCAAAATGGGAGCTAAAACAATAGAAGATATTGCCCGGCCCGATCTCCTACAGACGCATTCCGATCTCTATCTTCCTACTCCAGAGCGAGAAGCTCGGGTTCAACAAGGTATTCAAACAGAGAATACGAACAAGCTATGCTCGAAGGCTAGCGTCAAGGACGATTCGAATGCTGGAGAAAATGCGCTCCTAGCATATGCCACAGGCGCTAGCTTTCTGTTTAACCACGCTGTTCACTCCAAAACCGTACCTATCAACAAGGCAACCGATACTCTGGTGTCTCAACACGTCAATGTCCAAAGGCAATCCTTTGCTGGAATACTTCTCCTCTTCGTGGCACCACATACTGCAGGTACCCGGGACAGCGAGGCATTCGCCAATTCAGGTATCACAAAGGTCGAGATTGATGTCAATGGAATTCCAAACAGTCTCTTTCCAGGAGGTATGCTACCACCAGACTTCTGGGAGGCTGCCAAGGGATGGTTTGGCATGTCCGCAGGACAAACACCTATGACACCCACCAAGTTCCATAACAACAAATTTGCCATTCTCATTGATGGTCGCACAGCAAAGGATCCAGTTGTCCATGATGATGGCTTGGCCCAAATAGGTAGTGGAAAAGACATCCAGATCCGTATTCATAGGAGTGGAGGCAGTGGAACTGTGAACATGCACATATTTATACTGGCAGATGCCCAACTCGATGTATTGAATGGAGCCCTACAAAACATATTATATTAACATGGACGCCCTGGTAGAACAAATCCCATTCAACGCTCTGATCGTAGGACCCACGAACTGCGGAAAAACGGCTTTTCTCATAGAGCAGCTTCGTGGAGCATTTCGCGGCAAGTTCGACTACGTAGTAACGATATGCCCCACATATGCCCACAACAAAACCTATCGTGCATTAGCCCATCTAGATCCCCATTTCTACGTCATACATGTATCTCCCCAGCAGGATGCCATCACCGCTGCACTGCACTTGTGTGTCACATTTTGGGTAGGAACCAATACTTTAATGATCCTCGATGATTGTGCCGCCTCAAAGGACGTTAAAGGAAGAACTGAGACGCTTGTAGCACTGGCATTTCATGCTCGCCATTTTGGGATTTCCGTTTGGGTGCTCACCCAACAATTGACGAGTATCTCCAAACCCGTTAACGAAAATGTAGCCATGGTTGTGGCCTTTCATTTGGTGTCGGCTCCAGATGGTCAGAAACGCTTTGAGGACTATGGTGGAGGTATAGAGGTGGATGAGAAAAAGATATTGCAATCAGAGCTCAAGGCCCACAAGTTTGCTCGCATATGCTTTTGTTTACGTCATCCCTTTGCAGTTGTATTAGAGCGGCCTGCACCCGCAGTATACTTCACATACTTCAAGGCATACCACGGAGGACGATATCAAAGAACTACTAGGTGAGTGCGCTGTTGTTTGTCCTCCGATCGTACTGGAACATCCAACCAAATCGGAGGGGGTCGAAGATTGTCGGGAAGCATTTTCAATTTTAGCTGCAATGGATACAACACAAGATTATCTAGGGCAGAATTTCTCTCTAGGAGATATAACTAAACTGTCTGAGAAGGACGTAAAACGTTTACATAGTAGATACCAGGCCGGTAGTAGCAAAGCAAATAACAGGCTGCTTAGTAAATGGAGCACTACGTCTAGCTGCCCGCGCAGTCGCGTACGTAGTTCCACTAGATGGTCAACAAGCACTTCTCAAAGACCTACAAGAAGACCACTTAGTCCGCACCGAGATTAGTGCTGTGGCTGGCTTGTTGTCTCTTAAAGCAGGTCGCTTAGTGGCTCTAGCTAGTGCCTTGTTCCATGTAGCTAACCATGTAGTTAGTCACGAAGCGGCAGACAGCACATCAAGTGATCAACCTATTAAATACCTGCCGACTACCGATATATCGCAACAAGATGGAAGAACAACAAGATCGGATCGCTGCAGACCCACCGAAGACCGTGCCTGAGAAAAAGGTAAAAGATCCAAAGCGCGTCGCTGCTGGAAAAGCACTGGCAGAAAGCAACCGTCGTGCTAGAGAGGCACTTTCCCGCGAGTGTGAGCACGAAAAAGAAGTGGAGCAAATACAAAAGCAAAAACTGGAAGCTATGGAGATGGTAGATGGCACCACTGCCGAATCCAGCAATCGTCGGGACGACAGAAGCTGGTACGAGAACTTGTCTGCCAACACTACGCTCACAGCTATAGGCGTAGGCGTTGCGTTGGTAGGGCTGTACTATCAGTACAAGGGCGCAGCTACTAGTGAAGCTACGACACCCCACGCCCACGATAAACGTACAGCGTGCTACCTGCCATGGAGTAAAATTGTGCACCATTTGAAGCCTCATAATTATTGGTCAGAACGTAGTAATATACGACGGCAGAGAACAAGTTCATGCAAAGAGTAATAGACGCTGCTACACTCATCAGACTTCACGTAGGCTTCAAATTCTTAGTAGAAATAGCCCGTCTTGCACTAGATAGCGAGTTGGAGTATGAATGTGAGGATTGCAACGACGCAAGCTTCTACTACGAATTAGCGGCCTAGAGTCTTGAAACTACGCTCATACCGCTCATACATAAGGATAACGTAATACGGCGTCCTCCGGGCTATACGACCCCAACGAAACGCATAGTGATAGTGATAGTGCGCCTGATCTCGATAGTGCGCCTGATCTTGATCATATGGAGTAGGTACATTTGAAGAAATATAACTTTTTGCGTACATAACCATAGGTATATGCGTACATATGATGGTAGAGAATAAGTTGATGAAAACAGTAACTGACGCTGCTATATTGACTAGACTTGCCACTGGCATTGGGTTCATCGTAAAAAAGGTGATCAAGGAGTCCATGCTTAGCGATCCTTCGACTTCCGTCTTGAATTACGTGAAGTGGACGGCAGTATTGGCTGGTAGCGTTGCCGCAAAGCAATATCTCGAGGATCAAACGATAATCCCACAGAGCGTCTCGTAGCTACAAAACAAAGCTATGCTGGCATCCCTAGGTACGATGTTGGGTGGAGCCATAATCTACTCAACGGCCTTTACAGGTGGAAGCTACGTCCTCCAGAAACTCACCGGCGTAGATCCTGCTGCGTCAGCCCTAGAGACAAAAAGGCACAACGAGGCTCTCGAGAAGTACCAGGCAGACCGGAATGCTTTCCAAGAGAACCGCGAGAAGTTGTATGACTGGGTCCAAGAACAGGAACGTCTGCAGTACAATGCTTCAGAGGATTTCAACGATACGGACCGTGCTCTTGTGCTATACAATACGGTACACGTGGGACTACACCGCATACGTCCGCAGGACATGCACGAACCCAATTTCTCTTACTACTACCGGCCATCGAGTTCGCAGAAGACAGCCGAGTTGGTCTATGTTGGTGGTGGAATGCTCGCCATTGGCTACGTCGCTAGTCGGTGGCTGTAGCTTTTAAAAAACGACCTTTTTTCTGCTTATTTCGCCTTGCAAATACCTGCTATAGTCCTGAAGGCTACTGGAAAGGCCTAGCGGTCTCCGAAGATACGACTCGGATGTGGCTGGAAAAGCAAGCTATATGGCAGATCTATTTACCAGCTCCTCGATATGTTCCACGACCCAAATTCGATGTCTCTACGCCAAACGAGATTCACCAAGCTGATCTGCTCTTTCTTCCACATGACAGGGTTTCTTATACCAAAGGTAAAGGGCGACGAACATGGAAGCTATATAAGTATGCACTCACAGTTGTTGTCATAGCCTCCAGGTACAAAGAAGCCGAGCCATTGACCACTAAGGAGGCTAAAGAGGTGGCTGCGGCTTTCGAGCGAATTTACAAGCGAAGTCCACTGACATGGCCGAAGCTGCTCCAGATCGATTCAGGACGTGAGTTCATGGGTGATGTTTCCCCACTGCTTGCCAAACATGGAGTTTCTGTGAGACGTGGACGTGTGGATGTCCACCGGGATCAAGCGATTGTTGAGCGCTTTAATCGGACGCTGTCTGAAAGGCTATTTGGACACCAATATGCTCAAGAAATGGTGCTTGCTTCACAGCAGTCGGGACGACGGGACGAGAGGTCAGTTGAGTGGGTAGCTCGTTTGCCTGAGGTCTTCAAAGCTTTGAACAATGAGGTTATCCGTTTGACGGGAAAACAACCAGTGGTAGCAATACGCAAAGAGGAAATCGAATCAAAGCCAGCAGAATCTGCGCACTCTGGGCGTCTCGTCGGTCTCAAAGAGCGAAGGCTTCCCTCTAGTGTCAGTGTTCGATATCTCTACGCATCTGGTGAGCTGGAAGGTGGCCGCCGGCGTGCAACTGATCCTGTGTGGTCTTTAGGCATATACCAACCAGGACGTGTTGTTATCAGGATGGATGGGCCAGTCCTTTACTATTTGACGACACCACAGCCAGCAACGTAACGAGTGAAAGTTGTCCCAGCGCCGCAAGTGCCATTGCGTGGTTTCGTCCGCGAAGAACTCATCGTTGTACTCCCTGACACAGAATTGCCGCCAAATAGTGTTCTCTAGTTGTCCCAGCGATGAGAGTGTTGCTGTTGCTCTTTTTACGTTGCACTCGAGACAAGTCAGCCTAACATTGTCGCAAGTGTGTCCCTTGGAGTTATCCAGCCGATCAACTGAGAACTGTTGTGGGTCTCTTGTGGCGTAAATCCAAAGCAGTTCTATGTTACACGCAGCGCAACGGTTATTTTGGATTTCTTGAGCTGTAGTATGTTATCGACCTTTAAGTCGAATCCTTGAAATGCCTTGGATGTATCCTGATGCTTGTAGGCCATGAGCTTCCTACAAATGACTTTGCGGATATGCGCCAGCTTGAGCATGTCCTTGTACCAATCCAAAGGATGTTCGGAACGACAGCAACGGGCGGACAATCGACGCGCTCAAGCTGGCGCATATATTCCACTCTGGACACGGCGAGGTAGACGAGGATGGACCACTCAAGGTAGTCGTCAATGATCCACACTTTTTTTGGGTCATAGATTGTGAGGCCCTGGCTAGAATGGACTGTGAGAGCGTAACCAAAGCGCCAGTCGAAAGACGCGGTTTCCGCTGCGTCGATAGTGACATCTACGATGTCGTTGAGGACAAGCTTTTCTCTCTTGTCGATCGGTGCCTGGGATAGCTACCATGACGTTTTGCTTCCGACTGTCTTTGGGGTGATAGAGAAGAGGAACAGGGAAAGCACTTCTTGTGTCGCTTGGTCGAGCCAACCCAGAAACGTCTCTAGAATAGATCGAGGCACTGTATAAACCTCATCCCAGATTACGACTCTTGGTACGTATTTCTGTCCCAACCGGTCGGGTGTCCATTCTTTGTCTGTTATCTGAGGACCGGTTTTGTTGGATCCGGGGTGATGAAGGGGTTCGCCAATTTTTTGAGCAACAAATATAGCCTCCTCTGCTTCCACTTCGTTTCCATTGAAATCAAGCTCTGGAACCATATTGGAGTCTACTGCTAAGATAACTTCCTCGCCAGCTCCCCAATCCTTTTCTGCCTTCCAAACCTTAATCGACTTCCCGCTATATTTGGGCAAAGCCTGTAGAGTGCGAAGGTCCTCTTCTGTCGCGTTGGCTCTTTTGACACCGCAATACCGGAAGAAACTATGGTAGGTTTGGGCCTGTACCCCTCTAGCACGCATCTCTTTGGCTAAACGATGGTCGGAGCGAATACAAAAGGATCTCTCATCCGAAAGAGCTCGATTGCTCGTGGTTTTGCCACTACCCCCACCACCATTAAGATAGCTCAGTTTGTGCCGCGACAATGGATCGGCGTAGCGTGGTGCGGTGCTGGGGTTGGCTTCCAACCATTCTTTTTGTTGGCTTTCGTACTCTGGCTTGGGAAGGTAGGCTGCATGGTCCTGTGGCATGTATAGCTGCTCATTTTTGTTGCGCCATTGAGCTGGAGCTACTGTGGGAAGATATGGCTCCCCGAGCAAGCAGGATACACATATCTCTTCACCACAGATGCACATCTTGGGAGCCACATATGCCGGAACTCCCTCCAGTTTGCAAAGCGCAGTTTTCTGAACGTATGTAGAGTCGGTGGCGACACGAACGACCTCGGAAGGGGCGAAACGCTGAAGCATAGTTAGTAGATTTATGTGGGCATAAGCCAGCATGCTTGCACGCAGATGTGTGTACTGAGGCTGTGAGCCATCGTAGTGCGTAAGGATGTGGCCAAGGGGACATCGTTCCGGCGCACCAACCAGGGTGCCACTTTAGCGAGTATCTCGTACTAGGAAATCAAGCTCTCCTTGGTCTGTTACTAGCCTTCTGGTCAAACGTTTTCCATCGGCCTTGCTACCCTGGGTGAACTTGCCTATGATGCTGCATCCCTCGTTGCGATCTTCTGGAAGCCATATCTTAGTTTGCTTTTCAAAGGAGACAATAGCCTCACTGACCTTAAGAGTTTTCAGGAATCCTTTGTCTACAAGAAAGGCGAGAAGTGGCGTTGGAGCCCAGCCATTCTCTGTAAAATGCTTCCCAAACCAGGATGGAATAACAGGGTGACAAGTGGAGCGAAGGCCCTCTCCTGGATCTTGGCAAATCCGGTTCCAATGTCACTGGGAAGAGGGCCATTTATGCTAACTCGGGTCATACGATGGGTTGGATGACCAAACCGTTCGAAATACGGCTTTGCCTCGCCTTCACCTTGAAAACTAGCTGGATAGCGGGCCTTCATGTCGATGTTTACAACGTCTCTGGTGTCATAGTCCATCGAATTCCAGAGTCCACCATGGCCATGCTCCACACAAGCCTTTTGGATGTCTTCGAGAAAGTTGGTTGGGGTTGGCTTCCAACCATTATTTTCCTTTGCGATGACACTTGCGGCGTGGTTCTCACCGAAGACCAGATCAGCAAGAGACTCATCACCCAAGTCTTGACAAACTCTTTGGAGTCTCTCCTGGGTTTGCTACGTCCTGTAAGTGCGGCCATCCTGGAGCACGAATTGGTTGACATTGAGCTGCCTTCCTTCGGAACCGCCATGCAGCAACCAGTCTGCTTTTGGTTCGTTCCCAATTGCTTGTCGAATGGCTTCCCAAACATCACCCTCGTATGTATGGACACTACGAGACTGTGGGAAACGTAAGTCCTTGGACCATGCATGGCCATTGAGGACGATTAGTTCTACGAGGCCGCGCCTGCACTGATATTTACCACTATTGTGGATGTCCTCGCCAGCAATAGCCCGTCTTAGGATCCTCTCTAGCTTAGACACATCAACAACTGTGGCACTGGCTTCGTGGACTCGTTCTTCCCACTCCTGTATCTTATGGCGCCTTGTGGGGGTTAGCCCCTGACCTCTCAAGGAACCTTCAAAGTGCTCCACCACTCTCTGTGCGACACAATTAAGATCTCCATTGCGCATTGGGGCCAAGTTCGCAAGATCTGGATCTCTGGTAGGATAGAGTCCATAGACAACAGCAGTTACTCGATATGCGTTCTGGTAGAACACCTGGTCGATTCCAGTTATTGCACCTGGCTTAGTGTCCTGGGAGATCTCGACGATGCCATGCCCCTTCTTCCTCTCGGCGTGAACTGGGTCAAACTTACCTTCGACGATCCAATAACTCTCGCCATCGTAGATGTGCTCTCTAAGAAACTTGATTTTCAGGATGAACTCACCCTTTAGAAGAACTGCGAGGAGCCGTGTCGCCCTCCCGTCTGTCATGCGGACGTCCAGAGCCAGCCGGCCAGCCCTCGCTTCAATCCCATCGACAATCTTGATATCGCCAACGTCGAGTGGGTCCTCTGATTCCACCCACCACGTAGAGAAGACAGCAGTGGCGCCATCAACCTCGAACTCATCTTTGGCATCATTCAAGAGTTCCACCCACTGGTCAGCTGGAAGCCTTATGGGAGGAGGAATCTGAGAATCCAGGTCAATAAATGGTAATTGAGGGAAATGCCTCTCGATGTCTACCGGAATTGGTTCGTCATACTCTGCAAGCATCTCATCGATCAGATCGTCCATAGTAGCCATGACGGATGGGTATACCATATATGATCACAACCCTCTAATAGGGAGTCGAATTGTGAGAAATTGCGAGAATCTCACCCATCACCAATTCGAACTGCTCCTTTGCTTTTCTCTCAATAACAACGTGCCTATGCCAGATCTTTTCTCGACCACATGCTTTACACCGCTGTATGCCACTCTTAACACCATTTCCGCAAGACCTGCAGGGTACTGGAAGTGGACGACCTTTTCGGAGCCTTGCGAGATGGACATTACAATAAGTTCCGCAGCAGCTCTTTCCACAAATAGTTATCCGTCCAACGTTTAACCAAGCACACAAGTTGTAACCTTTCATGTCGAAACAGATCATATACCTCAGACAACCATTCTCTAATAGGGGTCGAATTGCGAGAATACGTACGAAACACAAAGAGCTTGGCGTTGGCTATGCCACGATGGTTTTGGGCGTTGATCTACGTTGATACCACTAGAAAGTTAAATTAGGTCCAGATGATTGTGATCGATGAGCTGCTTTATTTAAAAAAAAAAGACATACATGAAATACAGTGTAGTTACGTAATTCACAGTTCATTGACAATGCATTTGTAAAACAAAAATAAAAACGGCCGAGAAACAATAAATTTCTTAACAAAACTTTTTATTAACATATATACTGAATTTTTTTTTTTAAGAAAGCAGACTGGTAAATAAGCGAAAACGGTTGGTCTATAATGGCATTAAAAGTCGGAGACTTTAGGGATTAAATGTCAGAAATGTTACAAAATTTGCAATATTAACATATTTTTGTGAGAAACAAACAAGTGACAGCAAAATACCTTAATTTTTTTTACATGAAACTTTCACTTTACCATATATGTCTGTCTTTTTTTCTGTGAACCACACTGACACTAAATACTGCAAAGCACTAATAACCCCGTGGCCCTCATACAAATATTCTAAAAATTCTAAAAAGTAAAATTCTAAATCTAATATCTGGTACTAATATATTATATTACAATTAAAATTCATAACTATCGGAGACTATATATTGATATAACTACAAGAACTTATGACTTAGTATAGCCAATAACACCTTTAGACTCAATACATAATTAAGACTGAATATTTTGAAAAGTAGCTACCTGATTACATTTAACTTGAAAGGAACAAAAGTGCTTATAAAGACTTCTTTTAAAGGCATTGATCGATGCAGAGTATCTTAGATTAATTGGCAAGTTATTCCAGAGTTTAGAGGCCATGACTGTAATGGAGCACTTCGAGTTCTTCTACTGTGCTGCTCGCTGTTAAGCCTTAGCATGCTATTAATGTAATCTGGTGTTTCACCGATTACATGCTAGTAGGCACCTTTTAATATCAGTTTCTAAATAAAATGGTTGCCAACCAAGCTTATTAAATAGGTCTACCGTAGAATGGCGTGGTTCTGCGTCCAAAATAACTCTGGAGCAGCGCTTCTGCAGTCTAAATATCCTATTTACATTGTCCTTTTTGCAACTCGTCCATGAAATACAGCAGTACAACATAAGAGGCTTTATCATAGCGTTATAGAATAACACTCGTTCAACTCTAGAAAGACAGGATTTCATCCTATTTAGTATTCCAATACGACTTGATATTTTCTTAGACAAAGATTCTACATGATGATCGAAACTTACATCCGCATCTAGTTCAAGACCCAGTAACTTAACATGATCGACTTGTTCTAATTGAATTGTTTACTCTAACATATTGTACAGTTTCTGTGGCGAAGCTGATAAAATAAAATAAATGCAACCTGTGGGCGCGGAGCTTGTTTTCAGCGCTTGCAGTAGCTTCTAGTTCTAGTGACGAATGTTATGGTCTGATTTTTACTGGAAATTTGCACTTTAACTTACAGAAACATAAACACTTGAGCTCTTGAAAGTTCCTTGGCTTCTTTGAAGTTTCCTTCAGTTTCTTAAGTGTTCACCTAAGTATTTCCGTAAATATTTCCGTAAGAATTATGGCCAGTCTTGTACTGCCTAACTACTGACTACGGAAAAACGAAAACAAAAATGGCGGCTCGCCATGTGACAAAACGTGACGTAATAACGTTCCCAGGCCGTCCCCGACAACTGTACACAGGAGTACCGGCACTGAATATATTAACTAACGGCGGTTACAGTCCCTTCTGAAATCTGATTTACTGAAGTCTGATTTCATACACTGTATTTACTTAAAGTACTTAATGTTCACTCAGCAACAGAACTAGCTTCTGTATAGGTCTCTCTAGCACTGAAGGGGTGCGGACTCTCTTTCCGCAGCTGGAGATGGACGAATCAGCAAGGACCAGTGACACCGTACGCACTAATCCATCCTCGTCAGGGTTGGCCTTGAGCACTCTACCAAGCTGCCACTGATTACGAGCGACGTTGTTGTCCTTAACTATCACAACATCATCGACTTCAAGATTCCGACGTGGCTTGGTCCACTTGACTCTCTCTTGTAGGCTTTGCAAGAACTCCCTTCGCCATCGCGACCAGAATTCGTTCGCTAAGTGCTGTACTCTTCTCCAGCGCTTTCTTGCATACTTATCTTCTGCTGGGAACACACCAGGTGGCGGAAGAACTACCTTGCTCTTCATGGTTAATAGGTGATTGGGTGTAAGAGGCTCGGGGTTATCTGAACAACTCATATCATTAACTGTGAGTGGACGGCTATTTACAATAGCCTCAGCTTCTATCATCAATGTTCGTAAACCTTCGTCGTCCAGTTGACATCCATGATGACTGAGCAGTCCTGAGAGAACATTCCGAACTGTGCGAATCTGTCGCTCCCACACGCCGCCCATATGGCTGGCGTGGGGAACATTCATCTTAAAGACTACCCAATCGCAGTTGCTCTTTGACATCTCCTTGTGGATTTCGTCGTGGTTCATTTCTGATAGAGCTTCGCGTAATTCGTTCCTCGCACCAACAAAGTTTGTCCCTTGATCAGAGCGTAGTTGTCTCACGGGACCGCGTCTTCCAACAAAACGGCGGTAAGCATTTATAAAGGAACTCGTGTCCATGGTATTTGCGACCTCAATGTGGACAGCTCTTGAGACCATACAGGTAAATAGGACCCCGTACCGCTTCAACTCGCGGCGACCTTCTTTGATATACCAAGGTCCAAAAACATCTACTGCACTGTATGTAAATGGTGGACATGGCTCAAGGCGATCTTGAGGAAGGTCTGCCATTTTCTGTTCCTCAACAGCACCTCGTAACTTCCTGCAGTCCACGCATCTGTATATGTAGTCAGAAATAGCGGAGCTTCCTCCAATGATCCAAAATCCAGAAGACCTGATCTCGTTGTGGGTCATACCACGACCTTGACGCTTTACCTTCTGATGATGGTGACGAATGATCAGTTCTGTTAGGTGTCCTTTTCTTGGAATGATCATGGGGAACTTGATGTCCACAGACATATCTGCACGTCTAATCCGACCGCCAACTGTTATCACACCATTGCAGTCAATAAATGGATCTAACCTGTGTAGCGAACTTCCTTTCTTCACTGTTGCTTCCACTCGTTTCTTCGACGTTCTTTGCACGTTGTCTTCTTGCACATTCGGCGATCTTAACATGGCGATCTCTGCGGAGAAATAAGATGCTTGTGCTGCCCTGATGATCTCGATTCTGGCTTGCTCAATTTCTTCAACTGTCACAGGCTGGTAGTTGGACTTCTTACTACTGGGTTCGACGACTTGTCCCTCCTTTCTACGACTTACTCTGGCTCTGAGTATTTGCTTGTAACGGAGACATACTGCTACTGCTTTCTTGGCTCTATACCAGTCTGAGAAGTACTTAACAGCGTCAATTAGACTCCATGTATCTTCGGTGCTAGTAACACGGGAGATCACTTTCTTGACTTCTGGATCTTCAGGTAACAGCTGAGCTACCTGCTCTTTCGAGGTTGTTGGCCATTCATCTTCAGGTAGGTACAGGAAATCTGGCCCTAAGAACCACCTGTGACCTTCCAGAAGTTCTTTGCTGCTCAGGCCGCGAGATGCGTCATCGGCTGGATTCGATTTTGTATCAACATATTTCCATTGCTCAGGCGACGTCCGACTTCTAATTTGCTGAACACGGTTGGCTACATAGACATGGTATCGGCTTACGTCATTGTTGATGTACCCCAGGACGATCTTGCTATCACACCAAAACAGTTCCTTTTGGTAACCGTATTCTATCTCGTGATGCAGCATCCTGCTGACTCTTGATGACACTACTGCAGCTGTAAGTTCTAATCTGGGAATGGTGACTGGGGCCAAAGGGGTAACTCTCGACTTTCCCATCACAAGAGAACAGTGAACTCTACCTTTATCATCCTTCAGACGGAGATACGAACATTGGCCATAGGCGGTGGTACTTGCATCAGAGAAGTGGTGCATTTGTGCTGACGACACCTTGCCAAAACCATCTGGCTTGAAACATCTGGGAATAGAGAGATCCTTCACCAGGTGTAGCTCTGACCTCCATTTCTCCCACTGCGATCTCATTTCATCTGGAATTTCGTCGTCCCAGTCGGCCTTATCGCAACATAACCTTTGGAGCATTTTCTTACCGGGTAATAATATCGGTGCCAGAAAGCCGAGCGGGTCGTAAATGGAGCTTACAGTGGAGAGCATACCCCTTCTTGTAAGAGGTCGATCTTGTAACACGATGCGGAACTCGAAAGCATCTGCTTCAATGCACCAGTTGATACCAGCGCCCTTTCCACGGGTAGTGTGTCTTCGGATAAGTCGAGTTTCTTTATTCCTTCTGCACGATCCTCGATGGGTATTGCTTCAATCACCTCTCTTTGATTGCAGACAAACTTGTGCAAACGGAAACCTCCTTTATGGCACATCTTCTTAGTATTCTGTATGAGGTCAATTGCTTCCTTCTTACCAGCCACAGACTTTAGACCATCATCTACATAAAAGTCCCTCCTTAGGAACTTTGCCGGCTCAACTCCGATTTCTTCTTCGTTGTCATCAGCAGTCCTCTTTAGTGCAAAATTGCAGCAGCCAGGGGAGGACGACGCTCCAAAAAGATGTACGGTCATGCGATACTTCTGTGGTGGCTTGCTTACGTTTCCGTCCTCCCACCACAGGAACCGGAGGTAATCTCTACAGTCTTTGGTCGTGTTGACTTGGTAGAACATTGACTCAATGTCACTCATAAAGGCAAATTCCTCCTGTCTAAATCTGCAGAGAACTCCCACCAACTTATTGGTTAAATCGGGACCCTGAAGTAGGTGTGCATTCAGAGAATCGCCCTTGTATTCAGCCGAACAATCAAAAACGATTCTAATTTTATCTGGTTTGTGGGGGTGATACACCCCATGGTGTGGGATGTACCATACTCTTCCAGCTTGTCCCACATCTTCTTCTTCTGGAACCTTCTCTGCATACCCTTTCTTCAGCATGCCATCCATGAATGCTGTATAGTCGTTCTTATACTTGTCATCCCTTGCAAACTTGGACTTGAGTTGATGAAGGCGATAAACAGCTTGCTTCTCGTTGTTTGGTAGTTCTACAATGTCTTCGCGAAATGGGAGCGGCATTTCATAGTGATTGTCCGACCGGTGCTTTATTCCATTAGTCAACTTAGTCAGGAATAATCGGTCTTTTGTGAAAGTCCTTGACCTTCTGAATCCTTGTGCTCACAGAAATCAAGTTCAAACATCTTCTTGACTGTCTGCGGCTCGATTACTTCCTTGACCCTTGTTTCAACGACGAAGCTGTGGTTCGCAGGTTCTTCTGTAGTAACCTCTCTGACAGCAATACGGTTACATGACGTGCCAATGGTATCTTCACTGGTGGCGCCTACTGGACCAATAATACCCCAGCCGAGCAGAGTCTTGATTGCATAAGGGTCATTGTTTCCACCAGCTATGAACTCCCTCGGTTTGATAGCTCTTGGGCAATTGGAACCTATTAAAAGACCGACTTTGACACCTTGCTGGTAGGGATATATCTGATTCTTAATCTTATTCAGGTGTCGCCATTTAGACGCTGATTCGGGCGTGGGAATTTCACTTGTCTTGGATGGTATCGATTCCCTGGAGAAAGTCTTTGGAAGTTCAATCCGTTCACTATTGTTGATGGGTTCAACTATTAAACCATGTAACTTGGTGGTAGTGACTGTCTCGTTACCGTGCATTGTGTTGAGGTGCAAATGGGTCTCAACTCCCTCTATATCAAGCTCTCTGAGTGTCTCTTCGGTGATAAACGTTCCATTGCTAGCAGGATCCAGAAGTGCATATACTATTATTCGATTATCCGAATTGTCCTGATGATGCAGCCATACGGGAACGATCATGGAATTGATGACGTCATCACCTGTGCTCATGCTTACGCTTCTGCTGTCAGCTGATTCTTCCCTTTCCCCTTTAACGGACCTCTCTTCGTCCTTCTTGTTACCACGAGGGGGTGTCCAGTACTGTTTGTTGCGATTTTCGGGTGGTTTCTTATCTTCATTTGCCTCCTTTGGGGTCTTCCCTTTCTCGTTCTTAGAATCGTCATGCAGCGACGTTGGATGCCGTTTGTTACAGATACCACACGTTTTCCTAGCTGTACACTTTCTAGACACGTGACCATAACAAAAACATCCGAAACATAACCCTTTCTTCTGAACGAACGCTTGTCTTTCTTCTAACGATTTCCCTTTATACTCTACGCAAACTTCTAGGTCATGGCTCTTTGAGCAAAAGGGACACTGAGCTGTGATATTAGGTACATTATGTTCAGAGGCATCAGTCACAAAACTGCTGGTGCCCTTGTTTTGGGGAGTAGTCTTTCGGAATCGGTTACCACCGCTGGTACTTGGTCTGCTCTCCTGCTTACGCTCTCCTTTGATAGCTTCAAAGGAGAATACTGGATCTGTTGCTAAAACGGTTTCTGCTTTGATGAATTCTACAAGGTCGTGGAAAGAGGGAAATCTTTCTTCCCGTGACATAATCTGATTAGCTTGACGACACCACCTAATACACAAATAGCTTGGTAGCTTAGCGCTGACCCGTTTAAGAGTTTCTTCCGAGTTTAGTCCTTCCATGTACTTCATGGTCTTCATAGCCTCTTTGCACTGAACTAAGAAATCACAGAAGCTCTGTAAACTCGCTCCACTCCCTTCCCTTACAGGGGGCCAGTCTCTTAATTTGTCTTTATAGGTTTGAGACACACGGTAGGGATGCCCATATCTTTCCTTCAAGATTGCCTTTGCTTTGTTATAAGCATCTACAGTGTTGAGGGTCATAAGGCCCTTGATAACATTGTTTGCCTCACCAGATGTATACTGATTCAAATAGTATAGCTTTCTTTGAGGGTCTTTCACTCGTGATTCAATTAATGCTTCAAAGGCGCTGACAAATCTTGGAAAATCAAAATAATTTCCTGCAAATACTGGGGGATCTTGAACCGGAAGTAGATTCTCCTGTTGTTGTTGTACTATGAGTTTCAGGGCTTCACTGAGCTTAATTTCACTAGTCGCTTGTGACTCGCTAGCCTTGGGGTCTAGGGGTCTAAATTCCTTTGAGTTCGGGTTCAGTTCACTACTCATCATTTGGGCTGGAGCGCTATTCACAGTACATGGTACTGGCTTGGGTTCTTGTTTAACAGTATATGGGGGCTCACCATAGCTGAGTTTGGAGTTGTTTTCCTTTTTTAGGGTAGTATGGGCTGGGATCCCTGTGGTGCTATTGGGGAGTTTGACTTCTGTGTAGTAATCATGTGAGCCGGTACACGACATACCTCCTGCATTTACATCTTGGAGTTTTACTTTAGTGTCAGGAACATGTGATTCATTGCTATGGCCATGATCTCTCGACATGCCACTAGCTTGGGGATTTGTGTCGCCGACAGGCCCACATGATTCAATGACAGCATCAGATGGGACTTCAATATCAACACCCTGGGAGATTATTTCACTGACAAGGTTGCCTGAGTCAACACCAGAACAGGACAGGACCTTAATACCATTTATCTGGGGATTTACGCTGGGCATGGGGTCTTGTGTCACAACATCAGCCTTAGTTGCAGGGGCTAGTTCATTATCTAAGTCACGCAGTTCCCCATACATTCTAATAGCTTTCTCTTCAGCTTTGGCTTTAGCAATCTCTTTGGCAATTTGTAGCCTTTTATACTCAATTTCACTCTCTAGATATTGCATTTCAACCTCAAGAGATGCTGCTTTAGCCGCTGCCTTTACCCCCATAGAATGTACGGAAGATACTGAGCTCCTATGTGAATAATGTGATCTAGAGGTCACTGATCTTGCCCTAGGCATTTCTTGTTCTAGGGCTCTGAGTGTTTCACATAATTTTGTGCGACATTGCAGGTATTCTCTGTCTCGCATGTCGAACCAATCATAAGCGGTTTTCATTTCTTCAGTGTCCTCTAGTTTGTCGTAATATTCGGAATTTACTTCATTGAATTGCTCTCTTAAGGAATCCAACACTCCTCTCCTTTCTTCTAGGACAGTGTTGTTACAACGAAGTTCGTGTTCTCCTTTCAAAATCTTATTAATTTCAGTAATTTGTTTGCGGAGAGCTCTTCCGAGCGATTTCCGCCATTTTAACAAATTATCAACTTCAAACGCCTTTGCTTTCTCCGTTTGCTTAAGTTCTCTTGTACCTACGGTTTCCTTTCGCTTCATCTTTGTTCTTGAGCTTGATTAACTTAGTCAGGCAGTTTCCCTAGCTCCTGGACTTCCAGTCGGCTTCGGCTTCCCACTTGGTTGACCTTCCAGGACTGAGGGGACTTCAAACTAGGTGAATTCTTACTGTGGGCGCGGAGCTTGTTTTCAGCGCTTGCAGTAGCTTCTAGTTCTAGTGACGAATGTTATTGTCTGATTTTTACTGGAAATTTGCACTTTAACTTACAGAAACATAAACACTTGAGCTCTTGAAAGTTCCTTGGCTTCTTTGAAGTTTCCTTCAGTTTCTTAAGTGTTCACCTAAGTATTTCCGTAAATATTTCCGTAAGAATTATGGCCAGTCTTGTACTGCCTAACTACTGCCACGGAAAAACGAAAACAAAAATGGCGGCTCGCCATGTGACAAAACGTGACATAATAACGTTCCCAGGCCGTCCCCGACAACCGTACACAGGAGTACCGGCACTGAATATATTAACTAACGGCGGTTACACAACCGCTGCACAAATGATTTGTGTGCTCGATAACCTTTTCACTATAAAGGATTCTAATAGCGGAGCACCATACATATAGCCTAAACTTTGGCTTAGAAAAGGCAGTAGAACCTCTCGCGTCCAGGGTATTGCCCGCCCGACCGGTGCACCAGCACGCGGAACAGATTTAATTTTTGTATCCTGAATCGGCCTGCCCGTTTCCAAGTCGCTGGGACGTTCACTGGTCTCCTCCAAGCTTTGGTTGCAACTCTCAGTCATTGGGGTGTAATTGAGGCTCCAGGGTTAGGAGTCGTGGTGATATTCCATCTGGTCCAGTGGCCTTGTGGAGGTTTAGTGTTTCTAGTTGTTTCCGCACCGTTTCCTGGGTGATCGTTAGGGATTTATTGGATGGTATAACTCTTGTTTGTTGTGATACGATGTTGCACACGCATCAGTAGAACAAAAGATGCGAGCTGATAAGACTGGTTCAATCTCGTTACCCAGACCTCATTTGTTTCTTACTGCGCATGCTTGACGAAAAATAGGGAGCTCTATTATTTCGCCGAGCATGCGCAGTAAGAAACAAATGGGATGTGGATACGAGATTGAGACTGGTTCTGATTCACCAGCCTTTTGTTATTAAAAGCAGATAGCCATAATGTTCTAGCCGTACACGCAACATCGTAAACATGGCCTATTGGAGAGCACAAATGGCAGCACATTGCGCCACAATAGCAGTCCGTATCACAAAAACTAAGTGCAACATGTACATATCCTCGCTCTAGAATTACCAATAATCAGTAATTGGCTTTTGCTCTTCAATTATCAATAATCGCTAATTCTAGAACGCAAATTAAACAATGACATTCTTAAAACCAGTCCAGGATAAAGATAAACATTTGTCAAAATCCGAACGGCGGTAGACGCGCTTGGTGTAGTGGTCATGACGTCTGCACTACCAAGCACTACACGCAAACGGTTACGAGTTCGAGCCGGGAAAGGACCGCTCAAATTGTTTTTTACTCTCGTTTACCTTCTGTTCGTGTTTACCTGTGAACCCTAGCTCTAGGTGAGTGAGAACCCGTCGTTTACCCGTGCCTCGTCCGATGGTTGGGGTTCGTTTTGTGGTTCGGGTTAGGATTTGTCTCAGAATTAATGAATGTTTAATTTGCGTTCTAGAATGAGCGATTATTGATAATTGAAGAGCAAAAGCCAATTACTGATTATTGGTAATTCTAGAGCGAGGATACTTTGCAAAAATAACATTGTGAAGCGCATTTGAAGATATTCGTATAGAATCTGCGCTACCTTTTTTACTTTTTTTTACAAAGAGTACGAACATGTACGTTGAGTCAGGATCAAAAGTAGTAGAGACCAAATCTCCATAAATTATAATCATATTTAACGCCGTACTGTCCTTTACATTCAATTCCACCGTTTATGGGAATTTGCGATTTTTCAGTTTGTTGCAAATTCGCACCCGCTTCAGGCGACGAGTGTCCTTTTGTTTCGTGGGGTTTCAGTGTTGTGTTCAAGCTCCATTTTTCTTGTGCACGACTTATTTTACGGAACACTCATTGAACTAAGTTATAATGAAGTATGGAGCCTAAATATTGCATTTCTTGACTAAGTCTTGGAGTTTTCCAAGGCGTGCACGAAATTACGTTTTATTTTCAGTCTCGGCCGGCGTTTCTAATTTATTGCGAATTACCGTTGATTAGCGAAATAAGTGATCGCATCGGCAAAAAAGGGGCTGCGGTGTCTGGTTCTGTATGTTTATTTACTTGGTAATGATAATTATTACTCGGGCTGCCTGTGGCAGCACCGAGTCTTAAAATGCAAGTCGTTATATATTTTTTTATTCAGTGTAGCAAGCGTTCTGCGCATGCGTTAAAGGTCAAATTCACACCAATCAGATCGCACTGTGGTGGTCACGCAACAATCGTCAGGTTAATTTATTTACACAATTTAATACAGTAAAGCAAGATGGCGGAGGACCCGCGAGCAACTTTCTCTCTAATTTGGAGTCTCATCTCTCAAAGGTAAGCCAGTTTAATGTTTTATTTAACTTCACTCGTGCGAAAGCCTTCCAACAGGCTCAGGCTATTTCAACTGGCGCTATTGTCGGAGTCGAAGAACCGCGTTTTTTACCCAGATGGCCAGTGATTTTATATACGACACGTACGACGACCTGAAGCCAGTGTAGGGGCTAGGATCCGGAAAGCTAAAATTCGAAGAAATAGATATTGGAATCTATAAGCCATCGGCTCGCTGTGCTGCATTTAAAACGTCCGAGAAGAACATCTTATTTTGGGTGAAGGCACTTCAAGACCAATATTATGAGTCTCTTAAAAACTGTCAGAGATTTCAATTTACCGTAAGTTGGATCAGAGAGTATTGAGATCAAGTTATTTCGTTCCAGCGAGGATATTGACCTAGCGGAAACGGTACAAGCTGTCGAAGGATTTTACTTATAATCATCCACGTCTACTTAACAACAGGAATAGTTATGTGCCAAGGCATGGGCAAAGATTGAGTTTCCCAGATTACAGATGAAAGTAAACTTAATGAATGAAGAAACAGAGGTCACGCGCGACATGCTTGAGAACATGAACATGTTCAACACTTTATGTTATACTAAGAAAACAAAACAAGATACAGAGCCTGCAAGTTCACAAGTCAATGAAAAACCCCAAGAGCCTGTAGTTTTGGATCAACATATCCTTGAAACTCCAAAAGCAACATACACATGAGTCAAATTCAAACCGGAAGAGACGGAATTCTTTAGATTCTTCACGAGGTTTGTTAACATGGAGGCTGACCTAACTGATATGCGTAATGAATTCTTACTCTCGTCACATCAAAACGAAACTCAGTCATTTGGAAGACAAATTAGTGCAGCAAGATAATATATACAAGACCGAAATCAAGATGCTGTCATCGCGTATTATTGACCTAGAAGTTGAAAATGGCGAGTTGAAAGCGGATATAATAAAGCTGAGATCCGACTTTCAAACTTAAAAAAAACAACAAGAATACGAAAAAGAAGACAATGAAAGACCAAGGTCTCAAGTGTTCCGAGACTACCCAACCTACTGAAGCTTTAGCAACGAATCAGTTTGTTCAAGAGCCATCTTTCTTACATGACAACCCGATCCCTATTCATCAGAATACATTTTCTGTGCTAAATGACGAGAGTTTACAATCACCTGACCGACAACCCACAACTAAAGAAAGGGACCATGAAGTACGGTAGTACGGTTAATTATCGGGTTCAAAACAATGAATATATATATGCCTGCTCAAATGCAGTGTGTTAAACGAATACGTAGTGTTTAAATTAAAAGGTCAACATACGAGAAAAACAAAAATATTAAATTACATATATACTAGGGGAGCAGAGAATGAAAGTCACCGCGCTACCGGCCACTCCTAAAGACTGCTAAATTCAGCTAATAATTATTCCCTTTGGTTATTACTAAGAGGATTTCAAATGAATGTGTATTTCACCTTCAATCTCATGTGGCCCGAGTGAAAGCCCAGATGGGCTCTTGTTACTTTAAACCTCGAGAACGCATTGCAAAGAAACCGTAAGTCAGCCAATTTTTGTAGGCCGGGAATATTTTGCCATAGTTTTTCGGTTGACGCGATTTCCACCTAGAAAATCCGAACAGCTAATAGCTTTCTTAAGAATACGTCAAAAGACATAGTAGGCGCCTTAAAATGGCTAGATAAGCTGCAGACAACTGGTTTCAAACGAATTTCAAAAAGTACTCGTTGGGTGCCCTTGAAATCTGATTGGTCCATAACACAATGAGGTGTGCATATTGGAAGCTAATTAAAGCGCTCGGGTAAGCAGACACTTTTTTCTTCGAATTTATGAGAGTGAAAAAATACGTCTGCATAGCGGGCGAATACGAGCTCCGCTGTAAATCCAAGTTCGATACGACCGAGTGAAGTATTCGGAGCCTAGGTTACTAGTTCAAATCCCAGAATGCATTGGGACTGCCTTCGCTATGGCGGTCACGGTTGAGCGATTCTATTTTTATTTCATTCTCTAATCTTCCAGTTTTATTAAAAACTGAAAAGAGTAAACCTCAAATTTCACTTTCTCCACGAAACAACGATTTCCTCCAACATGAGTCAGCAAGTGAACCAGGGCGCGATTAGGATTTCTGGAAAAGTCATCCTTCCCGATGCAAACGCCCCCGATAGTTTCCCTGTTCATTCGCATCTCAAAGTAAAGTTCGAAGATGTGAGCATAGCCGATGCCAGTTCAGTTAACATGGGGCAAACAGAAGTGGACTTATCAACATACAAGAAAGGCTCTCCTATACCTTACATTATAACCTGCCCCAGACCGGCGTATAACCATGAGTTTTACTCTGTTTCTGCCGTGCTGAATGTCGGCTGGACGCCTTCAGGCGATGAGTGGATCCACAGAGGTGATTTCATGACAGATACAATGTTTAATGTATCGATCACATCTGAGACTTCCGAGTACGAGAAAGACATCAACGTGATATACTATGCGTGATACGGCGTGAATGTAAGTATTATAATTATACTCCATGTACAAAATAATGTATTTCGGCTATGTATGTATGTATGTATCTATATATCTAGTACATGTATCTTCCAATACGATTGTTAATCGGAGGGTCAGTACAATGTTACATGACATACATGTAAATTAACAATATTTCAACAACAACAACAAATGAATGGAAAACTAGAAAACACTAGGGTGCGTTAAAAGCTGCAGACAAGAGACGGGATTACAAGTTTTAGTAAGAATGTCAGGGGGGTACTGTTCCATTGTGTAACTGTAAGCATGGGAGGGGGGAGTGCTGGAAATGTCATGTTAATCGTGTTACATGACATACATGTAAATTAACAATATATCAACAACAACAAAAAATGAATGGAAAACTAGAAAACACTTGGGTGCATTACGGGATTACAAGTTTTAGTAAGAATGTCAGGGGGGTACTGTTCCATTGTGTAACTGTAAGCATGGGAGGGGGGAGTGCTGGAAATGTCATGTTAATCGTGTTACATGACATACATGTAAATTAACAATATATCAACAACAACAAAAAATGAATGGAAAACTAGAAAACACTTGGGTGCATTACTAGATTACAAGTTTTAGTAAGAATGTCAGAGGGGAAACTGTTCCATTGTGTAACTGTAAGCATGGGAGGGGGAGGGGGGAGGGGGCTGGAAATGTCATTGGGTCAGAATCACATTTTTTTGGTATATCTGGAAGGGCAAGGAGCTCATGGAGGGGCATACAAATATTTAGCCAACTCGGAAATAAGGTACATGTATGGACTGGTATATTTATGGAACTGTGCTTCAGATATTACAAAGGTATATATAGTAGGCCAATATGTTGTACTGGAATTACAAAATATATGAATTCACATTATTATACAGTTTGTAAGGGTTGTCAGCCTGGAGCAAAGGGGTATGGGATTTGTCTGCCAAGGGTTGGAAACAAAGGTGAATATTATAATATCATACCCCTGAGAAAAAGGTTGACAAAATGCTTATTTTTCACAATGCCAAGGTTTTAAAATTGTACAATAATAATATCTGTTTTCATAAATCATTAGGGATCATAATGTTTGCCCAGTGCATGTATAGTTGCATAAAATTACTGTTCACAAGGTTTCTCATTGTTTTTATTTTCCATTATTTTCCATTATTTTCCCCTACAAGGAATGAAAAAAACAAAGGTGTGAATCATGTGAAAATAGGAAATATGACTCCCCTGAAAGAACAAAGAAAAGAGAGCCATGTGGAAAATAAGTTTAATTAATAAGCTCTTGGCCAATATTGGCATGGTGCATAATTTCTGATAGCAAGTTTTCCACCAACGTTGAACGGTGCTCGCGTGGAGGCAAACCTTGTAAGGTACTTCGAGTCCTATTGTTTCTTCTCCCGTGACTTTGTGTCCAAATGTCATAAATAAATAAAATAAAAATGGGCCTTTCGCAGGATATAATAATTTTTTTTAGAATCATTGTTAATAATTGTACTGGAGTGGAGGGCAATTAACAATATCTGACTTCATTAATTAAAATGCATTTGACTGTATGAGATTGGTGGTGTTATTAGGCAGCAAAACCTGTTTGTAAATTTTAATTTCCACCTCCAATATTGATTGTCAATATTAATTTTTCAAAACTGCATTTGAAGGTTGCTTTCCATCCAGTAAAGCCTTTCCCATGAGATAACATGCACAATTCATTTGTTATTGATGTGATAATTTTACATATTAATTATATAGAGGATATTACATGGCCGGGTGGACCCTTACCAAAATTTGTTATACAAAATGTATACATTATTTATACAAAAAGTATACATCATGCTGTATACATTTTGTATACTAAATGCATTAATAGGTATAGTCGTATTGTATACAAAATGTATACAATGTATACATTTTACATATACTATTTGGAACTAATGTAAACAAAAAATGTATACAAAATGTATACAACACAAAACAAGATGTATACAAAAAGTATACATCATGATGTATACATTTTGTATACTAAATGCATTAATAGGTATATATAGTCATGTATACAAAATGTATACAATGTATACATTTTACATATACTATTTGGAACTAATGTATACAAAATGTATACAACACAAAACAAAATGTATACAAAATGTATACATCATGTTGTATACATTTTGTATACTAAATTCATTATTAGGTATATAGTCATGTATACAAAATGTATACATTTATAAATGGAGGGGCTCAGTTTTGATGTATACATAAAGTATACATTATTTGGGGCTTGTAAACACCAAAATATCACTTTTGCAGGCTTAAAACTTATGTATACAAAATGTATACAATACAGTTTAATATGGTTATATGGTATATTCTCTACACTTTTCTAAGTTGGGAATAGTTTATAACATTCTAAGCTATTTCATTCAAAAATAATTGGAGGAACAAGTTCAATACAGTATTCTTATAACAACACATGTTCACGAAGTGAAAAATACATCGCAACACAATTTAAGGACATAGTAAATATTACATGTTTCACAATTTAAGTAGATTAAACCACTCTAGTTAGTGATATTACAAATATTGAGTAGCTTTGTTAATCTCATTACATAATTTGCTGCATCCAGGTGAAAATGGCAGGTAGGATCCTGGCCATCCCATGTGAGATCCCAACGTTGTCCCAGTTGGGATCCCACATGAGATGGCCGGGATCCCATCTCGCATCCCAACAGGGATTTTGGAACGATTTCCCACCTGGGATTTTACCTGGGATCCCATCCAGGATCTCACCATGAACTGGGATCCCAGCCAAAACCTGGGATAAACTTCATCCCACCTGGGATCCCAACATCCCAACAGGGATTTTGGAACGATTTCCCAACCGTGGGCCTGTCAGAACGGATCGTCAGAACTGGTTCTCACTTTTCGTTTTATTCTTGTGACGGCTCACAAATACCAACCTATATGTTTTCTGCTATTCTGATTGCATGAAGCCTTGACCTTAGTGCAACCAGCAATAAGTTGCATCAGGACTTTGTGGTTTCTAACGGAAATTACATGTAAGTCGAGTCCACTTGATCGATCACCGAGCATGTACCTCGTCGACGTCCTCGTAGTCATCAAGTTTAAATATACTGCCAACTCACGCAACTCGTAATTTGTACTTTATTTCTGTGTAAATCTCATGTTTCAGCCAGTCATCAAAGTTCCTCTTTCCCGGAAAATTTATGAAAATTCTACGCTTCTGTAAGTGACTAAAGATCGTGTGAATTAAAGCTATAAAAAATCACACATGACTTTGTTCCTTTGGCGTGTGGGTGCATGTACTCTATATAAATATTAAATTGTGAACATTTTGACTTGTTGTATTACTACTGCATCTGTAGGATTTTGTGAGATTGCTGTAATTATAGGACTTAATACTAGGATACCAGGTGGGATTTATATACATGACATCATGTCAGGTGGGATTGCCATGATCCCAATGTTCCTCCTGGGATTCCGTCTGTCCCAACAGCTGGGATATAATGTTATCATTCCAGGTGGAATAACTGGGATCCCATCAACGCAACAGTTATCCCGGCTATGAAGTTGGGATCCCAGGTGGGATATTGTTATCATCCCACTGTCCCACCCAGGATCTCATCTGTCCCAACAGCAATCCTGGCTTCAGACTTGGGATCCCAGGTGGGATTTTGTTATCATCCCATGCGGGATAGCTGGGATCTCATCAAATTACATGGGATCCCACCTGGGATTGGTGGGATCCCACTTCTGTCCCGCCTTTATTTTTACATGGGTGGTATCTGCATGCTACATGTAACCACAATATTATTTTTCACTTTTTCAAAAGTTCATTTCTCACTGATTTGAAAAATATATATTTTGATGATTTCTTTTATGATTCTTGAGAAAACTTTCAATAATTGTGTTATTTCTAGAGCCCAAAATCCTTTGGATGTAAAGCTTGTCACTGGAAATTAAAGAATAGCTGTTTTTATTCTGAAATGTCATTGGTTCTTGTGCCTCAAGTGGCCCTGGCTCATTTAATTAGTCGTCACACTGTAATAACAAACTTAAACTTTATTAAATGTTCCCCAAGGGGCTTTTCAATATCCAATTACAAAATAGTATATAATTTTAAAATATCTAAATGTATAAATAAATAAATAAAAATCGTGTTATAATTAAAATTCTATGATAGGGATGTGATTCGATCAGACTGAGATAGCTAAAAAAAATTCCAATGTATAATGTATATAGTTCGACATCTAAACATGATTCAGTTATCCCATATGTATTTCAGTCCTGTATGGCTGTCAAATTACAAAGTAATCAGATAGCATATTACACTTTGTGTAATATAGTATGGATATTTTGTGTATGGACAGTATATAAATTTATGAAACAAGTGTAATTCTCTTTTAAAAGTTTTTAGTTGAATTTATTTCAGCCATTCATGAAGGCATCACCAGAATAACTTAATCTATTTTACATTGAATAATGTTGATGTATACATTTTGTATACACCACAATTTAAATGCCTCTATCATTCCTTATCCTCACTTTGATGTATACTTATTGTATACACTATAATTTTGGTTAGCCCTCAGTAGTATTGATGTATACTAAATGTATACACCATCAGTCTGTTTGATTTCTCAGCTTTATGGTGATGTATACTTAATGTATACACCAAGATCATGTTTCAGCATCCATATTTTCCCTCACCTTTGATGTATACATAATGTATACATTTTAACTCTGATGTATACTTTATGTATACTTTAATGTTCAGTTAGCATGTTATGAAAATTGCCATTTTTCCTATATGTACATTTGATGTATACATCAGATATACATTTAACCCTAAATGTATGATTGATGTATATCTTTTGTATACTAAATGTATACAAAACAGAGGCTCATTTTGGTAAGGGGGAGATACGGATTTTATCTTCTAGTGTTGATGACATATTTTATGAGTGAGCGCAGCGAATGAGTAAGATATTTCATCAACACGAGAAGATAAAACCGTATCTCCAAGCGGCCATGTAATGTTCTGTTTAATATATAATTATGGATGAAATACCAGTTTCAATCTCTTGCTAAAAAGGCTAGAAATCTTTGAAAGCAAGTCATATTTTCAAAAGTGATATCTTCACGTGTGAAGATATCATTTATATCTTCATGTGTGAAGATATCACTTTTTAGAAAGAAATATACACTGGTATTTCATCGAAAATTATATATTAAAATAAAATATTTAACCTGTAGAAGTTGTTAGTGACAATTTTTTTAGCCGTTTTTTATACCACATGAATACACACCTAAATATAGCATGATTTTTTATCAAATACAATTTAAAGCTTTCAGAAACTAGAAGATTTTCAGAAATAATGTTACTCGACAGTTGTCTTTACTTATTGTGAGAATCCTACCTCATAAAATTATATGACCTAGCTCACAGCTGCTGGCAGTATTCATCATTTACAAAATTAATGTACATCAATCAAGTTTTTTAGGAGCAATATGTGAGAGTTGTTTTGTTAATTTTTTAAGCCAGTTTAAGAAGTATATAGTGCATGGAAAACTAATGTTTTCATCAATATACATGTATGATATGTGTACATTGTATTTTACAATCACTGTGACTGTTCAAAATTTGAGAAACTATGCCAAGCAGCATTGAAGTGCAAATTTGTAATTTTGTAAATATTAGGTCAGGTTATTGATTCATCAAGATATATAGAACACTTTTTATCTTAATTACAGTTTCTTGTTTTTCTGTTTTCAAAAGTGTTCATTATCAAGTCAGCTATCAGTAATTAATGTTCAAATTTCGTGCATTGTACAAAATCCAAGCATGTGATTGGCTAATGAGCGTGCATTATTGGTGACCACAGCACTCGACCCAGACCCTCTCTTACCTATAGGGAAAGGGAGACCTATAGTCCTTCGCTTAGTTACGTGTTTGGACGGCTTGGAAAACCTCATCGCATATTAAACAGTGAAAATGCAGACAATTACTAGAAAGGTAACGGCAGGATTGAACTCTGTTGCCTGTGTGACAGAAGATATATATTTTGAGGCGAACATTTGAGGCGAACATTTGAGGCGAACATAATCTCTCGTTGGAAATGGCTGATTTGCGAGTGCTGGAAGTACAACTTTACAAGTCAACATGTGTCCGAGTGAACAAAGGTTTCTACAACACTCTCGTAGTCTTACTTAAGAAATGGATTGTATTTCCGAGACCTTACTCTGTCAATAAGAGGAGAAAATTAAGCGAGAATTCAGTGGATGGTTCGTAAACCCAGGATATTTGATTTGGAAAATGTTTGCATCGGAGCCGAGCACATGGCCGGAGGCCGGTTTCGAGTCAAGATTTCAATTCACTGCCCCACTGGAATCTGCAGGTTAGTTATTTTCGAATGAAAGAAACTATTAAAGAAAGCAGACTATCTAGGAGTTAAGCCGGCTAAATAATTGATATTTGTATACATGGCTCCAAGAGAAACGTTTTCGAGTTAAATGTACAATCATACTATTCGCCTCGCATTATGTTTTCAGGCAAATATTTGCATAATCGTTCGTTAGAAATGGCTGATTTGCAAGCGCTGGAAGTACAACAACTAACTAGTCAACATGTGTCTGAGTAAACAAAAGTTTCTTCCCCACTCTAGCAGTCCAAACTGAAGAAATGGATATTATTTCCGGCGAGACCTTACTCTGTCAATAAGAGGAGACAATGAAGCGACAATTCAGTGGAAGGTTCGAAAACCTAGGATATTTTTATTTGGAAAATGTTTGTATCAGAGCCGAGCACATGGAGGCCGGTTTCAAGATTTCAATTCACTGGAATCTGCAGGTTAGTTATTTTCGAATGAAAGAAACTATTAAAGAAAGTAGACTATCTAGGAGTTAAGCCGGCTAAATACTCGATATTTTAATACATGCATGGCTCCAAGAGAAACGTTTTCGAGTTAAATGTACAAACATGTACTCGCAAGGCGTCAACTAAACTGACCGAACGCCAAAGTAAATTATTCTTTGCAAAGTTATCTACTTCTGTTTTTATTCATTGGTCTATTGAAATGACTTTTCTTTGTGGAGATATTTACCGTAAAATGATTTAATTCATGCGAAATATTTGACTTCTTTATGAAATTGTTATTGACAACTGATTGAAATTGAAATTCACGGCTGACAGTGCACTCAGTTTGAATATTAAAAGGGTTAGAGACTTTATGTTTGTGCATTATCGGCAAAATACAGTCACTTGCTGACTGTACGATTAACTCAAAATTTCTTCATACTGCATTCGGCCTTCGGCCTCATGCAGTATTCATTATTTTTCGTTCATCGTACAGTCAGCGCGTGCCTGTATTTGTCGATAAAGAACTCACAAGCAGTCTCTAACCCTTACTTAATGTTCAAATTTCGTGCATTGTACAAAATCCAAGCATGTGATTGGCTAATGAGCGTGCATTATTGGTGACCACAGCACTCGACCCAGACCCTCTCTTACCTATAGGGAAAGGGAGACCTATAGTCCTTCGCTTAGTTACGTGTTTGGACGGCTTGGAAAACCTCATCGCATATTAAACAGTGAAAATGCAGACAATTACTAGAAAGGTAACGGCAGGATTGAACTCTGTTGCCTGTGTGACAGAAGATATATATTTTGAGGCGAACATTTGAGGCGAACATTTGAGGCGAACATAATCTCTCGTTGGAAATGGCTGATTTGCGAGTGCTGGAAGTACAACTTTACAAGTCAACATGTGTCCGAGTGAACAAAGGTTTCTACAACACTCTCGTAGTCTTACTTAAGAAATGGATTGTATTTCCGAGACCTTACTCTGTCAATAAGAGGAGAAAATTAAGCGAGAATTCAGTGGATGGTTCGTAAACCCAGGATATTTGATTTGGAAAATGTTTGCATCGGAGCCGAGCACATGGCCGGAGGCCGGTTTCGAGTCAAGATTTCAATTCACTGCCCCACTGGAATCTGCAGGTTAGTTATTTTCGAATGAAAGAAACTATTAAAGAAAGCAGACTATCTAGGAGTTAAGCCGGCTAAATAATTGATATTTGTATACATGGCTCCAAGAGAAACGTTTTCGAGTTAAATGTACAATCATACTATTCGCCTCGCATTATGTTTTCAGGCAAATATTTGCATAATCGTTCGTTAGAAATGGCTGATTTGCAAGCGCTGGAAGTACAACAACTAACTAGTCAACATGTGTCTGAGTAAACAAAAGTTTCTTCCCCACTCTAGCAGTCCAAACTGAAGAAATGGATATTATTTCCGGCGAGACCTTACTCTGTCAATAAGAGGAGACAATGAAGCGACAATTCAGTGGAAGGTTCGAAAACCTAGGATATTTTTATTTGGAAAATGTTTGTATCAGAGCCGAGCACATGGAGGCCGGTTTCAAGATTTCAATTCACTGGAATCTGCAGGTTAGTTATTTTCGAATGAAAGAAACTATTAAAGAAAGTAGACTATCTAGGAGTTAAGCCGGCTAAATACTCGATATTTTAATACATGCATGGCTCCAAGAGAAACGTTTTCGAGTTAAATGTACAAACATGTACTCGCAAGGCGTCAACTAAACTGACCGAACGCCAAAGTAAATTATTCTTTGCAAAGTTATCTACTTCTGTTTTTATTCATTGGTCTATTGAAATGACTTTTCTTTGTGGAGATATTTACCGTAAAATGATTTAATTCATGCGAAATATTTGACTTCTTTATGAAATTGTTATTGACAACTGATTGAAATTGAAATTCACGGCTGACAGTGCACTCAGTTTGAATATTAAAAGGGTTAGAGACTTTATGTTTGTGCATTATCGGCAAAATACAGTCACTTGCTGACTGTACGATTAACTCAAAATTTCTTCATACTGCATTCGGCCTTCGGCCTCATGCAGTATTCATTATTTTTCGTTCATCGTACAGTCAGCGCGTGCCTGTATTTGTCGATAAAGAACTCACAAGCAGTCTCTAACCCTTACTTATATCACTCCTCTTTACAAACCCCTGTTGGCACCACAGGTACATATACAGGGGTAAAATTAAGTTTTTTAGTACCATGTTAATGTCATGATATGATTTTCAAACTTCTAAGATAGAGGATGACAAAGATGAAAGTGGATTACAAAAGGTTTTTCTAGAAACTTAATAATTATTGATTTCGGTTACTGTTCTGTATAATTATATATAATAAGTACTGAACTGATTTCAAGTTGCTTAGTCTTTTTCATCCACTCAAATCTTTGCCATCCTTCATCAACATTGTCTCAAATTTTCTCTGACCAGCATATGTACCTGGATAGCATACCCGACTAATCTGAGTAGTTATTTTTGTCTTTCGTGACAAGAAAGTATAATTATTATTTGGGGTTGACAGTGGCTCTTTAATATCAGCCTATATAATTATTTCTCTTTCTGCAGCTGCACTTTTCACATTCACTAGAAGCCATCATTTTTCACTTTCAATCCTTGTCATGTTGGGTTCTATTCTTGGAAATGAAGCTTGAATCTTACTGCACTTCTCATAATCAGCTAGTTGTCATGTGCTATGCACCGGGGGGGGGGGGGGGGGTACTTACATGAAAAATGGGTATGTATGTGAGGCCAAGAGACTCAAACCCTGACCCTGTTTGACCCAATCCGAGCTCCAAAACCCTGATTGACCCCTTTTTGAAAAAAAAAAACCTTATTGCCCCTTCTTTAAATTGTTTTCAAAACACGGTCGGATATATATCCCGGCCGATATACCACGTACCGGGATTGCATGCAAAATACGGATAATTTCAAGTCGGGACGTGGTTTGGGTAAACAAATCAGCAGATGGATTACATAGATAAGTACTGAAGTACGAATTAGCGGCGTCACAATATAAGGGAATCTCAGTGCTTGCATGTGGACAGGCGATCAAAATGCGGCAACATAATTTATTTATTTTGACATAGTAGCTAAAAAAAACTGAACCCTGACTGCCTAAAAAAATACTGAACCCCAACCCTGACTGCACCCAAAATATACTCAAATCCTGACCCTGATCTGTCCAAATCAGGTCAAAACCCTGACCCTACCTGCCCAAACTGAGCTCAAAACCCTGACCCACCCGGGCGGCACATACATAATACGTCACAAACAGGAGTACCCCCCGGGACTATGCACTACTAGCCAATTGGCACGACTTTTAGAATGGAGGCTCAGCTTTGACTATCAGCTGGATTTTGTTTTGAAGTTCAAAGTGGGACTACAAAAGTTTCAAGTCTTATCTGGAAAATTGCATTTAGCTGACTGTCAATCAAATGCGTACTGCTCGATCGATTTAATTAAGGCTAGGTACAGTAGTATCTGTTTGGAAGCTTTGTATGAGACTGGACTGTGTCAGCTGAATGCAATTTTCCAAATGAGACTTGAAACTTCCAGAGTCACACTTCTGAGCAACAATGGTAATAAGGTATTACCATTGTTCCAAAGGTTTCTGAAGGTTTGGCAGCTTCACTTAAATTGTGTGTTTTGGGTTGAATTTTTCTGTTTTCCTACATTACACCTCACACTAGCAAAAATGCCATGGTTGTAGGCAGATGGTCAAATAGGAAGCAAGGGTTAAGTGGTTAAGCTCCGGTCTGTCAAGCGGGAGGTCGCGGGTTCAAACCCCGGCCGGACCAACACTCAGGGTCTTCATATAACTGAGTAGAAGGTGCTGCCTTTGTGAACCAACTGCAAATGGTTAGACCTTCACGTCTTCTAGGATAAACACGTAAAATCGTAGGTCCACTGACATGGCGGAGACAAGCCTCGTAGGGGACCTTGAGTCCTATTGCTTGTTTCCTGTGGCGTTACGCCCAAATGTTGTAAGTAAAGAGGGCAGGAACTACTTCCTTTCCCCCTCATTAGACTGACCCCCTCCTCCACTCCTTTCACTCATATCAAGTCCCAATTAAATTTAGCAACTGGATCATTGACACTCACTGGGTCACTTGATAACTATTTGTTTTCTGACTTTGCCTGACCTTAAAGTACAATTAAGTAAAGCCATAAAACAACATGCATGAACTCATTTTGTCCCAAATTCTATTTCTGATATACATGTACTTCAGTTGTCTAACTTAGTTTTCTTGAGAGGCAGGAGCAGAAATTAAACTAGAATAAACACTACCCGAATTGCGGGATTGATTCATCTTGTGATCTGTAGTAGTTTTCTCTAGGGAGGGAGTTGATTCATCTTTTGACGTCACAGGATCCATGAAAACTAATAAAAATTAGGGATTAAATGCCAGAAATGTTACAAAATTTGCAAGATTAATACCTTTTTGTGAGAAACAAACACATGCAATAGTACAAATAATTCTTTTTTTCGACATGATACTTGCACTTTAACCTCAAATATTTCCCCCATTTTTTTTACATTTTTTTCCTATTTCCGATTTTGCCTGACCTTAACCACAAATCCTAGCGACAGCCCTGTTTGCTACTCTAGCAAAACCAATTTATAAAACTAGCATTCTGCTAATTAGGCACTGCTAATAATTATAATGTGCCATATTCCAATTGAGATTGAAAATAATGTGCAACCTACATGTACCTTGGATTTGTTTTACTAGACTTTTTTTCCATAATTTTTGCCAAGGGGATTTTTTTCTAAATGCTAAATTTATAGTAATATTATTAGATTCACAGTTTTAAAATACAGGTTGATGAAAGCTTACCTGCAAGCCAAAATACAATACAAGGAATATTATGCATGTTTTACTGCCAGCTAGCACACCCCATATCACTAAATAAAATTACCTTTTATTTTATTGTTTTTCGATAATTCTTGAAATAACAATAAAATATTGTAATAGTTATGTCTTCTAAAATTTTCTAGACCCTACAAAGATGTTATTTTCTTAAGAAAACTGAACTTATTTTCTGAAAAAAGTCTAGACAAAAGATCATTATATACATGCATCAGTATAACATGAACTTGGAGAGGAAATTCTGACAACGCATTTTACGTGTAGGAGAGACTTATTTGAGGTATGGCACTTAATAACCAGTTGAAAGGAAATAAGGTGTGCCAGTCCATACATTTCAGTTTACTCAAGGTATATATTTATACCAGAAAATCGCATTTCGCTTTTCCAACACAATCTTAATTATTATGTTATTTTTAATTTATTTTCAGAGTGATCCTTACCAAAAGATCATAAAAGATGATTTAACCACACTATACCAAATAGACAATGATTTTACTAGAATTAAGAAGCCTTGATTATGGTTGTAAAAACTTACATAAAGCATACAGGAATAGTATGTTTCAAGATTTATATATTTCAATAGTGCAAACCTACAACAAGAATAAATCTGTGTTTGACAAGTGTAAAATTTGGCAAATCTATAATTAACAGATACACACCCAAACAGGGAAAAGTAAATATTAATCTTCAATTGCACATCACTTCTCAAGTAAATATAAAGTCTGATTTTGAAATATATTTGTAATTTATTTAAATTCGGGAATGGCAATTCGAAACTAATAAAGATAAGTATAGAAATATATATGATTATATTGTTTGTTTTTTGTTTTGTTTGTGCTTTCACTTTTTCCTTTTGCGAAGCTAAAAGGATCCTGTCAGATTTGTTCTCGTTCCAGGAAATCCTTACTTAATTTTATACATACGTGCCCACACCCTTTTAAGTGGATAAAAACATTTTGTTGAAACTATTCCAATGTTATGTCTCTCCCTGTTAAGTAGTTTTGGTTTTGTTTCTGTTCACTTTAGTTCAAACAAAGATTAAATCAGAGAATGTATGGCGGAAAAGCGAGAACCTCTGTAGATGAGACCTCCGATCATGCATGAGCTATTTATGATGTCCGTATTTAAGTGCCGCAGTGGATGCGGATTATTTCCGGAAAGGATGAAAATTTTGCAATCCTAGGTTTCAAGTTCATTCACACGTGTTGCTCGGTCTAGCCTGATGAATGAGATGTATAGACCTTCCGTTTTAAGCGTGGCAAAAATTATGACAAGATGTCGTCTGGATATTTTTATGGATGTTTCAATTTTTGAATATGACATGGCAAAAAATATCGCGCGTTCGAATCCCGGCCGTGTTCCGAGGGCAGGGACGAAAGCCATTGGCCTTGATAATAATAATAATAATAATAATAATAATAATAATAATAATGTCGGTGATAGACTTGTTTATCATGATTAAATACCAAGGGCGGAACATATATACAGCGGTTAACGCATGTCACATTCATTATTGCGATCAGCGAGCACGAAGCGATCACTATATAGTTACTGTTTGAATACTCTTATTGCATTCCCTGTTTAACCTCAATGTTGTGAGATTATTGCACTTGCAGTATGGATTTCAAAACCTTTACAAGAACCCTTATTCAAGCACCAAAAAACCGTACTAATGCGTGGAATTATGCGGCTCAAAGGGAACGCAGTTTCTCAAAAACTTCCTATCACACCGAATATTCTCCTTAGAATATATGACCAACTTGATACAACTATATCTCTTGATGCAACATTTTGGGCTGCATGCCTCGTGGCATTCTTTTCATTCTTTCGCAAATCAAACTTATTAGTAGCATCTGCTGTCGCGTTCGACCCGCAGAGGCACCTACGCCAATGCGATCTACGTATCTACAAGTGGGGAATCATGCTCATAGTTCGTTGGTCTAAAACAATTCAGTATCGTAATCGCACCCTGCTAGTGCCAGTCCCCAAAGTTGAGCATTCTAACTTGTGCCCACTCTCAGTAGTTGTGAATGCCTTCAAGCTAGCGGGGGGTTTTAACTCTAAAGAACACTGCACTGGTCCTGCATTACTTATCAAGCTAAAGAATCCATCAAGCCTCTTACGTACTCTATTTTCACAATTAAACTCAAGCAAACGCTAGACAAATGTGGCGTTGATAGCGCACGTTTCTCAGGACACTCCTTTAGGAGGGGAGGCGCAACATTTGCCCAGAACTGCGGCGTTCCTGGACACTATTAAGCTCCAAGGCGACTGGCTTTCTAATGCATATGAACGATATTTAGATTGTTCGCTTCAATACAAATTAGCAGCAGTCAACATGATGAGCAAAGCTATCACTCACTGATATCACATCAGCTCCTTTGGGGGTTTTGGGAATATCGCGCGGTGGTCTATAGCAATATTAAAGACCCAGTATCCCCAAACGAGTTGTTGTGTATTTAGTGGGTGATAGACTTGTTTATCATGATTAAATACCAAGGGCGGAAGTGGTTGACCAAGCCCAACATATATACAGCGGTTAACGCATGTCACATTCATTATTGCGAGCAAGGCAAAAACAAAGGATTGCCTCGATTTGAATCCAAGATGGCCACCAGGTGAAAAGAGTGAATGCGCCACAACTGCAGTCCGTATCTCCAGAAGTCCATAACTAGAAGTGTCTATCTCCCACTATAGGGTTTGGCCCATCAGTTTACAGAGTAGTCTATTTATAGAAAGCTTTTCCCGCCATCTCGCAGCCAATCATATTCTTCGAAAATTTATCAGCAGTACCTGATTGGCTAATACAGCGATTTCCTTTGTTTGTAATATCGTACAGTTATTTATATATGCGACAAAATTTTGGCGGACAAGCCGAGCGAATGCTACTTGCTAGTGTAGAAACGTCTTGATAATCAGCTATTTCTCATTTATAGCAGGCAAGAACTGGTGAGCACCATATGTTCAGGAAAGACCATTATAAACCAGAACATGTGGTTCCTTTGTAACCTTTTATTTTTCCGTTTCATCCGTTTCAGACTTCGTGTTTACAGCACTTGTGTGATGTATACAGAACGAAGCTAAGTTTTTGTCTTTTGGTTCATAAACACAGATTTTTGTAGTGATATTTGGCATAAATACAGCAAGTGATAAATATCACATACAAATCATGCTATTTTTGTTTATAATATGACCTAAGAAATGTACTGAAAAAGACAATCACATGTTCTCTCAAGAGTAATTAAGTGCACCGAGTTTGTTTACTTTGAGTTTGAGGTCAAGTGAACATTTGAAAATCCTGTACTGAAGTAATTTGCGTTTGGCAGATAAAAGAACAGCCCGGCAAATCTCCAAGCAAGGCTTAATAATCGACTGGAACTGAATAAAAATAGCTATAAACTGTGAAAAAGTCAATTTCTGGTACACTTAACACTAGCAAGCAGCAAAGTTTGATTTCAGGCAGTTCATCAAGCACAATCAAACGATGAAACAGTTGTCACTTTGCTGTTTTATTAAAGACACTAACTGTTGTACATCTCCAAGAATAAACTTCACAATCGAAAACTAGAAAGCTGAACGCAACTATCACAGCTGGAAATGAAATTCCAGTTGTTAAAATTAGTACAAACAAGGGTTTTTTCTTCAGACAACCAGTGAACAAGTTTATTAGTAGATTTGAATCAAATGCCTCACGGCAACGGATCATATGCGACCGAGTTTCCAAGGCCGATTTCAATGGATTAAAAACAAAACAATTAAATAAAAAAATAAAAGTAAACTTGGCTTACTTTGATTTAATTTTGTCCTTGAGTAATGTCAGTTGTTCCTGGCCAGATGAATGTGAATTTTCGGTTTCGTTTTCATTCATTGTCATAATTCAAACTTTTATACTCGTCGCTAGTCAACACTTGAAGACTTTAAAATCACTTTTAACTTTCTCAAATCACCCCAAGATCCATAAGCAGAGGCACAGATGATCAGTCTATACATTTCGTTTCATTCCAATTCCAATATCTTCAAATTTAGTCGTCAAAAGCCCGACATTTGCCACCGTACTTAGCTTTGTAGTTTGTAGCACCGCTTGGCGACCTGTATGTACTGAGCTTCAAACCGGGGGGCACTGCTTGCATAATAAAGGGGAGGTATGTCAGGTGTCGTCTTCAGAGCCCGACCGACATTGATTTTCCCCGCGAAATTTGAGATTAGCATTTCTAAAAATAGACTACTCTGTAAACTGATGGGCCTCTACCCCAATACAGATGGACACTTCTAGTTATGGACTTCTGGTATCTCAAGACATCCCTTGTGAAGCGCATCTGATTATACACCTATAAAATTTGCGCGTCGGTAACAATGGTATAAATGAATTGAACTGGTGTGAAGACTAGACCCTCCGTTTTCATGTAATGACGTATTTATAATCACGAGGTGTTATAAAGTTTTCTTTCATTGAGTTTCCGATTTGTTCATTCGTGGCATTTTCTTGCTGGGCACTGATTTGAATCCTGAGGCCAATAGACCAGTTCGCGGTAAATTCCGACATTTTGAAAGGGGCGTAAACATGGCGCGAAATACAGTGTTTGTTTATATGGGATCCGCAACTTCGTGACCAGGGTCTTCTCGGTCAGATCCAAGATGATGCCAAATAAAATCCGTAAAATCGAATTTTTGAAATATTCTTTAGATACAAACTTAATTAACTGATCGGAATTTGAGGAATGTAGCTGTGCTGGGAAGCGTGCAATCGTGTTTTCAGTTTTCCATACATTGTCTGTAAACACGAGTCAAATTCCGCGTGAACATTTACAGATTACAAATGTTCACGGATTATACACTATTTCGCGCCATGTTTGCACCCTTTCAAAATGTCGGAATTTACCGCGAACTGGTCTATTCAGAAAAACTGGTACACGTGTATTTTACAACTCTGGCCGTTGTTTAGACGCCGGAAGACAATGGCCGGACTTGTAATTACACGCGTGCGAGTTGCTGGTGTCGCTGGGCACTGCACTACACCAACTGTAAGCTCTTCTACAGATAAAGGGGCAATGTCATGGTACTGCGCATGTATCGAGTAATCGCTCGGTTGGTGGCTGTTAATTGGATACAAACAGTTAAACTTAATGCTTGATTGAAAGCATTTCCAATATTTTTCCCAGGAGACTGTTTATAAACACTGTTTGTTAGTCATTTTTGCATATTTGCGTTCATTTTAATAATAATAATAATAATAATAATGTCTTTATTCACCTAATAAAATATACATGAGATGTTACAATATTTAAGAGTAAAAATCTGAAAAATTTAACGCACGTAGCTCACAATTAAGGACATACTAATTTATATTTAAAAATTAGCCTATTAATAAAGCTATTTTTGAAACGCTCGGCATCCCACATGGCCGAGAGGTTCGTCAGTTCATATCAAAATCGGTGGAAATATAGCTCTTTCCGGCCCGGAAAACGAATGTAAAGTCTTATCGTGACACAGCCCCTTTAATACGAAGCGTTCTGTTTCAAATATTTATCATCCTTCCGTGTTATAATCTGATTCATTTCGTTCTGTTGTTTTACATATATATATTGTACTTAATTACTGTAAAAAATCCAATGTACTATTGTTGTATAAGGATGAATAAAATTATTATTATTATGATCGAACAACGTATATATTGATAATTCTACGATATTTCGGCTGGCCAAACCAGCCTTCTTCAGGTAGATCTTACAAATGAATATTTCACAATGGCAAGTATAAATATAAAGGTGATTACACAATCTAAGAGGAAAAAGGAAATGACGTAAGTAAAATACGGGTCTACAAGATAACATATTAAGTTTCATCACGTTTGTTCATGCCGAGAGGTTCGAGAGTTTTAGCTATGTCGATAAGATATGACTCTCTGGCTTTACGAATAGAGTCTCGCGAAGAATAAATTATTTCTAAGGGGATAAGTTGCATGTCAGTATTAGAATGGTTAGGGCAAGAAAGGAAATGTTCAGAAACTGTGGTAGGTTTAGATTTAATATTAAATTTGTCAACTGCTCGTCTGTGTTCATTAAATCGGTCTTTGAGCCGTCGTTTAGTTTCACCGATGTATTGTAAGCGGCAGCGATTGCATTGTACCATGTATATAACGTTACTGGTGTTACAAGTGATGTGTGACTTAATGAAACGGGTTTCCCCGGTGGAAGAAAAAGTGTAGCTAACGAGGCCATGATTAAAGTAAGGACAAGTGGCACAGTTTTTTCCGCAGCGGAAAGAGCCAGATGGAAGAGCAGGTTTGTTAATCACATTACGTAGTTGTGATTTGACAAGTAGGTCACGAAGGTTAGGGCAACGGCGGTGAGCGACGAGAGGCAGGTTAACAAACACGTCTTTACAACGATTAGAAGAAAACAGTATGTGAGAATGTTTACGAATCAGTGATGAAATGTTAGGTAGTGCTGGATTATATGTGATGACGAAAGGAATTCGGTTAGAATCTTGTGCATGTTTAGCCTGTAAAGCATCGTTACGAGAAATATTAGCAGCACGTTGTATTTGTAGATCGAGGAAAGAACGCTTATAACCTCGCTTTAAGAGGTGAGACTTTAATTCATTAGTGCGAAGTTTGAAGGTTTCGTCAGTAGAACAAATGCGACGAATGCGGAGTGCTAAACTAAAAGGGATAGCTTTTTTAGTATGTAAAGGATGACAAGAAGTAAAGAAGTGTAGAGAAGGTGTTGGTGTTTATCAGTCGGTTTGGTGTAGAGATCAGTCTCGATGTTACCGTCTTTAAAGATGACTGTGACATCGAGAAAAGAGATGTCGGTGAAACTGTAAGACGAAGTGAATTTAATGGTAGGGTGAAGAGCGTTGAGATAATCGATGAATACTTTTAAACGATCTTGGCCCTCCGTCCAAATCATAAAAAATATCATCGATATATCTCAACCAAGTGTGTGGTTTGTAAGGGGCTTTGGAAAGAGCGTTAGTTTCAAAATTACCAAGGAATAAATTAGCAAAAGAGGGGGCCATACGTGTCCCCATAGCTGTACCGTGGATCTGGAGATAGTGATTATTATTAATGAGAAGTTGTTCATAGTAAGGATCATGCGTATTAAATCACAGAACGTTTCAGTAGGAATGTGTTTGTTGTTACGAGTTTGAAGGAAGTGACGGCATGCATCAATACCTTCGTTGTGAGGTATGTTAGTATACAACGAGGAAACGTCAAGAGTGACAAGCATAGCGTTAGCTGGAGGTTTAGCAAGTATGCGAAGTTTGTTAAGGAAATCGTTAGTGTCTTTAACGTAAGAAGAAAGAGAAGACACTAAAGGCTTAAGTTGATGATCAACAAATTCAGAGATGCGTTCTGTGGGATGGCTATTAGATGAAACTATGGGACGGCCAGGGTTACCAGGTTTGTGTATTTTGGGCAGTATGTAAAATAGTCCAGGTTTAACGTTGGTGTGTATAATGAGGTACTGTTTGGTTTTGACATTGATAGTCCCGTTCTTAAGCATGCGTTGAACATAAAATATGATGCGTGTTTGTATGTCGTTAGTGATGTCTGCGTCGAGTTGTTTATAAAATTTATGGTTATTGAGTTGTCGATTACATTCGTCTATGTACCATGTCCTGTCCATTACCACCGTACCAGACCCCTTGTCTGCGGGTTTGATGACGATGTCTTGTCGTTGGTTAAGTCGGTGAATGCTTTTACGTTCACTATTAGATAAATTATCAGAGATGCGATTAATTTCAGTTTTAATAGCATCTAAAAAAGCATTTAAAGCAGTGTCTCTATCAGTGGGAGGTGTCCAAGTGCTCTTAAGGTGAAAGGGATTAACAGGTTGGTTTGAATTAGAAGTATTATAATCGTGAAAATATTCTGTTGAACGCATACGTCGAGAAAAGTCATGTATGTCAGCTGTAACTTCCGGCCAATTAATGTGTCGCGGTGTGGGGCAGAAGGTTAAGCCACGAGCAAGTATTAGGGTTTCGTCCTGAGAAAGTGGTGTCTGAGTTAAATTAATAACTACGGTAGTGTCGAGTTTATTATAAATGTTCTTTATAGCAGAAAGGTTGGGTGGTTTATTGTTACGTCTATTGCGTTTCTTATTAGGGTTAGTCGTAGGAGGTGGAGCATTATCGTTAGCGTGACTATGATTATTAGTGGTATTGGATGCGGTATTGTGCCGATTAGTTCTGTATTTTAAAAGGATTTCTCCTTTTTTGCGTCTTCTATTAGAAAGTACGGACTCAAGAGTGGACTTGTTTACTTATTAGTATTTTTGGCTGATCAGATCTCTCCGCAAGATCCAACGTACCACCGACAGAATTGTCGTATACGGTTTTTGCTATATTTTATTATTATTATTATGAATTATTATATAATATATAATGGAGCTGTAATCTGGAATTCTCTTTCCAAAGAAATTTAAGAAAATTCAAACGAGAACGCTCTTCAAATCAAGGCTACAATCAGTACCTTTAATGAAATACTAGATATTATATTTATATACCGATCTCTTCCTCCTGTCTCTCAAGCACACACTGTTTACCAGCTTAATTTAAAGTATGTGTTGAGCAGATTTCGTATGAGTGGGACAAAATACGGCACTGACTACAGCACGGTTACTGTACGGTATGCCGTGACACTGAAATGGTTTTCCTATTGTTTTTGTTATCCAATCAAATTACAGAGATACAGTACAGCATATAGTTACAGTACGGTTACGGACGGTATTCTAGATGAACATGCCGTAGTTTGGCCCACTGATACGGAATCTGCTCCAGTATGCCCGTAATTATGTACACGTGTGTTCCGTTTCTCTTATGTTATCTTTTTTTTTCTCTGATCGCAATCGGTTGTAGACTTGTGGTCATATTAGTCGATTAGTGTTTTAGCTACTTAACTTCTGGTATCTCAGGACACTTAGGCCAAGTAAAAATCAACATTTATCATCCCCGCACGCTTCCTTTTTCGAGGCCGCTTCCTTTTTTCTTTTATATATGTTATTAAGCATCGAGTCCGATCAAGAATAAACTGGTCAGGAAATATCATGGATTTGTATACTACAAGAACTGCTATAAAAAGGAAATTTCATCACGCAGTGACGATATGCTCAAACATCCTCAAACTTCTACCCAGTGTCATTTTCAATGTCAGAATAAAGTAAAAACAAGAAATAAAACATAAAAACGGCCGCACCATACCTTTTATTCGGACGATATACATGTTTATTGTTTCACTTGCCCTTAATTGCAAAACACTTTAATTTACTTTAAAACCTTCTTCGCTAGGGTACAAATAAAGAATTGTTTTTGTTTAGCGCGAAATGCGGCTGAAATCAGCAACAAACTAAATCCATAATTTCTCAAGGCTATTTAAATAGTTTCGGTACAGATCTAACGCTAAAAGTTCTCTGTAGTATAGTAGTTTCGCAGATATCCGGCAGACTAATTACCCACATTATCAGACCGCAGGGTTTCGATCTCCTGCTGTTAAATAAATTAATATAAAAATCATTAATTTCCGCTCAAGAAAATATCCAATCTACTACAGAGACATCAAAATTCATTCTTTGTATTTAAAATTGCTTCAGGGAATTTGTCCCGCTAGCAGGCTGAGTCTGTTCGATCAGAATCACTATCACGTAGACGGTCCGGGCAGAATGCCATTTTTGGGGTCCTAAATGAAAGATTGCGGATAGCGGATAGCCATCTTACCTGCCAATTATTGAACACCGTGATTTTAATACGTCAAGAGCTTGTGGCCAGATAACTGTTTTGCCTTTCTCGGTAATATCTGGCGTCTTCTATATATGGAATGCCGCATGTTCAACCCAATTAGTCAAAATAGAGGTTCATTACAGACTGAAAACAAGACTAATCTACAACATACTAACACAAAATACTGGAAGGCGACTTCAAGTCTGATTAGCTATTACATATTGATTGGGAACGCTTTTATTTCACCAATACCAGTACGCTTCCCTGAACAATAGTAAGCCGACTAGATTTTCAGATGAATCAATCTCTACTGTCTTTAATTTGATCAAGGTTTGTTGGAGTACTTTTAAATTACTTAGCGTTAGGTTTGTTAGTGTACTTTTAAATTACTTAGCTTTTAGCGAGCAATTTTCTTATCTGATATTATTACTAGTGTATCTCTAAAAATAAAATTAAATACAAATCTGTAATGCTTTCCTTAAAGGCTTAATCTTCTTTCATTGCATTAATTAAACTATTTTTCCCATTTAGTTGTGGGTAATGCTTCTTTGTTTTCATTGCTATACAATGACTTTTTATTACCAGTGGTGTGAGGCTTTTACCGATGCTAAAATTGAAACTATCAATATTTATTAATGTATTGTGTTCTGTTTTCTCTGGAATCAGACATAGACACGTCGAACAGATGCTACGATATGACAAAGATCAACACAATCCAAATGAGATCAGATTTCATAATATTTAGATAAATTTTCGCATTCTTTTCAGTAGTATATGAACTAGCGGTTCTGGCCCACGTTGTATTTTTTGTTGTATTTTATGACATCTCACCCTTCGGGTTCGTTATCATAAAATACAACAAAAAATACAACGTGGTCCAAAACACGCTAGTTTAGATACTACTATAGTTTATTTATTGTATTTTTACGTTATATTAAATGATCGGTTTCTACCGCTTTTTTCCGGATTAAAGCAGTTTTGTTGTACTATTTTTTAAATCGTATTTTTTACATTTCAACACCCTATTAGAGAAACGTGTTTATAAGGTATTATTTACTACTATAGTTCATTTATTGTATTTATACATCACATTAAAGGATTGTAGTTATAGGTATTATATCAGGGCTAAGCATATATTAACATTTGTTCGAACATTTGGTTTATAATGAATTTATTGTATTCTAAATGTATTTATGCTCGGGACTGTTATTGCAGTGCAACTAGATTACGTAAGAGTACATTCCACACTTGTTTATACGCTTTTGTTATTCAAACAGATATAAGTCATGTCGCAATCAAGTTTTATACTCTTAGGACAGTTCAGTGTAACGGATCAAACGACAGTTAATTTGTTCCTTAATTTCCATAGATTATAAGAAGACAAACGCCCCCTACTGGTTTTACTGCTGTCTCTTCTATTTCACCGGGAAATTTCAATAATTTTCGTCCGTCAACAACGAGAAAAGTTTTTGGTAAAAGCCAGAACGACGTCTGTTTCGCCTGTGGCAAGACAGGTCATTGGAGGAACAACTGCCCAAACTCCAGTGCTTACTTCTCACCAGGACCGTCCTACACGTACAGTAACTACAGGGATTATACAAACAAGACCAGCGGTACAAGTGGGCAGCACTAAATTCATCGCCCAGAATAAAGTAGTAAGAGAAATCATTGAAGGTAACCAGTATTTTCAGTACGTTAATGGGAGAGATTTCGAATTTGAGGGCAGTTTGGATACTAATCCTACAGGCCTTACTGCCTTAACAGTTAAAGGCAGGCTCAGAAAACATATCAAGTTTTGGAAGGATACGCTTACAGCTAGTAACTTCATTATCAATACTATTGATAAAGGTTATGTTATTCCGTTCATTAACACGCCACAACCTGCTAGATTTAAGAACAATAATTCGGCAAACAAGCATTCTGAATTTGTAACTGAATCTATAATAGAACTTGTTCAATCAGGCTGTGTTATAGAAGTCGTAATCCCTCCGATCGTGATAAACCCATTATCTGTATCGGTACAAACGTCGGGCAAGAAAAGGTTGATCCTCGATCTAAGACATGTTAACTTCCACATATGGAAACAAAATATCAAGTTTGAAGATATCAGAGTAGCCAATAATTATCTTCCGTATGATAATTTCATGTTTAAATTTGATCTTAAGTCCGGCTACCATCATATTGATATAATGGTAGAACATCGATCTTTTCTTGGATTTTCTTGGTGTTTCAATGGAGTATGTAAATTCTTTGTTTTTACGGTTCTTCCATTTGGTCTTTCGTCTGCTCCATTTATTTTCACGAAAGTGGTCCGTGAATTAGTTAAATATTGGAGAAAGCATTTTGTCAGAATTACAGTGTATCTCGATGATGGTCTCGGTTCAGCTAGAGATTGGGCAAGTTGCGAGAGGTCGTCTAATTTTGTAGAGAAGGTTCTGAAGTTGTCGGGTTTTCTGCCTAATGATAAGAAGTCGGTCTGGCAGCCTACAACCAAATTAGAGTGGTTGGGATACATGATAGATTTGTCTACTCACGTTATTGCTATTCCCACAGATAGAATTCACAGTACTCAGCAGATTATTGATAATATTCTTTTGCATTCTTTCAGTACAGCCAGAAAAGTGGCACAATTCGTAGGAAAAGTTATTTCCATGGGTTTTGTACTTGGTAATATTACTCGTATTATGACCAGATATTCTCATTTCGATATTTTGAGAAGATTTTCGTGGGATACGAGGATTGAATTATCGAGCTCTACTCTAATAGAGTTAACTTTCTGGAAAAACAATCTATTGTTTTTGAACAGTAAACGCATGCTTAAGCAGCAATTTGTTTATTCTAGAATATGTTATTCTGACGCGAGCTCTACCGGTTGTGCAAGCTACATCTTAGAATTTCATAACGCAATTGCTCATAAGATGTGGAGCGACATGGAAGCTCAACGTAGCTCTTCTTACAGAGAACTTTATGCCATCTCCCTCGGTATGGAGTCCTTCATTAATATGTTGAAAGGTCAAACGATTATATGGTATACCGACAATCAAAGCGTTTCGAGAATAGTCGAAGTAGGTAGCATGAAGGAAGACTTGCAATGCATCGCTCTTCGTATTTTCAAGATATGTGTACAACATAATATCCGACTCCAGGTGGAATGGATCCCTAGATCACTTAATGAAAGAGCAGATTTTTTGAGCAAAATCGTAGACTACGACGATTGGCGAGTTAGATCGAGATACTTCTGTGTGATTGAAGACAGGTGGGGTCCACATTCTGTCGATAGATTCGCTAATCATGAAAATACACAATTACCTCGTTTTAACAGCAGGTTTTGGTGCCCGGGCACTGAAGTAGTAGACTCGTTTTCGGTTTCTTGGGCGAATGAAAATAATTGGGTAGTCCCGCCTATTTTCCTCATCCCTAGAGTTATTAATTACATCGTTGCCACAGGGTGTAGAGGTACCCTTATGGTACCAAAATGGCCTTCTGCCGTATTCTGGCCTATGGTGTACACAGATAGAGGGTTATCGTGCATATTTACTGATATATGTGAAATCCCGTGTGGTACAGAGGTGTTTGAATTTGGCCATAACAAGAAATCTTTGTTTGGTTCACCTGAATTTCCCTCCGGTGTCCTTTTCCTAAGGTTTCATAGCAGAACTGATTGACGAGCATCGGAGGACAATTATCTTGCATAAAGTTGCATGATCATGGTTTGCGGTATTTAGTTGGATGTTTCAGATCAAGCGCCCACCTGGACGTTATCTACGTTATATTGATATGCAATAACTAGGGTCCACTTGGAACCTGACTGAAATATGTAAATATTACTACTTTGGTACTTATACATGTACGACTTAGCGAGATCATTTGATATTTTGAACCTGAGCTACCTGGCATGTTAACCACTTGGTGTTAGTTGACACAAGTCATATCGGATTCACCTGGATCCTAGTTTGTTGAGTAAGTCGAAGAAACTACTTAGTTTCCGTAATTAATTAATTATATTATTTGTATGCATTTACTGGGACCACCTGGTCATTATTGTTTTATCTGTCAAGTCCCACTTGGGTTGTAATCAAGATTGAAGTTCAATAACAACAACAAAAACAAACACAACAACAACAAAAATCCCACTTGGGTTCTCAGATTTACATCTGTTATCTAGGTTGCTATTGGCAACACCTGTTTGGGCCGCCTTTTGTTCGAAACGAAAGATAGAGTACATCGACAACCGATATAATCTCTATACAATTACATTGTCTTCGTTTATATATCCCTTTAGGTATGGTTAAAGGTATATTTATGATTAATATATTCTTATCATTATATTTTGATCAGATATTACTTCAGCTGTATATCAGGAAGGAAACGGTCAGACGGATCAGAAGTTGTGGTTCCTTGCCTTAAATTCTAGAGCAGATAATACTGTTTTGTCTTACTGTAGAAACTTTCGTAAATTCAAATATTGGTGTAAACTCAGTAATATGAGAAATTCTTTCCTTCCCGCTACACCTACTACAGTTGCTATGTATCTTAAATCAATGTTTGAAGAAAATAAGGCTAAGGCAACCATACACAACATGTATTATGCAATAAATTGGATACATAAGTTGGCAGGATTCGAGGATAGAAATCCTTGTAATAAGTTTCTTGTAAAATCAGTTGTAGAGGCTTCAAACCGTATTAATTGTAAAGCTGTTAAGAAAGCTGAACCAATAACCCCTGAGGTTCTAAGGATACTTTGTAAGCGTTATGGGGATAGTAGTAACTTAGTTGACATTAGATTCATATGTATGTGTTTACTTTCTTACGCGGGGTTTTTCCGCATTTCTGAATTATTGAATATTAGGAGGAATAATATTGTAACCCAAGACGAGTATCACAAGATCCTCGTAGAAGTTAGCAAAACAGACAAATACAGAGAAGGCTCTTGGGTTTATATTGCCAAAACGGGCAATGATACATGCCCATATACCTTTCTCCTTAAATACTTGAGTGCTGCAGAGATACCTAACAATTCACAAGGTTTCGTATTTAGATCAGTAAGATATGACAAACAAGCCAAAAGAAACGTTATTTCTACAAAAGTTCTTAGCGCCAACAGATCTAGAGAGATACTTAAAGCAAATCTGGTATCTGTCGGAGTAAATTCTTCTGGTTTTAGTAACCACAGTTTTAGGTCTGGAGGGGCTACCGCAGCAGCGAATCTAAATATACCAGACAGATTATTTAAAATCCACGGTAGGTGGAAATCTGAGTCTGCCAAGGACGGCTACGTGTGTGATAAAATCGAGGCACGGCTAATAGTGCCTAAGAATATTGGACTGTAAAGTATTCTCAAAGTAATTGTAACTGATGCTTTTTCAGTTTCGCATCCTAGCGCTGCACATATCCTATCCTACCAATAATAATAAAGTATTATGGTTAACATACAGGTGTTCTGTGTTTTATACGGAGATAAAGGTTTAGAGCATAAATGAGTTATTGTTGGCAAGGAGTATAGACAATAACACCCTATTAGAGGAGTGTGACAACCATTTAGATATATGATATATAGGTATATCATCGTTGTTACTATGGATGATCTGATTGATGATATTCTTGTAGAGTATGAACCAACCCCAGAAAATAACGAGAGATATGACTTAGAACTCTTGCTAGATGTTGCTATTGCCGTTTTAGAACTTATTGTATACATTATTGAATTTTAACACCTATTAGAGGAGTGATTAGTATACGGTATATCCATCCATGGTACTAACGTATATTCTCTATTTCTCGATATTAACGTATGCTATTATCTTAGTACGTATTAATACCACACAGATTAGACGAGTGCATGTGATTGAAGAATCTCAACGCAGACGTCACAACTAAGATACCAATTAGACACATAACATATAAGTATATCACACTATGTCTGAGATAATAACTTGTGATTGGTTGATGCGAGGAAAGAACAGTAAATGTATAAGGAAGCGCTCAAAGACATCGGAGTATTGTTCTCAACATAACTTTCAGATACAAAGAGGGAGTGCCATATTCGTTCCATGTTCGAGGTGTGGTAGAGGATGTCGTACGGATTATGGGCTTTGTTCAAAATGTGCCACAATCCAACTCAGTCTAACCAACGAGAAGAAGCGCATCGATATGAAATGCTCTAAGGCGTTGATGGAATCTGAGAAACAAGAGGCAAAACTCCAAGCTAATGATCCAAATAATGTGGTGGACATTTGCGAACTCAATAAGATATTGGAGGATCTACATGTGGTAGAATCGGAGGATAAGTAGAAATCACAATACAAAAAAAAGAAAAAAAGAATGAAGAGAAATTGTTATGCAACCTCTCTTCATTCCTTTTTTTTTTTTTTTCAACAAACAATTAAACAATTGACAGGCATATGGTATACAAATAGTATGGACGAGCGTATTAGATTACTTGGTTCAGGAATTCGTACGAGTCTACATATTAACACTGGTGGAACATGTCCCGAATGTCTATGTCCGATGGAAAATCAAGGAACGGAATTCATATGTTCCACTTGTGGTCTTGTTTCTGAGATCGACTCATACGAAGAAGCACCTATCAATGTTGCTACTCGGTTACGTATAGTAGGTACGGATAGCTTCCTATATCAACATGATCTAGACCGCTCAATCCCAAAACAAAGTGATAACAAAGAATTACAACGACGTACGATCATGCGAGAACTACAGGCATACAACACTATTTATAACCAAAATTATTCCCTCTCGTTTCCCACAAATGTATTAGTAATCGTAGCCGATGCATTCATTCAAGTACAGAAAGTTTGTATCAAACGTAGCTATGCTAAGAGAACTATTTTAGCTGCTATACTTTATCAAGCATGTATACAATGTGGGTTTGTTCGATCTAAAGGTGAGGTCGCTAATTTTATGCAACTAAACAACAAATGCATATGTCGCGGAAATGAATTTATACGTTCTCTACATGATGATGATAAGATCGATATAGATTTAAATTCCGATCGCATAACTCCTTACATCGCAACGACTTTCGTTAAAATCAACCCCAAGGGAGTAACTAAGGATATCCAACAAATAGTCTATGAGATTGTTAGTATGGTAATAGAAAGCAATATAGGTACCAGTTCCATACTTCGAACTAAAGTTATTGGAGCAAGTTACGAGGTACTACGTCGTTCTGGATCTCATATATCTCTTACCGATGTTGTTAAACGATGTGGTACACATAAGGGTTCGATCATACGTTTTGTTAAGGAGTTGATTGCTTACCATTCCTACTTTGAGCCCATCTATAAAAAACACGGTCTAACTAGTGATAGGGTTTGATTTCGTAAAGTGAAAATAAGAGCCACATTCGATTCTTATCCCACTAGACTGCCAAGTTTTTCTCGCATTTCCTTTTGCACTTCTTGTTTGAGTTCCATTCGAATCTGTTCCACGTTTTTTTCACCACCCAAAGTCTTATGACGAATTTCAGACCTCATAATCTCATATTTTTCTGCTTCAGCGAGGATTAGACTGTATTCAGAGTCGGATATATTTTCATCGCGTAGGGCTTTCGATACTAGATCACGAATCGTATTAACTTTCGATTTTGCCAACATAGTTGTTCTCTCATGTTTAGATACTTTTATTCCTAATTTTTTAGCTCCAATGGTCGTAGATGCTGAAATTAATCCACATAAACCACCAATAACACCAAGTGGTAAACCAATCACTATTCCGAGGCCAGTTAAAGCTATTCCCAATCCAGACCCAGATAAAATCACAGATAGACCTCCTGTTACCACTGCGATACCATGAACTATTCCTTGAGAACGCGCATATTTCTTACGAACGCCTTCATAGTGTTTTTCTTGAATTTCGATATCTGAAAGCGTATCTCGGATTGTTTTCAGTCGAAAATTCTTTCCGTTGAGCGATGGATAGATTTTTGGTGCTGATGGAAAAAGTGGTTGAATTGAATCGCCGTCCATCGTATATGTGATATACGTATGATTTACTCAAGCTTCAATACGAAACGTAGAGGCTGCTCGTTGAAGTCTATGAGATTGCCTTTCTCATTGCAAACTGTGAGGTGAATGTAGTTCCGCATCGTTCCTAGGGCTCGAATGGGTATGAGGGTTGGTGGAAAGTAAGTTGTTTCAGAAAAACTGTGGGATGTCAGATTAAAAGTATGTAGGATTTTAGATGGCTTTCCCTCGAGAAGCGAGAAATCGGAATCCACCACATCACAGTAGACATATATATGCTTAACATCTTTTGACCTCAGGGTGTATTTTCCCACAGCAACGGTCACATAGTCTACCATATCTTTATCTACTTTGATACCAAATAAATCGCAGATATTCTTAGTGAACTGGATTGGTTTCTTGACATTCATAACCCAATATTTCCTAAATGCGTGGTCTATGAATTCCAAGAAACCAGCCTTGACTGCGGGATCGAAATTGTCTATAAAGTATTCTATACTATAATGTCCCGCCTTAATTTCGTATGGAAACACCACACTATTGTTATCCCACTTAAAGCTCCCTTTCTCTGCTAGGTTCCACCAATTATGACTAAGAGTGACCTCAACTAGCGAAATATTATTGATAAGAATAGGGTTATCGAAGTAGACCGTATGGTCAGCCGTAGGACAGGTGACATTTAAGATAACCATCATATATTAAAGGTATAAACTGTATGTATGTATAGCTTTAATACGATGCCACCAAAGAAGTATCAGTTCGAGGATAGACTTCACCAATCAGGATTCATTCCGTGGCCTAAGGAACAACCAAAATTCGCTCTCACAACAAAACAAAAATCTTATTTTCTCACTGAGTTCGACAAGAAGGTAGCACCACACAACGCAAAGGCCTTTGATGCCTTTCAGAAGAAGTATCCCAATGCCGATTACTCGAAGTTCTATGCTGAGACGAATGCATCTGATATACAGGATGAGTCGACCTATAGAACTAGAATTACCTTCAAAGACGGTAGTGAGGAATGGTTCATCGATGATATCCATATTCCAACAAAGATTCGAAAACGTATCGATGATGCATTGCAGGGGATGTGGGTTGATGGTTTTCCATCTTCGTTGACATTAGATAAAAGTGTGAAATATCCCATCGTAGCAGTTCCTTTTCACGAAAAAGCACAAGATATCGATCTCACTAATCTATGGATATACATCACACCAACGAAAAAGTTCAATGCGGTCTTTCATAACATATTCAAAGAGACCACCATAAAACATGTGACAGCAAAAGAGTCTCATCATTGGTTATCAGGTCCAGATTTCAAATATTGGCCTCAACAATTGAATTTCGCAACATGGTGTGCAACTTCTGGATGTGGAGTGTCGTTATTCGATCCTATTTTCAAAACATATCCACCAATTATTCAAGGGTTCTTACGATTTCACGTTTATTTCACAATACGAAGTATTCTTCATGAACTTGGTGGTACTCATGGAATTCCTCTACCTAATGACTCTGTTTTCAAGCAAATGGATAACCTCTATAGCAAAAATGCTCTTGAGACATTATGTACCGAATTTGGTTTATCTCAAACACCAGACTTTCGATGGCGTGGAGGTCGTAATAAAGGATTAGGTGACATATTTGTTTACTTTCCCAGGTACGGCGATAAGAATGAGTATGAGTTAAGGTCGAGTGCCCCAGACATGTACACATGGACACAAAAGGACCCATTCTATATATTCGAAGATGAGGGCGGCAAGTTAGCTAATTCCAATATGATTCACTTTATTAGGGGTGACGAGACTAATGAAAAACAATACAATTGGTTTACAACACCAATCGGTAAGGGTTTGACAGAGGCTGGAGTAAGTAGATTAGATCGATCTGTCGAAGCTTTCGGATATTGCATTCTAGGTGCTCAAAACGAACTTAACGAATCCATCATAGATAGTTTAACTGTCAAAAACAAATTTAAGAAATTGGTCGAAGATGCTATTATCGAAAACAATTCAACGATAAGCTATAAAAACTATCTTACAGCTATACTACACACACATAAGAGATTAGATCTAGCAATAGCTATAAAGGTACGATTACTACCAAGCGACCTCGAGTACTACCTTGGCAAGAAGGATGGCTATAAAAATCCACTCCAGAACGCCACGAAAGCTATGGGGATCGGGAAAACGACGATATTAATGTAGATATTCTCGAAACCAAATTCCCACCACCAGATATATATGGAAGGGAAGATACGAAAGAAACAATTACCACATAGTGTAAAGCAACAAGTTCCACAACAATTACCACAACAAGTTCCACAACGAGTTTCACATAGTATCTTACCGAATCCTACTCCACAACATGAGATCAATCTAGCGATAGTATCTATTGCAGGAGCTGGAATTGCATGGATGATATTTCGTTAACGTTTTTTGAATTGCTCCACTACGAACACAACTACGGCTACGATTAACAACCAAACATTCTTAGCTAGGAATCCTATGGCCTCACCAGCCGTTTTAAATAGGAAGCTAGCAATTGATCCAATCATTCCAGGTAAAATGTTTCCTAACCTTTTTCCTATTTCTTTTAATCCTTTTCCTAATTTCTCTAATCCTTTTCCAACACCATTAGCTATACTAGAAAGTGCCTTTTTAATCATAGCAGCTGTAACGCTAAGTGTAATACCTAATGCAGCAAGAGTGCTAAGCACCGTTACGCCATGCTTCTTGAAAATAGCTTTAACCCTATCTCGCAATGACATACGTTCTTCTATTTCATTGATCTCTTGTTCGTTTTCTTGAATCTCTTTTTCGTCAATGTCTATTAGTTCCTGAGCTGCAGTTTTTTCAGTATCTGTCGAATCGATATCTTTTATGACAGTCTCAGATACTTTCTGTTTCTGTTTGAGGACTTCGATCTTACCTTCTTTTGTTGTTATAACTTTTTCAGCTGATGGTCCTAATGCAGTTTTTATGGTCTTTGGTAGTTTATCGTTGAGGACCATCTCCTTTGGCGTTTTGAATAGTAGATGAGCTTTAGCATTCTTCTTGTTGAGCTTTACCCAGACATTGTCATACTCATCTACACGAGCCGTGAATTTATCATAATTAACTTTTGGGAACCTACCACGTATCTTAAACCATGCATCTCTTGTCTGATCTTCGATAAGCTTGAATGCGACTTCACTTGCTGAAATTGTTTCACCTTCAATGAACGATGTCTCTTCCGTGTCGCCACCAATCTCATCACCATTTGCATCGATATTTAACGTTTTCATGGGGATCCACTCATTGGGTGGACCCAATAGTTCGTTCAAGTAATCATCATCATCATCGTCACCATCTGGAATTAATGGAGTCTCATCAGTCGTATCAGTCGGGTCAATATCACCACCTTCCATATTGAACATAACTATATATCTTGGTATATTCAACATGATATCGACGAAGTTAATTCCTACAGAAGCACTAAGAGTGCCACTTGCACTCAAAGCTCAACGAACCTTATATAGGAAAACGTTCACTCCATCATCTGGCAATCCAGGTGAGACTCTCTATGTGGAAGTTCCAACGATGGGAGAAGATATCGTATTAGTTCCTGGTAGCTTAGCACTATTGGGTGATATCGTATTGTCTGGTGGACATGCTAATAATCGAGTCGTTGCAAATGTTGGACGTTGCTTAGTTATACATCGAGTTTGTAAGATGGGAGCTGAAATAGTAGAAGACATTGCTCGATCAGACCTATTACAAACATATTCCGATATATATCTATCTACGAAGGAGAGAGAATCGAGAATACAACAAGGTATCGAATCAGATAACACAAATAAGCTACGATCTAAGGCCACTGATGCAGGTACTTCGAATGTTGGTGAGAATGCATTGTTAGCTGCATATGGTTCCAAATATAGAATTCCATTAGACGTTGATATTCTTACACAACATGGAGTTTTATATCCATATGCATTAGAAGACACTATTTCATTCGAATTAACTCTAGCCCGCGCTATCGATATAATCGTTGGATCAGATTCGACAAAGATAGGTACGTACAAGCTTACCAACATCCAGTTAGAATACGAATCAATCAAGAATGAAACACTAGCTAGACACGCATTTAACGAATATGAAAAAGGTACTGCACGCCGTTCACTTCAAGTTAGTACCTATCGCTAAGGCATCAGATACTTTGATATCTCAAAACATCAATGTTCCACGACGATCATTTGCTGGATTACTTCTTCTATTCGTAGATTCACCCACCGCTGGTTCACGAGATAGCGAATCATTCGTAAATCCTGATATTTCAAAGATAGAGGTAGATGTAAATGGAGTTCCAAATAGGTTCTTTCCTGGAGGTATGTTACCACCAGATTTTTGGGAATCCGCAAAAGGATGGTTTTCTACATCCAATACTTCTATGACTCCCACAAAGTTTTACAACAATAGATTCGCTATTATAGTCGATTGTCGCACAGCAAAAGATTCCTCTGCTCATGGTGATGGAATGGCACAAACTGGTGGTGGAAAAGATATCGATATTCGTATACATAGAACTGCAGGCATAATCGTTAACACTGTAAACATGCATATCTATGTCCTTGCGGATGCTCAGCTTAAGATATTGAACAGATCTTTACATAGTATAACATACTGATGGATTCTCTCGTAGAACACATTCTATTCAACACACTTATAGTAGGTCCAACGAATTGTGGAAAGACTGCATTTCTCATAGAACAACTTCGTGGACCATTTCGTGGTAAGTTCGATTATATAGTATTAATTTGTCCTACGTATGCCCACAACAAAACATATCATGGATTTGCTAATCGAGATCCTCATTTTTATGTTATATCTCCACCTCAGAATGCTATCGATACCACATTAAATATTTGTGCAACCTTTAGGTCAGGTACCAATACATTATTGATCCTTGATGATTGTGCCGCATCAAAAGATGTGAAAAGAAGAACTGACAAACTAGTAGATTTAGCATTCTCTGCTCGACATATAGGACTATCTATTTGGGTACTATCCCAACAATTAACTAGTATATGTAAACCTTTTCGTGAGAACGTAGCTATCGTAGTAGCATTTCATACGGCATCGGTTATAGATGGTAAAAAGATATTTGAAGATTACGGAGGCTCACAAGAATGCAATGAATTACGAACGATACTTCGATCTCATAAGTTTGCTCGCATATGTTTCTGTTTGCGTCATCCGTTTTCAGTAGTATTAGAGCTACCCGCACCTATAACATATTATCATGGATGAATACATCAAAGAACTGGAAGATGTATGCGCTATTACTTGTCCTCCAACCAAATTGGAATTGGAGGATATCGAAGAATGTCGGGAAGAACTTAAGACCTTAGCTGTACTGGGTACAACGAAAAAATGTCTAGGACAGAATTTCTCCCTAACAGATATAACTAAACTATCTGAGAAGGACGTAAAACATTTACATAGTAGATACCAGGCCGTAGTAGCGCAGCAAATAACAGGACAATTAGTGGATGGTGTACTACGTCAAGCTACTCGCGCAGTCGCATTCGTAGCTACACTAGATGACCAACAAGCACTGTTTAAGGATCTACAAGAAAACCAATTAGCCCGCCATGAGATATCTATGACGGCTGGTCGATTAGTACTTAAACACGATCGATTTGTAGCTCTAGCTAGTGTTTTGTTCAATATAGCTGATCACATAGTCATTCCTGGTACTCCTATTGAACCTTCGCAAGTAACTACTATATCGAATCAAGATGGAGGAACAGACGGATCAGATAACTGCGAATTCACCGAAAACAACACCAACTAAAGTAAAAGATCCAAAGAGAGTTGCTGCTGGGAAAGCATTAGCACTAAGTAATAAACTTGCTAGAGAGGCTCAAAAGAGAGAGATTTCACGTGAAAGTGAATTATCTAAAGAAACCAACGTAGATGAAAGTTGGATGAAAAATGTGTCTATCAATACTACTATCGCAGTCATTGGTACGGGTGCTGCATTAGTTGGTGTATACTATCAATACAGAATATATAGAGATGACACTCCTAAGAACGTTAGTCCGATACGACCAGCAAGTCCAATAAAGACTACGGTGCCAGATATGGAGTAACAGTTAAAGACTAGAAACTATACGATATATGTTACAATGGATAAAGAATTGACGAAAACAATAACCGATGCTGCTATGATAACGGGAATCGCTACTGGTATTGGCTGGATCTTAAAGAAGGTTACCAAGGAATCTATGCTTAGTGATCCTTCTATTTCTATCATAAATTACGTGAAGTGGACTGCAGTAATAGCTGGTAGCATATATGCAAAACAATATCTCGAGAAACAAAAGCCCAAAACATAATGGCTTCAGCTATCGTAATGGCCATTTTCGGAGCAGTTTTGAATGCAACGGCATTTACTGGTAGTCAAGTGCTTGCTAAGATGTTTGGTGGGAAAGATGAAACTGCTAATATAGAACGAGAGAGACATGATAGGGAAACGGAAAAATTCATTGCTGAGAGGGAGGCTTTCATTGAAAAACATCAAACATTGTCCGATTGGATACGCAAACAGGAAGTTGCTGAACGCGATGCTCATAATAATCAACTCGATAGCAACCGAGCTTTTGTGCGATCCGATAAGTTACGTCAGGCACTGAAACGACTCAAAACAATGAAAGAACCTCGTTTATCCGACTACTATCAACCCTCAAGCAATCAAAAGACTGGTGAGTTGATCTATGTTGGTGGTGGAATGTTAGTTGGTGGTTATGCTGTTAGTCGATATGAATTTTTACATTCAACGAGATACTAAAAAAAGAAAAAAAAAAGAATAAGAACTAGTTGGTTAGATAAGTTCTTATTCCTTTTTTTTCCTTTTTTTTTTCTTCTTGTTAAAGGTTAGAATACATAGATATATAATGGATGCTAAACTTGCGAATATCTTCTATGGTCCTATGGGCTATTGGAAAGGTCATGCTGCAATTGGTAAGCTATCGGTGGCTGCAAATGTATCAGAAGATGTAGCTAAGGGTTGGTTAGAGAAACAAGCCATGTGGCAAATATATCTATCACCACCACGCTATATTCCACGACCATATTGGACTGTATCGAAACCTAATGAAGTTCATCAAGCTGATTTGATATTTCTACCTCATGATAGACCTAGTCGTGGAAGGAAACTATATAAGTATGCTTTAGTGGTAATCGATGTAGCTTCTAGATATAAAGAGGCTGAACCTTTAGCGTCGAAAGATAGTGGTGAAGTTGCTACTGCATTCGAACGAATCTACAAACGTAGTCCACTAGAATGGCCAAAAACATTGCAAGTCGATCCTGGTAGAGAATTCATGGGACGTATGTCTGAAACATTAGAACTACGTGGTACGAAAGTTCAACGAGGTGAAGCTGGTAATCATAGGGCACAAAGTTTTGTCGAACGAGCAAATAGAACGATAGCTGAAAGATTATTTGGATATCAATATGCAAAAGAGATGGTACTTACATCTGAAGGATCTAATGCACGTAGTAGAGAATGGGTATTGAGGCTTCCTGATGTTATCAAGGCTATGAACAATGAAGTTACTCGACTAACAGGTAAGGAGCCTTCGAATTCTATAGAGACACAACAAGTAAACATAAAGACTCCTATATATTCTCGAACTATTGGATTGGATGAAAAGCGACTACCATTTGACGTTTTAGTTCGATATCTCTATGCATCTGGAGAATTGGAAGGTGGAACTAAACGAGCGACTGATCCTGTATGGAGTTTACAGACATACTATATTTCTCGAAATGTGGTATCATCAAATCAACCAGTTCTATACTATTTAGGAAAAGATGCACCAAAGCGAGGGTTTGTTCGTGAAGAGATACAAGTGATACCACCAGATACAGAACTACCACCAAAAGGTATTCTAAGATAGAAGCAACTCACAAATAAAGTCGTCCATATCTTCATCCTCTGGAATGATGTTTCTACGGCTGTAGGATAGTGTATCGATTGCGTTCGATATTATATTGCTAATAAAATCGGCTACTTCTTCATTATCTGGAAAAAAGTCTCCATGACCGTAGGCTATTGTATCTATTCCGTTTGCTAAAATACATCTCTTACTATCGAATGGTGATAGAGATACTTTGTTCATATGCATACCATACATCTTATGACCTTCACTTCGAAGCATATTAATTCCATGTTTTCTTATCCATCAAGCACTCTTTATATTGATCGTGACGAATACGATGTTTCACTACTGCCTCCTTGATACCTTTAGCTTTACGAATCTCATCACCACCTACTTTCAATATAGAATAGAGCTTAGATCGTAGTCCAACATATTCGACTATAGGAATACCTTTACATTCGTCTTTCATTTTACCAAGTACTTTCTCGTTGTTGATACTATACAGCGGATGGTCTTTGCTGTAGTTACTAGTATCATATAGATGTTTATGAATCGCCATATCTGCATAGATGTCTTCAGTTTTAATGTGTAGTAATAGACTGTCGGTATCGGTATAAAGTAGATTACAGCGTTGCCCATATTGCTTCTTGATCTCGTTGTAGTAGAAGTCATACATCAGATGCTTTGATAGATCTAGAATTGACATTCCAACATATATGGGGCGGTTCAGCAATAGCTTACTTTTGTAGTTATGTACCGCGGCAAGATCATCATCAAAAATTGTGGATCGAGCATAACTAGGTTTATTCAATAGACGTTGTAGTTTGTTTCCTTCTGATGCACGCACTAATTGGATATCTACACGCTTACGTAGATTCTCCATTGTTTTTCCAAATACGCTATTGTTCATCAGTTTGTATAGATCCTGCTTGAAGACGCTCTTCGCTTGTTTTCGTAACTCTGTATTCATTTGTATATATGGTTCCATCCATGGTGATTGGTCGAATCGTAGTGCCTTATGGATCTTTTTCAAACGCATACCAAGAGATAGATACAATTGTAGGTTGCGGTAGTGTAGCACATATCGTTCTTTGTTATATAGGTTAGGTACGAGTTTTTCCACTTTCAAAGATCCATTACCTTTATATAGTTCCTCAAATAGATTGGTCTGATACTCTGAGAACAAATCTTTATTCACCTGAATTCTCTCGGGAGCTAGTGGATAGTCGTTGTGTGTATCATGAAGTTCTCGAGGATATTCAAGATCAACTTCAAGGATATAACCTTTATCTGAATCGATTGTGTGATTGGTTATTTGTTCTTCTGTTGGTGTATACCACTCAAATCCTCCTGTTGGCAGATATTGACTCATTGCCCAACCATATAGATTATTGGCATCAAGATATAGTATGTAGCTATATGGCTTATTTGGATCGAAATCGGGTATACTTTGGTTGTTTGCTTTGGCATAACGTTGTGATACCATGGATATGCCACCACGTAGACCTCTCTCGATGAATAGATACATGTCATAGTCAGTTAATAGTTCGAGTTTCACTCCAGTTATCTTTAATAAAGCGTCCCATGAAAGTCCTGGACTCGTATAATAATGTGCGGGATCTAATCCATAGTTTTGCATACATGTTGTACGAAAGTCCTCGAACACATCTGCTAGAAGAAGTACATCAGTTTGTAGATAAAGATCATGATAATCACCTAATGTCTTGCAATCAAATACATTCCAAACTTTTATTGCATGTTCGTAATCTTCATCGGATATATCCTCTAGAGTTAGTTTACTATAGAACGCATATTTCGGTGGTAGAGAAGTCTCTGCAAATCTATCCCACGAATCCATGTACTCATATGGATATACTCCTTTACGAGTTAATAGATTGGCTTTCTCTTGATTAGATGTATATTTTACAATTTGTTGGAATGTGTCTGATGCTGATCCTTTTACCAACTTATCGAGAGAGAATGGTAAGAATTGAAAGCTATCAATGAATCGTAGGTTACCAAGTGAGAATGAAATATATTTCTCCATATTGTTTGGAATACAAGAGATCTTACCTAATGTTATGGATATGGATTGCATTATTAGGTGAGCATCATATCCACGAAGATTATGGAATACGACTGGGATAGTAGGAAAAACACGTAATTTTAGATTACAGGTATTGTGTGCTGCACCTCGAAACTCACCTGTGATGTGGCAATGATCACGTACTCTATCACCAACCAATGGCTTCTGACAGATATGACAAATTGTTGCGCTATTATAAGCCTTATAGTTTTTCCATGACATGCATAGCGGTTTAGCCTTTTGGGCTTTGATCTTCGCCTCTTCCTCTTGCATACATCGTAGAAAATGTTCGATAGTATCCATGCCTCTATATAGTACTGGTGGTTCGCTATAACCATCGGAACGTACAACTATATAGCAGAATCCACATGGAATGTGTTCTTCTGTTTTAAGTATGTTGCTCTTCTTTAGGTCTTGAGCAGGTCCTTCGATCTTAGTGGTTAATGCCTCGAAATCTGCATAGATAATATATGTTACTTTGAGCTGTTTGTGTATATTCTGGAATGAGACTTCGTTGTTCTTATTGGTAGGCATTTCAATGCGTATGGCTCTGTCATTGATACCATTACACTCTGGAATGTGCTTTGTAAGAAGATCTTCGTTGGAATATCCATGTAGACATCGTTCGCAGAAGTGTTTCCTATGTTCATACATTGTCTGATCGAATAGGAGTTTGTTGAAGTCCTTTATCCAGCAATAGTGTTGTTTACCACTCTTTGGGTCTTCTATAAGTAGTAGATGGATGTACTTCGAAAAAGTCTTCTTTGAGATATGATATATGATTAAGCACTTTTCCTTTGGATCCCATCCATATACATTAATAGAAATGTTGTTTTGCTTCTCTAGAAGTGGTATTTGTGAGATTGGTGTTGGTGAGTCCACCCCATTAGATTTCACCATATCTATTTGATACTTTGATGTCCTTTGAGGATGCTTATTAACTGGAAACATTGCTGCACATATCGACCAAAGTGCACAGTGATCATCTTTGTTGTTTACATTGATCACAGCTTTCTTATTCGCTATTTCTTCAGGTAGTGGTAAATATGAACCTCCACGTAGTGGTTGATATTTAGCGATGTTTAACCATAGAATATTGACTCTATCTATGACCCAATTCGATCCACGACTGATCCACTTCTCAATTTGGTTGTATATCTGAGTATGTGCGTCTACTATTACACCACGGATCCCAGCGATATTGACCAAAACAGATTGTGTGCTATAGAAGGTGGCTGTCTCATATACGTAACCATCAGGTTTATCGAGTACGAAAGTTATGTTTAAAGCTAATTGGGCCTTAAAGGTATTGTGGTTTTGTAGTTCTTCCTTAAACTTTTCGGTAGTTTGTTTACGTACACCAGCAAGGAAAACAGCTGGATCCGCTCCCATAGGATTATCATCAGGAATATCCATCTTCCATCCACGTAAATAGTTCTTTAAAGGACGTACTCGAACAAATGTTAGTATATGCTCAGCCATGATATAACAAGAGCCCATCTGGGCTTTCACTCGGGCCACATGAGATTGAAGATGAAATACACTTTCATTTGAAATCCTCTTAGTATCAAGTCGTGCTTTAATTCGCCAGTGAGAACGTCAAAAAAACAGACTGGTCTATTAATCGCTTTTATGGCATGACTACGATAACGCAGGATTCGAACAACAGAATACTGGCAATTCAAGTGTATAAATGCAATACAATGACATATTCAGACTTTGAATTTGATTGAAAATAGATCAAAAACTCGGGGAAATGTCCGGCTAAAACTGTATGAATAAATGTGAAATGAAACATAAATTTCATAGCAAGAAAAACAATTGTAATTCCTATAAATGAGAAAGCTCTTCTATTAAGCCGCTTCCCATATACACAGACTGTTTCACAAAAAAAAATTTGCGCTTATCGACACAAGAATTCAGTTGACCTTTCAAATAATTTATTCTGAGGTACGCATACTCTAAATCACAGATGTTAAATAAAGCGATAATTAGAAGAAAAAGTACATTACCAGACAAACTGAGAGGAAATTTATTCAAATCAAAAAGAGTTTACTTACAGTACTTACGTAACTGAACTTTCGTTTTGGATCTTTTGGTAGTTTCATCTTCAATCTCATGTGGCCCGAGTGAAAGCCCAGATGGGCTCTTGTTCTGTCGTAAAACATGCCTTAGCTGTACAAGACCGCCCACGATGGAATAGATTTCTGACAATGACTCATTGAAACTGTGATATCTCCTTGTCTCGCCTTGTCTGAGAGCTTTGAACTTTCTTATCTGAGCGCGCCTGACGAGATCTAACCTTTGATGATAATTCGATACCCGTTGATATCCAAACGTGTTTGGATATTGTATTTCGCTTACGTTTCTAAATGTACATTGGATCTGTCCAAACAGCGCTGATCGAATGTATTACGGCTCCTGGTTGTTCATGTATTTTTATGGTCAACAAGAGCGCCAGTTGAAATATCCTGAGCCTGTTGGAAGGCTTTCGCCCTCGCGGGTCGACCATTTTGATTTACTGTATTAAATTCTGTAAATACATTAACCTGGCGATTGTTGCGTGACCAGCACAGTGCAATCTGATTGGTGTGAATTTGACCTTTAACGCATGCGCAGATCGCGTGCTACACTGAATAAAAAAAAAAAAAAATAACGACTTGCATTTTAAGACTCGGCGCTGCCACAGGCAGCCCGAGTAATAAACTTATAGCCACACTCCTCTAATAGGGTGGTGAAATGTAATACCTTGATCTAATATGGTATAGAAATATGATGAATGGACTATAGTAGTAAATAATGATTACGACAATATATGTTATAATACCTAGTAATCACACTCCTCTAATAGGGTTTTGAAATGTAATACCTTGATCTAATATGGTGTAGAAATATGATGAATGGGCTATAATAGTAAATAATGATTATGACAATATATGTTATAATACCTTATAGCTACACTCCTCTAATAGGGTGTTAGAATACAATAAATTCACTATCAACCAAATGTTCGAACGAATGTTAATATATGCTTAGCCCTGATATAATACCTATAACTACAATCCTTTAATGTGATGTATAAATACAATAAATGAACTATAGTAGTAAATAATACCTTATAAACACGTTTCTCTAATAGGGTGTTGAAATGTAAAAAATACGATTTAAAAAATAGTACAACAAAACTGCTTTAATCCAGAAAAAAGCGGTAGAAACCGATCATTTAATATAACGTAAAAATACAATAAATAAACTATAGTAGTATCTAAACTAGCGTGTTTTGGACCACGTTGTATTTTTTGTTGTATTTTATGATAACGAACCCGAAGGGTGAGATGTCATAAAATACAACAAAAAATACAACGTGGGCCAGAACCGCTAGTTCATATACTACTTTTTCACCTACTAATGTAATATTGGTCTCGTTTTCTGACCAACCCTGTGACAGCCCATCCAATAAAGCCGTGATTTCAATTACCGAAAGCGAACACTATGTATATTTTGATTTACGTCTTTTGTTTTGATAATCACTTAGCAAAGAATTAGTCCTAAAAGCGGAAAAAAACTCATCTAAGTACTAGTACTATGTATATTGGCAATTACTTCTAGATGAAATGGAAAAGAAATGAATTCATTCCATGCATATAAATTGTTTGAGAAAGCTAATCGAAGAGCAGATTGGTTTATTTACGACGGTGTAAATTACGAGTATATCTGGCACTGAATTAAATATGTTTTGATTCTGGTGCTTTTATGTGAATGGGCCTCGTACCTATTTAATACAAATACATTTGTACTTCGATCGGGATATAGCTGTGTTTGGTTACATGCCATAAAAGCTACAGCCATAGATTGCGATATCGCCAATAAAACCACCAACCGAAAGCTTCTTTTGTCTGCAGTCTGAAAAAAAATGCCACTTTTGTAAAAGAAAGCGCGTGGCAATTTCTTTATTGCTGTGGAACGCCTTCTCGTAAAGTAATGGCGGTGAATTGTTGACAATTTCTTGATCGTATTATCCTACATTGCGGGCATTCTGCTTTCACGAACAATTAAAGACAGATACCTCGATTTCTCTAGTCTTTTTTCAGTTCTGCAATGTTCTAACTTTAGCAAAGATGTGTTCCGAATCACCGGCTCGCTTCACAGGGGGTCCTTTAAGGATTTTATATCTTTGAACATCTAGAAACACAAAATTACTTCAGAAATTTTCGTTTCTTCTCAACGACTAGTACTTCATATAATATTCCTTGGAGGACTAAGACTTTAGAGCTGATATTGCCTTGATCTTTCATTTTTTTGGCGCTAATATTTCCGTGATCCCTTTCATTTCCGGTGCACGTGAGAGGGCGAGGCTTCCTGTATGCGCAGACCCAAAATGCGCATAGCATTAGTTGTGTCCCGCTGTACATCTGAATATAAACAGGAAACAATGTTTAGCAAGAAATTTCTAAAAGGCTGTTAGTGTTAAGCGCGATGACTTCCAGTATTTTACCCTTAGCGCCGATTTTTAGGATTTTGGTTGTACTTAATGCATTTGGAGTTGTTTTATCAAATACAGGTAAGATAATTGAGTTATTATTAAGTCTGAGGGAGAGATGAAACCAATTTTGGAGGTGACATCGTTTCACCTACCTTCACTCGGCTACAGCGCTCGCTCCTCTTGGCTCTTGTCATGTCCGACTTCTTTCACACCTACTCTAACCCTGTTTCAGTTTCTTTCTCCTCCCTGCAACCGCCCACGGAGTAAACAGTTTTATTTGCTTTGGCTCTAGCCCCAATTTTTTTTTGTAGTTTGGTTAAAACTAATTTTACGCCCATCTCTGTAAGGCAATTCCGTACGTTGGTCTGTTGCTGTCACTGTTATCGCTATATCTTCCACACAGAAGCAATTTGCGGCTTACCGATTGCCCATCTTTCTACAAATTAACCCCTGAAGACTTCAGAAATTGCTACTGTAAACCCTACCATATGTCAAGTAGAATAAGGAAACTATTACTAAGAAATATAACGAGTATTTCAGTCGTCGTAAAGTACAATATCCGATTGCCTTTTGTTCAGCGAATACTGCTGTGAGTCTATTGCTTGTTCAGCATGTTTGGCTTTCAATTTAATCCCCTTCGGCAGTTCTATAAGTTTACATAATTTTATGTCATCAGTAATTTTAGAAACAAAATATTTATAAAAGACTAGGGTATTTTCCCTAAACTCGAATCAGACTCGCTTTGTCGACAACAACAACAAACAACAAATTATTTTATTTACACTCTTATATATACATGTAATATTAGCAAAAGTACTATAAATGAAGAGAGTGTCAGGATACCTGAAGTAGCTGAAGAACTAATCGAGTCAGGTATCCTGGATCGAGTCAATAATAAGGCTGGCATACGTTGTACAGTTTTTATCGACACGAGGTTTTGGCAGGATATAAATATGTCTCATTTATATACACATGCATATTTCGTAATTAGATTTTCCGGTTCTCCATATTACACCGCTTTGTGAAGTCACAGAAATGTAATATTGAAATTGTTGTTATTTCCTGCATGCAAATAAGTTGAACAGATCGTTGTATTTTTAATTTTTAATTAACGCATAAAGTAATACTAACCTTTAAATTTGGTCATGGGTTCCTACGTACGTTTGATAACAGTTTCAAGAAAAGATTTGAACTTGTAAATCGAGTATTATTTACAGCAGTGGATATAAAATTTTGACTGCCAATCTGCAGTAATTCAGAGATACTGGCCTCTTATATCAGTCAGTGCTCCTTAGGGGCCGACCATTTGACCTTTTTTTTTGGGGGGGGGGATGGGTATTGTTGTCTGTGCTCTATTTTTTTTTCTTTAGCAGTGTTGTTACACGATTTTTTTTCTTCGAAAAAAGCGGAGCCAGAACAAAGCTTTTCTACTTGCAGGATTTTTTTTTCAAAAACACCCAACCCTCCCCCCCTAAAACGTTAAATGGGCGGCCCCTTACCTGTTCAAAATGTTTTTGGTAACGCCACATAAAAAAAACAGCAGCCCTAGTTTATTTTTTCCCATGGAATTCGTATCTGTAAAAACCGGCATATGCCTGTCTAGCAGAATCTCTATTATTGTAGATGTACATGTAGGCTACTGCTATTAAAATATGTAGACATTCATGTAGTAATTCAAAATCAATTTTACCTTGACAAATATGGAGTGCCATTTATAACTTTGCATTTGACAGACATTTGGATACAGACATTTCATTCTACATATATTTTATTTGCAAAGTGACTTATCATTCTACAGACATTTGGATACAAACTTTTCATTCTGTAGACATTTCATTCTACAGACGTTTAATTCTACGGACTGGCTAGCTGCTATGGACTTACCCTGCCAGACTGAGATTCCTTCCTCCTCTCTCTCACTCCTCCCTCTCGCTTCCTTTCATCTTGAGCTAGAGAGGGGGGGTTGAATCTGTCTAGTAGGGTGTAAGTCCCTAGCGGTCAGTCCATATAATTAAAAGTCTGTAGAATGAAATGTCTACAGAATGAAAAGTTTGTATCAAAATGAAATGTCTGTAGAATGAGAAGTCACTTTGCAATTAAAAAGTATGTAGAATGAAATGTCTGTATCCAAATGTCTGTCAAATGCAAAGTTATAATTTTGGCACTATATAATGCTGCTCGGCATAGACAGAAATACAATCGTATATATCAACATTCACTCAGTCCAAAATTAATTAACCTAATTAATTAGCTTTAGAACTAGAAGTGCTGCCTTCCATTCCACTGGCTACTGCTTCTAAATACTGATGACCTTTCTTTGAGATTTTACTCTTCTTTTAGCAAGCCATCTCACATTTCTTTGCTGCCCAGTCTACCATTAGTCTTGCTGATGTTTCATCAGCCCTCGGATATTATTTTCAATTTGTTTTTCACTATTTCTGCACTCACTTGCAGTCTTATGTCTTCTTCAAAGGATTCTGATGATTTCCTCTTTAAATGATATAATCAACCTCATTCAGAAACTCTAGTCTAGTAATTATTATAACAGTACTAACATGCACTGCTGTAATTTCAAACCTTCAAATACTCCGGTTACATGACTGTACATACAGTATACACTTAGAAAGCTTCAATATGATTTTGCAATTAACCTAATTCAACAAACTTTAAAGTATGATATTGTTTCCATCTGGCATTACCAGATTATTTCTTGCATACAAATTGAATAGATGGAAAGAAGCTGATTCAATCTATTTGATTTGTATTTACATTCTACATGCAATCTCTGTGATTGAATTGACTGAAACAGTTTGGTTTAACAACAAACCTGACAGCAACATACACATATACTGTGGCAAAAATATATCTGAATTTCTAATGGGACCTGAAACAACCATAGGGGCTGATCAAAGCCAGGACCTGGCTAATTAAACCACAAATCAAACTGGAATTTAGCATGTTGGTTTTTGTGGAGGGAGAAAAACTGGAGAACCTGGAAAAAAACCATCAGGGTGCTATACATTGTATGTGTGTTTCCATCGGTGCAAACAAGTTGCTGATTGAGTGATTTTGAGTCTTCACATCATATACATGTACACTGTATATTACATGGGAGGTCATTATGAGTATAACACTAGATTTAGGAATTTGTTTTGTTTGATGCGTGATATACCAAAGCTCTAAAGCTGTTCTAATCAAGGGAGAGAGTAAACTTAATGGCATCTTAACAACAATATTTGTTTCTGGAAAACAGCCACACATGCCATGATTAAGAGGGACAAGATTGGAAGAGATTAGAAGTTTATAATTATGTACATGAACATTATAATGACTGTCTCTGACAAGGTAATTACAGGGCTCGAAATTGCATCCAATACATTGTACAGTCGCAAATGCGACCACATTAATGATCATGACACTCACAACTAAAACTTTTCTGGCACTCGCAAATTTGCCAACTAGTTTTCACCTAAATAAATGAATAAAGAAATGTCCAACAGTCTTGTGTGTTATGCTTCATTGGGATTTTAAACATTTTCAGCAAAATCATGCACCATTTACATTCATTTTCTCCTTTGTTTTTAACCAAATGACACAAACCTTCACTCAGATGCCATTTGAAAGCAGTCTCTTGTAAAAATATGTTGCAGCAGCAGCTTTTTGTTGTAAGACCACTGGATTCTACTTTTAGCAACTAAAAATATTATTGCAGACCTGCAACCAAATTTTTGTAACTATAATAATATATTATTAAAGCTTATATAGCGCTTATAACAAATAGATCTAAGTGCTTTAAAATTGGTCATAAAATTTACATATCAATCATAAAATCTAAAATCTTACATTGGTCTAATATTACATTGGTCATAAATTTACATATCAATCATAAAATCTCAAATCTATGTACATGTACATTATTTTGTAAATAGATTAATATTTAAATATAAACTAGCCATTAATTAGATTACTTACTTACATCTGTAATTTCTTTTAATATTAGTATTCTCTGATTTTAATCAACTTGTAACCATTGATATGTAGTATTTATCGATGGAATAAAGATGTATTAGTATTATTACATGTATATGTAGTAATTAATCTTAATACTTTTTTATAATTTCAGAAACTCTTCTTAATGGGCCACTTCCTGGTTGGAAATTTAATGGTGGAGCTGTAACAGGTCAAATAGCTAATGTAAGTGGTAATAATTTCCCACTATTCATGAAGAGATCATGTACAGTACTGGGAAAAAAGATTTCAACAAGGTGAAGTGAAATTTCTCTTGCAAAAGTGATATAACCCCTAAAAGGGAAATTTAACTTTCCTTAGGTGAAATTTCCCTTTTGGTGAAGTGAAATATCACTGTCTTCACGTGAGGTGATATTTCACTTCACCAAAAGGGAAATTTCGCTTCACGTGAAGTGATATTTCACTTCATGTGAAGTGATATTTCACTTCACCAAAAGGGAAATTTCACTTCACATGAAGTGATATTTTACGTCACCAAAAGGGAAATTTCACATGAAATGATATTTCACTTCACAATAGGGATATTATGACTTTCGTGGTGTTTATCTTTCCCAGCGCACACTAAAAAGAGTGAGCTGCTGAGAAAGCAACATTACAGATAAGATACATCGTATCATTGCCACCTTTAGAAATAAAATATGAGGTTTTGCAAGGTTTTCAATGCGCTAGAAGTTGAATTATTGGGAACACTGGCTACTCTACATTGTATATTCACCGCTAAGTCGTTGCACAAGAACAATGCACAACACTTGAAGCTGCTTTAACGAAATAGTCATTTTCAAAGTTCTTTGTAACATCGCATCATAGCTGCCTTTTAGAAAAAAATCCATACATCTGAAGCTTTAAAATGATATGTTTTACAAGGTTTTCAATGTGCTAGAAGTTGAATTATTGGGAACGCAAGCTGCTCTAAATTCACCGCTAAGTCATTGTACAAGAAGAAGCACAACGCGAGAAGCCGCTTTAACAAAATAGTCATTTTCAAAGTTCTTCATAACATCACATCATAGCCGCCTTTAGAAATTTAATCCATACATATGAAGCTTTGAAATGATAATATGTTTTACGAGGTTTTCAAATTATGTGCTAGAAGTTGAATTATTGGGAACGCAGGCTGCTCTAAATTCACTGCTAAGTCGTTGCGCAAGAACAATGCACAACGCGAGAAGCTGCTTTAATGAAATAGTCATTTTCAAAGTTCTTCGTAACATTGCATCATAGCTGCCTTTAGAAATAAAATATAATATGCATCTCAAGCTTGAAAATGCTATGTTTTGCGAGGTTTTCAATGCACTAGAAGTTGAATTATTGGGAACGCAAGCTGCTCTAAATTTACTGCTAACTCTGCATAACAACAATGCACACACTACACTCGAGATGAATGAAGAGCCACTGAGGTAATGACCTGGAAGAAAAGATAAATAATATTAAGAAAACAAAATGAAGATAAAAATATAAAAATAACTGGTAGAATCATATGAAATTAGTGCAAAAGGTTTAGAAGAAAAAAGAAGATAATGGAAAATGAAAAACAAATTATCACGAGCTACTGGCCAAGGTTTCATTCCAGGCTGCATGGTTTAAACAGTGTGTGTGCAGGTACAGCACTTTTTCAGGGACTTGGCACTCATCACGCGAGCACGTTGGGGTTTGGCCGCAAAGGAAATGGGAAGTCAGCAAATTTTTGCTCATCTTACATGTATATATATCCATGGTGCTTTGCTTGTGCCACAAAGTTTATTACTGAAGGAACTGTCACTGAACATCGTTAAGGTTTACAGAACGATATGCAACTGTACAGTATGAACACTTTTAATGTACATGTATAATAATTTGCATACTTTCGTGCACATGCCATGTGCAAGATTATCTAATCACATACCAAAAAGGCTTGTCAAATAAACAGAAGAAACCACAAAATAATGATGAGCCACTTGTATGTGATTGGATAATATCGTAAGTGGCACGTTCACGAAAGTGTGCGAATACGTTAAACATGTCATATGTTTGCGTGTTGCGCTGTAACTCGTGGCTGGATGAAAAACTGTTTTTGGTTATAAGGTGGTTTGTTGATTGCTGAAAAGTTGCTCATAGTGACCGTGACAGTCTTCTAGACTGTGAGCAGTCCCTCCTGTTCCCTCCATTGATAGTGAGTTTACGAGCAGAGCGAGCGAAGTGAAGAATATTGGATGCGTGCAAGCGGAAGAATCCCATTCGTTCCACTCGCACACATCCAATATTCTTCACTTCACTCGCTCCGCACCACTCGTAAACTCACTATCAATGGAGGGAAAAGGAGGGACTGCGAGCAGTCTACAGTCTTCAGCATAACCAAACTGGTAATTAACATGGATAACATTACTAGTTCCTGGAAAACTAGTGGAGGTCTGCATCTGCATTTATGAATTTGAACAAACAATTACTCTTCCGAGCTGTTTTGTGATTTTTTCCCTTAAACATTTTTGATAAAAGAGGCTTCTGTTTATCAATTAAGCTAAATTTAGAGGTGTAGCATGTGCATGAAAAAATATGATATTGTTGTTTTCATTGAAGTAAGTCTGAAAGTTTCAAGTCACATTGGAATTTTGCATTTAGCCAACTCAATCAAATATGTACTTCCTAGATTTTATTAAATCTAGGGTGGTACTTGTTTGAAAGCTTTGGACATGTATGAGACCAGACTCTGGTTTATGGTCATCTGAATGCAATTTTCCAAACACATCCCACTTCAACGAAAGTTGTAATAAAATCAGCATTATCACTTACAAAAATTGAAGGGCTGTGTGCAAAAGGGGCGTAAGTGACACCTGATCACATTCTAAATTCTCCCTTAGAAAACAAAGAATTTGAAGAAGAATTTAGAATGTGATCAGGTCTCACACCCTTTTTGCACACAACCCTTCAATTATAACTAATATCTTAATGTAAAATACAACATATGTGGACTAGATATTTTTTTTTCACAGTGGCATCACACATCTGGAACAAATCATTATTCAGTCTGTGATGTTTTTGCTACAACAAGAGAACCAACAAACTGGTTAAGAACAGACTACATTGATACCAAAGATGCTAAACGAGTGGACATAAAGATTGTGTATACAATAAGAAAGTGTCAATCTAGTAATTCCTACAAGTATTGTAAAGAAAACTTTAAGCTTTACATGCATCATTCAACTTCCAAAGAAGCACCACCAAATCCTGTAGGGGGAACATTTCAGATCATTGCCACAGCTAATCCAACAAAGGTACCAGATTATAGACCTGATGGAGCTAAGGACTACAACACCATGAACGTAGCTTTAGTTCCAAAGAAACAAGGAATGCATTTGGCCTTCTATGACCAAGGGGCTTGTCTAGCTCTTATCAACATTCTTGTAACATTCAACTATTGCCCAACTCAAGGAGGAATGTTGGTGAATTTTGTCAGAACAGTATCATCTTTTGATGACTCCAACCAAAGTCTTGTGGAAGGAACATGTGTCAGTAAATACTCAGAGAATATCACAGCACTGACAGCAGTGTGCACAAGTCAGGGGAACTGGAACTTGAGCTCAGAGGTGAAATGTCTGTGTAAACCAGGATATGAATACATTTTGGCTGCTAATGATTGTAAAGGTATGTCTGTTTTAGAACTTGCATGTGTGTATACTAATATTGTAATAAGTGGGTTTTAATACATACCTTATTGCTGCCGCAGTGAGTGAGTGAGCGAGCAAGCAAGGTAGCAGTACTAATTTGTGTAGTGGCGCAAGGACAAAAAATCAATGCATGCAATCATAATGCAATCTGAGCATTTACTACAGCGAGTGTAAATAAATTGTGATTGTCTTCGTTTGTATTCTTACCACAATTCCTTCAGTACTCCTTGTCACATGCATAGTCTTGTGTTTGATGTGAAATATACATGTAGTTATAATTTGAACATTAAGTGACAGCAGGGTTGAAAACACAGAAATTAGCATATCTCAATTATAGTTGATTTCCTGTGTTTACACTTCATTGACTCTAATAAATGCATGCCTGTTTCGGGAGAACATCAGTGTTTAATTTGTGGATGCGCACAATCACAGGAACGATTAACGAGTCGCCATAGCGTGTTGTGTTTACTTATTGTTACCATCAGTATGTTGCTTTGTATTTATTGAAGATTGATAATCATTAAAATAATTTATGCATTTTGTATGTGAGACGTTTATCCCTGTGGCTTACACAGATAAAACATCTGGATGAATTTAATTCTCCAGATGACTTCAATTTATATGTTGCTATAGCGATACTTACTGTGACGTCACACAGGCCAGTCACGCCACATTTGTTGCTTTCTGTGGTTGGCAGAAACGAAGCGTGAACCCAGTCAGTTGCTTATAAAATATCACAGGTCGGTGCTTATTCATCGCCAAATTACTTTCTTGTTCTTCCAAAATGCAAGCAAGCCCTTTCATCGAAGCTTATATGCTCTTAACTTATAAGTCTTATAAAGGAATTAAGATTTGAAAGCAGAATTGAGACTTTAGATGTATTTTGTGAGGCCTAAATCGCTAGTTCCCATACAAGTCATACAAACACGCGGTTTTTTTTGCCAACCACATTATATATGCAAATATATAAATGACGTCAGTGTTTACAAACAGTAAGTATCGCTATACCGTCAAATTAAATTTGTCTTAATTAAATTTGATGATATCACGACATAATAAACTTAAGGCCTTACATGTAGTATGAGAGAGGTGTTGCAAATGACCACTGACCTCCCCTATCCAGGGGAAACATGTCAACTCCTGTCTTGATGCATACAGACCGTCTCTCCAATGTGGGATCTGATTTTGTGCATGTCCATGATGCAAACTATAGCACCAAACTTTAATTACTCGGGCTGCCTGTGGCAGCGCCGAGTCTTAAAATGCAAGTCGTTATTATTTATTTTTTATTTTTTATTTCATGTCGGACGGGTTCTGCGCATGCGTTAAAGGTCAAATTCAAACCAATCAGATTGCACTGTGCTGGTCACGCAACAATCGCCAGGTTAATTTATTTACATAATTAAATACAGTAAATCAAGTTGGTGGACGACGGCGCGAGGAATTTTCTCTCAAATTTGGAGTCCCATCTCTCAAATGTAAGCAGTTTAATGTTTTATTTAAGTTCACTCGTGCGAAAGCCTTCCAACACTCCCAACAGGCTCAGGATATTTCAACTGGCGCTCTTGTTGGAGGTACGTTTCGTAGGTAATAAACACTCACTCGGCACAGAATATGATGACCGAAGCAGTTATTCAACTCTCACGGTAAACAAAACTCCTCTCACGGCCGAGATTTTGGTTCGAGAAATTAAAGGCTTCCAACAGTTCCCTTTATAGTTCTGTAATATAATGAGCAGACTGCAGTTTTGGGAAGGAGGGTAAAAGATTTTAAATAGAGATAAACAAAACGGGCATTTCAGTTAATAATCTTTAGTCCAACAAATACCGATATGGACGCGATCAAAGAGCCGCAGGGTAGAAAGAACAGTAGAGAAATACAGTGATAGCTCCATCATAGGTGGACAGGATACAACTTATAATATGGGACAAATATAAACATACATTTGAGACACTCATCTATTAGTACTCTGAACCTGCAGAACAGCAGACTAAATTAGGACCGAATTCGTATTTTTTTCGATAAAAAAAAAGAATCAATGCCTTCAGCTGCTTCAGTAAGATTCCTAGTCATATCAGTAATGGTGACTATACCAAGCATTGTTGCTGGGGGAGATGTAAGAGTGAATCCGGCGCTCAAAGAGATATGTCTCGGAGAATGAACCATCGTTCAGTACACCGCTAGTAGATCAGGTTTCTCATCTTTTCTCGGCCTTTTTGATCACTCACAGGAGGAGCTTTTCTGTTCCAAAACCTTTACAGCAAATTCAGTGAGAAATGTCAGCATTGGATAAATGTTTGTACAAGAGACCTTAAAAGCACAGAACAACGAGACTAGGTCTGGCAATGAAACGTAAGTGGCTATAAATTACTGAAACCCTGACTATGTATCCACCAGTAAACAATGAGAAGGAACTACTGTTCAACCATTAAGTTTACTTGAATTTATCAGTGGATTCTAAATAAATTTTGGAAGCAAAGCCTACATCTACAATGCTTTGATTTATTTTCTGAGCACAAATGAAGTTAATTTCTTTCGGAGCTGCAGGTATTCAATTTGAAAACTCGATAAATGCAAACAATAACATAATGGTTTGAAAGAGCACACCAACATAAGCAAGATTGCCGAATTTTAGGATGCTATCAGTTCATAGTTTTAATGTATATGCTCTTCCAGCCATAACAGCTTTGGTCTCCGATGAGTTTTATTGAAGAAGATGATTGCACTCGGCATGCGGCTACATTCTTTTGTTTTTGCCTTAATACAGGGAAACCTGACCTTTGTAACTTTTCAATGTTTAGGTGAAGTCTTACAACGATATTGCATGGGAAAAGATGAGTTTGGGATACAGTTTAAATAGGAGTTGACAGTCTATATAGTAAGCATGTCTCGTTGGTTGGCCAGCGAAGATGCAAAACTCGCTTGACAAGATCAACGTTTGTCGCTTTGTTTCAATCCTCTGTATTTCAGCCAAAGCTTAAGCTGTTCGACAGTATAATCATCAGGTTCCCTTTCAAAATATGGTCCAGGAAAGCAGTCATTTCTGGTAGAATAGACAGAGGACGAACTGAAGTGCTAGTCAATTCTTGTAAGTTGATACAAGAAAAGCGGTTTGTTTGTCTGAGTCTTGGCGGGGGGTCTAGACTTGTGACGTAATTACCGCGCTCTGCTATAAGCGTGCGTAACATGAACATGAATATTAAAGTAGAGGTCAACTTCTTTAATTTACATACACGAGAAAAACAAAAATATTAAATTACATATATATATATACTAGGGGAGCAGAGAATGAATGTCACCGCGCTACCAGCCACTCCTAAAGACTGCTAAATTCAGCTAATAATTCTTCCCTTCGGTTATTACTAGAGGATTTCAAATGAAAGTGTAATTTCATCTTCAATCTCATGTGGCCCGAGTGAAAGCCCAGATGGGCTCTTGTTATTCGGGCTGCCTGTGGCAGCACCGAGTCTTAAAATGCAAGTCGTTATAATTTTTATTTTTTTATTTATTTCATGTCAGACGGCTTCTGCGCATGCGTTAAAGGTCAAATTCGAACCAATCAGATTGCACTGTGCTGGTCACGCAAACAAAGGTTAGATTTCCTCAGGCGCGCTCAGATAAGAAAGTTCAAAGCTCAGACTAGGCGAGACAAGGAGATATCAATTTCAAATAGTCATTGTCAGAAATCTATTCCATCGTGGGCAATTATGCAATACAACCTAAATTTGGGTCAGGTCCATGTTTTACGACAGAATAACCAGAGTCTTTCTACTGGATTCGGAGAGCTCGAGACATTATACAAGTCTGCTAATATGGGGAAAACTGAAACAAAAAATGAACTTTGACGGCAGAAACCCTCATATTTGAGCCAAGCGGAATATTTACATGATCCGCTAAGATTTTTACAAATCTAATTAGTTAAGCAGATGTACGCAGTGTATGCCAACTGAAATGCTGTGCTCGTTTTCTGGTTACGGCTCAGTGGGGCAACTACACGAACAAGAAGCATGAACTGCCAGCAAAGAGAGAGGAATTGATCGGAGACGTTAAATTACGTTACTGTGAAGAGGATCAAAATTCAAGTTCTTTGAGACTCTTCTGCCGTGACTCGTGAGAGAAATTGGAAAAGATCTAGCTGTTTCATTCAGACACTGGCAAATTTATTGAAAGCTACGGGCTTACTTTATGAGATTATTATTCATTGTGGAATGAAAGGAAACAGGTTAGCTGAAAGTTAAGTTCGAGGTAGGCTTCGACTTTCATTCCGATTCAGTGCATATGTGCACGAAGGTGGAATGCTTTCAACAACACTAACAAAAGAACCAAAACGAAAGATTCAGTTACGTAAGTACTGTAAGTAAACTCTTTTAGATTTGAATACATTTCCTCTCAGTTTGTCTGTTAATGTACTTTTTCTTCTAATTATCGCTTTATTTAACATCTCTGTGATTTAGAGTATGCGTACCTCAGAATAACTTAATTTGAAATTATTTGAAAGGTCAACTGAACTCTTGTGTCGATAAGCCCAAATGTTTTTGTAAAACAGTCTGTGAATTTGAGAAGCGGACTTAGAAGAGCTTTCTAATTAGGAATTACATGTTTTTCTTGCTATGAAATTTATGTTTCATTTCACATTTATTCATACAGTTTTAGCCGGACATTTCCCCGAGTTTTTGATCTATTTTCAATCAAATTCAAATGAAAGTGTATTTCATCTTCAAATTATCTCATGTGTCCCGAGTGAAAGGCCAGATGGGCTCTTTTCTACTTTCAACACACAGTCGCTAAACTGTACGAAATGTCCAAGAATAAATCCCTAATGTCCAAACTAACGGGAAAAACTGAAAGAGGAAATCCTTGTGAGAAATCGACGTACATATGAAGCTATATAAGTTATCATCGACTATATGGGAGTCAAACATCGAGCTGCTATGAAACCGCTTGTGACCTTTCGACACAACGGTCGCTAAACTGTACGAAATCTCCAAGGATATATCCCTAATGTCCAAACTAAAGGGAAAAACTGAAAGAGGAAATCATTGTGACCAATCGACATAAATATGAAGCTCCAGAAGTAATTATTGAATACATGAGAACCCATAGAGAAAACCGATAATAATGAACACGGTATTAGTTTCACCGACATGTGTGGCGTAACTGAACTCGCACTACAGCATAGCTTGAAATACTGTACGAAAACTCCCGTTTAAAAATTTCCTGATGCCGAAAGGACCGTAGCATTTAAACAAGATATCCTTCTGACCAATAGACATACATATTAAGCTGTGAAAGTATGTTTCCATTCCATAACAGCCGATAGTGCAAACTAGTAAACTGCCACTAGTAAATTGACCTTTCGTACTTCCGCGAGTACTGAACTTTCTAGCGTCAAATGCATGTGTTACGTTTCCAAACTTTACGACAAGAAATCTTCCATAGAATGTTCTATTTTTTTTACAGCTGAGAACTGTATTATTAAACATAAGAAATAAAACAATGGTGCCATTTGAAGAATTATATCATGTCAAAAGTGCAAACGAAGAAATATATATCTACGGACGCGAGCAGCTCGATCGTTTCACTTTGGTCAAACTCGGACTGTTTACGACTGGAACCTGCAGTTTTATCGGACCTGCAGACTAAATTGTAAACGTGTGGCCGTGTTCAGGCTAGTAAATCTAGCTAGCTAACCACAGGAGGTAGCGAGCTTCTTTAGTCTGAACAGTTTTTCTGCTCTGGTGATTAGCTAGCCAGTGGTCGGTGGAATACTTTGAAGTTCCAAGCTACCTAGCGAGGTAGCTTGAATAGAATCTAGCGCGCTAAAAGCCCATCGATGACAGATTTTAGTTATTTTAAGGTTTTGAAATGTACACAAATGTCAAGTCAGTGTTATCATCCGATCTAGCCGACTTCTAGCTCTCGCTACGACCACGTTCACTACTCGCTCCAAGGTAATTTCTCTTACCACGACAACTACCGGGTGTATTGTACGTCAATTGAGCCATCATGGATAACGAGCATCGCCAAACACCAGTCAGTAGCAGTTTTTCGCACAGTTTTAATATTTTGGTTGAAATTTCAATTGAGCACTTTGGCGGTCAATTATTTGCGATTACGAAACACTTGCGCCAAGGGCAGTTATAGACCAAATTTCTATCTTTTAGAGAGGGTCTGAATGGGGGGCTCTACATGTCAGTTGTCAGTTAAAATTTTGGCCATTTGTCAGTTGTCAGTTAGCCCTAGTTAATCATTACTAGAGAAAATTTACAATGTTTGACCCACAAAAACCAAATTTGTCAGTTGTCAGTTATTTTTCGGTTGTCAGTTGTCAGTAAAAAAATCGTCATTTGTCAGTTGTCAGTTATTTTTAAGGCTGTTTGTCAGTAGTCAGTTAACCCCATTCATGCCCTCTTTAGAGATAGAAACAAACCAGAAGAGGGAAAAACAAAAAGTAAAACCTACTAAGTTACTAGGTCTGAACAGTACTAATTTATTAACTAGCTGCGAGTTGCTGACAGATATCTCAAGACTCTAGCTAGCTGCACGATAGTAGTCTGAACATACATACACACATGAATAAGTAGTGTTTTCAATAAAAGATCAACTACTTTAATTTACATACGAGAAAACAAAAATATTAAATTACATACATGTATATATATACTAGGGGAGCAGAGAATGAAAGTCACCGCGCTACCGGCCACTCCTAAAGACTGCTAATAATTCTTCCCTTTGGTTATTACTAAGAGGATTTCAAATGAAAGTGTATTTCATCTTCAATCTCATGTGGCCCGAGTGAAAGCCCAGATGGGCTCTTGTTATATTAAGGTTACCGTAGACCTTTGCGGGTGGCTCTCGTTAAAAAATAAATATTGAATCAAAAGCTTTGCGAAAATCAACAAAGCAGCAGAATAATTTTCCTTTATTTGCATTGATCACATATTTATCTATTAGTGTTCTTAATGAAAAAATGTGGTCGGATGTTCGATTACCCGGAAGAAAACCAATTTGTGAGGAGTGTAATATGTTTTGTTTTTTGACGAAGTCGAGTAATCTAGTATTAAGAATAGAACAAAACAATTTTCCTAGGCAACTGGTAACACAAATACCCCTGTAATTAGAAGGTTCCGATTTATCACCTGATTTATAGATTGTACTTATTAAACCTTTGGTCCACAAGTCAGGATATATTCCTGTGTTGACGATAAGATTGAATAATTTCGATAACGAATTTATTAGGACATTTATTCCACATTTTAACATCTCATTGGGAATTTTATCATTACCAGCAGCTTTTTTATTTTTCAGTTTTTTAACAACCTTTCTAATTTCGTTATTAGTAATGTGTTTGTCAAGGTTACTATTGTCATTTTTTGGAACCCTGGATTTATTAATTTGATTAATGATATTTTTTTGCGCTGTTGTACAACATTTCTCATTTACATTTGAGTGTAAATTACTGAAATGATTAAATAAATTATCTATTGGAATGGTTTGCTCTGGGATATTATTAACATCATTGACTGATTTTATCGTAGACCAGAATTGTTTAGGATTTTTCTCTTTTATTAGTAATTTAATTTTATCATTATGGAACTTTTGTTTTTTATTACGTAATAAGGTCTTGTATTGTTTATTTGTATTATGATATTCTGCTCTTAAGTCAATGTCCAAGGGATTTCTGTGTAATCTATTAGATTTTTTCTTAAGTTTTAATCGAAAATTCTTGCAATCTTTATCGAACCATGTCTGAGAGTTTTTTTTGTTTTTAACTCGGGTTAGTTGCAAAGATGCTCTGGTGGTGGTTTCTAAGATGTTATTGAACTGATTAACCGCTTTATTGACGTCTTCTGGTTTATGTCCAAAATTTGCATTTTCAAATTCATGAACCATCTGTTTTACTTGAAATGACTGTAGCGACTCAGTGAATTTTTCTTTCGAGTCTTCGTTCCACTTGAATTGTCGCGGGAGATCAAAAAGTTTGGTATTAGTATTTTCTTGTAAAGGAGTAGCCTGCTTGCCGGCTCTCCTGTAATTTTTTTCGGTCGTTTCTTTTCGGATTGGGTCACCTGTGGCACGCGGTCAAAATGGGGCGAGGACAAAAATGAAGGGAGGGGGAGGGGAAGGGGAAAGGAGGGGAAGAAAGGAGAGCCTGCACGAATGTCATTGTTTTGAGAATTACGCCCCTCCACGCTTGACCACGCTTGACAGCCCGTCACGCTCCAAGCGTAAAAAAATGGCCAATGAAAATCGCGCTTAATGTCAACACGATTCAAAATGACAGCGCTCCGGTTCAGCGCTCCACGTTCTAAATTTTTGCGGTATTAATCATAACACAAATGGTGCATGTGGACCAAGAAGAAACCCCAAAGAAAGTAATTACCAGTAAGAGAGGTCGCTTTCTCCAGCTCCTCTTTATTTACAAAGTTTTTCACGTAAAAGTACAAATCATTGAGAATTCTAATCTTCCTCCCACAGGGATTAATACAAACTCGACTCGATAAACCAGGAGAATTGACAACACGGCTTCCTTCACGTTTGCATTTGGAAGGAATTAAAAGATTATCCTTAGAAATAACTCCAGAACAACCTGGATCAACACTTGCAAAGGCGACAAAAATTATCCACGGATGTTTGCAGTAGTCCTAGTCCTGGTAATAAGTTCATGTCCTAGATACACCAATATGTTACTGACGTTCTATGACCGAAACATAATAGAACGTAATTAACCTATTGTTGTATCTAGGACATGAACTTATTACCCTAGTCCTGAAGCCATTCGAAGCAAACGCCAGCTACCAACAACAGTTTTGACACCCGATCGAAGCCCGTTGGCAAGAAAACAACCACGGTCTGAATATTTACCAATAAAAACGACTTCTTCGCGGTCGTCGAGAAAGTATTTGTTTCAAGTTCAACAGGAGTAAAGTGCCGATGAAGTGTTCACTCAACATTTAAATATTGATGTTGTTACAAAAACGAAGGAGACCAGTGTGAAAGTAGTAATACTTCAGCCGAATGGAAATGTCTCCGTTTGTGTTACGACCGATGTAACTACATATGTCACACGGGATTCGGTTTCGTGTGTGCTTAATGTCAAACTTGTCACCTGTCACATTCTAGCCAATGGGAATTTTCCGTTCGTGGACGAACGGTAAATACTCCGGAAACAATGGCATTCGTGCAGGCTCTCCTTTCTTCCCCTCCCCCTCCCTTCATTTTTGTCCTCGCCCCATTTTGACCGCGTGCCACAGGTGACCCAATCCGAAAAGAAACGACCGAAAAAAAATTACAGGAGAGCCGGCAAGCAGGCTAGTAAAGGAGTCGATATCAAGCTATTAGTTTTCAACCAGCATATAAGTTGTGCATGGTCAGATAAAGGTGTCGGTTGTCTGACTATTAAACTATCAAATTTATCAAGTAATTCGTGGCTTGTTATAATGTAATCCACTGTACTAACTCCTTTGTTTCCATGGAAAGTTATTCTGCCAAAAGAATCACCCTTAAGTCTTCCGTTTAAGATTCGCAGGTCTAAGGATTTACATATTTCCAGTAATGATTTTCCATGATTATTCACTTGACTGTCGAAATTTTTCCTGAGTGGTATGTTTTTGTATATTGGGAGGTAGTCATCACCTGTGATATATTTTGAATTATCTGAGTCTATGAAATCATTACTAATACCTGTACGAGCATTTTAAGTCACCCGCTATGATAACGGAGCCTTGACTCTGAAATAGATTAATATCATTTTCTAGAAAGGAAAAGGTATCGGGATCGTAATACGGAGAGTCATTTGGAGGTATGTAACATGAACATAGAAAAATATTGTTTGGTAAGCTAAAAAAATTCTTATCTAATCTACACCAGATGAAATCAGTTGAGTTTTTGACAAAGGATACACCTTCTTTAAGAGAGGATTTTACAGCTATTAAAACACCTCCTGAGAATCTACCTGAATTTTTTGTAATCAACTTTTTTGGTGGATTGAGTGCAATTAAATCGAAACCCGGAAGATCTAGGTTTTCATGTCCCCAAATTTCAGAAAGAATAATAAAGTCACAGTTTTTAATGCTCTTCAAGAATTCACTATTACGAAATTTATTTTGAAAAACAGAACTTTTGCCAAGACCATGAATATTCCAACAACTTATTGTCAGGAAATGCGGTTCTAGAGGTTTAAATCTATTAAAACACATTAATTACTCGGGCTGCCTGTGGCAGCACCGAGTCTTAAAATGCAAGTCGATATTTGTTATTTTTTATTTTTTTTTATTCCGTGTAGCAAGCGTTCAGCGCATGCGTTAAAGGTCAAATTCACACCAATCAGATCGCACTGTGCTGGTCACGCAACAATCGCCAGGTTAATTTATTTACATAATTTAATACAGTAAAGCAAGATGGCGGAATCCGCGAGCAACTTTCTCTGTAACTTGGAGTCTCATCTCTCAAATGTAAGCCAGTTTAATGTTTTATTTAACTTCACTCATGCGCAAGCCTTCCAACAGGCTCAGGATATTGCAACTGGCGCTATTGTCGGAGCCGAAGGACCGCGTTTTTTACCCAGATGGCCAGTGCTTTTATATACGACACGTACGACGACCTGAAGCAAAGGGGCCAGGATCCGGAAAGCTAAAATTCGAAGAAATAGATATTGGAATCTATAAGCCATCGGCTCGCTGTGCTGCATTTAAAACGTCCGAGAAGAACATCTTATTTTGGGTGAAGGCACTTCAAGACCAATATTATGAGTCTCTTAAAAACTGTCAGAGATTTAAATTTACCGTAAGTTGGATCAGAGAGTATTGAGATCAAGTTATTTCGTTCCAGCGAGGATATTGACCTAGCGGAAACGGTACAAGCTGTCGAAGGATTTTACTTATAATCATCCACAACAGGAATAGTTTATATGTGCCAAGGCATGGGAAAAGATCGAGTTTCCCAGATTACAGATGAAAGTAGAGAACTTAACGAATGAAGAAACAGAGGTCACGCGCGACATGCTTGAGAAAATGAACATGTTCAACACTTTATGTTATACTAAGAAAACAAAACAAATTACAGAGCCTGCAAGTTCACAAGTCAATGAAAAACCCCAAGAGCCTGTAGTTTTGGATCAACATATCCTTGAAACTCCAAAAGCAACATACACATGAGTCAAATTCAAACCGGAAGAGACGGAATTCTTTAGATTCTTCACGACAACCCGATCCCTATTCATCAGAATACATTTTCTGTGCTAAATGACGAGAGTTTATAATTACCTGACCGACAACCCACTACTAAAGAAAGGGACCATGAAGTACGGTAGTACGGTTAATTCTCGGGTTCAAAACAATGAATATATGCCTGCTCAAATGCAGTGTGTTAAACTGTTTAAATTAAAAGGTCAACATACGAGAAAAACAAAAATATTAAATTACATATTTACTAGGGGAGCAGAGAAATTTTATGAAAGTCACCGCGCTACCGGCCACTCCAAAAGACTGCTAAATTCAGCTAATAATTCTTCCCTTTGGTTATTACTAAGAGATTTCAAATGAAAGTGTATTTCATCTTCAATCTCATGTGGCCCGAGTGAAAGCCCAGATGGGCTCTTGTTAGTTATAGGACATGAACAAATTGAAAAGGAAGGAATAATATGTGGTGTACATATACTTAGCTACTTATGCTTGACGAATCATTTCATATATCTTCAATAAAGACATAAAGGTGTTGTGATCCATATTAGACCGAGTGAGTCCTGTAGCCTCGTTTGCGACGGCTTGCGCATATGTTTTCGTCTGGCCATGATCGCGTTCACAAGAATGAGGAGTGTAGATCGTCTGCTCAGAAGGCTGTGTGGGTCTGTATAATGGCGGAGGAGGAACCGCGGAATAAAATTCCCCGTGATTGTTGCTGAGTTCCTTGCGATAATAAGGCCTCTGGTGTCGGCTGATTTTAGGACCTCGTGAAAAATGCCTTTGTTCGGTAGGTTTTACCGGTGATTTGCGGTTGGTGACTCTGTTATAAATCACGTCTTTGAAGTTCGCAACGAGTACACCAACTTTTCGTTTCTTTATGTGCTTGCTATCATGAAGCATGTCTTCCGTAATGTTCTCGTTGTTAACAAATTGAACATTGGGGAAAGACGGAAGGAGGCGCAGTTTTGAATTAAAATGAGAACGAGTTGTTTCATTTTCATCTGCGCGTACAAGTAGAGTTGAGACTAGAATTTTTGAAGACGGATATTTCTGTGCTGCAATGTCAATCATCAATTGAAAACTTTCATTACACGCATCCAACGGCGTGTGTTCAATATCATTTGTTCCCGTATGAATGACAATATGAGAAGGTTTGCCCAGATCATTTGAGTTTAGTACATTTAAGGTGCTTGTTATTGTGGGACAAAAGATGTGATTAACTGATTTGTCAGGACATAATTTATTAGAGTCGATGCATTTTCCATTTGAATCAACCAGTAATACGATATCATCGTTGTCTGCTCTTGGTCGGTTAACGCTACGCGGTCGTTGCGATTGTTGAGCCTCTCGGTTCTTGTGTTTTGAAGTGTAACTAGACGGCTGTGAAGGTTGTTGATTTTGATCATTTGCTGACGGTTGCGCGTGTTGTGGGATGCTATTTTCTTCACATAGAACGGAGAAACTATTTGGATGGACATAATTCAAAAGCGAATCCGGTGTGGTTTCCGGCCTCCAAATATTCACTTAGACATTCCTTTGATGCTTCAGCTGGCTTTTAATACGTAGTTCTTTGCTGTTTGTGCGGCTACAGTTGGAGTTTCTATGTTTGGAAGTTTCGATTCTTGATCGTTGATTACTATTTGAGCTGGCGCTGGAGTCTCTTCGGTCTTTTTCTCTAAACACTTTAGTTGTTTTTTAATGGTTTGGATTTCCGACTTGAATTTTATCGTGTCAGCTTGTAATTGAGAGTTCTACATTTCTAGGTCAATTACGCGTGATGAAAGTAACTTGCATTCAGCCTTATACGAGTTTTCTTGTTGAACAAGTTTGTCCTCCAGGTGGCTAAATCTATCATTGTAGTATTCGTCTCGCTGAGTTGATTTCACAAGAGTGTTTCTCATTTCTATGATGTCAGATTCGAGATTGCAAATAACAGACTTAAGTTCCGTTATAGTGCCCTTGCTTTTACTCGTGAGACCTCTTGCAGAGTCGAGAGAGTTACGGCGTTTCCAAATAGTTTTCGGTGTTTCACATGTTGTATATATGTTCTCCTGATCATTGAGGATTTCTTGTGCGTTGTTTAGATCTGTTTTTTTCTTATTGACTTTTGTTTTCTTGGAAGAGCGTGTCAATAACTCAAATATTTCATTGAGGTTATTATTAGTTATAGTTGCGTCTTCACTAGAATATTTAGAAGAATCACTATTATCATCAAGTGAGTTTATTACTCTCTGTCTTAGTCTTATGAATTCGACCGTCGACCAAGTATCGTAACATATACCTTGGCATATTATCACTCCTGTAGTTAGGTAAACGTGAATAGTAAGCATTAATAACCCATTTGTGATCAAATCGTCATTCTCTGAATTAGCATCCTGTTTAACGTCCGAATCCAAGGAGTCTGTTGAGCGGAATATTTTGAGTTCGATGTCTTCATAATCGGTCCCGGCTTTGTTTAGATGATCAATCCATTTGATATGGTAATCACTGCTTTCTTTTAGCGGCTCGAAGTATTGATCTTGAAGCGCTTTCACCCAGTAAAGAATGTTATGTTCCAAAGTGACGAAAGCGGCGCAGCGTGCCGATGGCTTGTAAATGTTGAGGTCGATTTCCTCGAAATTTAGTTTCTTCTGCTTCCCAGATTTTTCTTGAAATGTCTTAATCACGTATTTATGCTGTATTTCTTCCATTTCAATTTGTTCTAAGTCATTACAAGACTTAATAAATGCTTATAATTTAGAAAAAACGGAGAGCATCGTGAAGTACGTGTTATACACACGATACCCGATACAAATACCATAAACTTTACAAATAATCAATAAACAAATTTGTACAAAAAAAATGCCTTGAAGGTATCCGGTAACATTAATTAACTTTATGCTTTTCCTAAAACTTTCAGAAAAGTGTTAAATTTTATGTAGTTCATTTCATTAAGTATATATTACAATGTGAGTATCAGATATAAAATAGCTCAACTAACATCTTGCCAGTATGTGTTAAAACGAGGTGTAATAAGCCTGTTCTTACTTCTGAAGCTATACTTATTAACTCGCTTATCAATAGTGTGGGACATACTTGGAGGCGTTAACTCGTTATATATATTAAATATTAATTTACCTATATTTAGCTTATATGTATAAAATAGAGTATCTCACCCGACTTTTGTGAGTACTTCCTCGCGGCAGATTACATATTATTCTTGCTGCTCTACAATGTAGTATTTCAAGTGAATTAAAAATATCCTTACAATTAAAACGTCCCCACACAGGTAGTGAGTAGGTGACAGAGGGTTGGATTATCTTAAGATAAAGGTCTATTAGCATCTGTCTGGGCAAAAAACAACTTCTTTTCAGTAAATTGAGCTTATTTATACAACGTTTTTTTACTGGCAGAATATGTTTTGTCCAATTAGGTTTATCGTCAATTATAACTCCTAGTAACCTTGTGTGTGATACTCATCTTAGTCTATTTTCGCCTATATTTAGTGTATTCATAGGACCAATAAATGTTCCTCTGTACATTATCATGGCTTCACACTTCGTTGAATGTGGCATAAAGGAATTTACCGTGCAACATGTACTCAGCTCTTTCAGCGCGTTGTTGAGTGACATTGTTACTTGATCGACTGTATCTCCAATACAATAGAGAGTTGTATCGTCAGCGTACATATAAACTGTACCTGACGTAACTGCCGTTTGCATGTCATTTGTGTGCAATGTGAATAATGTCGGGCCTAGTACCGACCGATGGGCAATTCCGCGCGTGACACGCGCTACATCTGATTGTTTACCATTCATGATTGTGTATTGAGTTCTGTCTCTGTCAAGATAATTCTTGAGCCATTATAATAAAGTGCCATTTATGCCAAAGTGGTTTTGTAATTTATACATTAAGTAGTATGTGAGACACAGTCGAATGCCTTACTAAAGTCGACAAAAGCTACGCCAACCACTAAGTTTGAGTCTAACGCCCGTCTCCAAGTTTCCGTTAGGTGCACTAGCAATAGTTCGGCGGTCCCTTCATGTAGGCACACACGAGTTGCTATCAAAATACAATAGAATTAACACAATACAAAACAATAGAACGAAATAAACAATACAATAGAACACAATACATAATACAATTTGGTAGCAATTCATGTGTGCCTACATAAAAAAATTGTTCCGTTGAATGACCCTTTCGATAGGCCCACTGTTTGTCACTTATTAAATTATTATCCGTGATCACGAGTTGGTGGTGGAAGTATGATCATATTTCACCTGTTCTTCAGCGTCTCCACTGGCTACCCGTAGAAAAACGAATAACTTATAAGATATTACTTCTTACATATAAAGCTCTAAATAATCTGGCTCCTACCTACATTCGTAATATGGTAGAGTACTATACTCCTCCTCGTAATCTTAGGTCTGCCAATAAGTTCCTTCTGAAGGTTCCTACAGTCAATTTAAAGAGCTATGGAGAAAGGGCTTTTTCTGTTACTGCGCCAAAACTGTGGAATTTGTTGCCACTTACTATCAGGTCATGCCCCTCGGTGGGAGTCTTCAAAGCTAAGTTAAAAGCATAATTATTTAAGGAAAGTTTGTATTAGTTTAGTTATTGCTTAGATCGTAAGATTTTATAGTTCTTTTAAATTAACTTGCCTGTTTTCTAGCTATGTAAAGCGCCTTTGGACGTTTAGGATTAAGGCGCTATATAAATGTAGAATTATTATATATTTATTATTGTACTAATGTGACTGCGACACAGGATTCCATTATTTTACTCGGCACACTGAGGATTGACAGTGGTCTGTAATTGGCTCTCTCCCATTCATCATCTTTTTTAAAGACTGGTGTTAATCGTGCTTTCTTCCATTCGCTAAAAACCAAGGCTGCGTTTGCACTCACCAAGTATAATCTAGTTAGTGGTGCGGTTATTGCAGGGCCTGCTAATTTTAATAACTTGGGAGGTATATTTCCGATCCGGGCCTGTCGCCTTATTGGGTTTCACTGTCTCGATTTTCTTTCTTATCATTTTATCCGTAGTCGTAGACCGTATAGTCGCCGTATCTTAAATTCCCTATTTACTGCTATGGGAGAGGGGTTGAGTTCGAAATTGCAGCCAACGGGCCGGGGAGTGGGATAAGTAGAAACTGGTGAACATCAGTTTGTCGCCCAACATCGAAAAGCGAGAAAGTTAACGTTTATGGTTGTTTCTTAAGTAATTTAACTAAGATATTTATGAGTGTCGAATAGCCCGGCTTGACAATGGCATCACTGGCGGAGTGACTTGTACCCTGGTCACAGAGGTTTTCTCCGTTCAACTCAAAGAAAGGCTAGAGATCGAGAGGCGAGAAAGAGATCTCACGTAGAGGGCGGTAGTTGACTGATCTCACCATGACAATACATTTGAAGGCAGTGAAGGTCATATTAGAAAAGTTTATAATGAATGAACCGGCAGCTGAGTTGGAGCAAATCAACAGCAGTGATTTTTTTATTTTTTTATTAAAAATTAAATAATTGTGCGCCAGCCTGTCGACTTACAGAACTGTTTACAACAGTTGAAAACACGATGCGCTATAATTTGAGGGGAGCTAGCACGAAATTACATATCCCTCGCCCCAATACAGAATTCATGAAAAAAGCTTTGGCTATGACGGGGAAAAATTGTGGAACAAGCTTCCTACAAAACTGCATCAGACAGAGAATATTGTTTCTTTTAAAAAACAAATTGGACACTCTCCATAATGATGAATAGTAATAAACATGTTTTTAAAATAAATTCATATATTTTAGACAATTACTTTACCGTAAAACCTCGAAAAGAAGCCCATTGGCTTGTTTACTATTTAGGACCCTTTAATGGGCTTCATTTCGAGATGGGATTCTTCTCGAGATTCACTTTACCAAACTCAAGAGGGTGCTTATTTTCGAGATGAATGCTGCAAATATTGAGATTGGCTTCGGCCGAAAATATTACAACTATAAAACAATACGGTAGGACTACTGACTACATTTTTTAACCATGAAATTGGTTTAATGTAAAAAAAAAACTCATGAAAAACAAGAACATCATTACGGTATTTCAATTAATGATCATCAAAACTTGCTTTATATGCATTTTATCTAGATCTGTTCTTTGACATTCCTTTACACTGTAAAGGTACTATCTTGAAAAGAAACCCATGGGCTTCTTTTCACGATGGGCTTTTTTTCGAGATTTATTTTGCAAACTCAAGAGGGGGCTTCTTCTCGAGGTTTTACGGTATATTACGAGATCTTTCAATATCTTGAATTTTAATTTAAATAGTTCACATAGAATTAGTATATACTTCTTCTATTAATTATATTGTATTCTAACACGGCTTTATGGAAATCAATGTAATACTGTTAGAGACTCCGTGTATATAAATAATAAAGTAACAGCTGGGAAAAATTATCTGTTCTGTTTTCTGAGCAACCTCAGCTCTGGGACCGGGCCAGATATAGTTGACTTCATCTTCTTGACCGTACTATCTCTCACGCTTGAATGTTTACCCGCTGTTTACGGCCAAATTAAAGGCGCTATGTTACGGTACTGCGCATGCGTGACAAACTGACGATTTGCGAATTACGGTCTAGCCCGGACACAAATTCTCAGAGCGGTGAGATATCCATTTTGAAATCGACTTCCATCTGTGTTCTTTTTGAACTCATCCTAGCCTCCTTTGGTCATTTATGGAAATGCAAGATGTCCTTAAATAAGTTTTAGTTATTTGTTTATTCAAAAGTCGTTGTTGAGGACTGCAACACAACTTCCCCGGCGGGGAAGACCGCCAATGAATACTCCGATACAGCGGCAGAAAACCGCAATAAATCGGAAGGTTTTTCTTGTTGCAACCAGAAGCGAAGAGGGTTTGCATGTTCACGAAACACATGGCAACTTTTCAAGTTATGACTACTATATGGCATTAATATTTTCAACAGCGATACGATACCGACTTCGGTGCCTATATGTACCCAGGATATATATCTTCTCGATCTTGAGCTGCAGTGAGCAAAACCGTGCAGCCGGTTTATCTTCAGCTCTACCATTTACTGATGTCAGTTTCAATCTTGGGGAACTTGATGTAAACACCACGGAACAACAGCGCTTTGACAATACAACTAAGAAACAGTGCGATGAAAATGAGTTTTATTTACATGAATTTTCAAAGCATATATGGAGATATCAGAACAACATCAACATAGCTCAACTCAATATCCGAAGCATTAAAAACAAAATAGAAGAAGTTCGCCTGATACTTAATGTATGCAAATTGGACATCTTAGCCATTACGGAAACACACCTTGATGTGAGTATTTCAGACAAACAGCTACAGGTTGAGCAGTATCGTCTACTGAGAAGAGGATCGTGGAAATGGAAAGAAAGGTGATGGCTGCATTGTCTATATCGCGAGTCACCTAGCAGCTTTTCACCTTCGGCATCTGGAAAATCCCGCTATAGAAGCCATTTGGATTAAGTTACATACAAAGACAACATCTTTTGTTTTAGGACTTGTCTATAGAGCTCCAAATGAAACGTGTTTTTTTTATGAATTTACTCAACAGCTTGAAAAGACCTGGTCAAAATACAAAAATCTCGTTCTCGTTGGTGACTTTAATGTCAATTTTCTGGACCGCACTTCCCCCGCAGAAAAGGAGACCTCGGTTAACGAAACTTCACTACCAACTGATAAACTGCAGTCTATCCTTCTACAGTTTGGATGTTTAGTTGTTAACAAAGAGCCAACCAGAGTGACTGATACGTCGGCTACATTAATTGATCTTGTGGTTACCAATATGCCGAGATGGGTTAAGAATAACAGAGTATTAGATCTAGGAATTAGTGATCATAAACTTGTCTCGACCACTCTAAACCTTAAAGCCACAAGACCGCCACCAAGAATCGTCAAAACTAGAAATTACAAAATACTAAATATAGACCATTTCCAGAAGGATCTGCAAAACGCTCCATGGTCTGTCTGTCAGGCGTTCGACAATGCAGACGATGCGTACTGGGCGTGGACAACGCTGTTCACCCAAAGATGAACAAGATGATCACTTTTTGGCCAAAAAAAATCTTTTCTGCAGTCATTCTACTCCCCGTATCTCATAATATGGTTTTAGCAATAGTACAAGTTACACCTTGAAACAATCGTCTGATTATAAGGAATCATTTGCGCCTGCTAAAATTGTGATCACACCCTCGTGTAAAAATATCGTAAATTTCGTCTTCGATTTCACTGGTCAATTTCATGAAATCAACACTACTTGTTATTAGCACAATGTGGCACTCGCGATGCATATTGTAATCGCACCACAAGTATAAAAAACATGGTACAATGTCAAAAGACATTTACATATTATGTCGTCCGGGCCCTTTTTGCCTGACGCGGCCCATATAAGTAGCAGAGTTTTGGAATTATGGGCGATCTATGGGAATGGCTGTCTGATTACATAACTGAAAGGGTCCAGTTTGCTACAGTTGGTGAAGGTACATCCCAATCCGCCAATGTCACATGTGGAGTACCACAAGGGTCTGTCCTAGGCCCTATTCTCTTCAGTTTGTATACGAATGATCTACCAGACACTATTGCCCAAATTTAAAATGCATACATTGAGATGTATGCAGATGACACCACCCTATTCTGCATTGCCAATGATGTCGAGTCTGCTGTTAAAGAAACCAACAGAGCATTAGGACTTATAGCAAAATGGTGCATCAACAATGCCATGACATTACACCCTAAAAAATGTGAAGCAATGCTTATATCAAGAAAGCGATTTGTAGGCCCCATTCCAGCATTAACAATTAACAACAATAACATCAAGATAGTCAACTCAACTAGATGCCTCGGAATTAACATAGATAATAAGCTGAACTGGACCATGCATCTTCAAGAGACAATAAAATCATTTGCCAAGAAACTTAATCTACTTAAAGCACTACGGTTTCTTCCATTGAGTAGTCTTGAGATATTTTACTTTAAAGTGATCCTGCCTTCCATCACCTATGGACTGATTATGTGGGGCAGTTGCAACACGACCCTCTTTCAAGATCTTGAAAGGATGCATGTTCGAGCTGCCAAGATCATCCACAGCACAGGAAAAAGTTCCCTCCATACCAACCTTGGTAAAGATGAAAATTGTTGGTAAACCCATTTCCCAAGTTTGGGAATTGTGAATTACCAAGTTAATACCAACAAATAACATAAATTTTTTTTTATAAATTTTCCTGAAATTGGGTTATTGTTGGGAGTCGAACAAAAAAGCTAAAATTGGTAAATTTTCAAGTTGGTATTGGGATATTATGTTGGTAAAATGTTGGTATTGTACAAAATCCCAAAATCTGGAAAAATGAAAAACAAATATTTGCTTTATACCAAGTCCGGAAGAGTTGGTAAAGTTTTGGTAAACTATTTCCCAATATTGGGAATAATGTAATACCAAGCTAATACCAAGCAAATAACGGAAACAATGTTGTGCCAACTTCAGGGAAATTGGTATAATGATGGTAATAATAATAATAGTCTTTAGCTGGGAAATTTTGAAGTTGGTAATGGGATATTGTGTTGGTAAAATGTTGGTATTGTACAAAAACCCCAAAACTGGAAAAATGAAAAGCAAATATTTGCTTTATACCAAGTTCGGAAGAGTTGGTAAAGTTTTGGTAAACTATTTCCCAATATTGGGAAAATGTAATACCAAGCTAATACCAAGCAAATAACGGAAACAATGTTGTGCCAACTTCAGGGAAATTGGTATAATGTTGGTAATAATAATAATAGTCTTTAGCTGGGAAATTTTGAAGTTGGTATTGGGATATTGTGTTGGTAAAATGTTGGTATTGTACAAAATCCCCAAAACTGGAAAAATGAAAAGCAAATATTTGCTTTATACCAAGTCCAGAAGAGTTGGTAACGTTTTGGTAAACTATTTCCCAATATTGGGAATAATGTAATACCAAGTTAATACCAAGCAAATAACAGAAACATTGCTATGCCAACTTTAGGGAAATTGGTATATTGTTGGCAATAATAATAGTCTTTAGCTGGTAAATTTTCAAGTTGATGTTGGCCGCCCCGATATGTTTATGGAATAATGCTGGCATTGTACGAAATCCCCAAAAATAGAAAAATAGAAAGCACAATTTTGGTTTATTTCAACTCTGAATAAGTTGCATTGTTGACAAACCATTACGCAATCATGGGAATTATTTTGTATCAAGTTAATACCAAACAAATAATAGAAACAATGTTGTCTCTCCCTTTCGATTTTCCCAATGCTAAGGTTCTTGCAAGAGGTAGATCACTCTCCTTCTTTACCTCCTTCATGTAGTCTTTTTTAAGGAAGACAAGCATAATGGTTTCAGCTGATATCAGGGGTCATTGTTTTGTTGCTATGCATCAATCTCAATAGGTGCTAGATTTTCCACAGTCTCCGAGGTCAAGTCCAAATTTTATCCACGCTATATCCACTTACAAAACTACAAACTCTGAATCTCTGACGAGACCTGAAACAACCATGGGGGCTGATCAAAGCCAGGTCCCGGCTATTATAAATCCACAGATCGAATTGGAACTATCGCACGGTTTCAGTTCATGGCACGTAAAGGAACCACCTTGGACCGATTTATTTGGAGTATTCTTTAATGGGAGATTTAAATGAGCCTTTTGACGACAGATTTGATAGTAAACATGTTTCAGATGTTTCCATCGAACTCTGCATAGTCCGCCATCTTGCCTGTTGCTCGTGAGGATTTCCCAGCATGCTTCATCGCTTGCCTCGTTTCTATGCTAACGTCTTCGCGCGCTTTTCAATCCTTCCCATCGAAAGAATAATGGCGGACAGTTCTACAGTGTGTGTCTGAGTTTATCTACAAAAAGCAGAAAAACGAAGCATTCTGTAAACCAGGAAAAGGTAAGAAATACACCCCTGCTGCTGATTCATTTCGTGATGTATTTTATGTAATAATATATTGTCTAAATGTTGATAGTTTTCAGAGTTTTATTGCTGACTTGTCGCATGTTTATTTATCACTATAGACACTTGGTTGAATATATTTTCTTATTGTTGGAATCTAATCTCTACTTAAATCATCGAAAAATGGATGACACTAAACTCAGTTAGCTACTTGAAGTAGTGTTTCAAACTATAAAGTTTACCCTGGGCCTGGGACCCCGAGACGCGAGACATAAATCCCAAGTGCTCAGGTCAGTTCGTAGGGAACCAGGAGGCAGGACGGCGACGGCAACGAAATTTGGTGTTTACTCTTTCCTTTGATATGATGAGCATAGAGTTCCGTTCACGCCGAACGAAAAACGGATCGATTATCTTTCTTATCTTCAAAACGTACAATTTGGGGTTTTCACGTTGTGTTCTTGCAGACAACGGTTGAAATGTAGGCGACTGCGTGTATTTATTGTGTTTTGTAATTTTAATTACAAAAAATGCTATTGTTTTATGCCGTCGTCGTAGTCGTTGCCGTCGTGGTCGTTGACCATCGTTGCAGGGAACTTATTAAAGCAACTGTTAGTTCCGATTTAAATTGTATTTTTTTTCGTAAATTAAGAGTTTATAGTTATACACTGTATAATTGCTTTTGTGTTACTTTCCTTCCAGGAAGGATTATCAAGAAATAATTATATCCTGTCAAAGAATATCAAAGGAAACACTTTTTACACATAGGAATCACCTGGACAGTTTTCCATGCAATGATTAAAGCTAGGTCATCACTTTTTTATGTCAGTATTTTTGCAAGACTGTAAAGTGTAATAATAGACCAGTTCGTGGTAAATTCAGACATTTTGAAAGGGGTGCAAACATAGCGCGAAATACAGTGCTTGTATGGGAATCGATGGGAATCCGATGCCAAATAAAATCCGTAAAATTGAATTTATGAAATATTCTTCAGATAAAAACTACCAGGTAAAACATTAACATATCGAAATTTGAGGGTTTTAGCTGTGCTGGGAAGCGTACAATCGTATTTTCAGTTTTCCATACATTGTCTGTAAATTTTCATGCGGAATTTTATAGACAAATGTATGGAAAACTGCACTCTTCCCGGCAAAGCTACATCCCTCAAATTTCGATCAGTTAATCTTTTACCTGGTATCTTAAGTTTGTATCTTAAGAATATTTCAGAAATTCGATTTTACGGATTTTATTTGGCATCAGATTCCCTTTCAAAATGTCAGAATTTACCGCGAACTGGTCTATTATACCACTTTTTATGATAAGTGTATGCCAATAATAAATGTTTAGTTTGTTAACACTGACCAGTTATCCACAAATGCATTTTATACAATATACGGTTTATATACAATAAACAAAATGTTCCTAGGTTTCTATTATCTGTGGATTTGATCCTTTGGGCTTTAGCAGCTGTGGTTTATTTTATCCCACATGTTTTTGCTTCACGTACGAAGATCGGTTACATATGTTTCCCCATTTGTTATAACCTTGGGTTCTCTTAGATTGGATTAAGAAAGCACTACTCTACATGTAGATCAAAATAATATAGGAAAACATTAAGTCTGGATTTGACAGTTCAACTGCAGAATACAATGCCACTTGGTCATTAATAATTCATTTTCTCACATTTTCATACAATTAAACTTTTAAGAACCTAACCCCAAAATAAAAAAAAACCTAACCATTTTAAACCTAAAATCATTCATAGAACGTTATTCACACCTGAACTATAATGGTGAATTTAGCAAAGTTTACAAACGATCTTTTAAGTGGCACTGCAGTGGTATTGTATGCTGCAGTTTTGCAAACAGTTATATTAGCTCCTTCATAATAATACATGCAGAAGATTTTGAGCTTAGCTGTTTGTACTAACTGGCCAGGCCAGAGTTACCCTGGTCTGACCAGCATGGTCAGGATGTTATCCTCATAACTCTGGCCAGGCCGGGGTAACCCTGGCCTGGCCGGAGTTTACCCTGGTCTGGCCACAAGTAGTATGAGAGGCACGAATTACCCCCCTTTTTGTGGTGGTTTCTCATTAACGTGTGGTGGTAGGTATGACGTCACGGTTCTATTGTTTGAAGCTCATGAATAAAGTGGTGCGCTATGCTAATTTTTGCAGCGCTATGCTAATTTTTGCAGCGCTCATTAATTCGATGATGTCACGGTTCTATTGTCTTAGACTCATGAATAAAGTGCGGTGGTTTCTCATTATCTATTGTCTTTCCGCATGAACAAAGTGCGGCGCGCTCATTATCTTTTGTTCCTTTGGATGAGGTCATCGATCTATTCGGGCATGTTTGGGCAAAGCCTATTGTTTGGGATCGTCTGTAAAACCAGGAGCCGTCGGCCCTGAATACATTCAAGAAATTGAGTAGCAACAAGATGGAAGTCATCTAAAATCCATTCGAAGTTGAATGAAAAAAGTAAAACATATCTCGCAATATCTAAACCCCTTCGTAGCGTAAATAGTAAGAACAAACTACTCGTGATAGGCTCTAAACTGTCTTTATTATTTTCCTTTACAGTTAATAACTCATAAGATAATTGTATTCAAAATCCGGTATGGTTCATTAGATCAACTCTGCTGTTGTTATTAGAGGTTAGCGATAACTGAAGGGCCTATTGTTTTGAGGAAAACTCTTGTGATGCAAATTCTTCTCTAAAACTGAATTATAATTACCATACGAATATAAACAAACCACCAGATAATTAAACAAAGTTTATTCAATCTCAAAAACACCAATTTTAAAAACAGTTTGTTTTCCTTATCCTCACGGAGTTGATAACTTTCTTATTTCTCAGTTCTTGGGTTGATATAATATACCATGTTACAAGATTACACTGATTTATGTTTCATTGATTTTTTTCTTGTTGACAAATGCTACAGACAGTTGTGTTTTTACCGAGGAGAGGAAAATCAATGACCTAGGTAGTCTGGTCTAGTCTAAAAACTCTACTTTAGCTATCATTTTCTAGTCTAGAAATTGTATTATTTTCTAGACTAGCCGTTCTAGATTACAAAGTATCTAGTCTATAAACTCTAGAAAGTCTTGCTAAACTACACACAACACTCACAACGCCCGCCGCCCATCAACGCCTGCAACACCCTCCTCCTCCTCCTACCTCCTCCTCCCGCCTGCTCCTCCTCCCGCCTCCTCCTCCCTCCACCGCCTCCTTCTCCTCCTCCTCCTCCCGCCTCCTCCTCCTCCCTCCTTCTCCTCCCTCCTCCTCATCGCTAGTCCAAAGCTTCCTTATATTACAGAAAATATCTGGACAACCGAAAGTGTAACAGAAAATTTTCTTATGTTACAGAAAATATCTGGACAACTGAAAGTGTAACATAAGGAAGCCTTGGGGTAGCGATGAGGAGGAGGAGGAGGAGGCGGGAGGAGGAGGAGGAGGAGGAGGAGAAGAAGGAGGGAGGAGAAGGAGGGAGGAGGAGAAGGAGGGAGGAGGAGGGAGGAGGAGGTAGGGGGATGAGGAGGAGGGTGTTGCGGGCGTTGACGGGCGGCGGGCGTTGTGAGTGTTGTGTGTAGTTTAGCTAGACTTTCTAGAGTTTATAGACTAGATACTTTGTAATCTAGAATGGCTAGACTAGAAAATAATACAATTTCTAGACTAGAAAATGATAGCTAAAGTAGAGTTTTTAGACTAGACCAGACTACCTAGGTCATTGATTTTCCTCTCCTCGGTAAAAACACAACTGTCTGTAGCATTTGTCAACAAGAAAAAAATCAATGAAACATAAATCAGTGTAATCTTGTAACATGGTATATTATATCAACCCAAGAACTGAGAAATAAGAAAGTTATCAACTCCGCGAGGATAAGGAAAACAAACTGTTTTTAAAATTGGTGTTTTTGAGATTGAATAAACTTTGTTTAATTATCTGGTGGTTTGTTTATATTCGTATGGTAATTATAATTCAGTTTTAGAGAAGAATTTGCATCACAAGAGTTTTCCTCAAAACAATAGGCCCTTCAGTTATCGCTAACCTCTAATAACAACAGCAGAGTTGATCTAATGAACCATACCGGATTTTGTATACAATTACCTTATGAGTTATTAACTGTAAAGGAAAATAATAAAGACAGTTTAGAGCCTATCACGAGTAGTTTGTTCTTACTATTTACGCTACGAAGGGGTTTAGATATTGCAAGATATGTTTTACTTTTTTCATTCAACTTCGAATGGATTTTAGATGACTTCCATCTTGTTGCTACTCAATTTCTTGAATGTATTCATGGCCGACGGCTCCTGGTTTTACAGACGATCCCAAACAATAGGCTTTGCCCAAACATGCCCGAATAGATCGATGACCTCATCCAAAAGAACAAAAGATAATGAGCGTGCTGCACTTTGTTCATGCGGAAAGACAATAGATAATGAGAAACCACCACACTTTATTCGTGAGTCTAAGACAATAGAACCGTGACGTCATCGAATTAATGAGCGTGCCGCAAAAATTAGCATAGCGCAGCAAAAATTAGCATAGCGCACCACTTTATTCATGAGCTTCAAACAATAGAATCGTCACATAATACCTACCACCACACGTTAACGAGATACCACCACAAACCACCACACGTTGATGAGAAACCACCACAAAAAGGGGGGTAATTCGGTGGCTCTCATACTACTGCCACAGTTACCCTGGCCGGCATGGCCAGGCAAACCCTGGTTTCCCTGGATATTTATCGTCTTGCTACCCTGGCCACTGGGCTAGCCTGACCCCGGCTTTGAGGCCAGCCGGCTTTGACTGGGATTTCCCCGGTCAGGCCAGGTACTTTATGCAAGGGTTAATCAGAACAGTCATATGTTCAATCTTCACAGAGACTGTATTAATATTGTGAAGACCTGTGAGTTAATTAATCATCTGCATGGTTTTGTGTACCTTTTATTGTTTCCAATTGCAAATTAAATGATGAGCTTTTTCCAAAATACTTATCTTGATCTGTTGCCAACTGCATAACTTCTAGATGCAGAGTAGATCTTGTTGTTTAAATAACCGGTGGTTGTAGTTTAAAACTAGATAGTCATATAGTTATGAGACGTGGCATTTTAAAATTGTTAAGCATTGGTATTTAATCTGTCGAGAATGTAATGTTGATAATATTGCTTTGCTTTATGAAGTTATTTAACACAAAAACATTATTTATTTTCTTTATTTTCCATAACTTGACATGTTTACATTATTATATACATGTAGTTACAAAAATGTTAAAGATATATATGCCTGTAAAATACAAAATAAAACAAAGTTTATACTGTTATAATTATTGTTGGCAGTCAATTAAGTTATGATGTCTTACCATTCTGAAATTGGTAAAAAAACAATACTTACCAACAACTGTGATATTTCCCAATATCATTTTTTTAAATACTAACTACATTACCAGGTTTTTACCAAATACTGACATTGGTAATAAGTTTCTGAAATTGGTAAAACTTTGGTAAAAACCCATACTTACCAACAATTTATATATTTCCCAATATTGGAATTAATTGGGATTTTAGTATTACCAACTACATTACCAGGTTTTTACCAATTTCTGACATTGGTAATAAGTTTCTGAAATTGGTAAAACTTTGGTAAAAACCCATACTTACCAACAATTTATATATTTCCCAATATTGGAATTAATTGGGATTTTAGTATTACCAACTACATTACCAGGTTTTTACCAATTTCTGACATTGGTAATAAGTTTTTGAAATTGGTAAAACTTTGGTAAAAACCCACACTTACCAACAATTTATACACTTCCCAATATTGAAATTAATTGGGATTTTAGTATTACCAACTACATTACCAAGTTTTTACCAACTTCTGACATTGGTAATAAGTTTCTGAAATTGGTAAAACTTTGGTAAAAACCCATACTTACCAACAATTTATATATCTCCCAATATTGGAATTAATTGGGATTTTAATATTACCAACTACATTACCAACCTTTTACCAATTTCTGACTTTGATAAAATGTTTTTAAAACCATATTCCCAAAGTCATGACCTTGGTAAAGAGATTGGTAATTTTGTTGGTAAATCTAAAATTCCCAACAATCTTGATGTTGGGAAAAGTTCTTTTTTCCCAAGTTCGGGAATTTCTTGGGATTTCAGGACTTCCCAATGTTTTACCAACATTTTCCCAAAGTTGGTATGGGAGGGATTTTTCCCTGTGCAGATGTGACTGGACCACTCCCAGTGCAGACGTCATCAACAAGGCACACTGGAATCCGCTGTTCTGGAATTACAAATATAAGCTAGCAACGTTTGTTCACAAATCGCTCAACTCAGAGAAACTCCCAAATAAACTCTTCACACCAAGAAACAATACACACTCTCTAAGAGGCGTTCATAGGCTAGTCATCCCACATCCACGTACAGATGATATACGCAAGTCAATCACATACAGAGCATCCGTACTGTGGAACTACCTAGACGATCTCCTTAAAGACAAAAAACACTCGACCTTTAAAAAACTTGTCAAAAAGTATATTAACTCCATACCACTGCAACCAAATGTCAGGATCAACACTGATAAGGTCTCATACCACTAATATGTTTTATTTATGCATGCCTACCTTATTCATGTTTACTCGTCCAAGTGTTTACTTATACATTAGACATCCGCCTGTCCATTTGCACAACTACTCGCTTGTTCATCTAATTAAGTTATTAGTCAATTAGTTAGTCTTTCAACTATTTAGTTAGTATCATTCCAATATCTTATAATGCAATAGTCTTTCAATCAAAAACTTGTAATTTACATAATCAATGAGGTTAGCTAGATTTCTTTATCGTTCCTTTTGTATTATCACGGCCACATCAGCTCTGAATGCTGCAGTATCGCCAATACCGTGTTTAAATAAATGCTATTATTATTATTATTATTATTATTATGTACTTTTCGTGAACAATCTCAGCTATCCTATGATGTTAAATAAAATGAAAACCAAAACAGCGATAAAAGGTTATTTTGAGTGTTGTAATCTAAACACGCAGGCAGCTTCATTTTGGTAAAATTCGGAGTGTTTATGACTCGAAACACAGCAAAAAATTACAAGCAAGTAATGAAATATAGATACCATTCTTTACTGCTGTTTATCTTGGATGTCGGAAGAATAAAATCCTTACAAATCTCGCCATATAACTGTGCAAAACAACAATATGTGAATCACGGCTATCACCCGATACAGTGTGGCGTTTTCGGCAATTCAGTTTGATTAATTCTCATTGGATGCTACACAATACGGCTGTCAATTCAATGTCTGGACACTGTAACATGCGCAGTACCGTGACACAGCGCCTTTAATTAATTTGAAGCGGATCTTTAGCACAATCTGGCTCTTCTCGTTCACCTTTACATTCTTCTGGGCTTTTCTCGAAATCAAGAATGGCGCTTCTCTGCCTCCAAATGCATTTTAAACTTTAGCAACTCAGGCATAAGTTCGGGGAAAGCCAGCAAAGTCCTAGGCCTTATAATAACGATACCTCTGCATGGAATTGTCCATAGAGAGTATTAAAGGAAACTGAATACACAGCTATAGTTCGTCCTAAGCTGGAGTATGCCAGTGCTGCATGGGTCCCACACCCTAAGAAGGATATTGCTGTCCTTGACAGAGAACAGAGAAAAGCGGCATGCTTTTGTGCCAGTAACTATTATCCCACAGTCTCCGACATGCTCAACGACCTAGTGTTGAGTAGCTTAGAGTCAAGAAGAACAAATCGACTCACTCTCCTCTGCAAGATGAGTCGCGGCCTGATTGATATCGATCAGTAGGCCCTTACCTCAGTCCCCTCTAAGGACTTGGTGTAGCCAGTTATAGATATAGGCATGACAAGGCCACTAAGGATGTTTATTTTCGTTCCTTATTCCAAGGACTATTAGACAGTGGAATGACCTGCCTGTCGACATTATTAACACTACCTCCATAGATTCTTTTAAGAGTCTAAGCTGTCTATTTATTAAGTTAATTAACCATTTTTATATTTTATAGTTTCATAGTTTTAGTATTATACAGTTGGTGTTGTATCCATATGGACATTACCGACTAAATAAAATGTAGAGTGTACATGAAGTTATCGGACACGCTCGCAAGGGTACGCACTGATATGAGATGAGGTAAAAAGCTTCATAATTTTGCATGCAGGAAGGGTGCAGAAATGAGTATAACATGTGAAGGGTCGCCTAAGATCTCATCTAGATAAAGCCCTTAAATTAGAATCGAAATCAGTATTGTAGAATAAGTAGGCTGTATAAAAAAGCCTACAGAAGATCGTCCATGAATATCTTTGGGCCAAAGAGCAGAAATGAAACGTTTTGAAGTGCTTGGCCGTCGTTGCGGTTGGTGTTGAAGAAATCGTTTCCATTCTGCGACGCACGTACTCAACGTATATTCAACGTATTTTTAATGTTTAAGATCTTAAGTGGCTATGCACCAGCCTATATTTCAGATGGCATTAAACGTTCAAGAAAGTACACAGAATACACAGTAACATCTTGTAACATCTCGTACCTGAAGAAGGCTGGTTTGGCCAGCCGAAATATTGTAATATTCAATATAAAATCCTACGTTGTGTCAGCTTTGCCGTAGTCCTTGGACTTCGTATTCATTTGTCATTTTGGCTGATTAGATCTGAATTAGATCCAACGTAGCAACCAGCAGGATTTTCGTCCACGGTTCTTTGCCGTTTCTCAAGTTTACAGAATACACACTCACTCGTCTAGGTTTAATGTACAGATTCCAAATATATCCCTAACAACAACAGGCGGCAGATCATTTGCTTTTAGAGCCTCATCATTGTGGAATTCATTACCAGTTGATGTTAAAGATGTATCCTCTTTGAATATGTTCGAGTCCAAATACTTTTATAGTATTTTATTGCAACAGAAGTTAATTGACCATTTTAAAGTTTAGCATTCTGTGATTCACTTATCTTAATCTCTCAGTCTCTAGCCAATATATATGTACTCGTTCAATTCCTAGATTAGATTAGATCGATTTAGCTACATGTTATTAGTTAGTAATTGTTGTTCTGGTTTTAATTGTATATAATGTACATCATAGTTTTATCCGTAGTTTTTATCATATTGGCTACCTATATGTAAAGTTATATTTTATAATTAAATTAGTAGTTGAGGGCCACAAGTTTGTAGGCTTTGCTTTTGGGTGTTACCCTCTTTAAATAAATAAAGAATACTCCCTGGTTAAGTATTATTTTACGACTACCACTTTTCCTTTCGTACTACCCCAAGACCAAAATACCAGGTGAGAGGCGTGTTGTGATTGGTTGCTTGTTAATTGATCTTGTGATGTCAATTGACACCCGTTAGCAGAGTTTTCTCTGTCTTTTTTCGAATTTTGAATTTCAGGTTGTCGGATGTGCATTTTCCTGCACTTTCTGGCACAATTTAATGCATTGTAGATGCGATAATCTGTGTATGATTTGAAAGGGGGTGTGACTTATATATGTGCATGAGTGTTTCCTTAAAATAGGAGGGTAGGGGTTCGGAGCATTTGGATATGAAACCAAGGTATACCACGGTATAATATCTGACCCCCCTACCAAACATAATACAGTGGACGGCACTGTGGTAAAACCTTGATGTTCACATTACCTGTAAGGGGAGTCCGGGGACATGTTCCCTGAAACAAAAATGAATTCTAGAAGCCTCAGAAATGCTATTGCTAGCATTTTTCGCGCCAATTTTTTTGGGACTATCTGTGAGTATGTTTTTTTTTTTTTTTTTTTGGCCCACCCACCCCCTCCCCCCATCACTTTTCTAATGGTCCGCCCCTTAGGTGAAAATAACAACGAAATTATCAGGCCGTAATTGATCGACATATCAGACTGGATTCAAGTAACACTTACAGAGCTAGAGTACCCTCCCCTTCAGTCGCTACAATTACCTTCTTTAAAGTTTGATTGTTATACCTTAGTTCCAAAGTTACATATAAGTTACAGTAGTGCTGCCGGAAACTCTCTGTTCGAGAAAAAATGCAATTACTTTGATGTTCGAAATTTCATATCTCACGTTCTACTCAACTTTCAAAAGGAAAACTGTCAGCAAAATAAGGAGAAGAGTATTCATTTGCGATCTAAGATTTTAAAAGAAAACTTAAATCCCCTACTATAAGCTGGAGGTCCTACGTATAATACTAAACTCGTTGCATGGCACTACACAACACACGCTATGACGTAGCTAGCGTCTAATACGCATGCTCACATCTTATTACCGGTAGAGTGGCAACTATGTACAGCTGTTTCGTCCTTGTTAGGACTCATCAGCATGGCATAGCTCCCAAGACCGTCAGCCTCACTTTAGATCATAGGCCTCAGAATCTGATTACTCTAGCGGCGAGCTCGAAAGCTGCTTTAAACCCCAGCCACCACGCTACACGTGTGGGAGCTAGAGATGTGAACAAGCGCTATAGCAATGTGGATCTCTCCGAAGAGGATCTAGTAGTGCAAAATGGAAATGGCACGGCCAAATCCGAAATTATAATACCAAACTCGTTGCATGGCACTACACAACACACGCTATGACGTAGCTAGCGTCTAATACGCATGCTCACATCTTATTACCGGTAGAAGGCTGACGGTCTTGGGGGCTATGCCATGCTGATGAGTCCTAACAAGGACGAAACAGCTGTACATGGTTGCCACTCTACCGGTAATAAGATGTGAGCATGCGTATTAGACGCTAGCTACGTCATAGCGTGTGTTGTGTAGTGCCATGCAACGAGTTTGGTCCTACGTATAGCCAGTGCAAAAAGTAATACTTTTAAGTAATGATTCAGGTAATAACCGGAGCAAGATCTATTGTTCTACGGCAATGAATCTCAAATAGAAATTGGTTCAATTATATATTAAAGGTATCTCTTGACTAGTGGTATTAATGTTCTCAAATTAAAATGCATGAAATCGCTCGGTTGTGTATTTGTTTTTGATTCCAAAACAAATTCAGCCATTAGAAAGACACTAAAACAAAAGCTGAGATATTACAAAATATTTCAATGTTCCCCAAATAGGATTTCTTTCTCTCTTTTTACATAGTTACATGCTGTCCGCTTCAATCATTTTCTTTAAACAAATATTGTGAAATCAGAGGTTTATTATTTGTGTATAACCAATGAGATATCAAGTTTCAACAATAGAAAAAATAACACCTTTGTACATTTCTTGACGTCGAGTTATCCTGTTCTTACACGAACCATCATTACTTAAGGACGGTGCCTACTAATTGCAAACCAATTTGTTTTCTAAAAATCTATATGGATTGTTTGAACCCCCTAAGGAGCTTTTGAAATCAGAAAAAAATATATGGGGTACCCATACGTTTAAGAGAGATAATCGAAAAAAGTGCTGACTCAGCATTTTTCTATGTCCGAGAAACCATTTTTTAATTCGATTAATATTTTGGGTTATCTGGCAAAATATTAGGGCAAAAAACGTTAGACAAAGCGTTCTTCACAAAGGATGCCAATCAAACCATTTATCTTACAATGATTTTCATTTTTTGTACAAATTTTGCTTTGTAAGCCTCATTAGTGACCATGAACAGACGTATATTTTTTGCTGAAATGGACAACAAGTTTCAATTTTATAAAGACAAAAAATATATGTAAACGTTGTTTAGCTTCTATATTATAGATTAAAAAAAGAAAAAATGGGGGCATCCACGCGTTTTAAAAAGTTATGTGGACGGTAGGCCTCTTTATCGCTAATTTTATTTTCAAAAACTGACATTTTTTACCAATGCCTCCCTAGTAAGTCTGAAAATTGGTTTCTTTTATTGTATTCTGGGAGATTTTCAAGATGGCGGTGGGGAAAATAGTCAGTCCCGTCTTTCGACTTTCTTCATTGAAAATCAAACCTGTTACTGCTTCCTTTGTGCTCAAACCCCATACAGTCCTTCCTTCTTCATTCTTCTTTGGATTTCCAAGAGGTTTACCCGTTTTCACAAAGCTTATTTGACCGTATTCACACATTGTTTATACTCGGTCGAGTCCATGTTTGGAGAAACTGACGAAACTCGAAAGCATCGACAGGCCTAAAGCACAAGGCGTTGGGCGAAAAGACAGCAGCGATTCATGGCAGTCCAAACAACCTTCATTCAATTGGTCGGGTAAATCTCCTAAATCTACGATTCTTCGACCATCTCCCCACGATAAATCATTGAAATGGTCGGCTCTTTTAGTTTTAATACCATTTCACTTTCAGCTGAAAATTGTCTTTCGTGGCCGTGTTGTGGAATTTAAAGATTTACCAAATCGTTCATTTCTCAAGCATATCTTTCGACCGTATTTTAAAATCCTTCATCTTTCTGTCTGTCAAATTACACAATTAACACAACGGATGACCCGCGGGACGCAAGATGCGCAGAACGGCGTGCGCGCTGACAATAGTAGGCACCGTCCTTAAATGAAACAATCTTAACACCATTTATCGAACTCATTAATAATTCATGGTTGAAAAACAAAGGAAACAATGTGCGATAAATCTGATACAGATTCGTCCTGATTTGCATAAACATTTGCCTCGATTTTCTTGGCCGGCCGAGAAATAACGAACTTCCCTAGGACAACACACAAGGTGTTTAGGTTTTGTCCATCGTCTTCCAGTTTCTATGGCTAATCTATGGACACAAAGTCGGAAACGTGATAGCCCCCGAGTGATAGACACGGTTAATAAATTATGCAACTTTGACTTTATTTTGGGAATCAACCGTTACTCTATTTTCCCTTTCGAGGGTTGAGAACCAGACTGTAGAAACTGGTATTTTAGTTAGACATATATTCATTGCCGGCATAAGTGCCAGGTTTTGAACTACGCACTAGAGAACTAAAGTGTTACACTAGGTCTAACTAGCGATGAATGAATAATGTTTATTTTAATACGGATACTCATCAGGTATATATATATATGGAGATTTAAAAGTTGGATGCTTGTGGCATATTATATATATAAATAAACACAAATGAAGTTGAAACGATTCGAAACGTTAACCACCTATATTTCGACTGTGTAAAGTTCAGTCTTCATCAGGGTGAATGACTGAAAAACCGTTACATACGTGATATATGATGTTGCTGTATATACGTAAGACTACTAATGAAGTGCGCGCTCACAGACCAACTGTAAAAAAACAGATGCGCGCGCTAACATAATAAACTAAAAAGAGCGCACATGCACGCACTACACAAAGTATAAATTGTATAACTAATACGACTTACGTAAATATCATATTCGACCTCGCCGATTCTGGTTATAGAAAAAATCACTTTCATTAAGTCCATTTGGTCTTATAGATTTCAGCTTATAGGCCCATTGTCCCTCTTTGTTATGCAACTCGTCACTGCTATTTACTTTATCTATGAGCTGAATGTTAAGGTCCTTTAGACCCGAGTGTCCTTCAGTAAAAAAGTGTCTATAAATGAAGTCATCATTCTGCTTGTTAACAGTTGACAGTCTAGAGTGATTACGCAATCGGCTTTTGTGGTTATTAAATCGGAGGCTAAATTTGGTAGTAGTTGAACCCACATATTGTACACTGCATACTTTACAGCTAAGCAAATCGATTACATTACTTGAATTACAGTCCAGATGATAGCTAATTGAGTAAGCTTTTTTAGTGGTGTGTCTTGAGAAGGTGCTTCCCGTATTGAGATAATTGCATACATCACATCTTTTGTCACCACACCGTACTGTTCCTCTCTGGACTGTCTCCTTGTTTGCTTTAATCTTTGCATGCACTAGATAGTCGTGTAAACTCTTTGGTCTTCTGAAAGCCATCATTGGAGTCTCCGGTATTGCTTTCTCACATCTTTCAGACTGTCAACTGTTAACAAGCAGAATGATGACTTCATTTATAGACACTTTTTTACTGAAGGACACTCGGGTCTAAAGGACCTTCAAAAACTCATGAATAATTAATGAGCATTTTGTCCAATCAGATGAAGCAAATCAGTCACGTGCATGCTCCTTTATACCTGATAAAATCTCATCATTCTAAAAGGCCCGCGGAGGGATTTGAATTTTGTCCCAGGGGTTAACGGGGTTAATGATTGAGACAATGGAATTTCTATTGATGTTTCAGCTTTCTCATTGAATTGCTAATTAGGATGAACGTTTTATATAAAGAATACTAATGAACATGAAATTTTATATAAAGTTTCATCCTAATTAAGAATTCACTGATAAAGACCCAAAAATAGCAAAAAGTACACGGAACATAAGGTACCTAGATAATAAATTTTGCACTAAATTATCAGCAGACTACCGAGATACACAGATAATATTTTTAAAATGAAGTTATCCAACTACCATTACTTGTTTACCGAGCCACTGTTTAGTTCCAATTATGAAACCAAACTCAAAGCCGTAAAATAATAAAAACGTGCATTAAACTTACATATTTTGTGCCGGAGTCAAAAATTTAGAGTCTGCCATCATGTCAGTCACATCGCTTTCCAAGTCTTGAACTTTATCGAGGTAAGCCACGACACCAAATCCTTCAAGTGCATTGCGAAACGCCGCTTCAAACAACACGGTATGGTAATTTCTTCATGTCATTCCCTTGAGATGTTCCGCGTAATTGCAGGCGGTGATTACTCGAATATTTTGCATTGCGTTGTGAATACAAAGGTTCAATGGTTCATTAAGTAACTATTCCCTTGAGATGTGCGTCTTTCTTTCATTGCATTCTTAAAGCGTTTTTGAAGCCGTTTAAAACACTCACAGCACGTGTTTTATCAAGTCTAAAAATTCTCGGGCTTCGCCCTCGAATTTTTAAACTTGATAAAACACTGCTGTTCGTGTTTTAAACAGTACTTAACATTCAGCTCATAGATAAAGTAAATAGCAGTGACGAGTTGCATAACAAAGAGGGACAATGGGCCTATAAGCTGAAATCTATAAGACCAAATGGACTTAATCTAAAAGTGATTTTTTCTATAACCAGAATCGGCGAGGTCGAGTATGATATTTACGTAAGTCGTATTAGTTATACAATTTATACTTTGTGTAGTGCGTGCATGTGCGCTCTTTTTAGTTTATTATGTTAGCGCGCATCTGTTTTTTTTTTTACAATTGGTCTGTGAGCGCGCACTTCATTATATTAGTAGTCTTACGTATATACAGCAACATCATATATCACGTATGTAACGGTTTTTCAGTCATTCACCCTGATGAAGACTGAACTTTACACAGTCGAAATATAGGTGGTTAACGTTTTGAATCGTTTCAAATTCATTTGTGTTTATTTATATAGTTTTTGTGAAGGAGAATTCAAGCGTTTGATGCTTGTGACAATATATATATATAATATATAATATAAATCCTGGTTTCCACGAGAGCCGTAAATAAAAATATTATATATAATAAAAACTGTAAATATAAAGTTTCGTTACAGGTTCATAACTATAAAGTACGGGTTTAAAAATAATCTCACTTTAACAGGCCACAGAGATCAATATGATTGAGCTCTTTTTTGAAATCATTTTTACTCTCAGCTTCTTTGAGTGATTTTGGTAATAAGTTTCATACGGAGTTAGCCCCATCGTAACCATAGCTTTTCTTGAGTGCCTCAGTCTTTGGTCTGGGAATGAAGAGATCTGTTTTGGACTTTCGCAAAATATATGAAGTGTGGTTGGATACTTTTGAGAACAATTCACAAAGATAGGATGGTGCTAGGTCATGCAGAGATTGAAACATCATGATAGCCTTAACTTTGAACCGTTGTTCTGCTAAGGAATCCCAACCCATTTATCTGCGAATCTGCGATGATCAGCCTTGCTAATTATTCTTGCATTCCCCAAAAAAATCCATGCAAGGGAAAATTATATAAAAAAAAATTCATGCACAGCCAGCAACGCAGAAAAAAAATCCTACATGGAACTTCCCAACTTCATCCCAGAAATCTAAAGCGATTAATTTATAGTGAAAACAAGTTTGAGCAAAAAGATTCTGTGTCGGAAGTATAAACTGAAAGAAAAAATTGCTGCATCTCTTGTCCTTGACCTCTTTTATATGACAGGAAAGAAAGATGGGATGAAATTGCATAGTCAACATATAAATGCAGTTTCCATAGCATGAAACGTACTCTTCCGAAGACACAAGACACAGTGAAACAGTTGTTAATAATTGTTAAACCTTTTTTTTTATTTTCTAGTTGAATTTCAGCCATCTGATAATAAATGAGTTCTCTATTCATGAATATAGCGACTTGTTTCCTATAGGCTCTTTTGCCTATTTGATAAATGATCTCTTTCGCTATATTAATATTAACATTATAAACCAGAAAAAAGTATTTTTTTCTTCTACTCTAACAATTTTTTTTTAATTATAAAAAAATGTATACAAACATAGATTGAGGACCGAAAACCTGTGAAATAAAACAAAATAAGTATTGAGTAATTGCTTTTATTTTGTAACAAATAGCATAAACCACTCAACTGAAAGATAAGAAATGCACATTGGAATGTTAAAATGTCTAAAAACCAGAACTTTATTGTTCTCTATCATCCCCCCAAAAAAAACAGATTTTCACAGGGCCAGGCTCTTAAAGTTTACTTAGGACAAGAATTGTTAAGTACCAAGATAGCTAATTATGGAATAACTTAATATTCCAAATTGATTTGATTAGTACATAAAATATATATTTTTTAAACGTGCATGAGATCTTAACCGAAAAAAATAATTGCTGCACAGCAAACTGGAGTAAAAAAAATTCATGCAGCTTGACAATCCTCCCCCCCCCCCCCCCCCATAACTTTTATAATGGTCCGTCCCTAAAGGACAGCAACCTATCGTTTTGTCAAGTGACCATTTAATGTATGTGCCTGTTGATATTAGTTGAAATCCTCGACTATTATCATTAGGTGAAATGTTGGCTGAGTATAAAGTCATAAATGTCAAAGTTGAGAGAATGCGGTGAAAACAGACGACCAGGTTAAATGATGGAATCAAGATGTACAAATAATGTTCAAATATATTTATTGAATACAACATATATAGTCACTTGCAGATGTTTTCCATCAACACAAAAATTTAAAGCCTTCACATAATTACTACTTTAACGAGGTCCTCTTCTCTTCTATCATGGCGTGACTTTTAAGATGTTTTCTTTATAGTTACCAGATTATTATCGACGTCTCGAGTGGATTGGGGAAATTCTACCTCCCCAGCCTTGTCTTGGAATGTTCTAAACAATTTGCGAACTGCAGAGTTTTCGCCGCCGGAGCAGGGAGAAGGATAACGAATTCTGCAAGTTGTGGATGTATGAAGCGCTTATAATGGGCACATACACTCCATTAGGCAGATTACTTATCCTATGTGTGGGGATTTGTTTCCTCGACACGGGATGTGCACGTAAGTGAACGATTTTTCTATTTGGAGATTAGACTTTTTAAACCTGAAAACATTGAAGAGCTTGTAGACTAATGAAGATATCATGTTCATAATCGATTCATAAGAAATCTGTTTTCCCCACAAATATTTTGTAGGGTTGGAGATAGTAATCGATGAACCATGATACATTCGGTGAATACCTGCTTTGTAACTGCAGATATTGTTTCTACAAAGTTGTCGGCTCTAACATTTCCTCGTTCAGACAATGAGAACGCTTTATCTCTATTCTCATCTTCAACCCTTCTCGGTTAGCTAGCTATAGCTAAGGTAAGAATATTATAGCTCGGGAAAGTTTACCAGAATACTTTTTCTTTGAGAGTCGGTAGCACTGAGAGTGACTGACACAGTTACCAATTCTCTGTGCAGTTGGTCTGTTTGATTGGAACTTTTATTTCACTGAGCAGACTAAACGCTGGCCAAAATATGCGTTGGATGTTGGAATAGATGATCTTATCTGGAATAGTACAGCCCACATTTAGTGATTAAGTTAGTTCGGAAAATGTTAATAAAGAAAACGAAAGCAACAATATTTCTGTTAATCGTATTTAGCGTTCAGCTACGCCTCATTTAACATCATATTACACTGGAAAAATACGATTTATATAAGATGTAAATAGTTTGCAACAGTATATAGATATTGACAAATAAGATAATATGTAAATGGTTTGTATTTTTTAAAGTGCTATATATCGCAAAAAGTACTTTCCAATCGCCGATAAGATCATAAATGGATTGGAAAACTTCTCACAGCAGTACATCGTTAAGGTTAAATGGCAATTATATTCATTGATATGATTATCACTAAAGTTTAGCTCATCTCATTCCAAAGTGCTGTGCTTACGAGCGTCTCAAAGACGTTGTATGTGGCTTAAGTAGACTTAGGGACCGAAATAATAGAATGCTTGTAAATTGCGTTATTTGCAGCACATTTGAACTATGGACTCCTGCCAAATTGTGAAATGAATTGTGTATTATGTTATTGAAATGATTTATGTATTGTTCGTCGTCCTCCTCCTCCTCTTCTTCTTCTTCTTCGTCTTGTTATTATTATTAGTAAGATATTGGTTACTAAACTGCTTCTTATTAAATGCGATATCGCTAATGTTAATTATCTGTTCGAAAAATAGCCCAGATATTTCACCAAACGTTGCTTCATTTATCTCGTGTGCTTTTTTCTCATTTGCCTTCATTGATGATTTATTATTAGTAAGATATTGGTTACTAGACTGCTTCTTAATAAATGCAATATCGCTAATCTTAATTATCTGTTCGAAAAATAGCCCAGCGTTGCTTCATTTATCTCGTGTGCTTTTTCCTCATTTGCCTTCATTGATGAAAGAGTTCCACTTGATATTAAAGGTGTCCTTGTTTCTCCAAGACACGTGGCTTGACATGCAAACCATCAATAATGAATGCTGCTTCCATCAATCAAGAATAACAAACAATCTTTATTGAATTAGATCTCAAATAAATTTTAGCAATTTAATAAGGCCATGGAATGCCTTTCATATGTCAGCAACCGGACATCAATCTCATAACCGATTTTAGCATGTTTCTTAAAACCTGTGATCTTAAAAATACCCCAATCATGATTACTTATCAGCCTCGGCCCGAGGGAAGTCATTATATCTGAATACCTTTTTAAATTACCAAAAATACCAAGATATCAAAATCCTGCCGCATATTTTACACCAAGAAAACCCAGAAATATAAATGTACTAAATACCGATATTTCAATGTAAAAATACCATATACTTAATTTCAACTAGTATACCCAAAACCCCTGGCTGATCCTGACTTACTGAAAAAGTATGTCATGATAGAGTGAAATATATCTTGGTAAAAGATAATAATTCATTTGTAGGAACCTCTCCGTTAATAGACATGAAGGATATAGTTTAATTTATAGTGACTTGTAGAAAATAGTATGAACCGTTCAAATTTTGTCTTCTTCTTGATGCTTCAGTTTCACCTCATCTGGTTTAACTAGCAAAAGTTGTGCATGCTGGGTAAATCGGGGCAAACATGGCAGAAAATACAGCGTTTGTCGGAGAATCTGGTGTCAAATATTTTGCCCCAAATTCTACTTTTGAACTTTTCCAATCCCCAAACTAAAGATTTTGCTGATTAGATGGGCACTGCATGTCTACCTCCAAATGATAAACTCATGACAAAAACTGAAAATAAATAAATACGCATGTCAGAAATAAACTATGTTAAATTAACCAGTTTGTCGGTTAAATCATGTTTTAGGTAAAAGGAATCACCTAGGTTGCAAACATATTAATTTATAATATAATCAGTAAAATGAGTTATTTAACCCGATGGTAAAACAACTAGTTGTAAACAATTTTGTCTAATAATATTCAAACCAACAAATGAAAGTAGAAAATACCTTATTGAACCAATAACGAATACTTGTTTGTAGAAGAAAAGGCCACGAAAGAATCGAAATAGGGAAAGCAATTACAAATCGTAGTCAAAAGCTTCAGAGAAACCTAGATCAATAGCTAATCAACTAGAAATCAATGTAATGTTTTGAAATTTACATTTCAAAGAAGCATTATGTGGGTAAAAACTGTGATTGTATGAGAACAAAGGAAATGGGGCGTGACCGACTTTTATTTTAAATCAGTTCAAAGCCACGGGCTCGGGCATTCTCAGAAATCAAAACGTCGGGCTAACGCCCTCGGTTTTGATTTCTGAGAATGTCCTCACTCGAGACTTTGAACCTTTACTTCAACACCAGTACAACATTTACTGAAACTGATGTTGAAACCGTTTGACATGGCCAGAAAACATTTCCGAGAACAAAGGAAGTTAATTAGAATGTTGAACAGATGTTGAAACCGTTTGACACGCATGCATGCTTTCAACATCTTTAAAGGGGATGTGTCACGGTAATAGACTTCGCCTTCGCGTTCCGGGTCGGAAACAGCTATTTTCACCGATTTTTATATGAACTAACGAACCTCTTGGCCATGTGAGATGCTTAAAATCAAAGCAAATATGCAAAAATGACTAACAAACAGTGGATATAAACAGTCTCCAGGGAAAATATTGAAAATGTTTGGTCGAGTCGGTGGTATCCAAACTCCTCATCTGCAGCAAATTACTGCGAACATTGTGGACACGGTAAGTCTTTTGACTTCTTTTTTTATCGATATTGCCTTGGACTATACAGTGTACTCACTACTGTCGTACTGAGTAGTGACAGTGTAGGTTCATTTTGGATTTTGGTGATAAAATGGCCGAATGAATGGGAAAGTGAATAATGAATGGGAAAGTGAATAATGAACGTAAAATTGAAAAAGAGGTAGTTTAGTTTCAGCGAATAGATGATGCATATTAAAGTAATGGATTAATTCTTATCACTTCCCAGTGTAGTGTTACAGTGACATTTATATAGGGTAGGATACCCTATAAGGAACTGAACTAATTCAATTGATCTTTCACAATACTAGCCAAAGGAGCAATAAACAAAACGACAAGCCGGCCATCATTTTCGACGTCTTTAACACTAGTGAATGCTTGGAATATCCTACTTTTTCCAAACCCAGTTGGGATTACAGCTAGAACATCTCTTCCAGACAAAATATCTCTAATAATCATACTCCAGTTCTTTCTTTAAATTCATCGCTGAGGGAATTCTCGGCGCGTTTGTCGCCATGTTAATTGGTTTCTGCTCTTATCGCATGCCATGCATGAATACAATTTAATGATTTCTGTCAATCACGCATTTTAGCCAATAGCAATACGCGGCCTTCTGAGGCCAAGAGTTATCAAAATAACCATGGCTTGTCGTCAGACTCTATCTTCCTCAACCTCCCCACCCCCTCCCCCCTCTCTTTTTTTCCCGCCCCAATCCCCCTAATCTCCGCTCGCTGCGCTCCGATACTCCAGAGCCGCAACGCAGGCTACCGTATAATGACTTTGGCAGAAACCGTGTTCCAACCATTGTTATCATTTCAACCAATCAGAGCGAAGGTTTCATTTTTAGAGAACTATGCTTGGAATGGAGGTATGCTTGGAATGTGTAGTGTCGCCTGAAGGTGAAGCCAAAATGGCGGACGATATATACAGACGGACGTGATATGGCTTTGGAGAAATTAAAGCGTGCGAAACTTTCGGCATTTCTAAATTATTCCCGAACAGAGAAAGCATTATTACCTTCGTTTCCCGGAAGGACCTTGGCCATCAGAGCTGCAACTATAGGCGACGACCAGGTCGAGAGTCAGTAGAATTACGTACTTGTAACATCCTACAGCTCGGCGGAATCACGTCCTTTCATAAAATAAAAATAAATGGTTTATTTTACGTCGAAGATACAGGAAGCCGTTACCGGGTCTCCCAAGCCAGAGGCTTATATTTAAGTATTTCGACGAACTCCACGTTCGAATTGGAACTTAGGTTGGATTTTGAGGAGGGAGAAAAACCGGAGAACCCGTTGAGAAACCTTTGGAGCAAGAGCGAGATACCAACAAGCTCAACTCGCATACGGCGCCGCGTCCGGGAATCGAACCTGGGCCACTGAGGTGAGAGGCGAAGCGCTTAAAGTGCCACTACGACGAAATTTGACCATTTCTTTTGCCACTTTTTTGTATTCCATAAGAACAAACAGTGGCAGAAATATCCAAATCAGTGACGTCATCAAAATTAGGAAATTTCTAAACTCTCCAGGGATTTTTAAACTAATAGTAATTTATTAATATTTTCCGAAGCTACGAATAAATGCGCATAAAAACCGAGCATGCGTTTGCCATTACGACAAAAAATAAAGATTTTACAATACTTTTCAGTCCAATTTAAAGCTTTTTGCCGAATGAAAAGCCATAACTTTGGCATTTATTGTCGGTTTCCAAATCCCATGCTTGATTTGTGGAGAACGTGGTCAACAACATTTTAACGGGATAGAGTATCGTGTTTAGTAAAAGCGCGCTAAATGTTTAGGATTTTTAGAAACCGGAAGTGAAGAAATTAACGCATGCGCAAAAGTGCCTGTTTTGTGGTCGTGAAATAGTCGCATAACTATTGCAGTAAAGTCTACAATAAATGGTCGAACAGGATGTGCATTTTCTCCTATTTCCTCCGACAATGGCCAGTTTTGGGACTTGGCTGAATACAATCAAGCTAGCTCATTGCTGACTGGAGTCTGCAATGAGCTTCGGACTGGGTGTGGAGCACATGCCAGGAACCCATTTCGCGACAAACCGAATAGCCAATAGAAATCAAGTTAAAATTAGACCGAGATTCGACAACTTCACTCGAAGTTGAATCTCGTGGCGTTCTCAACAGTTTGTTTTCCGACATCAAAAATACTTTTTTGAAGGATGAAAACTGACCTGCATTTTAATTAGTTGCACTAAGGTTCAATCACAACTTTACCAGGAACCAGAAAGCATTATCTGGAGACAAAAGTGTGCATGTTTGTGGAAGATTTGAGCTGAAAACCTGCCGGTCGAAAATCATTTGACTTCTTGACTAGCCGTACTTTTCTTCGTGTTTTTAGAATCCATGTTGTCCATGGAAGCAGCCATTTCAGCTTCTGTATCTTTGACAACTTTAGATACTATTTACTAGATGTTCTTTCAATCTATCAACGGTGGAAAGAGCTCGGCTCTTACATCGGAGAGTAGTACGTAATACAAGTTTGCTTTCCCATTCATCGGCAATTTCCTGACTGATTTCATTACTGTGTTGGCAACGCCGTACGCTTGCAGTTACTTTTTTACTTGGTACAAATTATTAATTATTTCCCTTTCTCTAGGTTCAAGTACAGCCTAGGCGCCTTTCGAGTCCTGAACGATTCCTTCAAAATTATCGGATTGAGATTCTTGTCAAGTATTATTTTCTTTCACACGACCAAACCGCTACAGCTTGTTCCGACTTTTGAACACTTTACTTCATTCATTCATGAAAACTTTTCAGGTAAACCACGAATAAAACTTACAAACAAGTGTAAGTATTAAAACTATCGGGTGAACTATGAACACGCATACTGAACTAGCCTGAGAAAACAGCCGACTCATATCGCCAGAGTCGGCTGTTTTCTCAGCCTAACAAAAACCGGAAGTCAAAATCGCATCTGCTGCTGCGAGCAACGGTGTTGGATAGCAACGAAATATGTCAATGGGCCCTTAACCACTGCGCCACCCCGGCTCTCCCCGTTCACTCTAAAATGCTCTACAGCTTCAAACTTATGGAAACAGAACGTGGAGAAACATGTAGTCCTCAGACGTATATCGGAAAAATCTGATAGAGTTGATAGGAAGCGCTTTCGATATCGCGATGTTTGTGCTTTGGAAAATCACTAATCTCCCTCCGCTTATGAATATGCCTGATAAATCTAATGTCGCCTAGATTTTTGGCTTTTAAAAGACGAAATCTTTCATGGATTGTAATGATTTTTTTACAGCAGTGAACACACCTACTGAGTATGTCATGGTAATACTTTTATGAGATTTGGGCGAATATATATCGCTTTCGCTTTCAAACTTTCTTTAAATAAAGTGTTACCTACCTACCTACCAAGAGGCAATAAATAAAGTATGTCTGTCTACGGTATTTTACCTTATATGTGGTTCTCATTGTAGAGGAGTGGCAAAGACTGGTTTGCCCAATAGTACAACCCTATCTCCCCTGGAGCCAGTGTCGTCTTGGTGAAAACAATCAGTGTACATCTGATAAAGAATGCTACTCCCCTGGTAAGGTGTGGCGATGCTGTCCATCTGGCACGAAGTGCGGAGTGCAATGCACCCAACCAAAGCCGGCAGGTAGGAGAGCTTTATTGTGGTGACCCAAAAACTGTCTCATCGTTTCAGTAGTTGTTTATGAATTAACTGATTTATCCTTGTTGTGCTTTAGTTGGATGCCCAATACCAGTAGACTTAGGAATGTTACTGGACTCCTCTGGTAGTATTGGCAGAAGGAATTGGAAGAAAGTCCAGCAGTTTGTAAAAGATGTGGTTGATTCCTATGACGTGTCAGAGAAAGGAACCCATATTGGTATTATTACTTACAGTACCAATGTTTCAGTGGATGTCTCGTTCGACAAATACACTGGGATAGAAAGAAACGCCCTCAATCTGAAAAGAGACATTGATATCATTCCACTACAAGGGGGCCTGACTTTCATGGACAGAGCTTTGAACACAGCAAATGAGGAATTGTTCGTCGAGTCTCGTGGCATGAGAAAAGACTATAAAAAGGTACATGATTGATTCATTATCAAGTTTCTAAAAGCTGAGGTCTCTATCAGGGTATTATTTAGCACTAGCTATTTAACTCAAAGCCTTCTTTAGGTTGTAAATCTCAGCATTTGTATTTTCGTATATCCACCGTTATGGATATGGCATCTGGAACCGAAAGAACCATGCTAATAGAAGGTTTTCAGAAGGTGTTATTTTTCCACACACACAACAATACAATACGTTAATTTTAATATAAGTGGTGGATACCCTTAAAATGCCACTGAGATCAAATTTTGACATATCAATGTTTTTGCATATTCATAAAGTATAGTTAATATATTATTACCAGTTCAAATCGTTTTTCGATACGACGACAGGAAGTCTTATTTTTGAACTCGAAGGCCGTTCTCTTTGTTCAGCTTTATACAAAGGATTATTCAGCGGAAGTGACGTCATACGCTCAACTGCACAAAACGACGCCTTGGAGGCATATGTCTACTAAAAACACATCTTCACGTACACAAGAAGAAAGTTATATTTATCTTTGCGATGTTGGCTACTTTTTTATACACACTATTTCGCGCGACGTGGTTGTCGTGTTAAGTGTATGACATCACTTCCGCTGAATAATGAGAACGGCTTCCATAATGGCGGACAGGATTTTACCGGTAAACTCTCCAAAAAAATTGTGGTTAAATTTGCCCATTTCGGTTTTTTTTTTTACTATTTCGGTTATTTCTAACACTGACTGACCTATTGACACTGAAAAAGTGGCAAATCGAAATGGTAAATTTTCGTCAGTGGCATTTTACCCGTTCAGGGTGCGTTTGCAGTGTAAATTATGTAGCGCCTCGAGGAAACATCGTATATACCTCAACTATATGTCATTTTCAACTTATAAAATTGGCTACAAGACTACTTAAAAGTTTTGAGTTATTTGAAAATCTCGAATTTTCCGCCATCCCGTTTCTCCGATCTAGTGAGATCGGAAGCTCCAGCGCCGAACTATTTTAAGTATACTGTTTATTGAACTGCTGCGGTTGCGTATAACTGTGAGCCAAGGGGCCTTTGTCTTCGAGCTCCTCGAGTCATTGCACTTAGACGGTTGGTTGAGCAACGCTGAGTCTCACTTATGAACTGATCATGAGATTTCCCAGTCTTTTTAATTTTTTTCACTGTAGGAGTGAGGGTCTTTATACAACTTTTCACTTTACGAGTGTGGCCCTATATAAAACTTCATGGTTGAGGCCTTTTTCCTTTGTTGAACAAGCAATAAAGTGTTGTTATCTTCAATCGACCAAAAATTTAAAGAGAATTCAATACAGGAAGCTAAGGTTTGCCGATTTTGTTTCAGCGGGATGAAATTAGAATGACGGCTAGGATTGTGTACTCCGAAAAGAGTGTTTCTTCTTGAAATTAAACTGGAATCGACACTATAGCTAGCTAGTTTCTGTAGAAGCATCGAGCATCGGTAAACTATATAGCTTCTCTGTTCTGCAGCTCGTCTGAAATTTGTAATCGGCCTAGACTGAACAAACATGAATCGTTCTGATTGGCTAGCTAATGTTAATGAGATTACCCTTGGAGGCGGGACTTCTTAGTCAACCGTGAAATTAATCGCAAACTTTATCGGGCTGTTTCCCTAGCCTCCTCCGCAGGCATCTCTAATTTTCGAAGAAATCAGATTATGGGCTCCCTGTGGCAGGTGATCTCTCTCTTACCCTCCCCAGTCCTCCTCTTCTCTCCCGGAGTCACAGGTAACCCAATTCACTATTTTTCCGCGGTCAGTTCCGATACTAGAGATGGCTACGGAGGAGGCTACTGTTTCCCGGCTCTTCTTTTCTGCTAGAAACAGAACTTTGTTGAAGTCCAGCCTTTTCGCGTTTTGTCCAATTTTCTAAATTTTTCACGAGTCGTCGAAAACGGCCGTTTCTCAATTCAAATACTGTGTCGGGGAATTTTGAAATTCCTTTTAGTTCAGGTTTTATAATCTGGTTTGTTTCAAAATGGGATGAAAAACTACTTTTTCAACTTTGAAGAGGGATAAAATCTGTAATACACAACATATCAAAATCCCCGACACAGTATTTCAGACAATTTAGTTGGGATTCGAAAGGGATAATTAGGGAACAAAATGTTTCAAAGCCTGAAGGGCTGAACTCCTTCTGGCGGACGAAGTCATTTCGCGTAGAAATATATACAACATCCACGCTTTAAGCTTTTGTTAAAGACCTTTAAAACAGTATATAGTACGTCTATGTGGCTTTAATTGCGACGCTGCAAGAGCGTTTTTCCGAAATGACACGTCGAACCTTTATTGAGACCTTTTCTCACTTTCGGTATACGGCTGAATGAGTACTTGTCATGTGTTAATTGATATGCTGTCAATCAAACAGAACCTTTTTACTTCCGGTTAAACACTCTCCGTCAATATTGATTTTTTTTAACGGAGTTTTTGGTATACGAAACATTTCTGCGCGAAAAAAAAACATTTTTCCCCATCTTTTCCGTTTTGAAGGTATCTCGGTTAATAAATGTCCCTTGCACTCCTATGTGAAAAAGAAGAGGAAAAAAGAGATTTTATGTCATAGATAGCAGAACATCGACTATTGACACTTTGACTATTGTACTTTGACTATTGCAGTGCGGTGTGAGATAAGATATGATCAGGATTAGCAGTAACATTGCAAAACTGAACTACAAAACCGATCTGCACGAACAAATCGCAGATTTGTAGAGAACTGGGTTGGGATTCCTTAGCAGAGCGACGGTTTAAAGCTAAGGCTATCATGATGTTTAAATCTCTGCATGACGTAGCACCATCCTATCTTTGTGAATTATTCTCAAAAGTATCCAATCACACTTCATATAATTTGCGAAAGTCCAAAACAGATCTCTTCATTCCTAGACCATTAAGACTCAGTCTGAGGCACTCAAGCAAAGCTATGGTTACGATGGAGCAAAGATATGGAACTTACTACCAAAATCACTCAAAGAGGCAGAGTATAACAGATTAAAAAAAAAAGCTCAATCATATTGATCTATGTGGCCTGTTAAAGTAAGATTATTTTAATATTTATGAACGAGCTGTAACTAACTTTTATATTTATTTATAGTTTTTATGATAATATTTGTATATACGGCTCTCGTGGAAACCAGGATTGTTTTATATATATATATCATATATGCCTGATTAGTATCCGTATTCAAATAGATTATTAATATAAATAGATTATTAATAAATTATTAACATAAGTGTACATGTAATTGGAAGATAAAAAATACCAAACACACTGATGGTAACTGGAGAATAATACTATGACTGCTATACTAATTAAAAGAGGAGAACAGGTATTTTTGGAATTTGGATTTGGAAATAGCAAGTCATGCACTATTCTTTATTATTCTTGTGGGACTGAGATCATTCCAGACTTTTACAGAAGCATATTTAACATTAAATTTGCCATAGTTCAATTTTGACTTTGGAGCCATATGGAATTCCAACAAGGAATAGTTGGTACAACTTTGCAGGTTCGATTTAAAAAAAATTGGTACACTTTTTTTAGCCTTTGAGAGAATAATAAGTTATTTTAGATTCTTTTTACAAGAGTTACATATATAAATTATTTTGAAGAATTGTGATTCTTTGTCCCCAGAGAAGCCATATACAGTGTAATAAGAATATTATATTAGTCATGTAAAAAGAATCCTATTTTAGAGTGCCTGGGATGATAACTGCCATGGAAAGTGGAAAGGAAACTGCAGCCATGTTTGTAACATTAACAGTAGCTACATGTGTTTGAGACAATATACGAGTCATGTGGCCGCAACACAAGACCAGTGATAATATAGTGAACACAAATTGTCAATTCCATCCTGCTCTGCTGTTATGAGACTTACAACTCTTTACCAAACAAGTTTCATATCACATGGTTCAAGGCATGGTTTTCAGAGAAGAATACAAGAGGTTAAGTAAAACCTCAACAAGTTTTTAAAATAACACATGCAATGTTCCTTTGAACTTCCTCCCAGTGATTTAGCATTCAATTTTGCACTGTATCAGTAGCTTTGCATATTTACTGGCAGCTACTGTGTTATGCATGTAACAGTGGCTTCCCCCAGGTATCCTGGGGATTTGTCCAAATGCCCAATCAAACCGGTTGTATCATATCCCCTGGTATGGGGCACAGCAATTAAAGCTAATTAATAAAAATTCATACAAGGTCGGTCCCCTGGGTTCCTGATCCATGAACCAAAGTCAGCTTTTGCCCCTCGCCAACGGGCGTGATTTGTGTATTTATACGCTTTCAAATATCGCTTGAATAGTTCATATTACTACAAGTAATCACAGATTATTACAAGTGCGTTCGCCAGTATTGCTGTGAACAGGGGTTGTATTAAATGGAATTAATCAGTGTGAAGATTGATTTACCATTTTTTTTACTTTCTTTTTAACATAAGCGCTATATGCCTAGGCTTTGTCGTTTGACAGTTCAATTAGTTTGACGATCAAATTATGGAAAAGAAGATTAAGAATAACTTTTTATTTTGAATTCCATAACAATGTTGATACAAGTTTAACAATGTTCACAGTCCTAGAATACCCCCAATGAGATATTCTTGATCAACTTTGTGGAAAAAAAGGTATTTGGAAATAGTAACAATAACGAGGGAATTTCCCTAGTAAACAACCAATTGATACTTATAAATAAGTAGCCGATCCATGAAAATGTACACTGAGATATCTCAGCGTTTGGCCACTAGCTAGCAAATTTGAGCAAAGGACTGGGGCCAAGTTTGTTAAATTGATCTTAGCAATATCCAGTTGTTTATTAAATTTGTTAGTGGCCAACTTTAGACAACAACTAATTGACTTTGCTATAGGATGTGAACAGTCCTGGAGCTATCTCAGTTTTTGGCCACTAGCAAATTTGAGCAAAGGACTGGGGCCAAGTTTGTTAAATTGATCTTAGCATATATCCAGTTGTTTATTAAATTTGTTAGTGGTCAACTTTAGACGATAACTATTCGATTTTCCATAGGATGTGAACAGTCCTTGAATGAACACTACTGTTGCGTAAGGTGGCTTACTGTGGTATGGCTCATTAGTTTTATCATTAAAATATAGAAAGGACTTTCAATTTGAAAGCAGTAACAATAACGAGAAAATTTCCCTAGTGAACTACCAATTGATGCTTATAAATGAGTAGATCCATGACAATGTACTCTCAGTTCATTTAGTTTGTGTTTGAGACCGCTTTGGGTCAGAGTACAATGACTCAAGTCATCATCTGGCTCGTTTTCCAGCGAACTCTGCGCCATCGACGTCATCTCACATGACGATAGCACATGCCATGTTCGGTTTGTTATAGCTAGCTCGAACTTCGGGCTTTCTGTACGCTCCAGGAGTTGGGTTACCCAACCCTACCTAAGACACTTACCCCTAAGCCTAACCGAAAAATAACTAAGTAAACAATTCCCTGATCAGGCTTCGATGTATCACACCTACGAACTTTTTGAAAAATAAACTTCGAAAAAAGGATTGAACTTACCGAGCTAGCCGAGTCTCGGACACTACCGCTTCGCACCAGGTAGAAAGAAGGTGCGTGCGCATGGTATGACGTTTATGGCGTTTTGCTACCGTGACACCGGGATCCCGCGGCACGATCCAGTCCTTGAATTAATAAAAAATGGCGCAGATTTGCTGCAATTCTACCCTATTTATTCATAACTCTTTACCGCATCAACAACAATACAACTGTATGGAGTGTGTTATTGTACTGTCGCCGAGGTGTGCAACGACAATAGTAGATTTATTATAACGTAACTTACAAACAAACAAGTACTATAACTTCCATAAAGAGTTCCCGCCGCCCTTTACGTCTATAATAGCCTATAATTCACGTGTGTCACAATAACTTTAGACTTCGTATTATAATAGATTACACTTCGTGCTATAATAGCTTAGGATTCACGTCTGTCACAATGACTTACGCTTCACGTGTTTCACAATGACTTACACAGACGTGCTAATAGCTTACAATTCACGTGTGTCACAATGACTTAACACTTCACATGTGTCAATGAAACAATTCACGTGTATTACAACAGCTTACACTTCACGTGTGTAAAAAGACTTACACTTCACGTGTGTTAATGACTTACACTTCACGTGAGTCCCAACAGCTTTACGCTATTCGTGTGTCCAACGACAATTAGTGACACTTTGTGTCTATATTAGTTTAACACCTTGTGTGTCCAATGAGGTTACATTTCATCATGTCTACAATAACTATGCACTTCACGTGTGTCCACAATGACTTGTCCACAATGATTTTAATTAGGTGTCTGTGTATCTATAATAGCTGTACATTTAAGTGTGAACAAAAGACTTAACACTCGCATGTATGTATAATAGCTTTATAACCTCACGTATGTCTATGCAGAATGACAGACACTTACGTATACATGTATCGATAATAGCTGTACACAACGTGTCTACAAAGTCTTCACGTGTATCGAAAACAGCTTTACACTTAGAAGTGTCTAAGCACTAGGACTTACATGTATGTGCCCACAAAGACTTACACTCACATGGGTATCTAATAGCTTTACAACGTTACGTATGTCTGTGCACAATGACTTACGTGTCCACAAAGACTTACAATGTACACATACATACATGTATATTAACTGTACATAACATGTGTCTACAAAGACTTGCCTAAAACAGCTTTACACTTACATGTGTCCACAAAAAATTACACTCACATGCATATATAATAGCATAACACCTTATGTGTATCTATGCACAATGATTTACATGTGTCCAAAATTACTTTACGCGTGTCCGCAATGATTATTACTTACGAGTACAAGTATCTATAATAGCTGTACCCGGCTTACGTGTGTCCACATCTATTTACACACCACGTGTATCTATAATAGCAGTTACCGCCTGCATGTGTCTGTGCACAGTGACTATATGTGTGCCACACTGACTTATACTCTGATGCATCTATAATAGCTTTACACCTTACGTGTGTCTATAATATACACAATGACTATAATTATACGTGTGTCTACATGATGACTTTACGGCACTCCACATGTATCTATTGTAGCTTTACACCTTAGCTGTGTCTGCACAACGAGTTAATTGTGTCGATAATGACTTTACATTCATCACAATAGCTTACAGTGTACATGTGTCCAAGACCTCACGGTTTACAGGTGAAACATAACTTCACATGTAACTGTATAATATTAAATTTTACAGTGCTAGAGTGTCCAATGACTTAACACTAATGATTCACACTTACGTGTTTAATACTAAAATAAGTTTACATCAATAAGATTGTCTAAATGGAAATAACATAATCTAAAAACGTACTCCGCCCGATACGAAAAACCCCGAGATAAAAACCTTCTTATATCACACTTGACACGGTTTTCTTTGTTCTTCATAGGGGTGAAACTCTGGTATAAACCCGTTGAACAATATAGACTAATTAAAAGCCCGGGGAGGGATTTGATGTTCAGGCAGGGAAATGTGGGGTTGATTAATGTTCGAATCCCGGTTCAGGCGGTATTTTTTTTATACTGAGGATAACGTATAATCGTTCTAAAATTTGTAAGTGTCGATTCCGATGTTCGTACAAAATTTCCGAGTCTCAAATTATTCATAGCGAACGTGGGTAACAAAGGGAATTTTATGACGCAGTTGGTTAAACGGTACACGACGATACTACCCTCTTAGGTTTGATTTTCTCTTCCTCCCTTGCTCTTGCCTGAACTAAGTCACCATACGCAGTACTTCCACATTCGAACGCTTTGGAAATTGTTACCTTCGTCTTTACGTCTGGCCTTTGATATTTTTGCAGAGATCTTACGTCTCGATGGCCCGTCCTTTTCATTATGAATTTCTCGGGCACGCCTATTTCCAAACCCCTTGTCAGGGTACTGAGTGGCTCTTAAGCTGTGATTAGTAAAGTTACCCTCAATGCCAACTTCTTTACACAGTTTCCGCACTGTTTGCCCCAGACTGTTATGGCCAACTGGATTACCCGTAAACCACTCTAGAATTAAATAATTAAATAAATAAATTAGTTAATGTCTATTTCGGGAAGAACTGTAGAACACCCCGCCATAGTTTCATTTAACATCTTTCTTTTAAACTCTTATGACAATATTTTTTTTAAATTTAAGCTTCAAAATTTCACAAATTCTAAATGCAAAGGCGACTGACTATCAGGTTTTCAGGAATTTTTAAATTAGCCGAATATTTCGTACACTAAGATACATGTACCATTTATAATTATGTATTGATAAATACAAAAAATACCTTCATCAGTATCCTTATACTTTCGCCTTGGGGCTAGGTAGAAGCAGTCTTTGATAGACTTTGGGCATTTGGCTACGTACTTTTTGTACAGGTGAACAAGACATATCTCCGGCACATCATCATTTGCGTAATGCTCGATGCTTTTGCCTTTCACAGAGCGATGCTTCAAACCACCCATATAGATTTTCTCTCCGAAAGAAGTATACACCAGCCTTTCTGGTTCCTTCTCGAACGCGGGCAAAAGAGTTAGTTGTTCGAATCGTAGTGTACGATGTTCTTTGCCACTTCGAAGGGAAAAGTTCTTGCCTATCAGAACTGAAGACCATGGTGTTGAGAAGAACTTGAGGAGAGTGATCACCAAGAAGTCTGAGAGCCCATAATGATTCCTCCTGCTTCTCTGTAAAGGCCTCAGCCTGTTTCTCTACGGCTCCAATGCCCAGTGTAGTTAGTCGCTTCATTTCAGCATCAAGCGAGTCTTGAAAATGCTTGAAAAAGGGATTGTCAAACAAGTTAATCTCAGGCCGACCATTCTCCCTGAAATGCCTCTGTATTCCACAGCATATCTGGTACAGTGTATTAGGAGTGTAGGATTCTCCGGCACTTTTCTTCTGTCTCACTTCCACAGCGAATTTCCCGAGCCAGTAATTCAATTCTTCGTCGTTTAACTGTAACACATTGGACTGAACACTTCGGTACAAATCATCATTTGATGGCACATTTCGAATATTTCGTTCAGCCGCCCACTGCTCCCACACTCTAGCACACCAAGCTGTGCACGATCTGGTGCCTTCGGGAATTCGTTCTTCGTTGCGTTTCTGTAATTCGGCGTCAGAAACTATAATATTTCGTTCCGTTGTAGTCGACTCTCCACTTGTATATCCAGTATATCCAGTATATCCCAGTATATCCTCAAAATCATCCAATACCGGCTGCCGTGAACTAAACACGTTCTGTGTTAGAAACATTTCATCATCGTTGTCACTATTAGAACAGTCCGCCATCTTCGAAGACGTTTCGAAATGGCAAGTTGCGATAATTTTTTAGAATCTTCCATTAATTAACATTTTACCAACTAAAACTTACAAAAGCTTTTAATTTGTTATTACTAAAACGCGTGGAAATGTGCAGTTCACATCGTCTACATTTATAAGCTTGCCATGTTTGCATGCTTTTAAAGTCACAGCTCCCTTTTTGAAACCGATTTCTATACGTTACCGTGCTAACGTCTTAATTATACTCATAATTATTCTTCGCCTTTCACTACGATTCTAGAACATTCTTTTCGTGAATACTGTTCAATAGGAACCAAAAATGTTTGAATAGTTTGTTATCACGTCATGTCTCATGAGTTACATAATCTTCTATCTGAACCAATGCATTGTCCATTGTTTACTTTATAACCCTGCAAAGAGTCTGAATCAGGGCGCTTTGTTTGATTTATAAACCTAGGAATTACTTTGAAAGAGCAATTGTTATATTTGAGAAAACCTCGCCAAATGTGATATAAGTCAGTTTCATACCTCGAACCTTCGGTTCTAATCCCTAAGCATCCCTCGGGGCCTACGGCCCTCGGGATGTTTCGGGCTTAGATCCTCGGTTCTCGGTATGAAACTCTTACTTTTGGCAAAAAAACAACCCTGGGAAACGTATTCCCCGATCGAATGCAGTAGCACAGGGTCTCGGGAGTTAAGACCTTAAAATAATTCTCTAGTAAATAATTACAAGTTGAATAAAATTTGCCTTCCGGACGCTGCACGAACGGCGAGATATGAATTGCTCTCTGAAGTTGCTCGTTTGAATGCCGGCGTTTGAATGCCGGCTTTTGTCACCAATGACATGCCAAATATAAACAAAACTACGACACCTTACTACATCCGACTTCACTTGTTCCGTCAGAAAGCTTCAATTCATAACTCTTTACCGCATCAACAACAATACAACTGTATGGAGTGTGTTATTGTACTGTCGCCGAGGTGTGCAACGACAGTACAACGAGATCTACACAAAGAAATGGCGCGGATTTGACAGCACCTGCAGACTAGTGAAACATGCGCTCTTGCAATTTAATTAACTGTCAAGAGTATTGAAATGTGTAAACGCTTTCGTATATTCGGATCAGTTTCTATACGAGACATATCATCTTGGTAACTTCCTTATAATTGACGAAACCGATGTGGTCTGCCATTCTGTCAATTTAGAATGACTCATTGCGAGAAACTCTCTCAATAAACAGGATTCAACTTCCAGACAACTGGTTCAATAGTCCAGTTTCGTATTCGAAAATTACCGCTGAATGCAATGACTACAGACGCATGTATGCAGGGTTAGCCTCATTCTGATTAAACATTCATAAATACCAGCGAGAAGGTGGGCTATTCACAACACTGTATTGTTGTAGTTTCACGTTTTGCACCTTCTCGCTGGTATTTATGACTGTTTAACTTCAGAATGAGGCTAACCCTGCATACATGCGTCTGTAGTCATTGCATTCAGCGGTAATTTTCGAATACGAAACTAGACTATTGTACTCAAATAATCTGCTGACTTGAGATACAATGAACATATGTGCAGACATTGTACTGCAAGCACAATTCAAAAACGATCTATCACCTGTGACTCTCGAACAGGTATACGCACAGCTAGCATTCTGGTTAGCTGAAATTATTTTAACATTCTTGTTCTCCGTAAATAGCTATAAAAAATTGCCAAAAGCTCTTTGACATATTTAAGCTTTTCTCTACTTGACATCTTTTCAAAATCCTATCAACTGTTCATTCTGAAACTAAATGAGCGGCACCGTAGCCAGGTGCACTAGCATCACAATGAATTACCTCGGTACACGTAACCTATATACTGCCGAATATTGCAATGTAGAAAAACCATTAAAAGCATCAATATGCTGAAGCCAGAATTTAATTTCCGTCTGAGAATTCAGTTGAAAAAACACAATATCGACCAATACCGCCTTGATTGAATGCTTGTGCATTAAAGTCTCAAGAAAATTGATTGAATGAATGCTTGTGCATTCACAATATATAAAGTCTCGAACAAATTCGAGTAACACTTCTATAGCGAACGTGATAGAAATCTGAATTCCTGCAATGCAAAGGTTCATTGACTATCCGGCCTGCATCAAAAAGCCGAATCACTTGCATTAATGAGCTACATAATTCAGCTACCTCTTAAAATTATTTCCAGCTATCAGCAGCGTCGTGAATATACACAATTGCTGAAATTCCTTCTGCTCTCCATCTAGCAACAAAAGGCTTAAGCAATAGTAAATAGATAACACGCTGACGAGAATCCAAAAGGCAGAACTCAAAAACGAAATATCTTCGTTTGCTATCAAGGTCGTGATCCAAGCGAACCTTAAAATCTTGCAAAATTCTGTATGTATTATAAATTAGATGGTAACCAAATTAAGATCGAATTCCGAATTAAAACATTTCAGGTAAAGAAGACCTTTAATTACAATTACATCATTAAAAATAGTTGTTACATCATATATATATTTTGCCGTCAGTTTCACAATAGAATCATCTGTCATCGATAGGCAATACATAAACAAATCTCTGTTGCCAAGGAAACCGAACGAGCTATTAACCTTTAACAAGTTACTTCGGAAATTATCTCTAACAACTACTAGTTTACTATTATTGCAATCGGAGAAATAGTGTACCTCATCACCAACTACGTTCGAATTACAAATTGTGCATACACGCGAGTCATGGGCGACATTTGTGTATCGACCAGATTCAACGGGAAATTTATGTGCAGATATCCTAAGCCTTGTCACCGCTTGACGATGCTTAACATTTGAGATTCGAGATAAATAGTTCTCAAAACCTATTCTTCGTTTTACAAGATTGAATGTTCGCAGTTTACTACTCTGTTGAATCTGATCAGCCCATGCAATATTATATTGTCTGTATAATTCAGACTTTAGATATTTAGCGAGGAACCTAATGTTATTAGTAGGTGTTATAACGATATCCTTTAAAGGCTTGATATTACACATTTCTAACAGGTAATCAGTGAATTTAATACCCTGAAAATTTGATTGGATACACACATGTGCAGCTTTCCCAACTAATTCGTCTTCATATAAAGAATCTTTTACACGTAACCAATATTTGATCACCAAAATAGAAATGTGTACCATCAACGGTACTCTGCCCAGTTCCGCATATACCGCTAAATTAGTGGACTTGCAATGCACCCCTAAAATCCGCTTGCAGAACTTCAAATGCAGTTTTTCTATGTCGGAGACTGCACTGAAAAACTTACTCCTGAACATGTGAAGACTATTTATTCTTCCTAAAACATACACTCCCCAAACCTCACACCCATATAGTAGTACTGGCGACACAAGCGTTGAGAATAGTTTCAAAAGCACTTTGATCGGTGTATTATCTAAATTAGAAAAACTCCGAAATATACTATGATATGCACGTAACGCTTTATTGTACAATGCCTTTCGAGCAAGTTTGAAGCCGCCACCATAATGGAACGTTATTCCTAGGTATGAATACTCATCAACGCATTTTAACAAATCCCCATCAAGATACCAGTTAGAGTTAATGTACAAACGCCGTTGGCCTCTGGTACCGAAAATTAAAACTTTGGACTTTTTCAAATTAACCTTCAGTCTCCATTTTTTGGCATAACTTCCGATCCTCCGTAGGCAATTGTTTAACCCAGAATCTGACTGAGATAAAAGCACTAAATCGTCTGCATAAAGCAAACAGTTTAAATTAATATCCCCTAACGTTACCGAATCACAAGATGGCGCGTTGAAGATTTCCGGGATATCGTTTATGAAAACATTAAACAAAGTGGGGCTGAGATTACACCCCTGCTTAACTCCAATGAACGATTGAAAGAAATGAGTTACCCCGTGGGATAATTTAACCGCCGATTTAACAGAGGAGTACATACTTAACAGGATCTGTATAAACTTTCTACTACAACCATATTGAATCAATTTGAAGAATAAACCCTCTCTCCACAAGATGACAAGCTTCGTATTTGACTTGAAATCTTTGAAGATACTAGTACTTACTGGTTAACGGAATTTACTGACCTGCTGAAAGTCTAGATCACGCGCCTAAACTTCTTCCGTGTACTAACTACTGATAAAGGAATAGAACAATATGGAACCGAATCTACTTCGATAATACGGCTCTTAGTAACATTTCTAACGAACTGAACGCAATGTGAAGCACTCTCAGTTGTTTGCAATATTGCAACATATCCTAGTAAACTTCCAAGGAAGTTTATGACCTAGCTTGTTCGAAACCTCTGATCACTAAATGTGAGAGCTGTAAATTACGATAGCACCATACTTAGAATGATTATACAATCCTACCCTGAACACTCAGTGAATCAGAGCTTACTTTATCTAAATTCTACAAATTCCTTTCCGAATTGCTTAAATTAAATTATTTCATAAATAGATAAATTATAATGTTCTTCCACGTTGGCTTAAGCCGCCCATAGGTTGCTGATTGGACTGTAACTTCGGTATCCAACTGCTTGTGGCCATGGCGTTCTTGATAGGACAGACTCCCGGACAGGCTCTCCAGAATTGACCAAGTTTGCCACAGTAACACATGCATGGAAGAAAATAATTAGAATTAACACTTGCAGAGCTCGAAGTAACATCGATCAAATAATTAGTATTCGCATTCTTGAAGAACAGAATCGACACAAGTACCCTTCCTTACGAAGCGTCTATATCTCTGCGTATAATTTTCCAACTTATTAGGATACAGCTTGTTTAATGAGAAGTATTCTGCAAAATCCCAACTGCGTTGGTCTGCTAACTTAATTTATCTGTAATAAGAGCTTACCGTTCCTCTAGACGTGTCTTGACCTCAGAGAACTTCTTTCTTTCTAAGCCGAGTTGTGAAAAACATCGTGTAAAGCATCGTCTGAAGTGCTCTCGGTCATCTCATTTCCTTTCTTTTTGAAGTCGTAGGTATTGGAGTTCACTGCGGTCTTTACTTTCTTGACCAAGAACTGTAGGGCGTCTTCAACAACAACAATTTATTTACCACAAATCCTTATCTAATTTCCATTGTTTATCGACACAACAGGTAAATTTCCTCCCAGAATAACTATAAAGAGCTAATCGAGCTGGGTGGCTTATTTGTTAATTTGAAAGATAATTATAAAGGTCGAAATGATCAAAATCCACACATACACACACACATGAAGGAAATTAAATAAAGAACACACACACACACACACAAATGGTATCAAAGCTAATTATTTATATGGAAAATCATAAAATGGTATAGGCGGCAATATATGGTATAAGTGCAAATAAATTTGTAAAGAAAAAGATTCCAAACTAGATGTATGACTCCAATAAATTATATTATATTTTATTTTTGAAAGCTTTATAGCTTTCATGTTTTAGATCCTCACTTATTAAGTTCCATATCGTTGCCCCTCTATATCGCATGTTGAATTTACCATAATTTGTTCTCACAGGCGCTATATAATATGATGTCTTTGCAGCTAATCTGGTGTTATAATTGTATTTAGATGACACTAGGTCAAAAAAGTTGTCAAATCTTGAAGGAAGCAAATTACGGTGAAACTCAAACATGAAGCTACAATTAAATAGGTGGATGAGATCGACACATTTTAATATTTTTAAAGCACTAAAGAGAGGATTTGAGTGTTCGTCTGGTTTAGAGAAAGTTATTCTCCTGAGTGCGTTTTTTTGAAGAACAATGATGGGTTTTAAAGACGATTCATAAGTATTTCCCCATATTGGAAAGGGGTAAATGAGTGAATAGTATAATTGTATTAAGACATTGGTTGGAAGAAAATACCTAACTTTGGAAATAATGCCAACTCCCCTTGAAATCTTTTTGCAGAGTTCATGTATATGTTGTTTCCAATTAAGGTGAGAGTCAATTAAGATTCCTAAATATTTCACATAAGATTCCTGCTTAATAATTTGGCTACTAATTTTGACATTTAACGCATGCTTGATTTTTTTCTGAGGTGGATGGAACAGAACATAATTAGTTTTATCAATATTTAGGGATAACTTATTAGCAAAACAAAGCCAGGCATAGACGTTCTCTAATTCTACATTTAAGTTAGTTTCAAGATTAAGAATACTGTAGTCACTAAGAAATAAATTAGTGTCATCGGCAAAAATATGGAAATCAAACAAGCTAGAGCAGTTGTGGAAATCATTGATGTAGAGCAGAAACAATAATGGTCCCAAAACTGATCATGTGGCACCCCACATGAAATTTGGCACATTCCAGACTTTGTATTGCCTATTGAAACAAATTGCTTCCTATTTTTAAGATAGGAAACAAACCAATTGTATGCTACTCCACGAATACCATAATGAAAAAGCTTACTAAGTAGAATATCATGATTAATAGTATCAAATGCCTTACTCAAATCTATAAAGATGCCACAAGAATAGTTTTATCATCAATAGATTTTTGAATTTTATCAATCAATAAAAGTAGTGCATGCACAGTGGAATGTTTGGCTCTGAAGCCAAATTGGCCATCATACATAATATCTAGCTTTCCTATGTAGTTAATTAACCTTGTATGCATCAATTTTTCCAAAAAAATTGAAAGTAGAGAAATTGGTCTATAATTAGATAGAGACGTATGTGAACCTTTTTTGTATACTGGGATTACTCTAGCTACTTTAAACTGCTCAGGGACAATACCTGAGGCAAAAGATAAATTGAAGAGAATCTCCAGAGGATATGAAATCACACTCCTCAGGAGTTTCAGTAAGGTTGTAGGAATGCTATGAGGGCCACTAGCTTTCCCAGTATTAAACGATACTATGATACACTCTATTTCCTGAGTAGTAGTAGGGAATAAGTAGAAACTATTTGGTTGTGGGGAAGGCAGATAGCTCTTAAAAGATTTTTCAGGTGATGGTACAGCTGCAGCTATGCATATGATTGTAGTTGAAGTTATATTTTTAATGAAGTCAGTTGAGAATCTACCATTCTTATATACTTCTGCGTGAAGTTATCAAGTCCAGGCGCTGTGTAGAAGTCAACCTCGAATTTGCCTTCCGGACGCTGCACGAACGGCGAGATATGAATTGCTCTCTGAAGTTGCTCGTTATATACATGCACCATTGCATGCCGGCCTTTTGTTACCAATGACATGCCAAATATAAACAAAACTACGATACCTTACTACAATGATGCTCTTAAGCCGTTATGAATACGCTTTCCGACTTCACTTGTTCCGTCGGAAAGCTTCAATTTACGCTAGTGCTACTGTGACACAGGGATCCCGCGTCACGATCCAGTCCTTGAATTAATTTAAAATGGCGCAGATTTGCTACAATTCTACCCGAGAGATCGAGTTTATTTACGCTCTTCTGTGACAGGGATCCCGCGTTCAGATTAGGTTTGCGTTCTCCTTCGTCGAACGCAATAAATCCTTCCAAAACATGTACGTTACAGAAATAAGTACACGACTTACAATGTTTCAGTTGTGGTTATTCATACCTCTGAGCTCTTCTAGAGTCGTTTCCGCTGCTTTTTCGAATCGTCCTTCCCTCGCTTCCTAATATTAGCGTATAAGCGTATAAATACACAAATCAAGAGATTGGGCTGCCTGTGTATCAGTGGCACCAAGGGAACTAGTACTACTACTACTACCAACAGAGGAGAGTGTCAACGTATTTAGCATGGTATTGCTATAACTGGGGACAAACTCATTTACTCTATATGTATATGTTGCAGTTCAAATATGATCTCAGTTCAAATTTTTTTTAACTAGGTCAAATATTTTTGAACTAGGAAAATTATTTTTGAATATATTTTATCAATATAGTAATTAAGCACTTATGTTAAATGATGTTAGGGTTATTTTAAATGTTGAGTTAGGGTTTGGATTAGTTCACAAGACCACTGAAGAAGTATTATTATTTGTGTTGTGTATAGTGGTCTAGCCCTAAAAAATAAAATGAGTGCATGATTAGCTCTCTAAACACCCTAAATTAGTGAGCATCCATTGTTGACGGTGAGGGTGATTTTAAATGTAGGGTTAGGATTTGGATTAGTTCATAGGGAGAAGCATGTGCTGTTTAGTGATCTAGCCCTAGAAACCCAAAATTAGTGATTTGGGCCCTAAAACCCAAAATTATTGAGCACCCATTGTTGACGGTTAGGGTGTTTTTAAATGTAGGGTTAGGATTTGGATTAGTTCATAGAGAGAAGCATGTGCTGTTTAGTGATCTAGCCCTAGAAACCCAAAATTAGTGATTTGGGCCCTAAAACCCAAAATTATTGAGCACCCATTGTTGACGGTTAGGGTGTTTTTAAATGTAGGGTTAGGATTTGGATTAGTTCATAGAGAGAAGCATTATTTTCTGTGTTGCAAATTTGTTTAGTGTAGCCTGGATTTCAACCGGAGGCAAATTTAGATGCTGAAGCTATTTTCCTCCAATTCTTATAGGGGCTGCATGTGTCACGGTAATATAATATGCTTTACAGTCGCGTCCCGGGCCGGAAGCAGCTATTTCCACCGATTTTGATATGAACTAACGAACCTCTCGGCCATGTGGGATGCTTAAAATCAAAGCTAATATGCAAACATGACTAACAAACAGTGTATATAAACAGTCTCTAGGGAAAATATTGAAAATCCATTCAATCAAGCATTGATGGAGGGAAATTAAACTGTTTGTATCTAATTAACAGCCACCAACCGAGCGATTACTCGATACATGCGCAGTATCATGACATAGCCCCTTTAAAAAAATCATTGCTTGTAGGGAGTTTTTTTGGCAAGAGAAGGACCAACACTTGTAAAAAAAGTTGTTAAATATGGACGCGATTTCTTTGTTATCAGTATAACGTTTATCTTTATGTTCTAAGAGTGAAATAGTAGGAGATTTAGATTTATTTCTATTAAGGACTCTGATCTCATTAATAACACCCAGATGGCGCGAAAATTCCCTTGCGATTTTTCTAACATTGTTTTATTTTGTATATTTATAAACTAGATGGTTTAAGGCGATTGCAATATTCATTAAACGAATTACCGTTCTCTATAGTTGGGTTCTTCATTTTTAACCTATACAGCTTATTTTTCCTTTTGACAGGAGTTCATTACCAGGAGCCTCTATCTTTATTGGATTTGCGAAGTCGCGAAATCCGAGCTGATCTATTTTTAGCGTGAGATATTTCCGCGGTATTTCATTATTGACACGGTGTTCATACACAGGTTGAATCTACTGAATGGGAATCTGATTTGTATACGTAACACGGTTTGAGTTTTAACGATACATTGGCTGTTCAATATCTCACCCGTGGTAACCATAACAACGTCATACTTTCTTGCCGGAATATTTATCTAAAAATAGACCAGTTCGAATTTCGCGGCTTCACAGGGCAAGTGTGAAAGATGGACGCTCCAAAGTAATGAAGCTCCTGCTTTTGATTGATTGAAGTATTCCGTTTGTCATCCAAGGTGTTTTGAGCGTCCAAGGACTAATCTTGATTTTTAACTCGTGGATACGCGCAAGCGCAGAACATGAGTTATTGGAGTGGGTCAGTAGCTAATTAAGCCATCGATTTATGGTGTGTAGATCGTTTTTTTCTGTGTACATCGGGGACTCTCCGTTGGCTGTGTTCGATATTCCGAAGATATATTTACGGATGTTTATGGTACGCGTAAATGCCCATATCTCCCACATTTCTAATGCCAGACAGGTCAACCTTGGACAGGCATGGTATTGGGTCCCCACAAATCACTTAGTGATGACGTAATCATGACGTCATCGCTCACGTGATTTTAAGTATATGCCCATATCTCCCTAATTTCTAATGCCAGACAGTTCAAACTTGGACAGGCATGGTATTATTTTCCCACGATTCACTTAGTGGTTATGGTGTAACGATGACGTCATCAGTCACGCGATTTTAGTATATACCAAAATAGCTCACTGACCATCCACGAGTTGCCCTTAGGGGCCCTATGTTTTTAAAAGGGAAATGTTTGTTGTATAACTTAGTGACCACTTCAGAGGAAAAAAAAGGTTATTGGAGGTTAGGGTCATCATTGTTAGGTAAATTTCATCCCAATCTACCTTTGAGATTATGCACATTTATTTTATGAATAATGAACATTGTTAAGTGATAATAATCCGGTTTGAATGTGTGGAATTAGATCATAAGCATTGATAAAAATATTATGAATCACGGTTACATATTCTGTAGTAATCCGAGTGGGCTTCACAGTTATTGGAAACAGAAAATTTGATTGAGAAAGTTGCTTGTGTAAGAGTGCGTTTCTCCTTTTAAGAGATCGAAGTGTGAGTTGGAATGTCACAATTAGCAGTATTGTTTAGATAACCGAATTAAACGGCCTCTACACAGAAGGTGTGTTATGATGTAATATATAAAAAACGAGAGCTTCGTGTTTCACCAGGGAATCCAAACACCTCGAAAGAATAAAAGCACTCGGCCGCTTGACTTTTCAATCGAAAACAATACCTGCATCCATAAATCATTAGAAAGTATTGTTTGCCTGGATTTTTTTTTTTAGACTACAAGGATTGTGATTGTTATTTTGTCACGGTCAGTTCAACAAACGGCCTGATAGCGTAGTAGAAATAGTGGGCAAGACAGCGGACTAGTAGTCAAGTGCAGCCATGAGGATGTTGGTTCGAGTCACACTCTGGACACGGATTTTTATTTCCGTCTTCTCCTTCACTTCTCCATGTAAAGTCATACTTATGCTGTAATCCTTGTAGCTTAATTAGGTCCAACACATGCATGAATGATACCCAATGAGAACACAGATGAACAGTGATTTGGATATCCAAATCACTAGTGATGTTCATATAGTGTTTCATTGGGTATCCAGATTCATGCATGTGACCAAATGCAGCCCTCTGATTGACTAAAAAGCTCATTAAATGAGTATTAATGAGTTTGAGAAGTACTAGGTCATGCTTCACGTACCCATTGATGTACTAAGAACACTTTAATGTGCCAATTTTATTGCAGATTTGTCTTCTCCTCACCGATGGTATTCAGACAAAAGACAAAGATCCTTTCACACCTCCCCCCATAATGGCACAGAAACTTAAAGCCAGGGGAATTGATATATATTCTCTAGGGGTTGGCTCTAATGTCGAAGTGTCCGAATTGATCGATATGGCGTCTTCGGAAGAGCATGTGTTCAATGCGAAGAACTTCGATGAATTGAGGGTTAGCGTCAAGCAAATCTTGGAAAAACAGTGCACAGGTTAGTGTCTCTTGACTATTTTATGATGGTTCGGTAAAGTCGAGTGCATGTTTTACTTGGCCAGTGGAATGCGTTTTAGAATTTTTATAATTATGATGTGATTGACGTACATATTCATAAGATAACCAGTTGCTCAATGAACTGCCCTCAATCGCATTACGGAAATGTAGTCGCGATTCTTATTCATGAACATGACATAGTCAAACTTATATTTGTAATGAACTTATTATCATCGTCGACGTTCATACTCCTTATAAACCACTCCTTAGACATATCACATCACTTGACGTCGCACTTTCAGCGGCCCTAGTTTCCTAGCTGCTTTTTCTGTTTTCTTGCATGATTGTAACACATTCAATACTTCTCAATAAAACGTTGCTGACTTCCGTGGGGCCCTCCAATAGTGTCATTGTAATTAATAAAATAATGTAAAATAGAAATGTTTTCTATTCGGCTGAGCGAAGCGAAAGAGAATAGAACCGCTATTTATAAATCATTAGGAAGTATTGTTTGACTGGTATACGTATTTTGCTGCGTTATTTTCCCTTATTTCAACGAACGTGCCTAGTAGTTTAGTGACAGAGGCGAGACGTCTGGATGAGGTGAATGGATCGAGACACATCCCTACGTTTAACTTTTCCTTCATTTCTCTACTATGGAAGGCCAAATGGTGCAAAATTCAAGAACGATAATTGCACTCACATTGAAGCACAAGAATCACATTCAACGCCTAAAATGTGATCACAATCAAGGAGTAACATCAACCACATTCAGTAAACAGGTTCAATCACATTCAAGGCTTGAAATCTGAATCACATTCACGAAATAAAATAAACCACATTCAACGCACTACAATCACAGCCAAGACCTGAAATTCGGATCACATTCACGGGAAAAAAGAAAATCACATTCACGATCACAATCAAAGTCTGGGAAATGTTGTCAAAAACAAAATTTCCTTTTAAAGAAACTCATGGTTTCTATTCGATGCGGTGTCACAACTACTTGTGTTCCTAGGAGAGGGGTGGGTGGGGTGAACAAATCGCTAGCGTTTTGTTTACCAAACTCAGTTCAACGTGGTCTCGAGCCCCAATTTATTATTTTCATAAATTATGATTCTGTATTTATTATAATCTTATGGTAAATTTGGTGCGGGCAAGCATGCTACGACCAGACTGGACTGTCAATATACAATTTGAGTTTGTGATTGACAACTTCCAAGATGACGGAAAGTAGCTAGCGGCAAACGTGCGGCCTAAACGTTTAAAGACCTGATATAAACTCAAACCCGAACCATAAAACTTACCCTAACCAGTAGTATAGGAAATGGCGGTTCTGGCGCAGTACCAAGGATTATCACCGCACCCCCTCCTGCCCCCCACCCAGGTGCGGTGATAATCCTTGGAACTCCGACCAGAACCGCCATTTCCCACCCTACTATCGTTTCCTATGAACATATTAGGAATCGTAGCCGACGCATTCATCCAAGCAAAGAAAGTTTGCCCTATGCGTGGCCGCACTAAGAGAACTATCCTAGCTGCACTACTTTACCATGCGTGTATACAATGTGGGTTCGTTCGCTCTAAGGGCGAGGTCGCTAATTTCGTACAACTAAATAACAAACGCATCTATCGCGGTAATGACTTTCTACGATCGTTACATACCGATGGTAAGATTGATATAGATAATTATGTTTATAAGCAGTGTTGTATGCTAGTAGTTCTCGCATAATCGTTTGTCGTTGTGCTTCTTGGGTATTCAATTTCTTTAGGTTCGTACGATCTAGATCATGTTGATACTGAAGGCTATCCGGACCTACTATACGCAGCCGAGTAGTAACGTTAACCGTTTCTTCACACAATTCAGTCTCAGAGACGAAACCACATGTAGAGCAAACTAATTCCGTTCCTTGCACTTCCATCGAACAGAGACACTCGGAACATGTTTCCCTAGGGTTAAGTCGTAACTGTGGAGTAAGAGGGTCGATATGTAGACTTACACAAATTTCAGGACCAAGCAATCTAAGAAGATCGTTCATACTAGCGGCGTATACAGTAGGGTTATCTATTGTCTAATTGCTAACGAAAAAAAAAAAAGAGAAAAAGAAATGAAGAGAGGTTACATGACAACCTTTCTTCATTTTTACCTTTTTTTCTTTTTTTATGCCGTGATTTCTACTCATCCTCCGATTCTACCACATTTAGACTTTCTCACCGATTGTGAGGTCCGCCAACACCTTATCCAGTTCCACAACTTGGCATTTCACAACTTGGCACTTATCATTGATTTCCACAACGAAACACTTATCCTCTTGGGGATCTTTCTCCGATTCCACCACATTTGGATCTGTGAGGTTCGCCAACTCCTCAGCTCGTATCTTATCGAGGCTCTTCTTTCTAAGAATTTTACGGCGCTCTGGCTTATTGCACTTCGCACAAAGTTCAGAAATAGTACGACAACCGAGACCACACTTCGAGCATGGGACGAATGAGGCGCACCCTTTTAGTATCTGATAGTTGTGTTGAGCACAGTATTCCGTTGTCTTAGAACACTTCCTTATACATTTTGTGTCCTTACCCCGCATCAACCAAATACAAGTTATCGTCTCAGCCATCGTGTGATATATACCTTATACTAGCTTATACGATTTTGCTTTTAGCGAAGTTAAAATAAAATCCACGTGGGTTCCTTTCATAGGAGATATCGATCCTTATTCCACTAGACTGCCAAGTTTTTCTCGTATTTCCTTTAGCACTTTGGTTCGAATTTGTTCCATACTTTTTTTACCACCGGCGGTCATCGAAGTCTCTCGGCGAATTTCAGACCTCATAATCTCGTATTTTTCTGCTTCGGCGAGGATGAGACCATATTCGGAGTCAGATATTTTTTCATTGCGTAGGGCCTTCGATACTAGATCACGAATAGTATTAATTTTCGCTTTAGCCAACATAGTGGTTTTCTCATGTTTAGAAACTTTTATTCCGAGCTTTTTAGTTCCCACAGTTGTAGATGCCGAAATTAATCCACAGAGTCCACCGATAACGCCAAGCGGTAGACCAATCACTATTCCAATACCAGTTAGAGCGACTGCCAATCCAGAACTTGATAAGAGTACAGATAGGCCTCCTGTCACCACAGCGACACCGTGAACTATTCCTTGCATACGGGCATATTTCTTACGCACACCTTCATAGTGTTTTACTTGAGTTTCGATATCTGAAAGAGTTTCTCGGATTGTTCGCAGTCTAAAGCTCGATCCCTTATCGTTACGTTCCTTTATAGCTCCTGATGGATAGAGATCTGGTGCTGTTGGAAACGTTTGAATTGAATCGCCGTTCATCGCATATTATACATATGACTTACTCAAGCTTCAATACGAAATGTAGAGGCTGCTTGTTGAAGTCTATGAGATTGCCTTCCTCATCGCGAACTGTGAGGCAAATGTAGTTCCGCATCGTTCCCAGGGCTCGAATGGGTAGGAGAGTTGGCGGAAAGTAAGTCGTTGCTCCAAAACTGTGGTCTGCCATATGAAAAATATGTAGTATTTTAGATGGCTTCCCCTCAAGAAGTGAGAAGTCGGAATCTACCACATCGCAGGGTGTATTTTCCCACATTGATAGTCACATAGTCTGTCACATCTTTATTTACTTTGATACCAAACAAATCGCAGATATTCTTAGTGAACTGGATTGGTTTCTTGACCTCAATAATCCAATATTTCCTAAATGGGTGGTCTACGAATTTCAAGAAACCAGCCTCGACTGCGGGATCGAAGTAGGTTATCAAGTTTTCTATACTATGATGCCCCGCCTTAATTTCGTATGGAAACACCACGCTATTGTCATCCCACTTAAAGCTCCCTTTCTCAGCTAGGTTCCACCAATTATGACTAAGAGTGACCTCAACTAGCGAAATATTCTGTATAAGAATGGATCGATCGAAGTAGACAGTATGGTCAGCCGATGTGGTGGTGACATATAAGAGAACCATCTTATATATTGAAGGTATAAACTATATATATGTATAGCTTCAATACAATGTCGTCAAAGAAGTATCAGTTCGAGGAGAGACTTCACCACTCAGGATTCATTCCGTCGCCTAAGGAACAGCAAAAATTCGCTCTCACAGCACAACAAAAATCTGACGTTCTCACTGAGTTCGACAAGAAGGTAGCACCACGCAACGCAAAAGCTTTTGCTACCTTTCGGAAGAAGTATCCCCATGACAACTACTCGAAGTTCTATGCTGAGACAAATGCCTCTGATATACAGGATGAGTCGACCTACAGAACTAGGATTACCTTCAAAGACGGCAGTAAGGAATGGTTCATCGACGATCCCCACATTCCAACAGATGTACATATCGGGTTAGATATAGCATTACGTGGAGGTTTCCCATCTACGTTGACACTAGACAAAAGTGCTAACTATCCTATTCAAGCAGTTCCTTTTAACGAACCGGCACAAGATATAGATCTCACCAATCTATGGATATACGTTACACCTACTAAAAAGTTTGAAGCAGGCGTTCCGAATATATTCAAGGAGACCGTCGTAAAGCATACGACAGCAAAGGAGTCCCACCATTGGTTGGCTGGTCCGGATTTTAAATATTGGCCTCAACAGTTAAATTTCGCAACGTGGTGTGCAACTTCCGGATGTGGAGTGTCGTTGTTTGGCCCCGCTTTCAAAACGTATCCACCCATCGTTCAAGGGTTCCTACGATTTCACGTTTATTTCACAATACGAAGAATCCTACATGAACTTGGCGGTGCTCATGGAGTTCCTCTACCCGGCAGCTCTGCCTTCAAACAAACCAATAACCTCTATAAAAGCGGCACTAGAGAAATTGTGCATCAAGTTTGGTATATCTCGAACGCCAGACTTCCGATGGCACGGAGGTAGGAATAACGGACTTGGTGATGTATTCCTTTTGTACGGTGATGGTTACAAAAACGTCCACGTAATCCGAGGCTACGACAAAGAAGCAAATGAGTACCCCAACCACAATAATTTGTTTAAAGATGAAGGAGGCGGTGCGTTGGAAAAGAGAGAAAAGGGACTAGCGGGTGAGAACAGTGATGTAGGAACGTATTATGATGAATCCGTCGCAGGAGATCTCGTATCCTTTATTCGGAATGATGACCACGGAGGAAAACAATATAATTGGTTCACACCACCAATCGGGAAAGGTTTAACAGACGTGGGATTGGGTAGGTTGAATAGATCTGTCGAGGCTTTCGGATATTGCATGCTTGGTGCACAAGCAGATCTGAATAAATCCATCGTAGATAGCAGTAACGTTAAAGAAAAGTTTGAGAACTTGGTTGAAGTCGCTATTAAGGTAAACAACTTGACGACAAGTCACGATAACTACCTTACCGCTATAATGACAACGCATAAGAGGCTAGATCTAGCAATAGCTTTAGGTGTGCGATTACTGCCAAGCGATCTAGTGTACTACCTCGGAAAGAAAGATAATTATAAGAATCTAGTCCCGGAAGCCGCGAAATATATGAGGGTAGGTAATAACGATATCAATACAGAAGTTAAAGAAAAGAACCCTCCACCTCCCATGGAAGGACCACCCGATAAGAAGCAAGTACCACCCTATGAGAAACAAGTACCACACAAGAAACGAGTACCACACACTTACGTACCAAAGTCCATCCCACAACATGAGATCAATCTTGCAGCGATATCTATTGCCGCAGCTGGAATCGCATGGACGTTGTTTCGTTAACGTCGTTTGTATTGCTCTATTACGAATACCACTGCTGCTACGATTAACAACCAAATATTATTTGCTAAGACTCCAACGACGTCACCAGCCATACTAAATATGAAACTCGCAATTGGTCCAATCATCTTAGGTAGGATCTCCTCTAACTTTTTACCTACTTCTTTTAACGCTTTGGCAGTGTATTTAGCAGTGGCTTTAATAGTGTCAGGCACGCTCTTTGGTATCGCGGAAACTGCCTTTGTCAGATTAGAAACTATTACACCAATCACGGTACCTGCTACGGCCAACACGCTAACTATACCAACCCCATACTTCTTGAAGATAGATCTTATACGATCTGTTATGGCTTCTTCTATTTGTCCTAGGACTTCCATTTCTGTTTTGTTAGTTCCTATTTCTTTAACGATCGCTTCTTTCTGAACCTCGGTAGACGTAGGGTCTTGGAGTATAACTTCTTGTTTATCAATCTGCCCATCTAGTTGTTCGATAGCCTTGACGACTTCTTGTGCTGCCTCTTCATTCGTAGGCCCCATAACCCCCTTGAGACTGCCTCATCCTACTATTATTCATACTACCATCCAAGTTGGTCAAAGGCCTAGGATTCTTATTGCTTCCAAACTCGCGTGTGTAGACTCTACCTATTCCCCTTTTAGCATCGTATATGGCTGCTATCTCAAGAGTGCCCCGAATTCCCACATCGTGATAGCGTTCCCAGACAGTCTCGAACATATCCTGTTTCGCATTTTCCGATAAACCATGTTTGAAGACTACATGTCGATCGGTATATTTTGGGGCTTCCTCATTTTCGATATTTTTCAGAATCTCCTGAAGTCTCGAAAGTTTTGTGATCTTAGGATCGGAGTAGAGGGAATCGATGTAATCATCCGTAGAAAGCGAGGTTTCCTGATATTTTGGTAGAGCACCTTCTTTAGTATAGTCGCGCCTGGTTTTCATGGAGAGCGATTCGCTTGGCTCCAGTTTTGCGTTATCTTTAAACATTTTACCCCATTCCTCTTTGTCGACAGCATCTGCATCATCGTAGTCTTCTCCTCTTTCAGCTTCATCAGGTCTTTCCTCTGCGCCCTCACCTTCCATATTGAACATAACCATATATCTACGTATATTCAACATGATAGCATCGAAGTTAGTTCCTGCAAAAGCGCAAAGAGAACCTCGAGCACTCAAGGCTCCACGAACTCTATATAGAAAAACTTTCACCCCATCATCTGCCAACCCTGGAGAGACGCTCTATGTGGAAGTACCAACGCTAGGAGAAAACATCGTATTGGTACCTGGTAGCTTAGCACTATTGGGCGACATTGTATTGTCTGGTGGACATGTCAATAATCGTGTTGTTTCCAATGTTGGGCGTTGCTTGGTTATACATCGAGTTTGTAAAATGGGGGCTGAAATAGTAGAAGACATCGCTAGGTCAGATCTACTACAGACATATTCCGATATATATCTATCTACTCAAGAAAGAGAATCTAGAACGCAGCAAGGTGTCCAATCAGAGAACACGAACAAGTTACGATCGAAAGCTGGCGATGCAGGTACTTCAAACGCTGGAGAAAACGCTCTACTAGCCGCATATGGTTCTAAATATAGAATTCCGTTAGACGTTGATATTCTGACACAACATGGCGTCCTATATCCTCACGCCCTAGAAGACACTATATCGTTTGAGTTGACTCTATCGCCTGCCATCGAAATAGTTGTTGGATCGGATACCACGAAGATAGGTACATACAAGCTTACCAACATCCAGTTAGAATATGAAGCGATCAAGAATGAAACTCTAGCTAAGGACGCACTTGACGCATACGAAAGAGGTACTGCTTTCCTATACAACCATGCTGTTCATTTCAAGACAGTAACTAACGGTTTGCCACATCCAATACTTCTATGACTCCTACCAAATTTCATAACAATAAATTTGCTATCCTAGTTGATTGTCGCACGGCAAAAGATTCCACTGTTCACGGCGATGGTATGGCACAAACAGGTGGTGGGAAAGACATTGATCTTCGTATACATAGATCCGCAAAAGGTAGTGGAAACGTAAACATGCACATCTACGTTCTCGCAGATGCTCAACTCACCATATTGAACAGAGAACTGCAGAGTATAACATACTAATGGGTTCCTTGGTAGAGCACATACCATTCAACGCAATCATAGTAGGTCCAACAAACTGTGGAAAGACCGCATTTCTCATAGAGCAACTTCGTGGAGCATTTCGCGGTAAGTTCGATTATATAGTATTAATATGTCCTACGCATGCGCACAACAAAACCTATCGTGGATTTGCCAATCAAGATCCACACTTCTATGTTATGTCACCATCGCAGGATGCTTTCAATACAGCACTAGAGGTTTGCGCAACCTTTTGGTCTGGAACTAATACGCTATTGATTCTAGATGATTGTGCCGCCTCAAAAGATGTAAAACGAAGAACTGACAAGTTAGTAGATCTAGCATTCTCTGCTCGACATATAGGACTATCTATTTGGGTGCTATCCCAACAATTAACGAGTATATGCAAACCTTTCCGCGAGAACGTAGCGGTCGTAGTTGCCTTTCATACCGCATCGATTATAGATGGTAAAAAGATATTTGAAGACTACGGAGGATCGCAAGAATGTAATGAGTTACGAGCAGTACTTCGGTCCCACAAGTTTGCTCGCATATGTTTTTGTTTACGGCATACTTTTATGGTCATGTTAGAGCTACCCGCACCTATAACGTATCATAATGAGCGAGAAAGAAATACTTGAGATAGTAGGTGAGGATGTAACAGGTCCGCCACCAAAAATAGATAACGATGCAACGGACAACCGGGAAGCACTTGCCATTTTGGCTGCAACTGGTACAACGAAAGAATACCTAGGAAAGAACTTATCTCTAGGAGACGTTACTAGACTACCCGAAAAAGAATTAGATAAGTTATATAGAAGATACCAGGCCGTTCTAGCTCAACAAATAACGGGGAATCTAACCGATGGTATTATGCGTTTAGCTACCCGACTAGTTGCATACCTAATACCTATAGATTCTCAAGAAGCACTGATGCTAGACCTACAAGAAGACCGCATAATCCGCAATGAGATCAGTGCTGCGACTGGCCTGTTATCACTTAAAGCAGGTCGCTTCGTAGCATTAGCTAGCATCTTATTCCACGTATCTGGTCACATAGTCATTCCTAGTAGCTCCGTTACCACACCTATTGAACCTTCGCATATATCTACTATATCGAAGCAAGATGGAGGAACAGACGGATCGTATAACTGCAACCGAAGACTGCACCTGAGAAAAAAGAAAATAATCCAAAACGCGTTGCTGCTGGAAAAGCATTTGCGGCAGGCGTCAAACTTAGCAAAGAGGCTCTAAAGCGGGAGTTGGAACGTGAAAGTGAATCATGTAAAGAAACCAACGTTACTAGATGACTACTAGATGTGTCTACTAATACTACCCTAACGGCCATTGGCGTAGGTGCTGCATTGGTGGGCGTATACTACCAATATAAAAGATACAGATGCGACGCAAGTACGATACGACCCGCAAGTCCAGTAGAGACTAGGAAGGCGACACTACCAGATATGGAGTAGCATTTAAAGATTGAAATCATAAGTAGTATAGCGACAATGGTAGAGAAGACGTTAGTGAAAACGGTCACCGACGCCGCAATAATTACTGGACTAGCTACAGGTATTGGGTGGGTTGTAAGAAAAGTGGCAAAAGAACCAATGCTTAACGATCCTTCCGTTTCTATCTTGAATAGCGTGAAGTGGATAGCGGTATTGGCGGGTAGTCTAGCCGCAAAGAAGTATCTCGAGGATAATAAGTACGTACCAGTCTATTTGTAATGGGGGCGGCCATGGCAATGGCTGCTTTCGGAGCCTTTTGAATGCAGCGGCATTCACCGGTGGTATCGTACTCGCTAAGACATTAACTGGAAACGATGAAACTGCTAATATAGAACGAGAAAGGCACGACAGGGCACTAGAGGAAGAAACAGCTGCCATGGATGCTTACACTAAACAACGTCAAAGACTATACGACCATGCGCAAGAAGAGGAAGGTCTGGAACGTAGTGCACACGATTCTCAAAACGACACTAACCGTGCTTTCGTACGATCCGACAAACTACGCAAGCAACTACAACATCTCAAAGAAATGAGAGAACCTCGTTTATCAGACTACTATCGCAGAGGACTGGTGAGTTGGTCTTCGTTGGAGGTGGAATGCTAGCCGCTGGATATGCTGTTAGTCGTTCGATATGATTATGCTTTTTAAAAACGAGCTTTTTTACGCTTGGTGAGATTTTTTTACATTAGGTGAGATTACTGGCAATTGCTAGGAAGTTACTGGTAAGATTACTGGCAATTACTGGTAATTACTGGCAATTACTGGCAAGATTACTGACAATTACTGACAATTACTGGTAAGATTACTGGCAATTACTGGCAATTACTAGGAAGTTACTAGATCGCTTACTAGGTGCGCCTAAGTTGTTTTTTTACTTACATTTGAAGCTACACACATATATAAATATCGGAGGTGAAAATGGAAATCGTCAACGTGAGGATTAAAGGAAGTGTAAGCTCTGTCACCACTAACGCCTTAATAGCCTTAGAATTCCCTACTTCGTATTGTACCGATTCGCTTATGCTCGAATTAGACCCAAAAGGAAAGTTAGCAGACGTTAAATTCGATACCGACTACAGAGTCTACATAATGAATCTAGAATTGCAAATGAGTAAGACGGGAGAATTCTCAAGCATTCACAATGTGGTGCTTTGCTCAGATAAGCCACTAACCGCGCACATGGTTCTCTTCCCCGAAGTGTACGAAGGGAGCAGCGTAGGTTTGATAATAGGGCGAGGATAAGAACTCTTTATATTAAAGTCTCGTTGTTAATGTGATATATAATGGACGCTATCTTCTATGGTCCTGAAGGATACTGGAAAGGCTACTCTGCAATTGGTAAACTATCGGTGGCAGCAAAAGTATCGGAAGACGCAGCTAAGAGTTGGTTAGAGAAACAAGCACTATGGCAGATCTATTTACCACCACCACGATATATACCACGGCCACATTGGACCGTATCGAAACCAAATGAGGTCCATCAAGCTGATTTGATATTTCTACCTCATGATCGACCTGGACGTGGACGAAAGCTATACAAGTATGCTTTGGTGGTAATCGATGTAGCTTCTAGATATAAAGAGGCCGAGCCTTTAGCTTCGAAAGATAGTGGTGAAGTTTCTGCTGCCTTTGAACGAATCTACAAGCGTAGTCCACTAACATGGCCAAAAACGTTGCAAGTAGATCCTGGTAGAGAATTCATGGGACGCATGTCTGAAACCTTAGAACTACGTGTTACGAAAGTTCAACGAGGTGAAGCTGGTAATCATAGGGCACAAAGTTTTGTCGAACGAGGAAATAGAACATTAGCTGAGAGATTGTTTGGATATCAATATGCACAAGAGATGGTACTTACTTCAGAAGGATCAGATGCGCGCAGTAGAGAATGGGTATTGCGGCTTCCAGAAGTTATCGAAGCCAGGAATAGCGAGGTGACTCGACTTACTGGTAAAGAGCCTTCGAATTCTGTAGTGGTACAGCAAGTCAACGTCAAGACTCCTACGTATTCGCGCACTGTTGGATTGAAAGAAAAGCGGTTGCCATTCGATATTCTAGTTCGATATCTATATGCGCCTGGAGAATTGGAAGGTGGAGCTTAAGCGAGCAACTGATCCCGTGTGGAGTTTACAGACATATATTATTTCGCGTGTGATATCTTCAAACCAACCAGTTCTGTACTATTTGGAAAAAGATGCACCAAAGCGAGGGTTCGTGCGCGAAGAGCTACAAGTCGTTCCACCAAATACTGAACTACCACCAAAGGGAATTCTGTTCGTACCCAACCGATCTAAGATAGCAACTCGTAAATAAAATCATCCATGTCTAAGTTTTTGTGTCCATAGGCTAATGTATTGATTCCGTTCGCTGAAATCCAACGCTTAGAGTCGAATGGCGAGAGAGATATTTTATTCATATGAATACCATACATCCTGTGACCTTCACTTCGAAGCATATGCATTCCATGGCGGAATACTTTCTTATCTCGTAAGCACTCTTTGTATTGTTCGTGGCGAATACGATGTTTAACAACTGCCTTCTTGGTACCTTTGGCTTTCCGAATCTCGCCGCCACCTACTTTCAAGATCGAGTATAGCTTAGATCGTAGTCCAACATATTCAGCGATGGGAATACCTCCACATTCGTCTTTCATTTTACCAAGTACTTTCTTGTTGGATATGTCATACAGAGGATGATCCTTGCTGTAGTTGCTCGTATCGTATAGATGTTTATTGGTGGCAATGTCTGTATAGATGTCTTCTGTTTCAATGTGAAGTAATAGACTATCGGTGTCAGTATATAGTAGATTACAACGTTGCCCATACTGATTCTTTATCTCATTATAGTAGAAGTCGTACATCAGATGTTTCGAGAGATCTAGAATCGACATTCCGACATATACTGGACGGTTCAGTAGTAACTTACTTTTGTAATTGTGTACAGCAGCTAGGTCGTTGTCGAAGATCGTGGATCGGGCATAACTAGGCTTATTCAATAAACGTTGTAGTTTGACTCCTTCTGAAGATCGCAGTAGTTTGACATCTACACGTTTTCGTAGATTTTCCATTGTCTTACCAAATACGCTATTGTTCATTAGTTTGTAGAGATCCTGCTCGAAAGTGCTCTTCGCTTGTTTTCGTAGTTCTGTATTCATTCGTATGTATGGCTCCATCCATGGTGATTGGTCGAATCGTAATGCTCTGTGAATCTTTGTTAAACGCATTCCAAGAGATAGATACAGTTGTAGATTGCGGTAGTGGAGCACATATCGTTCTTTGTAGTATAGGTTAGGTACGAGCTTTTCCACTTTCAAAGATCCGTTGCCTTCGTATAGTTTCTCAAATAGATCGATTTGATAATTTGATAACCAACCTTTATTTACTTGCATTCTCTCGGGAGCCAGTGGATAGTCGTTGTGTAAGTCGTGAAGTTCTTTAGGATATTCGAGGTCAACTTCGAGGATGTATCCTACGTCTGAATCGTCAGCAAGATTGACGATCTGCTCTTCTGTTGGTATATCCCACTCAAACCCTCCTGTTGGTAGATATTGACTCATGGCCCATCCATATAGATTGTTGGCGTCAAGATACATTATATGGCTATTTGGCTTATCTGGATCGAAGTCGGGTACGTTTGGATTGTTTGTTTTAGCATAACGTTGAGACACCATAGATATCCCACCGCTTGGACCTTTCTCAACGATAGATGCATATCGTAGTCGGTTAATAGTTCTAGTTCCACTCCAGTCTTCTTTAACAACGCATCCCACGAAAGACCTGGACTAGTGTAATAGTGAGCCGGGTCCAATCCATAGTTTTGCATACATGCCGTTCGAAAGGTCTCGAACACATCTGCTAGAAGAAGTACATCGGTTTGTAGGTAAAGGTCGTGGTAGTCTCCTAATGTTTCGCACTCGAATACCTCCCAAACGTTTAGTGCGCGTTCGTAGTCTTTGTCGGAGATGTCCTCTAGAGTTAGTTTACTATAAAATGCGTTTTTTGGTGGAAGAGAAGTCTCTGTAAATCTATCCCAAGAATCCATGTACTCATATGGATAAACTCCTTTGCGTAGCAGCAACTTGTTTGTATCTGGGTCGGGCGTATTCTTCGTAGTTTGATGGAATGTGTCTGGTGCTGAACTTGCTACCAATTTATCGAGAGAAGATAGTAGGAATTGCGCGCTATCGATGAACCGTAGGTTACCAAGTGAGAATGAAATGTATTTCTCCATATTGTTTGGAATACAAGAGATCTTAACTGACGTCTTAGATATGGATTGCATCAATAGGTGAGAATCATATCCACGAAGATTGTGGAAAACGACTGGGATAGTAGGAAAGATACGCAATTTGAGATTACATAGCTTATGTGCGGCACCTCGAAACTCACCAGTGATATGACAATGATCGCGTACTCTATCTTTACCAAGAGGTTCACGGTGGGCACAATTAAACGACCATAAAAACGGCATGAGTTATTTATTTTAAAACTTTTTCAACGCAGACGATTGAATTTTGGTAGGTTGGTGTAGAATCGTAAAAGGAATATAACCTGATAATTTAAGCTATGTTAGTACTATTATGACGTCACAATGACGTCATTTGCCCATTTGTAATACGTTTCTTATAAGTGTTCATTACCTCTAAAAACGGAATGTCGTATATTGTTAAAAGCTCCTCGTGATGAGAATGAAGGAAACGAAAACCCGATCTCGATTGGTTAAGGAAATCAAAAGTTATGAAAGTTTGAATTTTGCTAATTTTCCCGCCAAAATATGGCGGGAAATAAATAACACAAAAGCATTTATGAAAATATCGCTTCATTCATCTTTCAGAGTTTTAAATACTGTTGCATGACATTTTGTCCAACCATAAAATACGTTGGTGGCTAAAATCGTATGTTTTTAGAATTTAGATTTTTTGTCCATAACCGGCTTAAAATGGTAGTCATATTTTCGACAACGTCATTATGACGTCATATTATTTTATACATGCCCTTAGAAAAAAATCCTTTGAGTGATTTTCGAGTTTTAATGATGAAATGTACTAGTCTGGCAAACAAAAGTCACATTGTTTTCTTTTCTTGATTTTTTAACAATAGGCAGCCTTATTTAGGTACGACTCCTGACGTCGCTAAATGTGACGTCATAGCAACAGTCATTCATCTATAACTTTGGCTGTAATCGTCGTAGAATGTTCAAATGTTCACCAAATGAATGTGTGTAATGAAGGTCTTTTGATGGAGTAGTCTGTTTGTAACGTTAATTAAAGGGGAAATATCACCAAAAAAGGAGGCATCGCTTATGACGTCACAACGACGTCATCATACAAACATGAAACACCTAAAATATGTAGTTTCATTTTGTTACCAAGTCACCAACATTTCTTCAAATTTAAACTATAAGTAAAGAAATGGTGCTAATTTCAATTATTTGGTCACGTTTATTGATGCCGTTCTTGACGTTCTTTGTGCCCGCCGTGGTTTCTGGCAGATATGACAAATAGTTGACCTATCATAATCTCTCTTATTTTTCCGTGACATACATAGTGGCTTGGCAACTTGGTCTTTTATCTTTGTTTCTTCTTCTTGTATACATTGTAGAAAGCGCTCGATAGTATCTATACCTCGATATAATACGGGTGGTTCGCTATGACCATCGGAACGTACGACGATGTAGGAAAATCCACAAGGAATGTGTTCTTCTGTCTTTTGCGTATTGCTTTTTTCTGGGTCTTGGAAAGGTCCTTCGATCTTAGTAGTTAAGGCCTCAAGATCTGCATAGATAACGTAGGAAACTTTTAGCTGTTTGTGAACGTTCTGAAATGAGACTTTGTTGTTCTCATCGGTGGGCATCTCGATTCGAATGGCTCGGTCATTAATTCCGTTACACTCTGGAATGTGTTTTTCGAGGAGAGCTTCGGTAGTATATCCATGTAGACATCGCTCGCAGAAGTGTTTCCTATGTTCGTGTTTCGTTTGATCAAATAGGAGGCGGTTGAAATCCTTGATACAGCAGTAGTGTTGCAGACCCCTCTCTGGGCACTCTATTAGCAATAGGTTAACACGTTTTGAGAAAGTCTCCCTTGAAATGTGATGTATAATCAAACACTTTTCCTTTGGGTCCCAACCATATACGTTGATAGAGATCTTGTTTTGCTTCTCCAAACGTGGTATTTGTGAGATTGGTGTCGGTGAGTCCACTCCTTCGGATTTCACATCGTCTTTCTTATACTTTAATGTCCTCTGAGGATCTTTTTTAACTGGGAACAGTGCTAGGCATATCGACCAAAGTGCACAATGGTCATCGTAGTTTTTCACATTGATCACGGCATGCTTATTCGCGATTTCTGTAGGTAGTGGTAAATATGAACCTCCGCGTAGTGGTCGATATCTAGCAATATTCACCCATAGAATGTTGACTTTATCTATGACCCAGTTCGATCCTCGACTGATCCACTTCTCAATGTAGTTATAGATCTGAGCATGTGCTTCTACTATTACTCCACGGGTATCAGAACTGTTGGTCAGAACTGCTTGTGAACTTCGAAATGTGGTTGTATCGTATACTGGACCCTCTGGTTTATCGAGACGAAAAGTTATATTCAAAGCTAGCTGAACCTTAATGTTATTTAAGTCTTGTAGCTCTTCATCGATCTTTTCGGTAGTCTGCCTTCGCACGCCGGATAGGAAAGCAGCTGGGTCTGCTTCAAGGGAATTGCCATCTAGAATGTCTATCTTCCAACCATGTAAATAACCCTTAATGGTCCTGGGTGCTCGAACGAATGTTAGTATATGTTCAGCCATGGTATAATACCTTATACTATCCTTCCTCTCATAGGGGTTCGAAATACAGTTTTTCGATATAGTAACTATGGTGCGTGATTTACCTTATACTATCCTTCCTCTAATAGGGTATCGAAATACGATTTCGATATAGTAACTATGGTACGTGATTTACCTTATACTATCCTTCCTCTAATAGGGTATCGAAATACGATAGTAGGGTGGGAAATGGCGGTTCTGGTCGCAGTTCCAAGGATTATCACCGCACCTGGGTGGGGGGCAGGAGGGTGTGCGGTAATAATCCTTGGTACTGCGCCAGAACCGCCATTTCCTATACTACTTAACCATTTCCAAAGCAAGTTCCCAGGTAAACGACGAGGTTTTATGGGTAGGGTTCCAGGGTTCATTATAAGGTAAACAACTAGTTCTAACTAGATTCAGCGGTCGGTCATGGAGTAAGGACATGTCGGAGCGAGCTCCTCTCCACTGTTCGAGAATGACTCGAGAAAATGATATTTTCATCTGGAACTATTAAATGTCGGAAGTACTGGAATGCCCAATGAAACTAGACTGATGACGTCCAAATCAAAACAGCCATCGCCAAGCAACACTGCAAAGATAGCTATCGACTCTTCGACCACGTGCAATATGGCCGACTTAATGGCCGAGATAAAAGACTTGAAAGAAACTCTTCATTGAGAGGCAGTTGAGTTAAAGGGGGAGATGAAACAAATCTTAAGTGAATTTCGTACCTCTCTTGAACATACCCAGACCGAAGTAGAGAATATTAAGGTGGATGTGACGAGCCTGAAATCTAAGCTTTCTGTTACAAAGGAAGCAAATGAAACTCTGGTGCAAGTCAACAAATTACTCAACAAAATAATGGAAACCTTAAACGAGAAACTACACCTCCAAGAAAGATACTCACGTAGTTATATTTTGAGAATAGGCGGTATCCCCGAGCACGATAAGGAAGATTGCTTTGCTTTGGTCTATGATGTCTTTGACCAATTGGGTTATACTCAAGAAGATTACCAAGGTCAAGCTGAAAATGCTCATCGAACCGGCAGAGCTAACCATGATCATCGGCCCCGGCATATAATTTTCAAGTGCTACAGTCGCCCCTTCTGTCAAGATACGCTTCGCAAAGCAAAAAGGCTAGGGAATCAAGGTAACCTTGACTGAGAACATATTATTTCTTGAAGATCTATCTAAAGACCTTGAGCTAAAGAAATGAGCACGTCCATTAATGTCTGAAGCTTACAACGATGGGAAAAGAGTTGGAAAGTTAATAATTGACGGTATAGTTACACGAATTCCCGATGAATGAACTGAAACTTGTACGGTCATACAACTTGTGTTTGAATTTACCTTGCCACATTATATATTTGATTAACTTTAACTTGTGGATTTTTGGAGCTCGTTTCCCCCCACATTATTTCACTTCATTTACCTGCTTATTTATTAGCCGGTATCTACTATTAGCAACGTTAAATATGTGTAAATATTACTTACTTTGTATAATATTTCTTTCATAAATAATATATATTTACTTACTGCACTGAAACAAGTAATACCTCATGGTCAATTCACTGCTATGTTCCGTTTGTAACTTTAAAGTTCATAATAATTCAAGAGCAATTTTCTGTGATAATTGTCACGTCACTGGACCCACCTAAAATGTTCCAAACTTAATATTTCTGATTATCGACTTCTTTCTATGAGTAATAATCCTTGATTTTGCCAAATGCGTCTATCTGAAATATTTCCGTTTAACCATTATGTTGATGATGACGAGTTTCCATGTTGCACTCTTTGATGCTTATTCAAAATTGATTATAACTCACTTAAGGGCAAGTATTACAATCCTTTCCTGCAAGACTCTGACACTCGTTACTTACTCAATAATGCTGATCTTGATCCTAATTCTAACATTTTCTCCAATAACTCTCAAATACTCTCTAACTGTATTTATTATACTACCAAGGAATTCAATAACTAAACTAAAACTACCCGTTGTTTTTCTACATTTCATCTTAACATTCGAAGTCTTAAGAAACATTTTAATGATTTTACCGAATATTTATGTACTCTTCATTTTCCTTTTTCCGCTGTTACTTTATCAGAAACTTGGCTGGATGAAAAATCTAACAACACCTACTCTCTCCTAGGTTATAATTTCGTACCAAATTACAGGAAACACAAACTTGGAGGTGGTGTTGGGATTTTTATTAACTCCTCAATTGATTTCAAAATTCGTTTAGATCTTGAATCCACATCTCAGTAACTGACCCAACCTAATAATAAGAATATAATTATTGGCTGTATTTATAAACCTCCTGATATTAACGTCCAAATTTTTAATGATTGTCTTAATTCAATCATTACTAAAATAAGCTTTGAAAACAAACTATGTTACATAATGGGTGACTATAACATAAATTTACTTAACTCTGACTCTCATCAACCTACTAACGATTTTATTGATCTCCTTTCGGTTAATAGCCTTTATCCAACTATATCTAAGCCCACCAGAATAATATACCATCCTGCTACTGTAATTGATAACATTTTTACCAATAATTTAGACCATGACATGGTAAGTGGAATTCTTTACTCTGACCTTTCTGATCATCTCCCTATTTTTCAAATTACTAACCTTCAACTTACAATAAATAATTCTCCTAAAAGTTTTACAATAAGAAGTATCACACCTAATAACATTGATAAATTTCAATCTAAACTAAGTGCAATTAACTGGGATGTCATTGTTTCATATACCTCTACTAATCACTCTTATAATTCTTTTTCGGATATACTTTTACCATTGTATAATAAGTGTTTACCATTAAAAAACCATTAACCCACAAAGTAGATACAATTCTAAACCTTGGTTCTCAGCTGGACTTCAAAACTCTTGTAGAAGAAAGGATATACTCTATAAATATTATCTAAGACATCCTACCGAAGCATCCAAGCTCAAATATACTACATATCGTAATAAGTATAATTTTATTATAAAGCTTTCCAGAAAGAAGTATTACCATGATAAACTTGAACTACATAAATAGGACTTAAAAACCACATGGGCCACCATTAAATCGGTCATTGGCATTAAACCTAAAGTAACCATACCATCACCAATGGAAGATTCTAATGGGGACTATTATTATCCTCTCTTAATTGCTAATAAGTTTAATGACTTTTTTACTAATATAGGGCCATCACTTTCGAAACATTTTCCACAATCTCATAATCAGCACAACAAAATACTTAACAGGCTCCTACAGTGAAAGCATCTTTTTATCACCCACTTCCCCATCAGAAATTACATTAATTGTCGCCTCTTTAAAGAATAGTAGAAGTGAAGGTGTAGATGGTATAAATACCTCAATTATAAAATCCAGTATAGATATACTTGCACCTCAATCCCCTTTGAATTATATTTAATACCTCAATATCTATGGACATTGTTCCTGATATAGCCTTAAAATTGCTAAGGTTATACCTGTTTTTAATACTGATGATTGCCATAGATTTTCTAATTTTAGACCAATATCTATTTTATCCTGCTCAGTTCAAAAATACTTGAAAATATATTATATAAAAGATTTCTTGACTTTCTAAATAAGCATAATATTTTATTTAATCATCAATATAGTTTTAGAAAAAAATCATTCTACCTTCATGGCCATTCTTGAACTGGTCGACAACATTTCGCAAGCCTTTGAAAATAATAACTATACCATTGGTATATTCATTGATCTTAAAAAAAACATTTGATACTGTAAACCATACTATACTACTTGATAAATTAGCCTTTTATGGATTTCGAGGAGTTGCCCATTGGTAATCTTCATTCTAGCTTTAAACCAATTATGATATTTGTTATTCTTCACGTTACTTATCATTTGTACTTTTTGCCGATGATACTAACATATTTTTAATGGTAATGACATTCCATCGATTTTCAATGCCGTTAATACTGAACTTGAGAAAGTTCATGAATGGTTTAATGCAAACAAATTAACTCTTCACCCTGATAAGACTAAATATATATTGTTTCAAAAGAAGGACGTAACATTGAGAGGGTCAAACAAACTAAATTCTTAGGTATTATCATTCATCAGCATTTGTCATGGACACCCCACATCAAGGTTATTACTTCTAAGATTTCAAAAACGATAGGCATTATATCCAAATCTAGACAGTTTCTTGGAAAACCTACTCTTCAAGTTTTATACAACTACCTTGTTGTACCATATCTTCAATACTGTACCTTAATTTGGGCTTCAACATATAAATCACATTTACAACCTATCTTACTTTGTCAAAAAAAGCTGCTCGCATTATAACTCATTCTCCTCCCCTTGCCCACTCTCAACATCTATTTAAACAACTGAATACCCTAAGTATTTTTGATATTTATAAATACCAAGTATGCTGTTTTGTTTTTCAACATATCAATAATCTATTACCTCAACCTATATCTTTACTCTTTAACATAAACATTAACATACACCAACACAACACTAGACAAAAACGTAATCTTCATACTACTTTTCATAAATATTCATTTTCATTTAGATCACAAGGAAACTTTGGAACTCAATTCCTTTAACACTTCGTAATTCCCTGAAAACTCACAATTACAAGCATATCTTAAAAAAACTATTACTTGTCTCAGAAAGTAATTATATAAAATATATCAATTACATTAAATATTACATGTCTCAATAGAGATTCCTAGTAAGTAATTCTACAACTGTTTTTCTTTTTACAGTATATACATAAAAAGGATATCGATACTTGTAAGACATTAAGTTACTCAATCTGACAAACCTTATTATTGTAAAATTCTAACTCCTTACCGACACTACTGCCAAATAAGACTCTGGCTTCAACTATTTACTCATGAACTGTAAAGGAGTACATGATTGAACAGATTTAGTACTATGTCGTCTAAGTGGAGATAAAAAAACGAGGCCGGTTTCCTGTAACTCGAACTCTTAATCGCCTCCCTTATAACCACTACGCTAAACGGCGGCATTGCTCGAAAACTGTCAAATTGTATCCCACGTCAATTAGTACCCAGTCTGCGGCGTATAGCATGCGTGCCATGCATGTATGATAATGATTAATTTGATGCGAAGAGATCATGTTGCCCAATAGCCTACTTCCACGATATGCTTTACTTGTCACGCACAAAGGTTTCAATACGAGGCTCCGTGCTAAATTAAATTGATTCTTTCCTCTGTGAAAAGAATACATTTAATTTAGCATGTACTTGTACGTGACAAGTAAAACATATCGCGGAAGTGGGCTATTCGGTTCCCGGAGAGCTAGCAAGAGACCATCACTAAAGAGAATCGATCTCCGTACCCTATATGATAGTCTGCGCCAATCTATTTTTGGCTGAGTGGACGTCACGATGCTATTTTCAGATTCGGTTCCAGCTCCTCACCTCCTTTGTTGAATTCACGAAGACGGCGACTATATGGAGCTTCAAAACGGGTACCGAATTCTGCTAAACCTACTACCCGGACGGATATGACATGATCTAACATGAAGACTCGTGAAAATGAACTTTGAACGCATACGTAACAACTGCCTCAAATTTCAGAACTTCAGTGGAAGTTTTAAGAACTTGTAAAACCGTTGAAAACCCAAATATTGCAATGGATTTGACTGGAACTGTAGGCCATATGTATTAAGCCAGACTGGTAAGAACTTCGGATGTGACTTGAAATCCGTGAAAAGAAACTGGAACGTGAAACTATTAAAGAAAATGAAGCCGTTAGCGTTGTAGCGAGCGAGCATAGAAAGGCTCTCAAATAAAAATAGACACAAGTTACATGTTTCCTGTCGTTTATATACACGTATATTATAGCTAGACATCATAGGTTCAGAACTAGCCGGATAATTTGCTCTTTATATGATGCTTAGAATTCTTTAAACGTTGAGTTTGCAGCAAGCGAATATAAAATTCTCTCAAAAATTAGAATAAAGTTTATATCAATTCCACTCGTAACTGAAACAGGAACACCCAACTAACGGTTCTGCAAAATATATGTTCTTCTAGGCCACTCCGCTGGCAAATTCTGCACTTTTTGTTTTCGATTTTTCAAAAATATTGATTTCTGCTGGGTATCGAAATGTGTCTATTGGAATTGAATTTTAAGTATATTTCAAGCTTCTCTTGTTCGCCTGCCGATATTTCGATGCCATCTACATAAATCGTCATTTCTTCATGATCTTGACTCATTTCTCACTCGTGGATGCACGCATGTGCAGGGTTAGGTGGATTTTCATTTGCGAATGTTATCCTTTTCCGAAGATTTATGTTAGCTGTGGATATATACATGTACTATACCCTTCCCCCGGGAACACAAAGCGCTGGAAACACAAATCGCTGTGACACCGAATCCAATAGAACCATGGGGATTTTTTGACTAGGCGATTTTGTTGTTGACAACTTTTCCCAGACTTTACATGTGATCTTAATGGCTGAACGTGATTGTAGTGTGTTGGGTTTTCCTAGGGTTTCAAACCCGTCACACTGTATTTTAATACTAGACATCGCTTCTAAAATAGCTCCTCGTGTTTTACATATTATATTAAGCAATGATCATCAATACACTTGCATTTTAACTTAGCAGTAAGCCCCTGTTTACATGAAGAGATATTTTCGATCCGATAAAAACTCGAGCGGATTGACGAGTGAACACGAAGCTGCTCGAACAGTTTCGAGCCGATCTGACTCCAAAACCCAAGGCAACCGGATCGATTTGAGATTTCGAGTCAATCAAATTGACAAAAATTTAATCTCAGGCCTCATGTAAATACTATCAAGTAAAAACTACAGGATTGAATCGAAAATCTCAGTTGGTTCGAATTTTCGATCGAATCGACCACTAAATCATCTCCATGTAAATAGCAGCTAGCAAGGATTATGTCTCTATCAATTCCAAGCCCCCCCCCCCCCCCTCGGGCATTTGTGGGGATTTTGTCATTTTGGAATCAGAACGTTGCAAATGCCCCCACCGTGGCAACGCGTCATCTCTCTTAGATTGACTATTATCATCAATTGTCAAAATCGCTAGAATTGATTATAATCATCATTCTAAGACACACTCTAACCCGAACTACAAACCAAACCCTAACCATCGGACGAGTTCACGGGTAAACGACGGGTTCTCACTCACCTAGAGCTAGGGTTCACAGGTAAACAAGAAAGGAAGGTAAACGAGAGAAAAAAATTGTTTTGAGCGCTCCTACTCGGGCTCGAACCCGTAGCCGTTTGCGTGTAGTGCTTGGTAGTACATACGTCGTGACCACTACACTAAGCGCGTCTACCGCCGTTCGGAATTCGACAATTGTTTATCTTTATACTTGACTGGTTTAAATTGAGGATTATAATCAATTCTAGCGATTTTGACAATTGACGATAATAGTCAATCTAAGGGAGATACCGTGTTGACCGTGGGGCCAGCTAAGCTATGCAAATGGCCCACCCCGGGGCAAGTACAGCGAACGCGGCAAATTTCTTCGCCGTTTCAAAGCCACATTTCACCGCTTTTCTTTATTAAAGTAATGCAGTACTCATCTTCAAACACGTAAGTGCCCCAAAATCCCACATTCACTAGCCAGTTCCCAACAAACCGCACACTTCACCCCGAAACCGGGAAATTCATAACGTCATGTTCACGGATAACTTTTCACGGATAACACGGATAACTTTTCTGCCGCCATGTTGATCGATGAAGCAAGCACGTGTTGATCAGTTGAGCAAAACAAAAACAAACACAGGGGAGGGGTGGGATAATTTTTTGACAAATGCCCAGGGACCGGGCTGACGCAAAACAAATTCCCCACCCCAGGGACAGATAGGTTGTCAAATGCCCCATTTTACCGGGGGGGGGGGGGGTATGGGCGGGCTTGGAATTGATCGAGACATTACATCATAGGTATTGCTTTGCACGAAGAGAAGACAGTGAAGAAAACAATCGAAATATAAATCAACATACGGAGTGTCTCTCGAACTATCCACCTCATGAATGCTCCCGACTTCTAGTCCTCTGTCCACTTACACGCTACGCCTCTCGGGATTCATTTCTTTCTCGGTGTTTGGAACCCCTGATGAAACACTTAAACTCGTATTGGAAATATAACTTCTCCATTTTGAATTGAAAAAATAAACTGGTATTTTTTCTTTCTGTTTAAATTATATTCCATTTTGCCATGCGTCTGTCCTCTTATAGATGTACATATGACGTCACAACGCGAAGAGAACAAAGAGGCTCGACTGCGTCTCGTGGCGCATCTGATGTTCTCTTCACGTTTTGGCGTCATCTGTAAACTAAAAACTATGAAAATAGCCAATCAAAACGAATTGAGAAATTGGTTGCGCGCGCTCATTATGTCATCCACGTGTGTCCTCTAATAACACACGGCTCTTGACCAATCAGAGCGTGCGTTGGGACTGATTATTATATAATTATCCTTCTCTTTCCTTGACTCATAATTAAGAACTTAGTTTTCACTTGCGTCATACTCTACTTGGTAAAACGATTATCCTTTGCATTACTCAGTACTTAAATTAAGTATATTCAAATGTTGTCAGTCGCAGAAATACGGTCTCCCTAGCTATAATAAAGATTTATTCTATTCTTATATTTCATGGAAATACCAGGTTGTGATCAGAAATTGGATATTGTATTTGGAATTCCCAACTCTCAATCTTTGGGTCAAGAAGGTGCCCAAGTTAAACAAATTATGTCGAAACTGGCGAGCTTATTCCGAGTAAAGAACACTAAGGCACACATTGGTGTGGTGACTTATAACGAAGACGCTTCCTTGGCACTCCCTCTTGACAAGGAATACACTGTTGCTGGTCTACAGAAGTTCATAAATGGAATGAAATTTAGCTCCAAACATGGGTTTAACACAGCTTCAGCCATAAGAGTAGCTGCAGACCATGCGTTCAGTACCTTTGCTGGAGTGCGTCAAACTCGACCAAAAGTATTCATTCTGCTTGCTCCGAGGTAAGAGTCTATGTGACTAGAACAGGTTTTACAACTAATTTAATCGCCACGCTTGGACAGCAAATGGTACTACACCGAATTAAAATAATATTCCCTCGAAAAGTCATTCCCTTATTAGCATATCCTAACCACCGACTATCGGCAAACTCGCAATCTGATTGGTTACTTCGAAGAACGAGCACGCGCAGACAAAATTCAGCTAGAAAAGTACTTATTTAGTTTTGTCGACATTAATCAATAGCTAAGCTAGTAATAACCATAGCTTGGTTATGATAAAACAATTAGACTTCTCGTTCTTGGGTTCTGTAGACTTATAATTGACTCGGGATTTCGACCCTGCCTTCGTGCTCCCAGTTGATTGTTTTTATATCCATTCTTTCACTGATAGAACTTCATCGAGTTCCGCTAGTGAGATCAAAGCTGCAGCAGACAAGCTCAAGAGTAATGGTATACGCCTAATTATATTAGGAGTAGCAGGGAGTGCAGATAAGCCAACGTATTCTGCTGCAGTCACGCAGCCGCCAAGGACGTTTCTGATGGACACTGTCGACTATGTTGACTTGAATGTAGCGACATACGAAATAGCTAATACTGCATGTAAAGGTGAGTGTCAATGAAATAATACTGGTAAGGGTCCGGCTTGGGGATAGAGGAACCGCATTTGTTTTTAAAGTGCATATAAGCCCTAGCCAGTTATCTTTGATATCGATTGTACATGAAGTGGATAGCCCAACGGTAGAATATTTCTTGATTTGGGTGTTGCCTCTACGAGATATAAAGGTTTATATTTCCAATATGCTAATGATGAATGTCATCACCGACATTTGCTGAATTTCTTTGTGCTTGTGAATTAAGCTACTTTCTAATTTAGAATTCGTTTTTTGGGAAATCACTTTGATAAGCTTCAAATATAACTTAGAATTTAAAAATAGGTAATTTGTCTCTACCAGCATGCTTTTGTATAATAAGCGATGTCGGTGCTCGTTTGCTGGTTTTTTTTTTATAGAACGTTGTTCGCAGCTGTGATAAAACAAGATGCCCTAAAAACAAGATGCTCGCCAATGCTTGAATTTATTATTCGGTAGCCCTATAAATCTAAGTTCTGGATTTAAATTGCACCAAAGCAACCTTTATTTTCTCTTTGAATAGTCCATTGCCAGCCCTGTTATCGCTCCAAATATTTGTAAATCTCGCCAAACCTTGCCAGACGTTGCATCTCGCCTACTTTCGCCAATTCTAGACATCCAAAATTAACATTTCCCACCTAATCTAACAGCGAGATTTGGATCAATAATAGGCTTATTGACCAAATACATTTCCTTTATTTTGGCAGCAAAGTATGGTAAGTGTCCTCTACCTCGGCCAGCCGTCCCGGGCGTCGCTGGTACCCTATGTGAAGTGGACACAGATTGTAAAGATAGTGATCAGCTCTGTTGCGGTGATGGAAGTGGTGGCACAGCGTGTGCAAGTGGAGTGAGAAGTAAGTGGAAACGTGAATAGGACATGAGTTACATCCTGAATAATAATAATAATGATGATGATAACACTTTATTAGTCAAGATCTAAGTTGGAATAATCATGTTGATTATGTGACCGCAAGAGCACAGAAAATGCTAAATGTTTTGCATCGTACATGTAAGGATATCAGTGACCCGAGTATTAAGAATCTGTTATACATAACTTGGGTTAGAGTCCGTCTCGAATATGCTAGTGTAGTATGGTCACCTTACATTAAAATAATTAGTTCAGCTTTAGAACGGATTCAAAGTAGGGCCAGAAGGTTAATTACTGGGAGAGATTTATCATATTATGAACGCCTTCATAAATTACATTTACTTCCATTATCTTATCGTAGAGAAATTAGTGACATTATTTTTCTTTTTAAATGTCTCAAGAGTATATGAGATGTTAATATTTTTAACTATGTTTCCTTTCGCACTTGTAGTAGGCCTCTTAGGAGTATTGACCATCTTACCCTAAAAGTTCCCTTTAGTAGGACTGAGCCCTTTAAGAACTCATATTTTATACGTGTTTGCCGCTTGTGGAATGATTAATTGTTTTCGAAGTGACTTAAATACTTTTTATCATAATAAATTTAACGATAGTATTTCCTTAACTTTATATATACTTTTTAAATGTTTTATTATAATATTGTAATTAAATACACTCTAGTATTATTATTGATGTAAATAAAATTATCTATACATTTATATCTTATTGGCAGTTTATTATATTATGGACTGTTTTAAACTGGCCACAAATTGCATTTTTTATTATTTTATTAAAATAAAAATAAATTTTAAAAATGGGCTGGTAAAGACACAATTACTGGTGGCCCAGTAGTTTACATTGTGTGAAGAGAAACTAACGCTAGGAAAAGCATGTATAGATTGGATGAAATATAAGTCCGTAATATATACTTCATTAGCTTCTTGCTTAATAACGGATTTCATAAAACTAATCTTCAAACGAACTGAACAGTGAATCATTAAACCGGAAGGCGGCATATTTTACTGTGTGACTACTGCAACCACGTAGACAACAAGAACCAATCACATTATAGAACGAAAACAAAGCATTCCAACTTACGGTTATTTCATCCAATCAGTGTCGAGTACAAGACAATAGCATTTCAACATGGCCAAGCTTCGATCCGGCAAAAGGCAGATTGTGAATTCTCGCCCCAGCACATTTCTTTACAATGATCGACGTTTAAAATACATACTAGAGAGATTAACACGAAGTTCCGCTATAAAACGGGGAGCCCAGGGTTTGTCACCTTCAGTTGTCACTCAGCCTTTGTCGAGTGAACATCTGCGTGATGCTCCGCTTGAGTGCTCCCTACTGATTGCTTATCGCGCGAAATTCAAATGAAACTCAAATTTTTTTTAACTTCAGAGTAAGGGCTACAGAGTTCGCAAACAATCATAAAATGCCATTAGCAGTCATGAATAGACAACTATCTTCCCTCTGGTCACTTTTTTATGGCTTATTTAATTTTAGCCCTTAGCATTTTAAAGGAGAGGCTGATATGCTCGCTTGCTTTCTTCACTGCTCAGAAATTTGAATTTTAAATTTCGAGTTCGCCATGCGTGAAAAGAGGAGGGGCTAACATTATTTATAACGGAACTTCTTGTTTAAGCAACAGACGTTGGTGAGTTTGCATGGCAACCGGAAGTCATAATTCCCTTTTTGGGTACATTTTGACGTCATCACATCATCACACGTCAAGTCACGAACTGATCAAAATAAGAGTCTTCTTGTCCGTATTTATCGGTCAGTAACGTGTATGAAGTTCGTAAGTCACAAACGTCTGGTTCTTGCAATATTAGTATTTGTAATATTGTTTTGTTTGTCTGCAGACTGCTTTGTTCCCTTCGAAATGGCAATAGCCATTGATGTCTCGGAAACAGTGAGTAGACGCGCCTTTGTGGAGATGAAAAAGTTCGTCCGTGACCTCATGTTGCCATACGCAAACTCAGAGAACAATGTGCATTTTGGGTTAATGACATTCGCGGGAACCACTCAGAAAGTTACCAACGGATTTAGGAAATTCAAAACTGAGCAAGAGTTACAAACAATGTTAGATTCAATTCAAAAGACCAATGATCCGCAGAGAAGAGTAGATATCACATTAAATGCAGCAAGCAAGGAGTTCTTTAGCATGGAGGGAGGAACAAGACATGGTCATAGTCGGTACTTGCTTGTACTTGTATCCTCCGGATCATCGCCAGGATCAGGAGATTTTAAGGTAATGAATGGAATGATTAACAATGGACCGAAGGAACTTTAAATTAGAATAGAGTCCCCCTTTTACTAAGATCGTGTCTAATTTTAGACGGAGCTAGTTTTTGCAAATCAGATCACAGCATATTTACATTGAGGATTTTCAAACTAATGACCTTGTTATAGAGCGGTTTTCAATTGAGTGTCGAAAAGTAATTGATTTCGAATTTGATTGGTTAGTTAACCATGATTGTCTTTACTTTGCCTCGTGATTGGTTGAAGTAAAATCAATCGTGAATTACTTCAGTTCGATTGGTTCATTGGTTTTTACTTGCTCCTGTGATTGGTTCATTGGTTTTTACTTGCTTCTGTGATTGGCTCATTGGTTTTACGACACTCACTAATTTAAATCCGCTCTAGGGATTGATGAAGGCGAGTTTCTTCCTCCAGTCCAAGTTTTAGGCTTGTAGACTTTTTCATTTTTTTATCCTTTCAAATGATATTGGCCCTCTCTAGATTCGAATACCTAAGGGAAGGTACGTTTTTTATTGGGGGGAGGGCTGGGGGATTTGCAAAAAAAAATTTCTTAAAAGTCGTGGCCCTCCCCTTGTCATCAGTAAGTAAATTCATGACCCTCCATTCAAGACATCAAGAAAACATGTGACCCTCCCCCCACCAAAAACATTTTTTTATGAACCATGTGTGGAAATCTTTACCTCCCTCTTTTAGGGCCGCTACGTGGGCTACTACGCAAAAACTAGGCGGAATAGAAAATATTTGAATAGAATAGAATTCAGGTGTCATTCCTGCATACAAAAACAAACATCCAAACCCCGATATATATAATATACCACGATATAGCGAATGTATGTTTAATTAACGTTATATATATCGGTCACTTTACTGCCCGGAAGCCACTTGGAGTTTGAAAGAGACAAAGGAGTGTCTTGCAGTTATTGTGGTTGTCCTCCAGCGCGACATGCTAAGCAGAAATCGTCTTGTGTGGCCAACACCACTGTTGAAAGTGAAATATCGAGCACACTGAAGCACCAGACAAGGAGCAACAATTTGGAAAGATGAAGCGCTCGGCTGGACAAAAGAATCCACATAATTTTGTGTAAAATTAAAATACACTGGATGTCATGAATGTGGGATACTGTTTTTATATCTGTTTGAAGCAGCGTAAGAACTGACAAATTTAACAGCTGAACTTTAAAAAAGACAACGACATCTCGGGAAAAAAAGGTTGACCTTCCCCTGGCTTTCAAAATAAAAAGGCTTGACCCTTCAAAAAAGTTCCATTTTTTTCTGATGACCCTCCCCTCTGAAGCCTCAGCCCTCCCCCAAGAAAAAAACGTACCTTCCCTAAATTAAATACATATACAGCACGTGTTCTTCATTTCACATTTCATTTTACTGCTGCCAAAAACTGACGAAGATTATGTTTACATTTACTTGTCAAAAAAGATCAACACTTATAAGCTTAAAAGCTTCTGACCACAACTACTTGGTATTTCCATGGTGCTTGATTTGCTGTAATCAAACGTAACTGGCTCTTTAGTGTTTAGGATTGAAAATGGGGACTGCATTGGTAAAATGGTCCTGTTTACTTCACTCTCGATCGCAATCGAACATTATCAGTCATGGGTACTGTAGAAATAAGCGGCCAATGTCATTTGAAAGGCCTCCTTGGTTTCGTGATGCAAATAACAAAGAAATACCAAACTCAAATTACTATGCTGTCGCTGGATTAGTTTGGTTGTTAGTTCAATGTTTGATAGCTCGGTTGAAATCAAAGACTGAAATTGTGTCCTTGGGTGTTTCATAATTTGGATACAAAACTGGCATATCCACGTCCATAGGGAAACATAAACATGGTCCAAGACTTAAATCTACAATTCCATAGTTCTATGATTTCGATATGTTCGCTTACCGTAGCATACCGCTGGCCAGATTAGGTTGCTTGACTGCTCACGCAGTCTCGCAATCAATGTAGAATGGATCAGAATCGAATAAACAACCACAATCAGCTTTTGTTTGATCTTTTCTTTGACATTACTTTCTATTTTGTGTAAATCAAGTACGTGGAATTTCTTGTTATTATTATCACGTAACAATTTAGAGTATTAGAATAGGCTTCGATGCAGTTCACGAAATCAGGAATTGTGCGTCGAAGGACAGCAAGAAGTTGTTGAACTTGACAAGAAACTTTCGAATTATAAATTTATTTTACTATAAACAATTTTTAAAATACGCAGATAAAAAGCAGTTTAATATAAAGCATTGAAAATCTCGCCCTTGTTTACCCGTTTCCATGGCAATTTCCATATTGCAGTCTATTACCTAGAAATACACTAGCTCTTAGCCAATCAGAATTGAGTATTTTAGTTGAGTATACTATAAGAAGTATAATATAAATTAGCATAGATATGACGTCATTTCCATGAACTTCACATAACCTTTGTCCAATCAGATTACTCGTCAGTACGAGTATTTATTATATAAATTATGACGAACCCCTTGGTATAGTGGGCTATATGTAAATTGCTAGTTTAGGTGCATCTTTACACGAACACCGGAACATCAAGACATATCCTGAAAAATAATTTTAGAATGGCAAAACATTTGATGCATATACTCTTGGTTTATATTCCGTAGACGGCGTCTAAATATCTTGATCTTCTTGGTGTTAAACGCATCGCTGTTGGAGTTAGCAGTGATGTTCCTTCTACCTTCCTACGAGACGTCGCGAGCGAAGACAGTCTGGTGTTTGCTGCAGAGGAAGCCATCCAGTTACCTGATGTTATCAGGAATATCCAATCACACCTCTGCAAGGGTATGAAATAGCAAGAAATATACATTGTAGCCATTAGTTTCCCTGTACATGGGAAGGAAGGAACTTTGGCGTTGTGAGATAGTAAAACAATCCTGAAATACATATGCAGGTTATAATGTGAATTACTCCACCTTTCCCATAAAATAGCCATTTTAATATTGTATCTGTTTATTTAAAAAAAAAAAATCAATAGTCTAGTGATGACTTTTTACCGGCAAGTTTAGATAAATGACAACATCTAGCATACACAAATCAGAACTATTTAATCCATAAAACATTTAATCCGAGTCATATGTAAGGGTTATTAACTCCGTCCGAGGATCGTGATATAGCGGATACCAAGGACGCAGCCAGAGGAATCTGTATCACTAAGATCCGAGGAGCAAGTTAACAACTGACTTAATAACCATTTGCATGACGTTTTCTCAGGCTCACAGGGGTGATGTGAGGCTGATTTAGTTGAAGATGTCGTCTATACATATAGACAACCACTCGCGGATTGACTGTTTATAGACAATGGATAATTTAGTAGTTACAAATGTATGAATACCCAACGAGAACAAAGGAAACCGAATCAAATGGATATTAATTAATAAATATTCACTGAAGTCGAAGTGACTATTTGTGAATACTTACTGAGTCAAAGTTAGTAGCTCACGTAAGTACACTCTTTTTGAGACGAACGTTCCCAAATTTGTAGGACAAGGTCTCGTTGTTATTTATTGCTCTAAGTATAGACGTTATTTCCTTGTGGAAGTTTGTGATTTATGGGGACCGAATAAACTCAAACTCCACCCGAAACTCGTAAGTAAACGTTTGTGAATATCTTAAGGCTTATGGGTATTTTAAAAAAGCTTCAAGTTAAGCCATATTTATTTACAAAAACAGTTCCTTCTTTGGTGAGTTTTGGAAAAGCGTTTTCTTTCATATTATATATTCTTCGTGATGAACATCGATAAATATGCGAGCGGCCTTTTTAGTAAATGCATTGTATGTTATATTCACCTCCAGGCGCTCTGCAGGTGAATATAGCGACGTATGACGTAATTCTCGACCAATCAGAGCACAGGAATCTCTATATTCACTGATGAAACTATACTAAATAAAATTGAAGCACGAAAAATGTTTTGTTACCCATGTATTATATTTCAGTAGCTAAAATAAATTTTGTTCGTATTCACGTCATAAAACATTATTTTAATTCGAGTCATATATCAAATCGTGTCCTGAAGTACACATAGCTAAGTTAGATACATTTCGTTTTTAGAGAAGCCTGGCAAGTGTCCTAAAGTTGACAGTCCAGATCCAAATATATGTCACCGTGCAAAAGTTCTCCATTCCGAAATTCCGTGTGGAAAGTCAGCCACCAAACCTGGCCAAAACCAGAAACAAAACGACTGGGACTGCCCTGGACAACAAAAGTGCTGTTTGGATCCAAGAGGATGCTACACGATCTGCACCTTTCCACCGATTGGTAAGAAAGAGGACTGTGATATGTAAAGCACCTTATGACCCTGTCTCAGGGATCGATCGGAGTAGTATAGTAGGGCAAGTATGGAGCACGGGTACTTGCATATTCATGAGCTCATGCCCATATATGGGTATAATCCGATCAAATACCGATCGGTTAGACTTCACTGTTCTGTAGGTCGTATCCTATTGGACTTCACTGATAAAGAATGCCATTGTTTTAGGGTTAGGGTTTGTATTGTTTTAGGGGTAGGCTATTGTTTGGGTAACCAATAACATTTCAGGTTGCAAACGCTCAAGTCTGCCCCGAATCGAGAGGTAGGCCGGAAACTGGGAAACGACGTGCCGCAAGGATAAGCAGAAACCTGAAGGCGCACATTCATATTTTTCGTTTTCTTTTCCAAAAATGCCACTTTTCTTATAATAATAATAAAAATAATAATAAAAATAAAAATAATAATAATTTATGAACTTCTATAGAACCATAATCCTAAAAGTTCTATGGCGCTTTACAATTTATAAGCTTAAAATAATATAAAAACAACTTTATGATTTACAATTTATGATATAAAAACATTCCTACTAATTATTATAAAATATATGAATAATGATATAAAATGCTATTAACTCTTTGTCGTCCGATCGTGTGTGAGCTCAATTGGTGAAATCCTGAGTGCTAACTCAACCCTCCCCCCTCAGTTCAAGTTTGGCTAGCCCCACACAGCGGTCAAACGTCTGCGCATGCGTCAAAAGTCTTGCAACAACAACATATTCCAAAACAAATTCAAAGCGAGCCGGCGGCCGTCACTGTTACACCCGTTTTCAAACCTTGAGAACTTTTTTGGTAAATTACGAAAACGTTTGGTAAGCTCAGTTTGAAGTTTGTTCAATTTCCCGTCGACTGTGAAAATATAAAGCTTAACTTTCACGTATTTTTCTTAACTGTAATATGTTTTAAGGTAAATTTTGCGCGGGAAATTCGCGCAGACGTTTGACCGCTGTGTGGGCTAGCCCGGGGTAGTTAAATACTGCTGACTTTTTAAGCCGAGGGCTCAAACTTTCTCCACAATGCCATTCGGGTGAATTCTACGAACTGGTCGACGGTAGGTATTGCAACTTCTGTAGGGTTTCCAATGAAATGTGCTCTAATTTTGGAGAAAACTGCCACTGTCAGAGAGCTTGAAGACATCATTAAGTCTGAGGACGGCTGAAAATTACTTGGTTTGCTTTTAGTAGGCCTTGTGAGGGGATTTCACAGGGTTTTTCCGTTGTGTTTGTGCTTTCTGACACGGGAAAAAATTCTTCAATGAAATCCTTGAACTCCTGCAGTTGGCAGTCTTTTACCCCTGCTCAACCTATTAGGATGTGTTTTTGTCACTTTAAAGCAACGGCTTGAGTCCAAATCACCGCTCTTGGTTGTAGGGGTTAAAAAAAACTACCGGAGTCCCAGAGGGGGGGACCCCTTGTGATTTTTTTGTCCATTACCCAGCATGCAATTGGAGGTGGGAGCAGGAAAATGTGGTCGAGTGAAATGCAGTTCAAACATCGGCGTGGTTTACCGTCGCTTGGTGTGTTTTGTGAAAACAAACCTGCTGGTTGGAAAGATTAAACAAGGTACTGTAACGACTGAGTGGTTATTTTGTGTTTGCTCTTGATTTCAAGTGCGAATGGGAACGTTTTTTTGAGCCGATTTTCAGCTCCTCGAAATTCGTGAAAATCGAAGAAACGAAACAATCGCCAAAACAAATGGGCTTTTCTCCATAGTGAAAGAGTCGAGCGATCCCTGTTATAGCTCTGACTTTGAAGCCATACATCCCTTCGCATAATATCGCAACATCGTCTTTCCAGCATGTCTAGACGTGATGCAATAATGTTTCTAGTAACGGACTCATGCGTCTCCTATTTACAGGCTCGGACGGTAAAGAGTTAATTCAAACTAAAAAATAACAATCATAATAGTAGTAGACAAGTAAGAGTTAAATACTTCGAACCTCGGCATTCAGCCATATACATCCCGATACGTAATAAATACATATGAATGCCGAGGTTCGAAGTATTTAACAGACTTATTTCATTGTTATTCGATAACCTTTATTTCACTAACATTCCATTGAATTTCAATATAAAGACCTGATTAGGTATTCAAGAACCTTTATATAGCTCATTAGATATTCTAGGTCTTTATCTCATATAAAGACCTCCATTGAAAAAACCTTGAATATCTAATAAGCAATAAATTGAAATTCACTGGGATCTTAGTATAAATTAAAAGCTTGATAAAATAAGAATGTCTTTAAGCTAAATTTAAATCTCACTAAGAAGAACTTAATCTAATATTAAGTGGCAGTTCATTCTACAGTCTTGGTGCAACAACAGAAAAAGCTCTAGCTCCATAACTCTTAAGATTGGAAGCAGCAACTTTCAAAAGAGACTTAGTGGACGACCTACGCTTACGAACAGGAATATAAATATCTAACAGATCTCTGATATAAAGAGGTTATTAAGTGTTTATCCTTTTCTCAAAGAAAAATATGAAAAGAGAGTTGAACATTAGGTTTTACTGGAAAACTGGACCTCTGCATGGCATGCATGGAGATTAGAATTTCCAACAATATTTCCAAGGTGTTTCCAACATATTTCTATCCGTTGGAAGTGTGCAAAACCATAGAAATTCAACCTTCAACTCGGTAGTACTTTCCAACAAACTCCGATAGCAAGAGATCCAGTTTTTCCAGTGTTGTCATTTGCATTTTCAACCCAAACTTTCGAGAAAGACAACGTTAAACGGCATTTTGGTTATAATATTCGTATATTTAATGTAATTGTAATTTATTTTTGATGTACGGATTGGCAATTTTCTAAAGTTTGAGCATGTTGAATAACCAGATAGTTTTAATGAAGTTAATATTATAAAGAAAGAAAAGAGAAAAACGTTTTCTTTCATGCAATCACGTTTCGGGTATTAAAGCTTGATGGGCATAAATGAGGTATGAAACGCTTATATTACTTAGATCATTTAACAGATAGATGTAATTCTTCTGTACTACGTCGTCTGATAGATGCACAGATGACGTCACAACGTGATGAGAACATCAGTTGCGCACTTTCTGGGCCACTTCTTTGCTCTCTTCACAATATGACGTCATCTGTTCATCTATAAACGCACGACAGAATGGCACCTATTTGTTAAATAGTCTATGGTACATAAACGTTTCACCCATCATTCCTCACCACTACGCTTTAACAAGGACCCACACTATAAAGGGCCTCTGCCAGGCATGCTCACACCTTCAGTTGTCACTCGGCCCTTGTCAAGTGAACATCTCTATTCAAAGCTCTGCATACAACGTGTGATGCTCCGCTTTAGAGATCTCTGAATTTTATTACTGCGCGAAATTCAAATTTAACACTCGAATGTTTAATGTATAAAGTAACGCTAAAGAGTTTGTAAACACTTCTAAAACACTATTGACAGCCATAACTGAGCAACAAGCTTCCTGCCATTTACTTTCTTTGGCTTATATTCTAATTTTGAGCGTCAGCAATTTAGTATTCTAACAGGAGAAAACTGAAAGCCTGCTTACTTTCTTTACTGTTCTGAATTTGAATTTCAAATTCTAAATCCCAAAGGGAGAGAGACGGGGAGGAGCATTCCCTTTTATGGTGCGGGTCACTGTTTAGTACCCCAAACGTGATTGCGTCAAAACAGAACACGGAAAAACATATTCATGGCAAAAATAGAGCGAGTTAACTAAATAATTAAGAGATAGTGATGGGTGCTCAGTAGATATGTAATACTCGATCTAGAAATGATGATTGATATTTCAAGCAGGCGGATGGATATAATACGTCATGGAAGTAATATATTGGTTATTAATGTTAGATACTACACTATGTAAATCTTTCTCAACAGAATGCGATAAAGCAAGAGACTTGCTCATCATGATTGAGAACACAGACGCCATTGGGGGCCGAAGAGCCTTCGAATTGGCAAAAACAATGGCTGCAAAGATTGTGGGTGCATTTGATGTATCACCTGAGAATACACACGTTGCCATAGGAACATACCGCGGCAGTGCACGAACAGTTACTCGATTTAATGAAGGGGAGGCAGTAGATAAAAGAATGTTGATCGAAAAGCTAAAGAAAGTCGCATTCCAGGGTGGGAGTTCCGGTTCTACTAGCGGCGCTTTAGAGGCAGCAAAAAATGACTTCTTCAATCCACTAAATGGTGCTCGTCAAGCGGGGAGTAAGGTTTGTATGCAGATAATGTCAACATGGTTCTTCTGATATGAAGTAGATTGATCTTTGTGCAGCTAACCGACACGTGCTAATATATCACTTCAATAACCAATGAATTGCGCTCGTGATCCCATGGGAAAGGCTTTACTGGAAACAGTAACGTACTGATATATCACTTCAATAACCAACGAATTGCGCTCGTGATCCCATGGGAAAGGCTTTACTGGAAACAGTAACGTGCACGTGTTGATATATCACTTCAATAACCAATGAATTGCGCTCGTGATCCCATGGGAAAGACTTTACTGCACAGCGAACAAACTTTAAAACGCTGTTTTAGAAACTTATCGCCAATCGATTGGAGGTGGAAAATAGCATTCACAAACAGGTTTTGCTAAAAAAACTACCGATCTCGTACAAGTTCGTTTACATAAATAAAGTGCCATTTTTTTGCCATCCAGTAAAACCACGTGATTGCGGCCCAAGAAGTCGTCTTTCCCAGTGCCCTTTGCGTACCTTACAAGCTGAGTTTCCTTTCCTGTAATCCAATTCTGAATAAAGCAAATTAAGGTATTCAGGATCTGTTGATAACGTACGTATGTCTTTAAATCATTCTCACTGGAGCGGAGGATCTCAAACTATAACTGAATAAAACTGAATTCTAAGGGCGCCTGGCTCGATTAGTTTTTGTAAAGCTATTTCAGGTTCCCTGACACTCATTGTATTCTAAAAAAAACAAATCTATACTTTTCCATATTGTTAAAATTGAGTGAATAAATGCATTGTTGTTGATTCCTATGGCAACACGGCCCATTAGTTTCATAACGCAGTATCCATCAATTATTATCAGATACAGCTTATACAACAAATGGAAGTGCAATGTCTACATCCACTCGTTTGTTTTGGTTGGTTATTTCTTTTAGACTTTAGTGATTATTGGCTCGGGATCCGTCAACGATCCGGATAGAGCAAAGGCGCTGGCACATGACCTGCAACAAAATCTTATTGACGTGTTTGCAGTCACCATCGGCAACAATGTGAATTATCCTGCGATGAGAGATGTTGTGTCAGAAAAGGCTCTAAAGAATGTGTTTACAGTAACGTCAGGAGACGCTCTTGAAGTTCAGCTACGTGCTTTGGTGAAAACCATATGCAAAGGAGGTAATGAGTACTGTTTGCTGTGGAAGCATGCTTCGATTGTGGAGTTTATGACGCTGAGATTCACTGATCTTTAGAAAACTATATTTGTTCTTAGTGAAACTGAAATGTTTTGAGAGGATAAACTTCAAATCTTCAAACCATCACGTAATGCTCTTTTTATTATATGGACAATTAAACTGCTCTAAGAACGCTTCTCTACTCGTCTTACTTAATGTCAGTCAAAGCTTCTTCATGAAGTAGGAATTTCTTCAGGTTCTAACTTTTGTCTCTTCCGTTGAAGTCGAGAAAATCCTTAAAAGGATTCGTACATGTATTTTGCATTTTTGCCTGGAATTTTCATTTTCTTGCGCTCATTCAACCTGTTTAAATCTTCCTCTGTGATTTTCACAAGTCCGCCCGTCATCTTTATAATTAAAAGGTAGAAAACGTGACGTCATCAATATTTTCACTATTGATAAGATGGAAATACACCACTAAAACGATGTAGGTTCGTATGAGTTCTGAGTATACTTTGTGTAAGGGTTAGAGACTGCTTGTGAGTGCAAATACAGGCACGCGCTGACTGTACGATGAACGAAAAATAATAGTATGAAGAAATTTTGAGTTCATCATACAGTCAGCAAGTGACTTTATTTTGCCGATAAAGCACAAACATAAAGTCTCTAACCCTTTTAATATTCAAACTGAGTGCACTGTCAGCCGTGAATTTCAATTGAAATCAGTTGTCAATAAAAAATTCATAAAGAAGTCAAATATTTCGCATGAATTAAATCATTTTACGGTAAATATCTCCACAAAGAAATGTCAGCTCAATAGACAATGAATAAAAACAGAAGTAGATAACTTTGCAAAGAATAATTTACTTTCATTAATTGGCGTTCGGTCAGTTTAGTTGACGCCTTGCGAGTATGTTTGTACATTTAACTCGAAAACGTTTCTCTTGGAGCCATGTATTCAAATATCGAGTATTTAGCCGGCTTAACTCCTAGATAGTCTACTTTATTTAATAGTTTCTTTCATTCGAAAATAACTAACCTGCAGATTCCAGTGAACTGGAATCTTGAAACCGGCCTCCATTCGCTATTATCGCACTTCGGCCATCTTGGATTGAAAGCGAGGCTTCCGGGTTGTCGGTTACGTAGAGGTTACTATTTGCTCTGTTGTTGGTTGCGAGTTTGGATGAAAAAGCTATTTCATCTCCACTTCTGTTATTCCAATTGTACAAATAATAGCCAGAAAAGAAGATCTAGGGATTCTTTTCACATATTTGATTCCAATAAACAGCTCAGAAAGCGATGGAATTTGAAAATACGCGGAGATGTCGACCCACACTTCAGTTCAGGCTTCGATAAACTATCCAGAGGCAGAGTGAGTAAAAAAACATAATTAATACTTCTTCGTTTAAAGTGCGACAGGTTCCCTCAGACTCACAGCTAGCAGCGGTCTCTACAGGTAAAATAAGAAGAGAGAAACCTCACCTAGCAGGGCGAATCAGGAACATGTTAAGTTATTGTTATACACGTGTACCTGTGAGCCACCACTTATTATATTTTGATAATTCTTAAATAATGCACGTGTACATGGCACTATTTTCATTTAGATGCGACGTTGATCGTTATTTTTCATTTTACGAATAAGACTTGTGTACTTTGCACACCACTAATAATAAATTGGCACTAATTTTGAAAAAGTGTCATGACCATCTGTACGAAAATGTTAATGTGTGAATAATAAATTTTGTGTAAAATATATATCATGTATTTGTACTGAATCAAAGGGAAATATTTTGGGAGGTTTTATTAGAATGGTTATGGGTGTTATGAAATGATATTTATCACTAAAATTTCTGGTATGAAATGAAGGTTTATTTATTAGTTTTTTTAGGAACTTATACATAGAAACAGGCACTTCCTGCTATTTGTTGCTAAGAGTCTTTCCAGTTAATCTGGGATTTTCATGTGTGATTTTCTTAGTAATACCTGATGATCACCTCAGTTGTTCTTAATTGTTTGTTCAGGGACATTTAAACTCTAAATTCCCTCATCAGCATGCATACTTGTTCTAATTTTTCCTCGTTGTCATGCAAGAATGAAAATTAGAAGGGCATGCATGCTGACGAGGGTTAATTATGGCAGGTCATTGTAAAAATTAGTCCCTAGCAGGGTGCAATGCCTGTCAACCCTACCTATTTTATGGCTCAAGAAAGATCTTCTCTTCATTTGTCAAACACGCTTCTTCCATACATGAGATAATTTACTTAAAACCACAAACATGACACGATTAAACTCCATGCATGCATGCATAAGCTCCTTGAGTATTTAGTCAGCCACAAATTACATTTTATTTTTACATTTTACTTGACATTTTATTTATTCTTCACAAAAACAATACACTTATCCCCAAGGGAAGCCATGCAGGGTCCAGTTCAACCAATGGTGCTGAATCAAGCATAATAACAAAATGTTAAAAAAAAAACTCAACTTAGCCTCCTCCGCAGGCAACTCTAATATTTGCTTGTCTCTCTCTTACCACAGGAAACCCGGTTTCACTTTTTTTTTTTTGTTAAAAAAAAAATTATAATTAAGAGTTGCCTGCGGAGGCAGCTAAACTCAAGTTTAGGCAGGGAAAAACTAAAGTTCTCTGATTTTAGTTTCATTAGTCGGTGATAATAGTATTACAAAGTGATAGCATGACATTTCAGGAAATTAGCTAGTGATTAAATTTCCCCTCGAGCCTTGGGAAGATTTATGCAAATTCTCCCTAATCCCCCTCAGCCATAAATCCTCCCTCGGCTCTTGGAGGAAATTTGATAACTAATTTCCCTTATGCCATGCTAAAAATATTACTTCTAATAATAATAATATTTTGGAGTTTAGACTGATTTTACTTACCAGTAACCTGACTGCTAGGTCTATTTGATTTTATTAAACAGGTTAAAAAAATCTGCTCTATCTGCGAATAAATTGAAATCAAGCTATCCTCCATAATTTCTGTAGCTTGGCTTGGAAAGAAATAATATTAATTATAATAAATTGATAAAAAGAATGTAAATGATGTTCGAGTACCCATCCAGCTAGCTACATGTAGGTTATGAAAAAATGTCATAGTTGCATGCAATGATTATGGCAGAAGTATATAATTGTACAAAATGTTGTAATATACCAAAACAGACAACCGAGACAGTGTTAGGGTCTGGCAGTATTTATTAACATTATAAAAATTATTATTACAATATATTTTAATATATTACAATTTATTTACATGACTGAAAAATAATATTAATAGTGATACAAAAGCTGGATGGTATATTGCTAGTATGGCTGCTCCCCTTAAGCACAAGATAGTTGGTTTATAAAATAGGTACTGCCAGACTCCAACCTGATCAGCTGATTCTGAACATCTAGATTCATATTAATAGAATTATTAATATTCACTTCAATTATAAATTATGGAAATTAAAATAATTGCACACAGTTTGAAAACTAAAGTTAGGTGATTTAAAAAATATTAGGTCATTTTTGCATTTTTTATTGCCATTATTAGCACTGTCATCAACATCAATATTGTTTTGCATTAATATCATCATTAGTAACATTTCCATTGTCAAATGACCCATATCTCATTTTCTCTACAGGTAATTTTGGTTAATTTCCGAGTAGCCATTTGTTGATAATGGCCCAACATTGCAAGTCAGTTACTGTCATTATCATCATCTCAATTACATACAAGCATGCACTATACATATATATAATGATATAATTTATGTGTCAGGAGCCCATTATGTATAATTTTTATATGACATAGTTACAGTACCAATGCAATGTTTATCAGCCATCCATGCAAGTGAACCCTTTTGGTTCATTAATAATGTATTTTCTGAAATCCTCATACAAACCTTCTAAAAACCTACCCCAAAATGTTCCAAAAACCCTAACCATTTCCAACCCAAAAGAATGAGTACACCCGAGCTATAAATTATGAAGGATTTTTCACAGGTGGCAGGGTATTCTGCATTGAGGTTTCTCTCTTTTGATTTTACCTGTAGAAAATGGACTTGTGCTATCTGTGAGTCTGGGGTAACCTGGCACACTTATTTAAGCGAAGAAGTATTTATAATCAGCTGTTTTTTAACTCACTATCGAAGCCTGGAGTGTGGGCCGACATCTCCGCGTATTTTCAAATTCCATCGCTTTCTCAGCTGTTCATTGGAGGCAAATATGTGAAAAGAATCCCTAGATCTTCTTTTCTGGTTATTATTTGTACAATTGGAATAACAGAAGTGGAGATGAAGTAGCTTTTTCATCCAAACTCGCGACCAACAACAGAGCAAATAGTAACCTCTACGTAACCGACAACCCGGAAGCCTCGCTTTCAATCCAAGATGGCCGAAGTGCGATAATAGCCCATGTGCTCGGCTCCGATGCAAACATTTTCCAAATAAAAAATCCTAGGTTTTCGAACCTTCCACTGAATTGTCGCTTCATTGTCTCCTCTTAATGACAGACTAAGGTCTCGCCAGAAATAAAATCCATTTCTTCAGTAAGACTGTTAGAGTGTTGTAGAAACTTTTGTTTACTCGGAAACATGTTGACTTGTTAGTTGTTGTACTTCCAGCGCTTGCAAATCAGCCATTTCTAACGAAGATTATGCAAATGTTTGCCTCAAAACATAATGTGAGGCGAATAGTATGATTGTACATTTAACTCGAAAACGTTTCTCTTGGAGCCATGTATTCAAATATCAATTATTTTGCCGGCTTAACTCCTAGATAGTCTGCTTTCTTTAATAGTTTCTTTCATTCGAAAATAACTAACCTGCAGATTCCAATGGGGCAGTGAATTGAAATCTTGACTCAGTGAAACCGGCCTCCGGCCATGTGCTCGGCTCCGATGCAAACATTTTCCAAATCAAAAATCCTGGGTTTTCGAACCATCCACTGAATTCTCGCTTAATTTTCTCCTCTTATTGACAGAGTAAGGTCTCGGAAATAAAATCCATTTCTTAAGTAAGACTACTAGAGTGTTGTAGCAACTTTTGTTCACTCGGACACATGTTGACTTGTAAATAATTTGTACTTCCAACACTCGCAATTCAGCCATATCCAACGAGCGATTACGCAAATGTTCGCCTCAAAATATATATCTTCTGTCACACAGGCAACAGAGTTCAATCCTGCCGTTACCTTTCTAGTAATTGTCTACATTTTCACTGTTTAATATGCGATTGTAATGATGTTTTCCAAGCCGTCCAAACACGTAACTAAGCGAAGGAACAGGTCTCCCTTTCCCTAGGTAAGAGAGGGTCTGGGTCGAGTACTGTGGTCACCAATAATGCACGATCATTAGCCAATCACATGCTTGGATTTTGTATAATGCACGAAATTTGAACATTAAACTCTGATAAAACATGGCTTTTTAGCCAATTAGAGCGCACGTACTATCGTATCTATATTATAATTCTTACTAAAACACACTCGATCGTCCTTATATAAAAGTTGATTAGTCTCCGATGTTAGGTATCGTACATTTGTATAATTATTTTGTTGTGGGTAAGACATTATTTTTAGAACAACTGCCCAGTTTCTCGTTTTCTGATTGCCTGATTGCCAATGGAAATAAGAAGACATGTAAATTACGTGATCGCTCGTGCAAGATTATCCTCTTATTCTCCACGTTTTGCGTCATCGCATAATGAAAATTGTTGTGGATTTACGATACTTTTTAAGAACAATTACAACGTTAATTAATCAAAGACATGCATTAACTTATTTTAAGCAGGTAAAAGCTTGTTTCATGATAACATTTCTATTGATGGTAAAATTGTCAATGCTTGTCCTAATGTAAATACTTTGTTTTCATTTCAGCCGTAAAGAAATATGTTGTAAGTATTAACAAGCAGGTGAAAGTTAAAAAAAACAAACGACTGATTTGTATCTTTTGTCTAACTGTTACAAATGTAGTCTTACTGTGAGAATATCAATCGAAATCAAGAGCATAAAACTATGTGATGTTTCATGATAATACGAATACATGTATTTGTTAGATATGTTCATGAATGACCTGTACATGTCTTGTAGTAACATGGTATGGATGGCGTCACGATCAAACAGTTGCTCAATATCGATATTTGCCCATGTTGTAGTGACAATGTATTGAACACCAGCACATAAATGAAAAGGGCGTTTTCAATGCGCGCTCTTTTCATAACAGAATGTGTTCAACTGTAGTATTTACAGTAGGTTTATTGTGTGTTGCTTGACGTTATTTGTCAGGTGTCGTAAATAATTCATGCTTTTCCTGAAGATCACATTATTTATGCGCAAAAAAGTGCAACTTTTAATTCATGTCTCTGATCGTGATGATCTTCTTGCAAAAAGCAGTTTCCGATAAGGATTTCTTCTCCTTAAGGGTGGAATTAATCACATATACAAGTAAGTCTAATACAAGTGCCACTTGAGATATTGGTAACGTTGGTGAAAAAACTCTCTAAGTGTAATATTGTTTGCCAAAGTACTTGTTACTGGTTTTGGATAAGACTCCTTCTAGTTCTGTTTGCCCTCTGTTGTTGTTTGTTTGTTTTATTTGTAATACAGGTTAAAGGCCGCAGGTTCCTGAATGAATAGCGAACTATACATGGAGGATAGCTAGAACGTGGAGGACAATGAACGAAAGAGTGCGACCAGAAAAGCCTGCCTTATCAAGGGTAAGTGTACCTTTTATAACATATTTCTTATTTTCTATTACAGAGTATTATTACAGAGTTTACATACATAATAAAAACATTGACAAAAAGAAAAACAAGAACAAAAGCGTAAATGTGACATTCAGCTTGGGCATAGTCTGAACGCTGTATCATCCGGCCTCAAACACATGAAAAGTTAATATAGTTGTGGAGATATGCGAAGCATAGGAACGGCGTTATTTTGATGGGAATTGTCACTCGCTCGCTTACTCAGTAACATGTTAAGGTTACCCGATACCTTCAGGGTGGGTTTCTAGTCTAAAATATGTAGCGCCTCGAGGAAACATCGTAGATACATAATCCATGTATCATTTTAAAGCTTATAAAATTGGCTACAAGAATACATAAAACATTTTGAGTTCTTTGAAAATCTCGAATTATCCGCCATCCCATTTCTCCGATCTAGTGAGATGGCTTTCAGAAGCTCCAACTCCGAAAATATTTTCAAGTTTTAAAATCTGTTTGCTTTGTCGCATTTCAGAGTAATCGTATTATAAAATCGTGTCGGGGGATTTCAAAATTCGATTCAGTTCAAAAGTTATAATGCTCTCTGTGAAAAGGCGAAAAAATAACTCGAGTAGATATGCGAGAAACGCCGTCAAGAGCTCTCTTTTTAGAATTTCCCAATTCTCCGAAAGAGTTTTGTAGTTGAGATATCAATTGACATTTTGTGAACATTTCACACAAATCGAATAAATTCCTCTTGAACTGGAGCTTTTTAAAAACTTTATTTTGGTTGAAAATCGAAAGCGTAGAAAATAGTACTTCAAAAATTCTAGCAGTCTGTCGTGCGTAAATCTGAAACCCCACCTCTCCAACAATTACCGAGCACTTGGCCAATCATTGCCCATCACAGTTTAACTATCTGTCAGCATTTCCCGCCAATATGGATTTCCGATCAAAGCTACGCGCCGCATCGAGAAAATGTTAACATAGGCGGTTGTTCTAGTTTTCTTGAAAATTGGGAAAGACAAAAAGACCTCGAGGGACAAAGCCAAGGTGAACACCTAGAGACGCCTTGAGAATGCCAGCATACATTTTCAGGCGTCTGAAACAGCATGGTAATAGGCCTTTGCAACAACTGGTCACGTGACTTTATCAATCAAAAGTATTGGTGCTAGCTCAAAATGGATGCCAGAAATGGAAAGAGCATGCCAAAATTAGTAACTGAGTAAGTTTTAGGTTCACAACGTTCAAACCGAAAGCGTAATGATTTTCTGAAATCTCGAAATTTAACAGAGTTTGTGAGGCTGGAGGGCAAGCCTCCATTTGCCATTTGTGTGGAACAGGGTCGCAAAAAACAGGGTAAAGGTCGGCACACACGAAGGGACAAGTCCCCTCGTCGGAACTAGGAAAAATATTGTTCCCGGGACTTGTCCCTTCAAATCAAACTGGTTTGAATTGAGGGGACAAGTCCCGGGGACAAACTGACAAGATTTTTCCAAGTTCACAAGAGGGGACTTGTCCCTGGAACTTGTCCCTTCGTGTGTACGCAACAAGGGATTTGTCCCCGGGACTTGTCCCTTCGTGTGTGCCGACCTTAAGGGTTTCAAGAGCTCAACATCTCAAGAAAGACCATGCTAAAATTCGTAAACTTTACCGAGCTCTCAAAAATCGCAAAAATAAGAATGTGGAGGGAATCAAAATCGCTTAGTCACCAAGGAACGAATAACTAACCTTTACTTGTTCTTAATTATTTAGTGCCGATGACGTTCATGTTGTTGTTATCAGCTACAACAACAGTAACAGTTTACCTATGATTAATTTGTTTTCTCCAGCCTCTCAGCCCTTCAATTTAGATTTTTTTGCTGTTCCTTTTTCTCTCTCGCCGATTTCTAGTACTGGTCAGTAGCAAGAGACCATCACCGATCGGCCATATTGGGGTCCAGTCTCCCCATGAAAGTCTGCGCCGATTTGTTTTATGTGGACTATTTTTACCACTCTCTCCGATTGGTTGTTGGTGTCACGTGTCCAAACGACCGGCGGGCGGCGAGAGCAGAATGCATTCAGTGTTAATTTTACTATAACCATACCCTGGGTACCAGAGGTTCTACTGCCTCCCTTCGCGAAAGTTAGCCGCCGAGGAGCGAAGCGACGAGAATCTCTGGTGGCACGGCTTGCCAATCTCACTTCCATGTTCGAATTTGGTACAGAATTTGTACCAGGCTTATTATTGGTTAGTTTTTGGATTTACATTCAATCAAGATGACAGCAGAAGACTCCATGCAAAAGTATTTCTCTGAAGCAGTTTCTGTAACATTCAAGTCCCTTTTCCCAGAGATCGAAAGTCTCAAACCTCAACAAGAAGAGTCAATTTTGAAATTCATGCAGAAGATGTTTTTGCCGTGCTGCTTACTGGTTGGGGAAAGTCTTTGGTGTTTGAAATGATTCCCGCGTTGCGTTCGATTCGTTCTTGAACTTGAAAGGTCTGCATTGTCCTCAGAAAGCCACTGTTATAGTTGCGTGTCCTTTAAATTCACTTGTGGAATCACACATTAGAGAGCTGGAGAGTCGAGGAATCAAGGCATGTTCGCTATATAGCAGGTTTCAGTCCAGGTTTCAGTGGAGTCTTTTGCATTATCTGAATTTCGAACACACAAGTAGTCGGCACGTGTAGCGCAAATCAGTGATGCGGAAAGTGTAAACATGTATTTGACAGCTAACAGACGTCATGACTGCAAAACCGGTTATTCGAGAAATGTGATACTAGTTCGAACATGGAAGTGATATTGGCAAGCCGTGCCACCAGTGGTTCACGTCGGCTCGTTCCTCGACTCTCGTCGGCTCGCTCCTCGACTCTCGTCGGCTCGCTCCTCGACTCTCGTCGGCTCGCTCCTCGACTCTCGTCGGCTAGCTCCTCGGCGCCTAACTTTCGCGAAATACTATAACCAAAGCATTCACAATTTTCTACTTTCACGACAGCAACTCTACAGATTCATATTGATTACGGTGCCCGATGATTTACGATATTATAGATGCTATTTCTAATTTCTTTAGCGAATTTTAAGCATTAGTTCACGATAATTTCAAATTCAGTCAGTGTTTTAGATTACGAGTGGCATTGATCTATAATATATTTTAATTTTTGAGAGAATTTTATAATCGCTCGCTACAAACTGCCGGATCGTTTAAAGAAACATACGCATCAAAGAGCAAATTATCCGGCTAGTTCTGAAGCTATAATGTCTAGCAATAATATACGTTAATAACACAAACGACAGGAAGCATGTAACTTGTGTATATTTGGATGACATGAATTTATGAAGTTGTGGTCAAAAGTCGACGAGTGCTTGCTGTAAACTGAACGTTTCTAAAATTATTAGCATGAAATAGAGCAAATAATCCGGTGAGTTCCCTAGGTATGTTATCTAGCTATAATATACGTGCCTACGAACTACAGGGAACAAGTATTTATAACGTAAGCGAAGTTTCAACTGATAACAACGATACGGGTTGTTAATTTATTCTAATTTTTGGAAGACTTACCATGCTCGCTCGCTACAAACTGACCGGAATACGGCTTCATTTCCTTTGATAGTTTCACGAAATTCAGGTCACTTCCAGTTTCTTTTCACGGCTTCCAGGTCACATCCGAAGTTCTTACCGGTCTGACTTAATACAGCCTACAGTTTCCCAGTCAAATCCATACGACAATATTTTTAACGGGTTTTAAAATTACACTCTGCAGTTTGGGGGTTTCTTGGTGTTACAGATCACCACATGACGTAAAACAAAGACAACTATTGTCTTCTAAAGCAAAACAATACCCTGAAATACAAAGAACCCTAACCCCAGAAACAATGAATCAAACAATGAATCTGCCACACCAAGAAGCACATTTAATATTCAAAGTTCTTTTTCACGAGTCTTCAAGTCAGATCCGTCCCATATCCGTCCGGGTAGTAAGTTTAGGGAGCAACACAGAATTCAGAGCCGGTTTAGAAGCTCCATATAGTTAGTTTCGCATCCATCGTCTTCATGAATTTAACCTTGACTAATTTGGGCTTGTTTCCTAACTTGCGTCCTGTTAACGTGCTAATATAACCAGCATTTCAAATCGTGCAATTCCACCCTTGATTCGTTAGCCAATCAGCGCACGGGTTTGCGTCGAGCTGTGCAGTTTTAAATCTAACTAGAATATCAGACGATACATACATCTGGAATATAAAAGGCTGTACATTTGACTTTGTTTTTGCAGGTACTGCCACAAGATGCCGAGAAAGGGATGTGATGATTAAAGTAGCATGCAGATAGACAGATATTATAGATAGATAGATAGATAGCCGACTATTATACTTCATGTATTTTTCTTGATATAATCTGAAACATTTGTTATAAATATACTTTCACAATTGTGTTTAATCTTGTATCTGAATTTGTCATTGTTGTTATGTTATGGTCGTTTTAAACATGTACAGTGAATAAATCAGCAATTAGTCAAACTTATAAAAAAGTAGTGGTAAACTTAATAAACACTTTAATAATGACTGGCCCCGAGAGAAACAGTGCGTTTTGTTTCTCCTCGCTGTTCCCCGACATGGAGTCGAGGGGAAACAAAACTCACTGATTTCCGAGGGGACAGGCTTGTTTATATAGCAACGTTCATAAAAGTAGTTTTCTCTTAATAGTTTTGGTAAACAAATATTTATTTTCCCGCCTTTGGATAGCCAGTGGTGCGCGCGACAAGTCACGCCATCTTCTGTCACGATGTGATCACGTGGTGGGATACAATTGAATTGGATCCCGCGCGGGATACATTGTATTTTGATGATAGCCACGTGATCCCGGTTCACCAGGAGCCCATTACCAGGAGCGTCCATATATACGATACCCGCGGTCAGCGTATGACCGGTTTGAGCTATTTTTAGAATATGTTTCCCGGGTAACTGCCTTCTGACTCTGCTGCGGACTGATCTATTGTTCTTTGAGGTGATTTTACTAACGCTGCATTGTCCTGAATATGGTTTGATTAGATTCCCAAAGTGTGGGCACGTGAACTCCCGTGAGATTTGTTCTAAATATAGCTCAATCCGGTCATACGCTGACTCGCAGACCTAATATGGGAGATGGACGCTCTTGGTAATGGGCTCCTGGGTTCACTGAACCAATGAGAGCGTACGTTGTACTGGCCCCATGACAATAAGCGCCCCTATGCCAGTAAGCACCCCTATGCCAGTAAGCACCCCTATGCCATTTAACGCCCCTATACCAATTAGTGCCCCTATGCCAATAAGCGTCCCTATGCAAATTAGCGCACCTATACTAATTAGCTCCCCTACGCCAATAAGCGCCCCTATGCTAATTAGCGCCCCTATACCAATAAGCGTCCCTATGCCAATAAGCGCCCCTATGCTAATTAGTGCCCCTATGCCAATAAGCGCCCCTGTGCCAATAAGCGCCCCTATGCCAATTAGCGCCCTATACCAATTACTGCCCCTATGCCAATAAGCGTCCCTATGCCAACAGCCCACTTCCGAGATATGCCTCACTTCCTACGTACGAAGGAATCAATACGAGGCTCCGTGCATAATGCTCAGAAGTGCTGTAGTCTTGTCACGGAGCCCTCGTACTGATTCCTTTGTATGTAGGAAGTGAGGCAAATTTCGGAAGTGGGCTACTAGCGCCCCCATTCCAATTTGTGAAATATTATTCTATTTGAGTTACAGCTATACATGCATCAGCAGTTCCGGATTTCCGGTTGGATCACACTGCATTCTGGGTAGGTGGGCTCAGAAAAGTGGGCATCAACTTCCAGAGCGGCCATATTGGATTTGAGCGCAGTCAACTTGGAAACTTTATTAATACCGTTCTAAAGCTTAAACATCGACCGTAGAACTCCCAACTGAAGAATCTGTAAAGGTAAGATATTCCGTGTATTAGGTAGTAAGTTTTTGAAATTGCAAAGGAGCTAAAATTGACTGCACTCAAATCCAATATGGCCGATCTAGAAGTTGATGCCCACTTTTCTGAGCCCACCTACCCAGAATGCAGTGTGATCCAACCGGAAGTCCGGAACTCCTGATGTATGTATACAGAGTATCATTTTTATTTATTTGTTACGCGAATTAAAAACTGGTTTGGTTTTCAGAGTCTGCACTGAAATAACCATGTGCGAACAGAGTTCCTTCATATCTATTGGTCAATACAGTCACGTGCTGATATATCGCTTCAATAACCAATGAATAGGCCTTTGCAGCTAGCACATCACGTGGTTGTACTGGAGAGCAAAAAATATCTGACTTCATTTATTTTAAGGCCTTGTACGAGATCGGTATTGCTATTAGCAAAACCTGTTTGTAAATGCTATTTTTCACCTCCAATCGATTGTCGATCTTTCTAAACCTGCGTTTTAAAAGATAGCTTGCTCTCCAGCATCCATGGCAACGCCTTTCCCATGGGAATCACGAGCTCAATTCATTCGTTCATGAAGTACTATATCAGCACGTGACTGTTAGCTGCAAAGGGCCTATTGCACTCGTGATCCCATGGAAAAGGCTTTACTGGATGGCAAACAAACATTAAAACGCTGTTTTAGAAAGATCGACAATCAATTGAAGGTGGAAAATAGCATTTACAAACAGGTTTTGCTAATAAATTAAAATGCATATGAACCTTCGTGCAATTTTCATAGCTATTAACCTCCGAAAAGTTTTGAAACTTCTGCGAAGAAATTTTTGGTTTACAGAGAATACTCTATCTTCTATGCTTGTTTGAAATAGTGGAAACGTAACCTTTCCTGACTCATTTCCGCGTAAGTAAAAGCCTGGGTCGATTCTCGAGGTGACGTCATTTAATTAATTCGACTTTACAATAATTTGAAATTACAATTTACAATTTTCACTAATAGGACTTTTTGCCATTACTAACAACTCATAAACTGTATATTATCTAAAAATCGATGTTTTTGTGATAGAAAGGCGCCATGGAGAATAATGCATTAATGAGATGACGTCACCTCGGGAATCGACCTAGGCTTTTACTTACGCGGTCATGGATCAGGAAAGGTCACGTTTCCACGATTTTCTAACAAGCGTATAAGATAGAGTATTCCCTGTAAACCAAAAATTTATTCGCAGTACTCAAAACTTTTCGGAGGTTCATAGCTATGAAAATTGCACGAAGGCTCATATGCACTTTAACGATCTCGTACACGTGGCTTTAAATAAATGAAGTCAGATTGTTTTGCTATCCAGTACAACCACGTGATTGCATTCCTGTAAAAAGCCCATTGAGTCTGCGTATCAACACAACTTCTTAATATTACAAGTCTACCCGTAAGCGTTTGGAAGAAACAGTTGCAGACACACTTATTTATAATAAATAAATAAATATGCATAAATAATATCGCAAATAAATATTTATAAAATAACTCGATCATCTGGGATGCAGTTCCAGGAAGTGGTTTAGTTCTTTAAAACTGCACAGCAACCTCTTATACCATTCAATCGGAATCCTGTTGTAAAATAATTAACAATTAGTATTGATTTAGCCATACGAGAATGCTAAAAGATTAGATAATTTTCAGTTGCAGACTAATATACACCTGTTTAGAAATAGGTGTATGTACCGTCAATCCAGTAAACGTTGTCAAAGAATATATACTGTAAGTACAAATCATATATAATGCCATTAAAATATACAGTGATGTCATTATAGGATGTCTTCGAAACTATAATTTTAATAGGCCTAACCCAAGAGACATCTGCAAAATACATTTCAACCGCGGTCACACAATACGATATATATTTATAGTATAGATTTGTACATTTAAGGCCAGGAGTATAGTACAAAGCAGTTTTCCTGTGTCCTTGTGTTAGCCTCTAACACAGTAGATGGTGTGTCTGTTTATAGTCGCGAAGTTCTGGTATGCGATTACGTTGTCTTTTGTTCTCTTGCGCTTTGGTATTTTTAGCAGTTTGAACCGTGTTAATTACAATTGTTCAGTGCATCCTGATTGGTTAAAAGTGACGGACTTTGTTTCTTCTCGCGGGAAACTCTATGCTAAAAATAACTCTACCGTCTACAGTGTGACAATACAATGTGGGAAGAGGAACACTCCTCTGTAATATACTCCTGTTTAAGGCTTAATATATGTAAACAGGAGCCCATTACCAGGAGCGTGCATCTTCCGATGTAGCTATTTTTAGCTTTGTGTTTCCCGCGAAAGTAGACAAAGGGTACCTGCACAAAACCAATCACACGACGAAACGTCACTTCTCATTATGCATTCACGCACGCATTGTCCACCATGTTTGTTTTATAGCGCAAGCAACCATGGCAACCATTTTATTTCGCGGGAATCGGATATCTATAAATAGCCACATCGTCTACTGTGCTGTGGGCGCTACCCATCACATAGGTACGCTCCTGGTAATCAGCAATCCTGTACCGCTCGAGATCTGTATTCTGATTGCATCCATTATACTGTAGCTCGTTGTTTTTGTACTGCACGTTCTAAAGGTTAGGGTGTTTTGTATTGTTGGGTAAGCCAATGCTGTGGCTCGTTTCGAGCGGTACAGGATGGCCCCTGGTAATGGGTTCCTGATGTAAATATATCGAAATATATATTATAAATATATTTCCTTTTGTGCAATCGCGTCTAAACATATAGTCTGTAATAGTCCTGACCCAAGGGACATCTGAAAAACATTCCATGTGCACTCGCACGATAAAACATATTTATATATATAGAAGACCCATTCGAAAAATGGCTGCCGCTAATTTGCATAATATTGATATTCAATATTTTCTGAAGAATTAACTAGCCTATATGAAAGAGCGAGTTCATGTTAGCAACATGTAGCTCTTTGATAACAGAAGAATATATCCTTACAAAGCAATCAACGTTTGAAACTCTGAAGAAACATGAAAACGAGGCTAGTCAGTACTGACGTCTTGAATCTCGTACAAAACTCTCTTATTTTGAACCTCGGTAACTTCGCAACACTTGGTGCTATGCTTCTTAAATTTTACAAACGTACTCATTTTTGCATGCTCTCTGAAGTGACAGTGTTTATTTTAGTACCAACATTTCATTACAACCAAAGCTTGGTGACACCATTTTTCGAATGGGTCTATATATGTGCTTATTCTAGGCTTAAAAAACACGTGAATCAATTATTGAGGGGGGGAAATTGAGAAAATATCAAACATGTAATAATTACACGACTGCTCATTCTGTAAATAGTACTAATAGATGAAAGAAAACAGTACAAATTCACTCTTTTCACCTGGTGACCATCTTGGATTCAAAGCGAGGCAAACCTTTGTTTTTGCCAGGTGAGCCTCGCAGTGAGGGATAGTCAAAACGAGGCTCACCTGGCAAAAAACAAAGGATTGCCTCACTTTGAATCCAAGATGGCTACCATGTGAAAAGAGTGAATATTTAACAATTATTCCCCGAAGTGGAGTTGACTATGACGGATATTTACCACACATGTGACATAGCCAGCCTCAAAAATTTCAGAAAGATATTAACAAGCGAGGTCTTCGCCGTAAAGCACTATTCACTTGTGTGGTATGCCGTCAATCTCGAAAACGGCTGCCGGCCGCAAATGGGCTGTAAAATTGTCAACTGATCAAAACTGTTGCAGGAAACACAAAGTGCCTTCTTTTTACAATTTATGTCAGCACAGGAGAAGTTAATCTACACATTGTGATAGTGTTGAAAATGCCTGATGGTAAAACATTCATAGAGATCAGAAAGCGTTTGTAGCGAAATTTTAATAGCGGCATCTGAGAATGAGTTACGTGAGTTGAGGTTCCCGACTATTTTCTACAACAACTGCATCGTTGACACTGGCTATTTATTCTCTGGTCTGAAGAAGGATATTTTCATTATCCCAAGGAAAAGTGTTTAACTGCTGCTCTGATGGCAGTGAGTTGCGTAGCTTTTGAGGCTCAGTTCGACTATACGTTCGAAATTCTCTCTGAATTTCTAACGAGACCTAAAACCATGGGGGCTGATCAAAGCCAAGTCCCGGCTAATTAATCCACAGATCGAATTGGAATTTAGCGTGTTGGTTTTTGCAAGGGCGAGAGAGATATTCAGGTTTTTGTAATATGTAAATTAGATTAACTGTGACGTCTTGACCTTGACACAACCTGGAGACAGATCACAAAATAAAGAATATCTCTGAAAATAGTGGCTAAAAATAGTTGATACTTTGCACATGTATGATACTAATGAAAATACACATCAATGTGCAAATTATGACGTTGCCATGGAAACACTCTTGGCCCCAGGCCACTTTCATGATAAAAATAAATTGCTTGATTTATCCTTCGTAATGTACAATTTACTACTGTTGGCACATCAGAAAATTACAAACAATGTAGGCATTGTATATCCGAGGTTTAAATAAAATTGTTTTGTAGAACAGAGTCATAAATTACAATCGGATAATATTTTATGTTCAATGTCAAATGAGCCTGGGGCCAAGAGTGTTTCCATGGCAACGTCATGATTTGCACATTGATGTGTATTTTTCTTTTAACCATACATGTGCAAAGTATCAACTATTTTTAGCCACTATTTTCAGAGATATTCTTTATTTTGTGATTTGTCTCCAGGTTGTGTCATGGTCATGACGTCACAGTTAATCTAATTTACATATTACAAAAACCTGAATATCTCTGGAACGAGATGAGATATTCACAAACGGAAAACGACATCCTTCCTCATTTCGAAAGGACTTTCAAATAAGATCAACTTAATTTTCGTTTCATATACACTTTAAACAGCGAGTCCTCACAGTGTCACGCAGCTCATTTGGCCGCGCGGCAAACGGGACAGTTTTTAGCATAAAGTAGTCAATTTGAATGGCGAAAAAGAGACCTTTCCGAAGGCGGAACTGAAAAATAAATATACTCTTGATAATCAGAAAGCAATGGACTTTATTATTCTGCAATAAAATAAAGATGCAAAATTTGGTTTCATAAACACTTTAATGTATAGAGGTTATGCCAATATATACCAAGTATACCATACATGTACGTCCTGTTGTGTGATCAGGACTGAAATCATTCTTCAGATGTCTCTTGGATCAGGCTTATTGAAAACACATCTTTGAAGATATCCCATAATGTTATGTATGTTTTATTAGCATTATTTATCATTTGTACTTATAGTATATATGTATACTTGAGGACAACATTTTCGAGATTGACTGTATACTAAAATAAGATTAGCAACATATTATGTTGTTCAAGCTTTAGTTTATTAAATCAAAGTCTGCATTGTCGTTTTTCAGTTTGTGTTAGCAGTAAGAGAAACAATAAACTTGCTTTTCATTGTTTGAACTTACGTTTTTCACTGCTACTTGGTTGTAGTTTAACAGTGTAAAACCTGAGGATGATATAAACTTACGAAACAAAGCAAATGCAAATCTAGAAACCAAAGTCAAATCCAAATAACATAACATGTAATGTTCCACTCAATAGCGTGTTTACAAACATTACAATTGTTATGCTAATGTGCCAACCATGATTTCAAAAGGCCGCTTTGTGTCAGGAACCAATGGATCTCTGTTTGGCACATTAATGATAATGGATAACGTGGCAGTGAACATCGGTATACATGCCACCCAATAGATACCACACAATACTGTGAAGCCTTCCATACCTCATCGTTCTTGTGGCCAAGCCAAGAGCATGATCAGCTTAATTAGTTTCCCAGTTATTAAAATAATAACTTTCTTTCCCATCTTGTCTTCAAGAAGGTTCTTTTGAAGACCGGACGGTTGTTAAAAGTTGTTTGGATTATGGAAATGCAAGTACGAGTAAAACCAACAATACTACCGTAAATCTCAAATGAGTGTACGAAGCAACCGGAGTTTCGGAGCTGGAATTATTTACCCCGATTGGAAAAGACCCTCGTTGGATTAAAGGAAAACCTCAATCATTGGTAGATACGTATTGATAGTTCTTTTTTAACAGCTCCTTACATAGAAAGTTGTGGAAACGTCTTTTAAAATGAATGACATTAATAAAGGACCTATCGTACACCGTATTTCCTCGATTAGGCGTCTTGGGTGGGCGGGGTGGAGCGGGGATAACGGATGTAACGCGCAGCGTAACAGTGTTCCTGTTAAGTATAGGGTATGTAACACTAAGGTTTCTATACATTGTCTATAATGAGACAGAACATTAATTTCTATATAAGAACGAATCGTTCTATTATATATTGTAATCATTCTACATGTAGCACAAAAGAGACTGCACTAAATTGAGGTTTACGGTGAGCAGTTTGCAAGTTTTACTATTACTTTTATTTCACGTGAACACAGAAGCCACATGTGTGTAACACAAACGACTGCAACAGGAACGTCATTTCCACAAACAAATGAGCAAATATATATACAAATAATAATAATATATATCTAATAATATAAAATGACATATGATATGAAATACATCATCTACTCACCACATAGTTTCTTTTAAGACCTGAAAGCATGGAACAATAATAACCATCTTAATCTTTATGACCACAATAACACATACGAACATATTATAAATTCTAACTGATATATGGAGAAGTTGTAGGCTCTCTTATATACAGCTATTTGAAAAAGGTTGTCCTAAACAAACGACAAACAACATTACGGCCCAAATCGAAATGGATTGTGGTTGTAGCTGAATTCGTTTGTTTTTGGGTCAAAACCTTTAATGTAAGATGAATATTGATGGTCTCCTGCGAATCAATTTACATTGTAGTTTATCCGTTTCGCACTGCTGGACAGTTATTACCACTGGTCTGGGAATGTCGCTTGCCTGGAACAGCCTTATCACATACTTCTATTTTATACTCACTTCCGAAACATACAGTCTTTACCAGAGGCCTTAGTTGTACATCCAGCGCATTCACTGATGTCATTGGGAAGACGTGGAATCTCTCACGCGGCACAATTTCACTAAGCGTAGCATGGTCTGCATAGTTGCCAATAGTTACGGCAAACGTTTCAATATAGTCTTTACGAAGTCTCTTCGCAAGGAATACGGACTTGGTGGGATTGTCAATGCGACCAGTGCCGATGAGAACTATCGCCTTAAACAGAAATAAGCGTGGTTATCATGTGTACACAATTACAAGAGTCATATAATACATGTATACAGATGTAGGGAAGCCTAAATGCGGAGCTCCCGATTGGCTGAAATGAATCAGGATTGGATAAGATAGTCAATATCAGGTACTATAGAGCCATTGGTTCGATAACTAGTAGAATCGCAATATCGAAAAACGAAGGAAAACGAAGAAATAAGATGGCAGGTTTAAAGAAAATTAGTGTGAAAAGCGGCTTAATGTTTTTAATAGAGGAACAGATTAAGAAAATTGAGAAACAAGAAGAAGAAGGAAAAAGAAGAAGGACAAAAAAGATCGAACCTGGGGCTTAGCTGACACCTTAGCGGACTTTAATATAATCGTGGATCATATCATCGCTCACACTTCAGCTCTCATTGATAACCGCTAAACAGGCTGTGTGTGGATTTCAAAGGATATCGTATCTCATATGATGACAATATGCATTGAAGGTATTTGCTATCAATAGTTTCATATGAACATAACGCATTTTTACCCCTTAATAGCATCAGCATAAAGAAAGTTGATTATATTGCTGTTATAAACGATACTTTGACATCATAATGTTACCATTACCTTCATTACATACTCTCGCGCACCAAATCGCTCTGTAAAAATATGTTTGGACGCCATTTCCAAGGCTTCACTCGCCATAGCTTCTCGACCTCCCGTGAACTTAACCTGCTCGACTTCATTGATAAACGCTTCTTTGTTCCACGCAGTCGCTTCTTTAAATTGGACCGCTGGTATGGTGGGTCCAGTGTAGGTTGCCATGGCAACGTGAGACGTATTTCTGCTGATGTCAAACTTCTCCACCATTTTGGAGATGAATTTCTTGATCTTCGAGAAACCATTCTCGCCGATTAGGTTGGTTGACTCAACCAAGAAAAGAATGTCTTTGTGGTTACTACAAGCTGAAATAAAACGGAGGGAGAAAGTCAGGGAGACAGCAAACTAGTTTCATGTCCGTAGGCATGGAGAAACATAAAAACGAGAGCTTTTTAATTGCTGCAAATTTAAATCATGGTTATGACTCTTTTCGTACGATGTTATTATTAGCATGTATTTTAAGAATTATTACTGACGATAGTTGATACAACAACATGCCAATGGGATTCAAATAACTTAATAAACGAATGACATAAAAAGAACCCGGTCAATATTATCTGGAAAGAGCAAAGAGCATGTCAAATAAGAGCTTAATTATAATAATAATAGACTTTATTATCCACAGAAATCTTTCAGTTTACACTGATTTCCAAAGATGCTGTGCAACTAATAATAACAGTAATAATATAATAATTTACTAGATACTAACTATAATATGTATGCAATAAATAATACTAATAATAACCTTAAAATAATATATAATATCTCTGTATCAACGTACATAGAAAATCATGAGTAATGTCTCCAGTAGATTGACTTAAACTCCTTCACACTGCGAGCAGATTTAACCTCAGGATGAAGACTGTTAAACAGCATAGCCGCGGAATGGGCAAACGACCTTTGGCCAGATTTAGATGTAATTTTACTAGCTTTTTAACTATTCATCGCGAATGTTATGTCTCCAAGGACTTATTTACAAGCAATGCACACAAAGTAATCTATTCCATGAAGCTTTTAAAGGTAACCTCGGCTGGAAAACAATGTATGTAGGTTCAAAGAACTTGCCAGAAGGTCACACTAGCTAGTTAACTATAGTAAACTAGCAAAACTATGGTTAGAACGTTTTGCTAGTGAAGCTATCAGTTAACTAGTGAAGCGACTGACACGACATGATGTATTCCAGACGTGAGTGTCGACAGGTTGGAAACCACAAAAGGGTTTTAATCAGTTACCTCAAACATCACAGAAAGATGACAAGCTGTCAACTCAGTTCAATAAAGTTTAGATAAACTGAGTGATAAATCTATCTTTTGAGGTAGGCTAACGATGGTGAACGTTTCTTCTTTTTACCGCCATTGTTGGAGCAACTAACCTAAGTTTAGTTTGCTAGATTGTAAACCGTAAACGCAGATTCCGTTAACTGTAGTTAAACCCACTTAACTATAGTAAACTTCGTCTAGTGTGACCTCAGCTAGTGTTAGCTCTAAATGTTCCTTATTGATGCCTAAATCTGTCATGTTTGTCTCATGTAAAATTGTACTATTGTATAGATATCATTTATTGACCGCGCCGCCATTTTGAATCTTATGACGTCATACAACAAAAGAGCTATTGCATGTTTCTGACAACATGGCGGCATGAAGGAAATTTTAACTGAGTTTTATTTATGGAAATAACAATCGGCCCGTATAAAAATATGTATACAAGAGTCACACACAGCAACAGATTTAGACATGCACAAGATAAGGAGCATTTAAGAGCGAGCATTGTTGTTCAGCCGATATTCCGTTCCTTAAACTTACAGAGCGGTGGTGGAGTACAAAGGAAGTGACAGCCCTGTTCGTCTCTACAGCATTTCTGTTCTCCAGGGCAATCCCAGTCATTCTCTTTCTGCGTTCGTTTTATTTTTCCTGCTGAATTTCCACAAGGGATTCGATTGGCAGGGAACGACGACAAACCACAGCGGACAGGGTCCGGTTTGGGCTGCCCTGGACAGCTTCCTGGTTTCTCTGAAAAGAAGAAAGGTAGGAAGTAGTTGACAGGGCTGCATCAGCAGGAGAGAATAGTCCAGTGCGTACGTAGTTCTTGACCGTCATTTTGAAAGGTAACCAAGTCTTTGGTGACATTGAGGATGGAGTTGAGACAGCTTAGTTAGAGGTTGGTATCTAGTTAGCAATATATTCATACAGCATCACGATCTTGTTTCTGAGGGGAACCAGGAAGGGGCCAGTTTTAACTAAGATCAAAGCTCGTATTCAGATAAATCGAATGAACATGTGCAGTTGAAGAGAAATATTTGCCCTCTGTGTTGTTCCCAACTATACAGTAATTGTGTGACGTTTAGTTTTCAAAGTTCAATATCTTCGCGCACGCTAATATCCCCAAACTACGCTCGATCGCTCCGTGTTTTGAGACCTATAAAAGGCAAGCAATCTTTAAGTATAAAGCTTAATAAGGTGATTCTTTGCTGAAGTAAATTTCAAGGATGCCATTAAAAGATATCGTGAGACGAAAGACCTCAACACACTAATTGACTAAATTATGATTCATTTTGAGCTGATATTTGAGCAGTACTACTCTTACCTTCGCTCGCATTCGAAAGATCCAGTATGGTCTCGTAATTTTGCTATGCTTCAAGTCATTCTATCATATAAAAGGTTCCGATTTCGCTACATCAAACGTATCCATCTTTTAGATTATGTACCAGGCGTTCTTTGTTGTTTGTCTATGAAGTCAGGACTAGTACCACCTCAAAATTGGTTTTGGGTTCCCTGTGACTACGAATTCAAAGATTTTACTGAGAAACTTTGATATGGAGTTAGATTTTCACTCCTGGAACGAACCTTTAGCGACACTGTGCTTTAAATATACTCAAGAAATAAAGATTAGTAGTTATTTGGATGCTGCGTGATGTTTTTTTTTACGGGAAAAGTGTTCTATTTAGCTTGTTTAGCAAAGTTTGATGTCCTACAAAATTGTCATATTAAGTCACATCCCATTTGATTCGACTTTTCTGTTGATGTCTCATAATGTTTATGTACAGGGAAGCCGAAAAGCCGAGAGAATGATCGCGCTCTAAAAAACAATCGCCTTTGCGATGATGTAACAAATTTAAACTGGAAAATGTATAGTTACTGGACGATAGAACATAATTAGTAGAATCATACAATCTATACTATCTTTTGTCTAAATAGTCTTACTATGTTCTTTGGATGAAACATACACTATGCAATCCAGTTTATAACTTGGTAATACTGACCTTGGCATAATTTAGTTGTCAGTTTACCAATGACACTTTCCAGTTGCTGAGGTTCATCAGTCCTGAAAATCAAACTGCTATCGGTGGCCAACTCTTGTAAAAACGCAAGTTCAGCGTCACTTGTAAAACCAATTGCCACACGGCGAACGTTAGCAGAGTTCAGGTCTTCCACAGCTGATGAAATACTCTCAGAAATCGGCGAAGGATTAGACGAGGCTAAGATGACCAGGACTCGAGGAACACCTTGCCTCATGCCACCTCTCACACTAAAATAATTACTTGCTACTCCCCTCAGCGCGGCACCTAAGTTTCTCTCTGCGCTACTGGTGCTCTGCGCAAGTTTATCAACCAATGTATGAAGCTCGGCTGTGGATCTAAAGTTTCGGAAACGTTCTGTTCCTTTTTCAAAACGCCGAGCATATTGTCCGATAGCAAAGTTAGCGCTTTTTTCTGAGTTTGCCAATGACATGATTACATCTTTAATCAAACCTTTCATGAAGTCATAGTTCTTGGAACTGACCATTTCGGAGTTATCAAGAAGAAAAACGACGTCCATTGGAACAAAGCATCCTGCAAGACGAATTAAAAAAAAACGTGTGAATCAAACATCTAGTGTCGGCTGAGCATACGTTCCACTTTATTAGCTATAAAGCAGATTTCCTATGAGTACCGTATTACCGTACTGTAGCTGTGCCATTACCTTAACTCTGTTATTTAATTGGATCAGAAAGACGAAAACAATCAGGATGCCATTGCAATGTCACGGCATGCCGTACGGTAACCGTGCTGTAAGTCATTACCATAACTTGCCCACTCATGCGAAACCACTCGCGCCAATCTTAATCAAAATTAGCTTTTTATCCTCAAAGTTCGTTTGTTTTTAAAGTGGTCACGTCATATTTTCTTTCTCCACATAGGAGGCTATTGAAAACCACTAGCAGAATATAGAGATATTCTTTACCCCGAGGAGACTAGTATTAGTGGAAATTTTACAGTTGAGCCATAAGGTGCAGGTGTGTGGTGCAATGGGTTAGTACATAGTACATTGAACAAGCGGTCCCGAGTTCGATTCCTGCCGCGGGCCGCCATATCCGTATATACCGCCTCTTCTCTGATCCGAGTAGCTCTGTCAGAGAAGGGGTAAAGTTGTGCACCGTCGGCCTACTTGAAAAGCAGCCGGTTAGACTGAAGGGCTACCGACGTTAAATATAGACTTTACGTTTCTTTTACTTTATATAGATTTTAAGTTGAAGGGAAGCCGCAAGTTTTCTTTTAAAGAATGGAAATATTTCTCGACAATAATGGAGGTAAAACGTTATTCAAGAGCTAAGAAATCACAGCTCGTTTTTCGTAAATGCAATTAAATCGTATCTTTTTTTTATAACTCGCCAAAATTAAACGGCATTTGAGAAAAATCTAACTAGCTATTTTCTGAGAACCGATACGTTGTAATACAAGCTTCTGAATGATAACTATTGGTTTCAATATTCGCATGCACATGAACATTAGAAAGGCGAACATAGTTATTGTTTTTGGCTGAACTGAAAAACTCTAAATCGCTGAAGTACGAATGAAAGGTTTGAAGTACAGTTTAAAAGTTTCTTTATAATCTTCTGGTAATTTCATGATGCATCGAATTTCGCGCCGCGTAACAGGCATACAATACATTTGTTATGCATAAACGCAAACGTTAAAATCCGTTGTTCTTACTGTTGATAACCGGAACACACTTGTTTAAACATCCTCGTCGACAGCACTTCATGTCATCATCCGTGCAATCACCATCAGCGGAACATTCATGTGATACGAACATCGGGCACTTGATTGCATTACCAGGCAGCGGACATTCCCCATATTCAGCTGAAAAAATAAGTTACCTCACGCAGTTAGAAAAGAAGAAAAATACACATCGTACGGCCACGGGTTAGCTCAGTGCTAGAGTACCGGCCACGCATGCGAGAGGTCGTGAGTTTGAATTCTGGTCGCGACCTTGTGCAGGGCTTAAAGCGGTTAGCCTTGTCTGCTTTCACTCCTCGTCACAGTATCGATTAGGGGAAGTTAAAGGGAACCTCGACTGAAAAACAATGTTTGGTCTTACATGTTCCTTATGGATGCCTAAATCTATTACTGTATTTCCCCCTTTAAATTGTACACCAGATGTAACTTACAGATCGATTTTCTGGCCATGAACTCACCGCCATCTTGGATCTAATGAAGGTCACAAGGTTACCGCTATTAGGGAGCTTTAGATTCGAGTACGAGTACGACTTTTACTACGAGTACAACTTTTAGACTCAAAATATCTCAGTAGCAAGAAAGTACAAATCTTCAATTTCTGCCAAACAATGCTGCAGACACGAGAACAAGCTACTAAGAGTATTTGTTTGTTCATATATCTTTTTAAAGTGTTCGTCGATTGTGAAAAGTCGTACTCGTTGTCGTACTCGAATCTAAAGAAAATAGGCAACCGTGTGGCGTCATTAGATGCAAGATGGCGGCGCCCACGAAATTCAAATCAGTTTTTATATACAGGAAATGAAACAGGCTATTAGTGACATATAGAGTAGTACATAAAGGGGAATGTACAGCAATATATTTAGGCATTCATAACGAACATGTGAGAGCAAATATTGTTCATCAGTGAAGGCTCTCTTTAAAGAACCTGTTTTGTTGTTCGTGGGAGAGAAAGGGATTGTCAACCGACACAGCAGCAGCACTTAAAGAAAACTATGATTGTAAACTGCAATATAAAGCATTTCGTCTCTTACAAGACCTCACATTACAGTATGTAATTGTAATGCGCAATTGAAGATAGATACATGTACATGTATATATGATTTGCGCAATATAAATGAATTCACTTTGCTTTACCTTTACGTTTAATAAATTTACCAGCCTCGAAAAAAACCTTGCTTTATTAAAGCACAAACGTTTTGTCTTTAGCTCTCTGCGCTTTTCATGTCGGCTTTTCAAAATCAACTTATCTGCACTAAATCACACAAAAAAACTACTCGTGCTTTAAAACTGGAAGTTCCGGTATATTAAACGGTCCATGACCAGGTAATTGACACCTTCACTTATCACTAAGCCTTTGTGGAGTGATCTCTGTGATACTCCTTGAGTGCTCCCTACTGATTGCTTATCGCGCGAGACATAGATGTTGAACTTCAGAATACGTGCTACGGAGTTTATAAACAGTCATAAGATATATTTGGAATGAAGTCATTAAGTAATGATTCGCGTAATAACTATAGGAAAAGCCAGCAGACTGCGGCAATGAGTATGTCCTTTCGGATGATTTTGCTTGAATGTGTCTTACGTGCTGTCTGAGATGTCCTCAGTCAAAGCATAGTTAATAGAGTGGAATGGTTAGGAAACCCGGCAAACTTCAAAGGGGCTAACAAAGGCGCTGCGATTTATGTTGGAAGGGGGCAAGACAAAAGATTGTGCAGGGTCATAGTTCATTAGCGTCCCCTAAACGACTGAACTCACACGTTTCTATTGGCTGATTGATTAACACATTGGAATTTCTATTGTGTTTTGTGCAGGGTAGTGGTTGAAAAAAGCTAACAAAGACATATAACAAAGAAGGTCGCTGGGTTTCATAACCATTCCACTCTATTAACTATGGTCAAAGTTACAAGCAGAAAATACAGGAAACTGTGTGCTGTTGGTCATATTTACTGTGAAAACAAATACCATCCAGCCAATAGAAAAGAGGAAAGACAAAAGACATTTCAATCATGTTGATAATCACAAATTACAATTAAAAACTATACATCCGTAATAATAAAATGATTTCTTGCTAGATTCGATTCTAACTCTAGGCAGATGCAGATTGTTACTTTGTCTGGTTGATCGCTTAATAATGTCTATGTTAAAGGTAAAATAATTTGTAAATAACTGGGGCGCCCGGCCATTGATACATCATTTAACTAACTTTAAAATGTGCTTCTCTCGTCTTGCTTCTAGGGTCTCAACGCTTCATCACTACTTACTGATTTCATTATGATACGCGCAACACGCCTCAAACTAACAATGGGTTGATTTTCATTGAAATCAAACTATCGTTAGCTTAGTCAAACTAAATTAAAACTTCAAGAGTTATGTAATGATCATTAAAACACTAAAGAAAAAAACATCACATATATAATTACTGGCAATTAACGTGGGGCTATAAAGAAACTTTACATACACATAAAACACCCATAAAAAAAACTAATCTTATGAAGATATATTTTGCTTACCTTTGCAGATGGTTCCCGCTATATTATTTACTCTGGCTCCAAAACCGGCATAGCTGTCACTCGACACAAGAAACTTGGCAGAGGGCCGTGACACAACAGAGGAGAGGCTCCACCTGTGAATAGCATTCCGTAAACCCACTATCATTAGCCTCACTCCAATGGTTTTCAGCTTATCCGCTGCCACCTTAGTCGCAGGCACCGAGCTTGTTGAGTTCATGGGAAGAAATAGGAGAAATACTTTTGGTATTGTTTGACGAACGCCTCCATATATGGTAAAAGCGGTGTCTACAGCAGCATCAATAGCTTTGTCCACTCTTAACATGAGACCACGAGGTTTAATATTGTTAATAAAGTCCTTGATGTCCTTGGAGTTGTAGTACGTATCCAGGTGAAGACTCATTCTAGCTCGGTTGCTGTACTCAACAATACCAACATGCGTTTGAGTGGTATCGATGGTGAATAAGCCAACCATCTTGGCGAAGAACTGTCTGACGTTGAACAATTTGTTTCCAATGTCACTTGAAACTGGGATTCCGAACACCAGATCAATAGACTCTATGCAACCTATAAAATGTAAACTAAATAAACATTTTGCATTTGTAGAAACGAAGGTATAAAAATCTGGGAGGATAGGCCTTTTGCAGAAAACGGTCACGTGCTAACATATCACTTCAATAACCAATGGATTACGATCGTGCTCGTGTTCCCATGGGGTTTGCTTAACTTGACGGCAAACAAATGTCCAAACGCTGTTTTAGAAAGATCGAAAATCGATTGGGGGTGGAAGTACTAGTTCAAACACGAATTGTAGTGTTTCTTCAGGGGATCCAAATATTGAGAAAACAATTGAAACCCGATAGGCGTAGCCTCGAGGGTTTTATTGTTTTCGAAATATTTGGATCCCCTGATGAAACACAAACAATGAGTGTTTGAAATTACTTCTCATGCGAATGGCTAAACCGAACATTTACATACGCTTCTTTTCAAACAAAATTAGCAAGTACTGTTTACCGTTCAGACTGTTGTATATATTTATTCAATAGATGGCTTATTATTCTTTTTTTTGCGAGCAGTGATTTCAACTAGCATACCAGTAGTGTAGTGGTGAAGAGTTAGTACAAGCAGTTGGAAGGGTCGAGGTTCGAACTCCAGTGGAGGCACACTTTTTCTTTCTATGTCGTTTCTTTACTTCTTCACTCCTTACTTGTAGTTTATCAGTATGTAAATAGTTAGTGGTTCATGAATATGATGATTAAGAACAGTTTCATCACTATGGATGAAAATCAGTTGAAACACTAGTGATTTTCAACTGTGTTTCATTTTTCATTGGGTTTCCAAACTCATCCACCTGACCAAATGCAGTCCTCTGATTGACTAAAAAACTCATGAATTATTCATGAGTTTGCGAAATAGCATTTACGAACAGGTTTTGCTAATAATAGTACCAATCTCACAAGTGCCTTTAAATAAATGAAATAAATAATGCGTCCATCACAATCACATGATTGCATCCCTGCCAAAAGGCCCATCGATAGAGGTTTGATCATTATTGCTAATGAATGAATGTTTCAATGTTTTGCACGCATCATTCTAAATTCGAATGAATTCTCCTTCAGTTGTATTAAACATGTGCACCGTTTATTAAAGGGAACCTCCACTAACAAACAATGTCTGCTCTCCAATGTTTGTTATGGATACCTCAATCTAATGCTGCGTTCGTTTCCTGTAATTTGTACACTAGGTGTCAGTTCAGTTGTGTTATCTTTGTTACACAACTAAAGAGCTATTGTTTTCTGACAAAGGAGCAACAGTGTGACGTCTGAAGCAAGATGGCAGCGCCTGGGATATTCATGAGTTTGTGAACAAAACAATTGGTCCATAACTGACTAGTGTACAATTTACAGGAAACAAATACAGCATTAGATTTAGGTATCCACAACAAACACAGCATTAGATTTAGGTATCCATAACAAACACAGCATTAGATTTAGGTATCCATAACAAATACATCATTATATATAGGAATCCATAAGAAACACAGCATTAGATTTAGGTATCCATAACAAACACAGCATTAGATTTAGATATCCATAACAAATACATCATTATATATAGGAATCCATAACAAACACAGCATTAGATTTAGGTATCCATAACAAACACAGCATTAGATTTAGGTATCCATAACAAACACAGCATTAGGTTTAGGTATCCATAACAAACACAGTATTAGATTTAGATATCCATAACAAACACAGCATTAGATTTATATATCCATAACAAACACAGCATTAGGTTTAGGTATCCATAACAAACACAGTATTAGATTTAGATATCCATAACAAACACAGCATTAGATTTAGATATCCATAACAAACACAGCATTAGGTTTAGGTATCCATAACAAACACAGCATTAGATTTAGATATCCATAACAAACACATCATTATATATAGGAATCCATAACAAACACAGCATTAGATTTAGATATCCATAACAAATACATCATTATATATAGGAATCCATAACAAACACAGCATTAGATTTAGATATCCATAACAAACACATCATTATATATAGGAATCCATAACAAACACAGCATTAGATTTAGGAATCCATAATCCATTTTCTGGGAAGCTAGTCCCCAGGGCCACGCGACAGGAAAAGGAGGAAAACGAAGACTGGCGAAAGGAAAATGGACTTCCCCGAAACCAAAGTGACAAGAATAAGGAAGATAACACTCAAGACCTCCATATGAAACCCGTAGAGAAAAATTCTCCTAAAAAACAGAAACATGCTGGAAAACAGGAGTTAAAGCCAGAGAAACCTAAAATCCGTCCAGCTGCGTTTGATGGCAAAATTCCCTGGGAAGATTATTTTGCTCAATTGGACCTGGTAGGAGAAATTAACATTAACAAGTGGGAAGACCATCTCAAAGCAACCTACCTGGCTGTAAGTCTCACTGGGCCAGCACAGGCCGTTTTGGGAGACCTTGACCCCGAATAGAGAAAGGACATTGGTGCACTGACCAAGGCCCTGTCAACAAGATTTGGAACTGAGAACCAACAAGAAGTCTTCCGGGCTGCCTTGAAAAGTCGGTCAAGACACAGAGATGAGACACTCCCAGAGCTGGCGCAGGCAGTCCGGAGGCTAACACGACAGGCATACCCAGAGGCCCCTCAGAGCCTCAGAGAGACTCTTGCTCGGGATAATTTCATGGATGCACTCGGGGATGTTGATATGCGTTGGAGGGTACATCAGAGCCGCCCAAAAACTCTAAACGACGCTCTTACCACAGCCGTAGAGCTTCACGCATTCCTTTCTGTTAACCGACAACAGAACAGACAGGCTCGCGCCGTTATTCCCAATGACAACGAGGTCAGCGGACATAACCACGAACAGGGTGTGAGTTGTGAGCTGAAGGAAATGAAGCTGATGTTAGAAATGATCTTAAAGGACAGGGCACGACCGCTTGGAGCAGGGTATACAGGGTGCCATACCTGTGGGGATCGGACACATTATCAGAGGGACTGCCCCAAAAAGGGAGTGGAAGAGGAAGCTAAGTCGGGAAATGGAGGACAACCGGGCTCGCGGGGCTGACCTTGGTTGGAGCTACAAAGGACAAGCCCCTGATTCCAGTGAGAGGAATGAAAACTAGTGGTGAAGACGAGCTGTATGCGGCAGACTGTTCGGTTGAAAACGTGTGTGTGAAGTTCAAATATTACAATTATCAAACCGTCCGTCTATGACAAGAAGATAACTGAGGCTTCAAACCACATTTCGTAGACCCCAAACAGAGCATGGTTTTGTCGGATGGAAGAACTCTGCCCTTTGTCGGTCGAGGGGAGTTCAAAATGGGTGTTGGGCAATCAACAGTGGAGCACGAAGTTTGGATCGCAGAAATCGAGGTTAATGGCATTCTCGGAATGGATTTTATGCGATCCCATAACTGTCAGCTTAAATTGGAGAACAGTGTCTACCATTTAACCATGCCGGGAGGACGAGTCCCATGCTGCAACCTACGAGGAAACCTAGCATGTCGGAGGGTTGCATTGTGTGAAACAGTGGTGATACCGGCTCGATCGGAGGTTGTTGTGCCTGGGGAGTTTGTGGAAACGGTACAAATAGTTTAGGCATCCTTGAGCCAACCACTCGCTTCCAGGAGCGCAATCAGTTAATGGTGGCGAGGACACTAGTGCAGACCGATCATGACAGAATTCCCCTCAGATTGCTGAACCCAACGGAAGTACCTCAAACTGTGTACAAGAAAGTCTATCGCAGCCTGGTGTGAGCCTGTCGAAGAAGTAGATCCAGAGGCAATCGGACTTAAAGCTGTAAACCGCATCAGGACCCCGGTGACAGGAGACCAGGACACAGTTATGGAGGGTGCGATGACATCTCACCTGGAGGACATACTAGACAGGAGCTGCCAACACTTGAATGACAGTCAGAGGGATGCTACCAAGTCATTGCTGCTGGAGTTCCAGGACGTGTTCTCAGCTAATCCAGGAAATATTGGAAGATCAGGAATCGTTACCCATCAGATCAACACTGGCGATGCAAGACCAATTCGACAACAAACAAGACGCCTACCAATCCACAGACAAGAGGAAGCACGGAAGGAGGTCAGCAGCATGCTGGAGCGAGGCATAATCGAGCCCTCGTGCAGTCCATGGGCCTCGCCAATCGTCCTGGAAAAAAATAGTGACGGCTCAACAAGGTTTTGCATCGACTACCGCAAACTAAATACAGTCACCACCAAGGATTCCTATCCTCTTCCTCGTATTGATGACACCTTGGACGCCCTTGCTGGGTCCCAGTGGTTTTCAACCTTGGACTTGTCAAGTAGATACTGGCAAGTAGAAGTCCAGACGGGAGATCGACCCAAGACTGCGTTCACCACTGGGACGGATTTGTACCAGTTCACAGTTATGCCGTTTGGCCTCTGTAATGCTCTCGCGACATTCGAGCGTCTGATGGTGCAAGTTCTCGCAGGCTTACCGTGGGAAATCCTACAGATATATCTGGATGATGTCATTGTCTACGCCAGTTGCTTACCTTTTCCAGAGCAGCGTGAAATACCTCGGACACGTGGTGAGTAGCGCCGGCATCTCGACAGACCCCAACAAGCTTGCGGCCATAAGAGACTGGCCAGGCCACTCAAACACGAAGGACTTACGGGTTTTTATCGGCTTGTGCTCGTATTATCGACGGTTTGTTAAGTGATTCGATGACATCGCTAAGCTCCTCTACCAAGTACAGGAAAAGGGAGCTCGCTACACTTGGACGGAAGCGTGTGATCGTTCGTTTCAAATGCTCAAGAAGAGTTTGATGACTTCACCTATCCTTGCGTTCCCGAATACAGAAGGCCGGTTGATCTTGGACACTGATGCGAGCAACGTCGGAGTGGGTGCTGTCTTGTCGCAGGAGCAGGAAGGACAAGAGAAGGTGATTGCTTACTTTAGTCGCTCCTTGACGAAGTCGGAACGGAACTATTGCGTGACACGAAGAGAACTGCTAGCTATCATCCTAGCGATCCGCAACTTCCGTCACTACCTATGCGGAAAGAGCTTTCTCATCCGTACGGACCACGGCGCGCTCCATGCAGTGGCTCCTGGATTTCCGGAATCGTGATGGTCAGACAGCACGGTGGCTGTAGGAACTCTCCATGTATGAGTTTGAGATAGAGTACAGAAGAGGTCTCTCCCATGGCAATGCCGACGGCCTTTCGAGAAGGCCCTGAGGGGAGTGTCGGAAATGCAAGAGGGATAAAGAGTCGCCAACAGGAGCCGAGAGGAAGACCTGTAATGCGTCAAGTAAGTCCCCCGCGAAGGCTAAGGATGACACATGGGTAGAGCAATGGTCTAGAGAAGACATTCGAAAGGAGCAGATGGCTGATGAGGGCATGTCGAAGATCATGGAATGGCAGGAAGAAAGTACAACACGCCCTGACTGGAAGGTGGTCGCAAAGGAAGGTCGAGATGCCAAGTCGTACTGGGCCCAGTGGGACCGACTATCGGTGAGGAATGGCATCCTTTACACGCAGTGGGAGTCTGAGGTCGGGGACAGCGTGACCTGGCAGCTAGTCCTTCCCCACGGATTCAGGAATCTAGTGCTTCAGCAGCTGCACGGCAGCCCAACAGTGGGGCACTTAGGACTGAAGAAGACACTAGCGCGTGTGAGAGAGCGGTTTTACTGGAACGGCTATACACAGGCCACACGGCGCTGTGCTTCTAGGAATGGGCCACCTAAGAAACCGAAGGCCGCCATGAACACCTACAATGTTGGAGTACCGCTTGAACGAATCGCTGTTGACATCACAGGACCACTGACGACCTCTGATCGCGGGAACAAGTACGTGCTGGTAGTGGGGGACTATTTCACCAAGTGGACTGAGGCTTACGCCCTACCCAACCAGGAGGCGCAGTCGGTAGCGAAAGTACTTGCGGATGAGTTCATCCCTAGGTATGGCGTCCCCAGGAAGATTCACTCGGATCAAGGGCGCAACTTCGAGTCCGCCTTGTTCAAGGAGGTCGGAAAACTTCTTGGCATGGACAAAACAAGGACCACGCCCTTGAGACCACAGTCAGTGGAAGGTCGGACGATTTAACCGTACCCCGAAAGCAATGCTCGCCAAGTTAGTGGATGAGAACCAGCGTGACTGGGACTGTCACCTTTCAATCCTCATGATGGCATATCGTTCGGCTGTACACGAGACTACAGGCTGTTCCCCAAGTAAGCTTATGTTTGGCCGAAAGAACCCAAGGATTCCATCAATAAGTGGCGGCAATCCCCCAACAGGCAGTGCAGACGCCCCTTCCGCAGGAGATACATGTAGTGACAAGGGTCGAACCAATCAGCAGGAGTCAACAGGGCGACCATCCCACACTAGGAGGGCCCCCGCTTGGTCCAAAGAATATGATTTGGACACATAGAGTTGTTTTGCTTAGTTTAAGGACACTGGGACGTGTCCCTATTGGAGAGGTATAGTGTACTAGTCGGAGCCTCGTTCTAAAACGGGGGCTGCACGTATTGTTGTAGTTAGAGGACACAGAGAGCGTTCAGTTTTGTGAGAGCTAGTGTAAGAGCTCTAGTGTAGTGTTTTGTTTGGTTCATTAAACTTACCTTAACCAGGCTCGAGGCTTGTTACAATAGGAATCCATAACAAACACAGCATTAGATTCAGTTAGGTATCCATAACACACAGCATTAGATTATTTTAGGTATCCATAACAAACACAACATTAGATTTAGATATCCATAACAAACACAGCATTATATATAGGAATCCATAACAACCACAGCATTAGATTTAGGTATCCATAACAAACACAACATTAGATTTAGGTATCCATAACACACATCTTGAAAGCAAACATTTTCCATGGAGGTTCCCTTTAAATCATCCTCGGATACCCAGGGACAGTGAGTGGGCAACGGGCAAAAAGGGGCGAAGGGGGAAGGGGAAGAAAAAGGGGAAGAAAAAGGGGAAGAGGTAAGAAGAGCTCTTATTTCCCAGGCCCTTTTTCTTCCCCCTCCTCCTTCCCCTTCGCCCCCTTTTTTGCCCATCGCCCACTCACTGCCGCTTGATATCCGAGGATGCCATATACATCAACAGGTGAAGGCATTATAAAATACTAAAAACTGTTATTGCTACTACTTTTTTCTTTATGTGCGATCGGCGAAAATCAGGTTTTTCTACAGTTTTACAGTAGGCTTCTGAAACAGAAAATGAGGAGAGAACGTATCCCCTATACATAGAGGATATTAGACGGTGGCGGCGAGAAGAGGTTTATACTCGAGAGTCGAAAACATTTCACGAGTGAGCGCAGCAACCGAGTGAAATGTTTTGGACTCGAGAAGATAAGTTTTATATCTTCAAACCACCGTGCAATTTTCTTTTTATTATATGGACAGTTGAACTGCTCTACGAACTCTTATCTACTCATTTTACTTACTGTCAGTACAAACTTCGTATAAATGTTTCTAAGCTGTTCTGGGGAGTTTCATCGGGTTTTCTTCCCTTCGTTGCAGTCGAGAAAATCTTTAGAAAGTTTTAGATCGTATTTGGCTTTTTGTGCTCGGAATCGATATTTTCACTAGTGAGGACATGGAAAATACGCCACTCAATACCCGGATGTAGTTTCGTATACGTTCTATGAGTGGTTATTTCTCAGTAAAACACAATCGTCTATATAATAAACGGGCCTATCAACTGATGATTACTGAACATTGATTTATAGCTGCTGTAACTATTTTATAAAATCGAATGTGTTGGTTCTTTTACGAAACGTTTCTGGTTTCTGGTTGGACCTCACCTACACGATGTAGTCTACGTTTCTGGTTTCTGGTTGGACCTCACCTACACGATGTAGTCTATGTATTCGGAAACACTTAGAGGCTAAAATGTGTTAGTTTAGCCAGCGATTAACTTAAAACTCATAATTAAGTAATGGTCCGGATTAGAACTGTATTACTTTACGGCAAGTAATGTAAAAATGTGTTAATTTCCGATCCTATTCTTCTTTCTCGTTATTTCATTGGTTGATACTCATAAATGCAATAGAAACGCATCTAAATAATACATTAAAATTCGAGATATTTTGAAGTTTTAATTTATATTTGATCAAATTAACTATGATTTAATTTCGAAGAATTTTGTATGTGAGGAACGTTCTCAAATTTGTGATTGAAAGACCTTTTGAATTGTTTTCTCCCTTTCCGATTGGCTGGATGGTAATTGTTTTGAGTTTTCCTAACAAAAAGGGCCAAGAGCATAACAAATACTTTATTTTCTGGGTGTAGTTTTGAATGTGGACATCTCATACAACATTTAAAGCATATTCACGCAAAATCGTATGTGGGGATATGGCAACTGCCGCCCATTGTTTTCGCTACTGTTCTTACGCGGACCATTACTTAATTATGTGTTATTTATACAAGAGATATTTACCAGAGCACTGGGCCGTCACCATGGGTTTTACTTTCTCATTCAGGGCCTCAAAAGAAGTGGTTGTAAACACATTTCTGGCTCTAGTCACCATATCAGTCAACTCAGACACATCGATACCAGGCCCCACTCCCAGTGCATAGACATCAATTCCCCTGGCTTTGAGCGGAGCAGAAGCCACTCCTAGCTTTGTAAACGGGCCCTTCTTCTTGGTTTGAGATCCTCCCGCTAACACCAGGCAAATCTGTCAGAAGTGATAAGCAGATGACTCAAAATCAGTAGAAACTATTGCTATCAAATTCACGTAACATGATCGTTCTCCATGGTCTATAAAAACAATGTACGATCGAGGTATTGAAAAGGAATACTTCATAAACGACCCAAAACAACTTACAAGGATAAATTAAGACATAAAAAAAATTGGGTAAGCTTTTGTTTTAAATTGAGACGACTGCGTAATGTGCTAAACGTGTTACCTAGTCTCCCTTGCAGCCGTTCTTAGTGTTAGTCCCACATTAAGAACGGCTGCAAAGGAGACTACGTGTTGCCAGGTCACGCTATTTTTAGATTTAGTTTCTCACTATAAACTTTGTGAACAGTAATCTCATGCAACAATTTTCTTGGCAAACAATGCTTCCTAATGATTTATGAATTTATATATTGTTATTGTGTACAATGAGAAAACTTCACATTGTGAAAAAAATAAGCATTTATTCACCTCGGGTGTTCTTAAAATAACCTGTCTGGGAATATGCTGACTCGCATACCATACTGATAATGGTTCTTGCTAATAATAACTAATAATAACTAATACTAACTAATACTAACTAATAATAACTAATAATAACTAATAATAACTAATAATAACTAATAATAACTAATAATAACTAATAATAACTAATAATAACTAATAATAACTAATAATAACTAATAATAACTATTAGTATAATTTCATCAGTGAATATAGAGATTCCCGTGCTCTGATTGGTCGAGAATTACGTCATACGTCGCTATATTCACCTCCAGAGCGGTGAATATAACATACAAGGCATTTACCAAAATGGCCGCTCGCATATTTACTGATGTTTCTCACGAAGAAATAAATAATATGAAAGAAAAAGCTTTTCCAAAACCCACTAAAGAAGCAACTAAATAAGTATGGCTAAACTTGAAGCTTATTTTAATCCATAAGCCGTCACAAACAAAGTTTACTTACGAGTTTTTGGCCGGGGTTGAGTTTATTCGGTCCTCATGAATCACAACTGAAATAACGTCTACTTAGACTTAGAGCAATAAATAACACAACAAGACTTTGGAACTGTTCGACTTAAAAAGAGTGTACTTACTTGAGTTATTTTCTCCGTGGTTCTTGATAGAAAAACAACAAGTTCTAGTTTTCATTCAGGAAGCCGGTTGCTGTTATGCTCTTCTCTCGCCGCTCTCGTGTGTTTTCAAGTGTTATCTCATACCGAAATCATTTGTCTCTTGATTTACCATTGTCTTTGATTCTGTGATGGGTATAATCCACAAAACTACAAACCGTAGTTTGTAGTTTCCAACAAATTTGTCCTTTGAAGTGAACTCATGAAAGCGGTTCCTTTCGATAAATTTGCACTCGCCGTGGCAGATTTTCAGTCAGCCGAGTTTGCCCACTTCCACTCATTTTCGCTGCATTTCCTCTCTTTGTAACACGGTTCGAGGTATCAAAAGTGAGGACTGCTGCTTCAACTTGAATTCTAGTGTGCATTTGGACTGCTTTTCGGTATTTCTCTGTCTTTAGCAAATCCATTCTTGTAGTCCCTGCAAGTCTCGTGTCGAGTCGGTTTGTGCAGTGAACCGTAGCGGCATGTGATTATGCAAATGTGTCACAAAACTATCCTGTCACGCGCGCTTGTAAAACTTCATAAAAGGGTCGGAAGTCAGACTAATAATTTCTAGTTTTAATTTCTCTGATATTCACTGATGAAATTATACTAAAACAATTATTCACTTCAGTCTCAGTGACTATTGGTGAATATTTACCTCGACTTCGTCTCGGTAAATATTCACCAATAGTCACTTCGACTTCAGTGAATAATTGTTAAATAATAACTAATAATTACTAATACTAACTAATAATAACTAATAACCGTAATCACATAATAACTATAACTATAAAGTAATGGTCCGCGCAAGAGGTAGGCACAATTCTATGGTGAAGATACAATTTGCTTTCCCCACGTTTTGGTTAGAATCTTCTGTTTTTCAAACTGACAACTCATCAACCCCTAAAGGATACATTTCTGTAATCAAATCCACGTCAGCGTGATATTTCGAATGGCTACATTGGCGAGTGGAAGCTTATAAAATAAGGGTACAGTTCAAGGCAGTGTTAGCGGCCATATTTATTCAGTATCTCCATCAATGATCTAGTCATTAAAGACAGCCAGGTCAGAATTCTGTTATCATAATTAAGTGTACAGCCGACTCCTGTATATATAGATAGTTCTAATCGATGTATTGACCACTCCAAGGATTACGTACACGAATGTTTAAGCTGGTCAGCTGCTAATAATATGTTCAGTAATCCATCTAAGTGCAAGGAAATAATCTTTAGGAAGAGAGGCAGCAAAGTAGACTACCAACCTATTTTTAACATACCTCAGTGCAACGATCTTAAAATACTAGGTGTGGTCTTCCAGTCTGACTGTAGATTTAACGTGCATGTCAACGTAACATTAAGTAGTTAATGATTTAGTATATATATAATTATAAACGAAACAGTATTGTAGAGCGAAATATGAATCAACCAAGAATTTTAATACTCCGAATCCTTAGTATATATATATATATATATATATATATATATACAGTCGCTGCCAAAAAGGTTGTCCAGCAGAACATAATATAATATTTTAATATCCATTGTTTTGGCCTATTGTTTTGGCCTTGACAATAGCCCAAAACAATGGATATTATAGTATTATATTATGTTCTGCTGGACAACCTTTTTGGCATCGACTGTATGTATTCTAACTAACTAGATTTATATACTGTTTTTACTATTTTTAACATTAGTATATATGTAACATATGATATGTATTTTATCAGATGCAAGAGAAACATTATTATTATTACTATTATTATTATTATTACTAAAACTGTGTTTTAAAACTACTTTCCTTTTGTGTGAAAACATTTCGTCCAATCAGAAGAGTCCAAAACAAAAACCAAGAAACGTTCCCCATGTTGAATTTTCGTCATATTTAAAATTATGAGAGGTTTCACTAGATGCAATTCAAATCTGTTTTAAAAACTGAGAAAATGATATTGTTCTTCAGATTTTGGTAGATTTTGATGTTTAAGCCAATGAAGTGAACGATTGAAACAATACTATATACAATTAGCACCTTTTTACATTCCATCGATTACGAATGCCTGCCTCTTGCGCGGACATTACTTAAATGCCTGTGCTCAAGATGGGAGAAAGTTTCTGACGTCAGACATGTAAACCACTCTGCAGGCCCATGCGATATTTATTAATTTGACTTGCCTGTTTCTGATCTGGCCTCATTCCATTTTTAACGTTAAATAACTCTTTATTGGCCAGCTTTAAAGCCTTGTCAATAAACGTGAGATCCCTTTGTTGTTTAATACCAAGTATACGTCTTTTGATATTAACAGCGTTGAGCTCGACTCCACCAAAGGCGTTAAAAGGTAAATCCACTTTTGCATATTTACTGTATGTAATGACCCCGACCCTACTTCCTTCCACTGACACGTCATACGAGTCCACCAAGTCTGCTGCGAACCTCAGCACTTTTTTCCAATTATCTGTAGTGACGTTATAAGAAGAGTCTAATAGCACGGCCAGGTCGACTGGTATAGGGCAAGATTCTGTTGAAATAGTTAACAAATACTAATAAGATAAAACAACGTTAACAACATCAAATACTGAGAAATAGCTGTTTCACACACGTCATAACTGACGTCATTTGATGGGGGCGGTAGATCCGAAACTGAAAATATGTTTCTCTGGCTCATTGAAGTAAAAACGAATCTTGTATTACCTAAAAACAACAGATAAAAAAGTCTAAGCTGATGCTGATGTCTATTTTCTAACAATTAGTATGCAAAAGGCCTATTCCCTCCTATGCATCCTGTTTTATTGGGAGACATAGACACTTTTTTCCATGACCCAAACCGCCCCTGGCCGTTAGACTGGGAACTAATTACATGGGCACTAACTACTGTAATCAAGCATACAGTGGCTTATCACGTTTGCGTTACCTGCAGAAGACCCAGAAAACTTGCAATTTTATTTCTCTCTAATGTTATTCTTAATTTTGTTTACCAGTGAAACCTAACCCTACTGAGTTAGAACTCACCGTTGTTTACCGCCGAACTTGATTTCGAAGGTTAGGGTACGTTTTATGGGTAGGGTTGGGTTAGTGCATGCGACTTGTCAGATGAAGGCAGTTACAAGTATCTACATTAGGGGAGGGGGTTGTGGAGGTTTTATTGCTATTTTAAATTAAGTATTGTTTGTTTAGAAGGCGGAAAAGAATAGGTGTTAAGTCATGTTTGAATGTTTCTTTTGTTATTCCGACCAAATATGGAAAAGTCCAGAATATGGCTTTTTAGCAATCGGCCAGGAAAAGAATTGTGTCAGGCCCTTTTTCCCTTCCTTCCTTAGGGGGGAGGGGTGGTGAAAAGGAAGGGAGAGAGGGACTGATACTCAGGTTAATCTCGTACAAAAGTGTTTTTTAAATCAATGAAGGCAGATTGTTTTTGCGTCTAGTACTAGTACAACCATGTAATTGAATTCCTGCAAAAGGCTCATCGAGGAAAGCTGGATGAATGGCACATCCAGTACACCTTGAAATGAACCTTCTGTGTCCATAAAGATTATTTACAAAATTAATATTTTTTTCTAAGAAAAAGAAAACGTATAAGACTTAAAGTGCCACTACGACGAAATTTGACCATTTCTTTTGCCACTTTTTTGTATTCCATAAGAACAAACAGTGGCAGAAATATCCAAATCAGTGAAAAAAGTTTGAAAGGGGCCAATTAGACCGCACATTTTAAAGAGAGTTTACCGTCAAAATCACGTCCGCCATTACGCGAATCCGTTCCCGTGGGCGAGGAAAGCCTAGTCATTTTTTAGCGTATGTGACGTCATACACTTAACGTTTCGTTCTCAAGTTGCTTCGAACCGCATACATTTCTTCTTATATTGTCTACGAACTCACACTGCGAATTTTGCTGTGGTTTAGTAAATAACGACCTAAAATCTGCATCAGATTCTTCAGAACATAGTAATGTGTCTTTCTGTTTAAATTTATTGCCGGATGTTGATGATTTAGGGTGAAATAGAGCCGCTGGCGACCGAGTTGAAAGCTGGACGGATGATCGCTTGGGAAGTGGCCTGCTAGTAAGTAGTGCTAGCTAGCAGAGGTTTCTTATCGTTTTGGGGTAATTTTTTCCCAGGGTATTTTCCCTGGTTCGGCTTTCAGGTTGTGCTGTTACTGGATCCGGGCTACAGGGAGAATTCAGCGCCGGAGAAATCACTAAGGTAATGATCAGCAGTTTATAAGTCCTAAGTTTGTTCATTGTTTATCGGTGAAACCCGGATTGCTAGTTCGTAAATGAGAGAGATCGAGAATTATCTGTGTCCCGGCAATAGATTTTCCGGCGAATCTACATTCTAAAATACAATGTAATTGCTATAAAATTAAATCGCTCTCTTGTCTAACATGAAATCGTGAATGATAAGAATTTACTAGAGACTTTTACAGTGGCTATCACAGAACCAAACTTCGCGCCCCCCGTTTCTGTTTGACACACAAACAACTGAAACAAGGTACTTCATGAAATAATATTGGTGGTTTCTTCTGTGGTTTATTGTCTTGAAAATAAAATTAGCAGTAAATTAAAAGGCATACTACATCGATAGGTTTATCTTTTTATAGGAAACAGCAATATGAGTTATTTATGATAAACTATGTTCTCAGCAAACGTAGCCGCAGCGGCTTATTTTTCGGTCAATCTACACTAGTACGGTTACCGGCTATTCCATGTGATACAAAACAATTATGGAGAAGCTTCTGTCCTCAAAACGTACACAAACCATCCTTGCATGAGGCTTGAAGAGAATTACAAACCGTATTCTTGGTACTCAACTAAAAGGCATGAATGTAGCGAAATACCAGCTTTGTGGTTCGTTAAATTGCTACAGTCCAGTACATTTGCACAAATTTTTAAACTTGAACGATTATTTCTATTCAAAACGTTTTGCTTGCCTTTCAAAGCGGGAAAATGGTACACTTTCTTACTACATATGTTAGTTCGCGTGAAGGTTTGTATGGGAAAAGTAGCCACACGTGTTGTTGTGGAAAGTTTTGACTGACATTTCCCAGTCACTGGTTCAAAGAATCAGTCTCGCCGGCCGGCTAATACTTTTCAGAGCGTTTTCTTGACTTTCTATTTTCGTTCTAAACATAGTTTGAAAAAAGCTCCAACTCGACGCGAATTTGTGCGAATTACTTCAAATTTTCACAGATTGTTCGCAATTTATATCAGCTAAAAACTGTGTCGGCCATTTTAATTTTTTTTAAAGAGAGGCGCTGAGAGCGATTCCCGCATCTATACTTGGATTGCGCGTTAGCAGTTTCACGAAGACCAAAATATCTTCAGAACGGCTTCGAATTTCCACAATCGCCGACACTGTTTCGTAAACAAGGTCTGTGGGAGTCCAAAAAAGCAAACAGATCTTAAATTCATTAAATTGCCGTGGAGTTGGAGCTCTTGGAAACCAACTCGCTTGTTCGGAAATGAAGTTTATTTAAAAATCGCACTTTTATCAAAATTACAAACCTTAGGTATATCGTAGCCTGCGTCGCATCCGAACTGAACCCCGGTTCGGATGCGACGCAGGCTAGGTATATCGTTGTAGCCAATTTTATAAGCTTTAAATGAGGTATAATTGATCTAAATACGACGAATATTCGAGACGCTACTTAATTGTATCCGGAACAGTACCCTGAAGGTATACGATAACCTTAAGTGTATGACGTCACGTACGCTAAAAAATGACCAGGCATTCCTCGCCCACAGGAACGGGTTCGCGTAATGGCGGATGTAAATTTCAAGATTCGGAGTTCAGTCAAAAAATAAGACTTCCCGTCGTCGTATCGAAAAACGGTTTGAACTGGTAATAATATAGCCACTCTACTTTAGGAATATGAGAAAAAATTGATATGTCAAAATTTGATCGTAGGGGCACTTTAAAGTGTCATCAGCTCCACACGGTCGTCATAGTTCAATTGTTTTGATTTATAATAGTTTGGCTATTCCCTATTTTCTCGACACAACACTGACAACACAACTTTCTCGGATAACTACTTTATTTTTGGCTTCCACACGTCTAGACGTGCGGCCGTACTCTTAGCAGCGGAAGCGACGAATGATGACGTTTTACTGAAGCTATGCCATGCTGACGAATCCTATCAAGACCGGAAACAACAATCCATGGCTGCTACTCTAGCCTCTAGCGTGAGCGCTCTCGTGTTAGGCTCAGAACAAATAAGTAGTGTTGATGGAAGAGGTGCAGTTATTCTATGTATTTTTGGATTCTAAAGAAGGCTATTTCAGATTATTAGTTTGAAATAAAAACGTTTTCATCTACTTGTTTTTGATCGAAAACGAACGAGGCAACAACAGCGAAAACAGCTGAGGCACAGAACAACAGACCAGCTATATCTAAAATTCCATTGATTAAACATATCTGTATCTTACTTTGTTGTTGGGAGTTTCTACACATCACTCCACACTGGCTGCCAACTGGACAACATCTTTTCCCAGCTTTGCATTCAGTATGCGAGTTGCATTTGTTCTCACGAACCGTACAGTTGAGGTTCTCCAGCGATGCAGTTGGGACGTTTGGGCACACTTTATGATCGGCTTCCACTATATAACAAAAGATTGATAAACCAAACCTGATGAATGGGGGTATTTTGCTATATTATTCTAAATCAAAGCGTGATAGATTTAAATGGACTATGCCAAACTTTAAGAAATACGAACATACATTAATCTATATAAATTATGCGATATGGTCGTACCAGGTAACAGCTTCATTGATCATAACACCTAAATACTTTAAGGTTCTTTCTCTACCTATGTGTAGTTGGAAATTTAATATTTTACGCGACTGCGGCAAAAATTAAGACTGATCATTGAGATAATTTGGAAAATCACAAATTCCCATAAACGGGAGAATTGAATGTAAATGACAGGGCGGTGTTACTGATAGCCACGATCGACGTTCTATATAAAAATGTAATAAGAAAGCGGCACTTTTTATATCAATAAGAAAGCGGTAAGCACGAGTTTTTCAAATATTTGACCGAGTTATCTACTTTGAACGGGCTAAAAATCAAGTTCCATTCAGATTTTCTTTAATATTTGACGAAGTCGTACCGGTCGGTAACATCCAGACAAATTTCACGGCGGTGTGCGTCACGAAATTTCACGTGTTTTGGCCAATCAGCGAGCTCCATTAGAACAATAGTATTGGTGTCGAGAATGCAACATTTTCCACAACATTTCGTCAACTAAGTTTACTAAATCTCTTCATATTTAAGGTCTTCATTTGGTTATTTTGAAAGAATTGTTTCGGAATTTGAAAAGAGACATGTATGCCGTGCCATAGTAAGCGGAGCAACTGTTTATTTTCTATCAATTTCCGTTGCCAAGGATATCTCAAAGTGAGATCCCTGCCACGTTCTCATACGGAAGCCGCCATGTAATTTCACACGAAACAACTACAGTCGAAGCTCTATGAGCGACCGCTCTCGTAAGCGACCAGCTCCGATAACGACCAAGATTTTGAATTCCCGTTTGAATTGTCACTCAAACTCTGTAATGAAAAGCTCTCGTAAGCGACCAAGTCTCAGAAGCGACCAGCTCCGTTAGCGACCAATTTTGCAGTTTTCCTTTGTAAGCGACCAGTCTGAAATGCGTCTTCAAAACATCAGTCAACACCTGATAAAACTTACATTCCGCGGCATTTACTAGCAAGAGTAATCCTTTTGACATGAGAATACACTACAATTAGCGTCCTATTTATAAAACTAGTGGCACGTGTAGCGGATATCAAGTGTCCTGTCGTTGAGGCAGACAAGCATCAAAAGCTACTTTGCGTAGTGCGTAGTACACTCTTCGGATCAGATACGTAGGAACTTTATAGTACACATAGCTAGTGTTTTGTTATGATAGATCTCACGATATCAAGTTGAACACTGTTTGAACGTACATTGTACAGTCGAATTATTCGCTTATTTGAGCTACTGTACAAAGAAATAAAAACGATAAAATAATATACCTTTAGTGGTCTCTACAGTTAACGATTTTCTTTAATGTAAAAAGCTCTCGTAAGCGACCAACATCTATTGTTCGCATGTGTGGTCGCCTACGAGAGCGCATTCTCGTAAGCGACTAGCTCCGTTAACGACCAAAATTTTCGATTCCCGAGGTGGTAAAAAAAAGCTTCGACTGTACTTCGATTCAAATTCGCTGTACTTGTCGACTTTGATCATTCTCTGTAGTTAATTTAATCCTTCTTTTAAAATATTAGGGTTTCCCCGGGTCTACCCCAAATGGTTTTCGCGGTAAACGATGATTAAAAAGATCGTCCTAGCTTTAATAGCTTTAACTAGCTTTAACTAGCTTTAACTGTACATTGTATATTCCGGCACTAAGACACTTGCGCGCACTCTTTGTTCGAAAATGGCGTAATAATTGCGTCAACAGCACGCGTCAACAAAAAAAGAAACTTTCACCACAGGCTAACCATCCTCCCATTTTGTGTATTTGTCACTGATGTTTTAATAATCTATCATTTCTTAGCAAATTGTGAAATAAAATACCCTTTGACTTGATTCTGAGGTGTATGTGTTGATTTACCGCGCGCTCATAATACAGCTCGGGTTTCCTGTGGCTCAGGTTTGTTGACATATAGCTCGGGCTTCCTGTGGCTCATCTCGCCAACTACATAAAAACACACAAGGCAGGCAACTAAATTCATCGCCGACAAGCGAGACGCGCGAGAATTTTGCCGAAAAACGAAACTTCCAGGTTCCTGCTCCCTTTCTAACATTCAAAATATCGAAGAACAGTAAATGAGCTACCTTTTTGGTGGTAATTCACGGCGATATCGAGTGTTACACACTCGCAAAAGCTTCCTAGAAACCGCCAAACTGATCCAGATTTTCGGCGATTTTTTTTTCTCCCTATGATCGGGACAGATATGAGCCATCATAAGGATTTATAACGGTCATCACATTCAAATTGTTTTAATCAATCTGTTGAATGATCTCCCGTCTAGAGTCCCCTGCGAAGAAATGGACAGCTGACATATTTCCCATAATCTCCCTCGTATAGGCTGTTTTGCAACTTGACACACCACCCCGATGAAGTAGTTTTTTTGGCAGCTTCCGATAAACGAACCGGAAGAAAAATATCTTGAAGATTAAAAGACTCGCGGGAAGTTTGTTTACAAAAATATATGTCGCACGACCGCTAAACTCTCGTACTATGATTTCAGACCAAATTTTACTCCACTCCACTAGTTTTTACCAGTAAATTCAGTAAATTCAGCACAAATACAGTTTATCACATCATAAAAAAAATTTTAACTAGAAAATTACCGTGTTTGTAGTGAGCTTCTCGTTACAAGAGTGCCAGGATCTTGACTTTGAAATTTCTAGTCGAGAGTGTGAAGAAGAAGTTCCACTTTCTTCCCATTTGAACTCCGAAAGACCGAAGTCGATTTTGTCGAAGGCAAAAACATTATATTGTACAGCGTTATAAAGTGTTTCAGGGGCTCAGAAGTCTCAGCTGGTCTCTTGCATCTTTACAAGCCTTAGGGTTCCCTTTTTGCTTGTATTTTTATGGTTCAAGTAGCTGATTTATACTTTAAGTAGTAGTCTAACGGATTGCTTCCAAATATATGAGCATTTGAACACTTTTTGCAACGGTTTTCTAGCTAACCCTCACTCAGTTTTCTCCAATTCACTGCTCACTTTTGATTTTCTTTGTTCAGTTCAAACGTTTACTCAGTTCGCACAAAAGGCGCGAAAAAACTTTTGCACGCGTGCGCTACAAATTCCCGCCCTCGGCAAAACTTATTTTATGCATGAAAGCTGGTTTGCATTTTGCATCCGAGATCTCTCATGTCCTCCTGAATCTCGCCTGAGAATGTTTTGTCTCGGACGAACTTCTGGGCCGCTTTCTACACTTAACGGCGCTGTGCAACGTTTAGCAGGATTTGTTTCTTTGCCTTCGACAAACGACGAGGAAATGTTGGACATGTGCTGGAACTGTTAGTGTTAGACAAGGTTTAAGGTGACCCGCGGCTATTTATTTTGGCAACGGGGGTCTTTTTAAATTGCGTTTTTGAACAGCTAAACATTATCCGATTTCCGAGATTTTTTAAACTTTTAATAAAGAATCCTCGAATATTATAAAAAGTACAATTAGAAAGTGATTAACAGAGAATTGCTGAAGATATAAGCGATTTTCGAAAACGTTGTTTTTTAGGAAAGAGCGTATATTTAAAAACCCAAAAGATGGATTTGTTTCATTTTACTTTCAACAAGTGCCCAACCTCCAAGGTCTGTGACAGGCAAGTTTCAGGTTAATCGGCACCATACAAGTTTCTCAGCAACCGGCTGATCAATTTTAACCTTAAAATGTTATGCTCAGGCATCTGGTTCAACTGCCGGAGAAATATTACAGTAATAATTAAATCGTATATACCATATGGAAGTTCAATACCACTTGAAACTTCTGCTCCAAAGTCAAGAAGATCGGAAAACTGCAACTAACGTTATGCGGCGAACGAAGTAAGATAGGTTATTGCTGAATATTTGCGAAAGTCGAGAAATTTGTATTCTTTCGGCATAAAAAAATCACTAGTTTGTTTTTCTTAAGTTTCTAATATGACTTACAGTAGCATATTTTAAAGTACCTTACCGAGTTTCAGCGCGCTTTGACCATACGCTTTTGAGAAATAAAGGCTGTAAACTTCAGCTTGTGTGAGACTTCTAAAATCTAAATGCTTGGAAAACCCCTCATGTTAGCTAATTTATTCAATGGGTTTGTTTTGAATTTCCGCACGGGTTCTGCCACTTGGGAATCGCGAGGCAAGGAATAATTAAAATTATTGTTGAAATTAAAATTAGGATTACATTGTAATTCGTGCGACTGTGTGCAGTAACCCATGAAAGTGTGACAACTAACACGCAAATCCTGGCTAAAATAGTGTTCGTTTTAAATAAGGGACAGTTATTCAAAATAAAAGTAAAAAAAGATCCGTACCGTCGAGAATTCTTTTTAATAAAAAGCAGTATTATGCTTTTGATACCGGCTCTGATACTCCTTGGCACCAAAACATTACTCAGCCTGGACTATTATTACAAACTTGCAAAATTAATCCTCATTTTAATTTCAACATTAATTTTAATTATTCCTTGCCTCGCGATTCCCAAGTGGCAGATCAAAACAAACCCATTGAATAAATTAGCTAACATGAGGGGTTTTCCAAGCATTTAGATTTTAGAAGTCTCGCACAAGCTGAAGTTTACAGCCTTTATTTCTCAAAAGCGTATGGTCAAAGCGCGCTGAAACTCGGTAAGGTACTTTAAAATATGCTACTGTAAGTCATATTAAAAACTTAAGAAAAACAAACTAGTGATGTTTTTTTATGCCGAAAGAATACACATTTCTCGACTTTCGCAAATATTCAGCAATAACCTATCTTACTTCGTTCGCCGCATAACGTTAGTTGCAGTATTCCGATCTTCTTGACTTTGGCACAGAAGTTTCAAGTGGTATTGAACTTCTATATGGTATGTACGATTTAATTATTACTGTAATATTTCTCCGGCAGTTGAACCAGATGCCTGAGCATAACATTTTAAGGTTAAAATTGATCAGCCGTTTGCTGAGAAACTTGTATGGTGCCGATTAACCTGAAACTTGCCTGTGACAGACCTTGGAGGTTGGGCACTCATTGAAAGTAAAATGGAACAAATCCATCTTTTGGGTTTTTAAATATACGCTCTTTTCTAAAAAACAACGTTTTCGAAAATTGCTTATATCTTCAGCAATTCTCTGTTAATCACTTTCTAATTGTACTTTTTATAACATTCGAGGATTCTTTATTAAAAGTTTAAAAAATCTCGGAAATCGGATAATGTTTAGCTATTCAAAAACGCAATTTAAAAAGACCCCCGTTGCCAAAATAAATAGCCGCGGGCCACCTTAAAGTGATATGGACGGACTAACTCTTTGACTTTGACTTTGGACTTCGCTTCGGTTTGCGAATTCGCTTCAAGTTAATTGTTCTCAATGTTTGTGCCAGTTTGTGGTGGAATTATCGACTACTTCAAATCGGAAGAAAGTGGAACTTCTTCACACTCTCGACTAGAAATTTCAAAGATCCTGGCACTCTTGGAACGAGAAGCTCACTACAAACACGGTAATTTTCTAGTTAATTTTTTTTTATGATGTGATAAACTGTATTTGTGCTGAATTTACTGATGGTAATACCTGGTAATACTAGTAGAGTGGAGTAAAATTTGGTCTGAAATCATAGTACGAGAGTTTAGCGGTCGTGCGACATATATTTTTGTAAACTAACTTCCCGCGAGTCTTAATCTTCAAGATATTTTTCTTCCGGTTCGTTTATCGGAAGCTGCCAAAAAACTACTTCATCGGGGTGGTGTGTCAAATTGCAAAACAGCCCATACGAGGGAGATTAGGGGAAATATGTCAGCTGTCCATTTCTTCGCAGGGGACTCTAGACGGGAGATCATTCAACAGATTGATTAAAACATTTTGAATGTGATGACCGTTATAAATCCTTATGATGGCTCATATCTGTCCCGATCATAGGGAGAAAAAAAATCGCCGAAAATCTGGATCAGTTTGACGGTTTCTAAGAAGCTTTTACGAGTGTGTAACACTCGATGTCGCCGTGAATTACCACCAAAAAGGTAGCTCATTTACTGTTCTTCAACATTTTGAATGTTAGAGAGGGAGCAGGAACCTGGAAGTTTTCGTTTTTCGGCAAAATTCTCGCGTGTCTCGCTTGTCGGCGATGAATTTAGTTGCCTGCCTTGTGTATTTTTATGTAGTTGGCGAGATGAGCCACAGGAAGCCCGAGCTATATGTAAACAATCCTGAGCCACAGGAAACCCGAGCTGTATTATGAGCGCGCGCTAAATCAACACATACACCTCAGAATCCAGTCAAAGGGTATTTTATTTCACAATTTGCTAAGAAATGATGGATTATTAAAACATCAGTGACAAATACAGAAAATGGGAGGATGGTTAGCCTGTGCTTTCACTAACTGCAGTTTCTCCCTTTCTCTGTGGCTTTCCTTATCAGATATTTGCAATAAATATCGGGTATTCAATGCTAAAGTACATATACGTAAAAAAATCGACAAAAACTTTGGTTTCGAGATATTTGTTTTGGCAGCTGAGATGTTCACTCGACGACGTGTCATGCCAACAATGAGCTCTCCCACAAATTTACCCATGATGCTGTGCCAGCTCGTGACGTACCTCGCGCTTGGGCCAGCGCGGGAAACCGTTATAAACAAACAATCGCATGCCCTGCTCGTGCTATACGCGATTTATGGGCACTGAGTGACATTTTGAAAGTTCTCAAATTGCACTCTCAAAACATCACTCAGTGCCCATAAATCGCGTATATTACGAGCTCCTCTTCATAGCTATATGACATGTCACTATCAACAACGACAGCTACATTCCATCTGATAACAACACCTTGGCTTGTTATTGACACGTTTTATGTTGTTACATGGGACATATTCCTTGATCCAATTGCAATATTGGATACGAACTCCCTTAAAAAGTTATACCGGTTAGTTATTATTATTATTTATTTAATTTAAACGTATATGTATATATTCTCGGCGTTTGCCACAAGAGCAGGAAGCTCATCTAGGGAGCTTACGCCGCCATTAACTTACAAGTGTGCCGAGGGACATACAAATAGAAGTATAAACAATAACAATAATAGCAGTAATAATAATAATAATAATAATAACAATAACAATAGATCAGTAGAAAATAGAGGCGGACAGACGACTGTGTTGTCGGTATTTTTCACTGAAAACATTTTAGATCTTTAATAAAACATTGGACTTGATGAATGATATCATGTCTAAGTGAAATTTAAACAGAAATTTAGACTGATCGGTCAATAACGACTTGGTGTTTTCATCCTGGAAAGGTAACTTGACCGGACTTTAAATAAACGTAATAGCCTGTAAGGGTAATGCCAATTGATCTTGAAAAGAAGCTGTATTATAGATTGTCAACCGTTTTTTAAATTATTGTACGGCGACTACACTCTCCAGAAAATCTTATTAAAGAACGTATGTCTCATTTTGCACAATATCTGCAATGTTTATATTGACAAAAGTAGTCTTCTCCGGGTTGACTATTGTATTTTTGTAATTAAGTCTATTGTTTTATACCATCGTGGTTGTTTGTCCGTAATAATTAAATACTTTCTATAAATACGAAACAATTACTATTATATAAGTCCCCCCAGGGGATATTCCCATATAAAAGCTATACGGGTATGTACCGCTGGGTGGGGTCGGGTTTTTAAGCTTCTAAGTCTGAGACGGGATCCCAGGGGCGCGTTCGATTGACCGTATTCCGGAATAAGAATAGATGGAATAATCTCTGGAAATCACTGGTTCAGGCACATTTTGCACTGTAAGCTACAAACACTTGCCGACATATGATAGTCAGGATACATTTAGTATTCCAGTAGCTAAAAAATCCCAGTATGAGCGATTTGTAGTAATCATTCTGTGTATTCTTATTCCGGACTCTGATGGTCAATCGAACGCACCCAAAGTCTGAGATCGGGTATACGTTTTCTTTTCATATTTCGAAAGCAATGTTTTGCCATTTTCTCTCTCTTTATTTTTGCCCAGTAGTTTTTGGGAGAATATGAAATGGGGAACCAAGTTTAATCATTTAGGCCTGAGACTGAGAAGGAGTAGGGTTTCTAAGGTCCCAGCGGAGCAACCCCTCCCCCACGATAAAAATTAGGTTGAGATTAACAGCGACTGTACAAAAACTGGATCAATCCCGGTTTCTGGGAAACCCCCACCCCTCCCCCACACTTCACCCTAACCTTCAATGGTTAAAGGTATACCCGAGTGAAAAACACATTGGGGCTCAAAAGAATCTTCAACATGTTCTTTGTTCAGAAAATGTATTAAAATTTGATCAAACGTTTTTAGTATTAAGAACGAGCACCTCAAAGTTGGCCCCGCGAAGACATGGGCGCCGCCATCTTTGTTTGCATTTACGGAAGTGACGTCACTTCGTCCCACCAGCGTATCGCGGCTACTTGTCTTTGTATGATTTTCACACGCTCGGAATTAAAGTGGATATATTTTCATCGAGATTGCAGAGGAATTCTTTCAGAAACCGGAATTATGATGAAGACGACATTATGAGAAAAGTTCAGAAGACTGGGAGGAGGAAGAAAAGCATTGGGAAGGCGAGAAATTATCAGACGAACAACAAGGTCTCGTAACTGCCATTTAATAACAGCAAAACAACATGGCTTAAAAGACTCGAGTGACTTCTGAATAAGTATAAGAACTACAATGTATGTGAGGTACAGTTAAGGCGTTTATCATCCTAAAAACACCTAATAAGTGAGAGAGTGAGAACGCTGGTGGGACGAAGTGACGTCACTTCCGTAAATGCAAACAAAGATGGCGGCGCCCATGTCTTCGTGGGGCCAACTTTGAGGTGCTCGTTCTTAATACTAAAAACCTTTGATCAAATTTTAATACATTTTCTGAACAAAGAACATGTTGAAGATTATTTTGAGCCCCAATGTGTTTTTCACTCGGGTATCCCTTTAATCATTAATAAAATGATACATATCCAAGGGAGGGGTGGGTGGGTAGTTTCCCAGAAACTGGGATTGAGCCCAAAAACTTAACCGGACGTCTCCAGCGAGCTGGCTACACATTGTAATGTATGCTTACGAAAGTACTCTACGTCCATACAATTGTGTTTTGACCGCTAACTTAATTAACTCAGCGATAGAACGCTGTGCTTGAGATGAGGGTCTGAATGGGGTTAACTGTCTACTGACAAACGGCCTTAAAAATAACTGACAACTGACAAATGACGATATTTTTACTGACAACTGACAACCGAAAAATAACTGACAACTGACAAATTTGGTTTTAGTGGGTCAAACATTGTAAATTTTCTCTAGTAATGATTAACTAGGGCTAACTGACAACTGACAAATGGCCAAAAGTGTAACTGAAAACTGACATGTAGACCCCCCCCCCCCCCCATTCAGACCCTCTTGAGATCGCGGGTTCGAATCCCCACCAAACCAACACAGTCTAGTGCCAACAACACATTGAAGAAAGTCTCATATATACTAACCAATGAAGAAGCTCCTGCGAAATGATCTCGACTTCGAACTGCGAATTATTATACCTTCTCGGGTTCTTGGATCTTAGGTCTCTCATATGAGATAATTTGCCGCTCTCACTGATTTTCCAGGTTTATGGGTTTATATATCAGTCATACACGGAATGTCACGCGTTCATTGAATAGACCAGCCTGCGTTGCGGCTCTGGAGTATCGGAGCACAGCGAGCGGAGATTAGGGGAATTGGGGCGAGAGAAAAAAGAGAGGGGGCAGATGCCAACTAATTACCGTAAAATCGAATTTCTGAAATATTCACTGTCTGAAAACTTACGATATCAGGTAATTAACTGATCAAAATTTGAGGGATGTAGCTGTGCTGGGAAGCTGGGAAGCATGCAATCGTGTTTTCAGTTTTCCATACATTTGTCTGTAACAACGAGTCCAAGTTCGCGGGAAAATTTACAGATAAATGTATGGGAAACTGAAAACACGATTGCACGCTTCCCAGTACAGCTACATCCCTCAAATTTTGATCAGTTAATATTTTACCTGATATCTTAAGTTGAATATTTCCGAAATTTGATTTTACGGAAATTAGTTGGCATCGGATTCCCCTACAAACACTGTATTTCGCGCCATGTTTTGCACCCCTTTCAAAATGTCGGAATTAACCGCGAACTGGTATATTGAATTCGAATGAAAGCTGACTTTACTTAGCGACCAAACATCTCGCCATTCAATATTTCTAATGATTCAAGCATAGTGACAGATGTATTTCTCTACGTACTATTTCTCGACTGCTATATGCATGAATAAGTCTACAAAAACAACTTCTATATACACTGTACGTTTTGAGTTATCGATGCATTCTTGTTAATATATTAAAACAACTAGCTTTAATGACTAGTGTACTCACGGCCTTGCACAGCTTTAACCAGGAGACCGACTGTCAGTAAACACATCAACCAACTCTTTATACCAACTTGAAGGACCGGATTGTGAATATCCATATTGGATTACTTGGAATAACAACTAACAGTCACGAGAGTGTTCGTGAGTCAAAAACTAATGCTTCAGTGCGTCGAGTATCATCACCATGGATGAAGTAAAATGCAATAGCAGAGCATATAACAACAGACGCCGAAGGGTAGTGGCGATAGGAACGCTTGTGTCTCACTTGAATGGTGTAATTGGAGTATAGATAGATCCAGACGATACAAATGTCACATCGCAGATGCAAAGCTAAAGAAAGATAAAACAAATGGCCGTCACGGGATATGGAGGATGCATCTTTAATCAGCTTCCCAAACTACGATCGGACAAAAATCCCGGACAAAAATACAAAGACCAAGAAATAATAAGGACTTCCTCGCCTTCCGTGGTGCAAGATGAATCACATGTGATACGGCCGGTTATCATAGTACATACGCGCCAGCAGGGCTATGTTTAAAACCTGGAACCGGGAATCGGAAATCGGGAATCTGTGAACCGGGAATACCGACATTTTGAAAGGGGTGCAAAATATGGCGCGAAATACAGTGTTTGTTTGGGACTGTCCGATGCCAACTAATTTGCGTAAAACCAAATAAGAATTTGAGGGATGTAGCTGTGCTGCGAAGCGTGCAATCGTGGTTTCAGTTTCCCATACATTTGTCTGTAAATATTCCCATGAAAAACTGAACTGACACGATTGCAGGCTTCCCATCACAGCCGACATCCATCAAATTTTGATCAGTTAATCTTTTACTACAAGGGGCGGGGAAGTGAACTGGGGAGGGGAAGTGAAACGGAAGTCGCCGTGGGGGGCTGCTTTAGGAGGCTAATCTTTTACCTGATATTAAGTTTTCAGACAGTGAATATTTCAGAAATTCGATTTTACGGAAATTAGTTGGCATCGGATTCCAATACAAACCTGACTGTATTTCGCGCCATGTTTTTTTTATTTAAACATATAATGTCCTAGTGTTTGCCTAAAGAGCACCAGGTGCTCATCTAGGAAGCTCACACTACCGTTACAATTACAATTTTTACAACGAGTAAGGTAGAGAAAAAGGAAACGACTTATAATAATGATAGATAAAGCAAGAAAACAGAAAGCAGAAACAATTGATCGCAATAAGTAAATTATAGAAAATAATATGTCAAATTATATTGTGATAATTAGAAAAACTTACAGGGACCAAAAAAAAATCACTTTTGCATAACTATACAATTGATAATACTACTCTAAAGCCAGTTAAATTAATCAAATCGCTTTGTTTCAATAATATAAAACTGTATTGCTTTAAAAACTTCTATATTTTTATTACTGCTTAATTCAGAAGAGCCATGGAGTAGTATGTTCACTTTCATATTATCCGATGTAACTTGCCAGTGAGGGATTAAAAGTGCAGCGGAGGCAAATAACGTATGACGCACTGCGGTATATTGATGGCTTGCACGTGACGTCATCGCCGCCATGTTGGTGGAAGTTAACAAAGGATTCCTCGTTAGCTTCTTTTGTTAGTTCCACCAACATGGCCGCCACGGCTTTGTTATTTGAATCTCTGGGAATTGGTTGCAACCCAGCAATAGAGGACAATCTAATAAATAGTATTTAACAGTTTCCTTGGCAAATCCGCAAAGACAAAAAGCTCAGTTGGTGCGCAATTGATTTTAAATAGGTTATCATTTAAAGCAGAGTCATCTAATTTTAAGCGAGTGTGACATATTGATGCAAATCTAGTAACGGAAAAATCGTAGTCTGTCATAATCATTACTACTAAAGCTTTTCTTTAGAGCTTTCTTAAAACCAGGTAATTGCGGTATGCTTGCTTTGCGCCATGTTTGCACCCCTTTTTAAAAATGTCGGAATTAACCGCGAACTGGTCTATTCAATAAACGCGTGACATTCCGTGTATGACTGATATATAAACCCATAAACCTGGAAAATTGAGATCGGCAAATTATCTCATATGAGAGACCTAAGATCCAAGAACCCGAGAAGGTATAATAATTCGCAGTTCGAAGTCGAGATCATTTCGCAGGAGCTTCTTCCTTGGTTAGTATATAATTATAAGACTTTCTTCAGTGTGCTGTTGGCACTAGACTGTGTTGGTCTGTCGGGGATCCGAACCCGCGATCTCAAGCACAGCGTTCTACCGCTGAGTTAATTATACATTACAATGTCTAGCCAGCTCGCTGGAGACGTCCGGTTAAGTTTTTGGGCTCAACCACCCCCCCCCCCCCCCCCCCCCACCCCCTTGGATATGCATCATTTTATTAATGATTAACCATTGAAGGTTAAGGTGAAGTTTGGGGGAGGGGTTGGGGGTTTCCTAGAAACCGGGATTGATCCAGTTTTTGTATATTGGCAGATCTCTCCTTGTACAGTCGTTGTTAATCTCAACCTAACTTTTATCGGTGGGGGGTTCACCATTTCATACCAAAAACTACGTACTGGGCAAAAATAATGAGAGAGAAAATGGCAAAACATTGCATTCGAAATATGAAAAGAAAACGTATACCCGATCTCAGACTTAATAGAGGGAGAAACTGGGATCCCGTCTCAGACTTAGAAGCTCAAAAACCCGACCCCATCCAACGGCACATACCCGTATAGCTTTTATATGAGAATACCCCCAGGGGGAACTTTTATACAGTAATTGTTTCGTATCAAACAACCACGATGGTATAAAACAATAGACTTAATTACAAAATACAATAGTCAACCCGGAGAAGACTGCTTTGGTCTATATATTGTGCAAAATGAGACATACGTTCTTTAATAAGATTTACTGGAGAGTTCCCTGCTCCCTACAAATTACTTAGTGGCAATGACGTAACGATGACGTCATCGGTCACGTGATGTTAAGTATATGCCCATTTCTCCCTCATTTCTAATGCCAGACAGTTCAAACTTGGAATGGTCTCCACAAATCACTTGCTGGCGATGACATAACGATAACGTCATCGGTCACGTGATTTTAAGTAGATGCCCATGTCTCCCTCATTTCTAATGCCACCCGGCTCAAACCTGGACAGACATGGTATTGGGTCCCCACAAATCACTGAGTGGCGATGACGTAACGATGACGTCATCGGTCACGTGATTTTTAGTATATGCCAAAATGGCTCACGGACCATGCGCGAGTTGCTCTTAGGGGCCCTATGTTCTATTTAATGTATCACAACCAAACTTACTGTGCTGCTATAGAAATACTAGAGAAAAATCCAAACTTACGTTTATAAGGTTTGAGCGAATTTTAAGGCATTTATAATTTTGTTGTGCCGAACGCAAGGAATATTAGTATGCATGAAAGTCTGGCCGGAGCAGTGTTGCGAATGAAAATCTCCAGAAATGTCGATTAGAAGTAGTTCTAATTTTAAGAGAAGTCTAAGCCATACACGCCAACTCATTCGGGTCCGGCTCTGTAAATATCGATCTTCCAAAAAACATTCTAGCGTCATAGCGTTACATCCGATTGCCTTTAAAACTCGCTATGCTGCGTGACTATATCCTATGCCAATCACACAGCGAATTCGATGTAACGAAACTTTTGATTGGTCGTCACTGTTTGTTTCATTGTATTTTCAATTGGCTTTTCCGAAAATCAGTCTATTAGCAAGTAACGAAGCCCCGACGGCTCAACACGGCTTCTAAAACATACGATTTGGCTGCAGTTTTGGAACAGGAAAGCAGTGTGATGAACTGGATAGCAGAATTGGAGGTATATAGAGTGTTTTGGAGTCGTAAATTGGCCGTCAGCTACGCAATTCCAGCGAAGACTTGTCAGATTGACTACGATTTAGACTTGTTTAGCGACTCGACCATCTGATGCCCGATCTTGGATGAGGAGAGTTGGGTATAGTAAATTGTGACGGTCACATTACGTCACAACCTCACACAGCCTCGCTTTTATCAAATCCAAGATGGCTGCTTCGAGACGGTAGAAATCTTCAAGCTGAAAACTAGCCTGAGAACGGTCTTGGTTGCAGCTCCCATTTTCTTGAAAAACATTTAAGGTAATTGATCCTAATATCGGACATGCCCATAACCTATTTCTCCATTAGCGAAATCAAACAAACGATATTTTGGTATCAATTCTTTCCTTTCGATATTTGTAAGCTTACAAAGTTACATGCGAAACACAATACAGTTCTAGCCTGATCGTTTCACTTCTTTCCTTTCAATGTTAAGCTTAAGTTATATGCGTAACAGAAATTCTAGCCCGAATAAGAAATGGCGCTGTCACTTTTAGTTTCACTTGCATGACATACTGATGTTTTCGTTGGATTTGGATACGAAAACAAGTTAAAATATCTGATTGCCCCACCCCCCCTCCAAAGAGTGAGATGGTGGTTATCTAATACCTAACGAATTCTTCTTCTGTTTGAGAATGTATATGTTAGACAGTTCTAAGTATTGAATAAAAAAGACAGTCTGTTTTATTCAGTGTAGCTGGTGTCAAGGGAGTCAATATCAACCTCCTGGGAAATGACTCTAATGTACTTTTATGGGGGTCCACTTGGGAGATATTCCCTGTCATTGAATAAGCACCCGGGTGTTAATTTAATTTTGAATATGTTCCCTGTCAGAGTTGCTCCAACATCGGTGTTGACAACTAATATAAATTTTATTATAGGGCATATATAAACCACCAAATTCGTTCTTTTTTTGTTTACATACTAATGAAATGTATGTGTTCAATGACCCCAAAACAGATTTGGCATCGAAATGAACACGAAATATATCCACAAAACTTCATCAAAGAACGGAAAACACGAACTTCCGGTTAACACTCATCTTCGATCTGTGACACAAAATCCGGAAGTACAAAATGTAGTACTTTTCTATGTAAACTCTCTGTGGTTTGACATGCAACTCGTAATTAAAATCGAAAAAATAGAGAAACAAGATGTGAAACCGGGCTTCCTGTGGTATAAGAGAGACGAGCCACGCTTGGCACAAATGACCCTAAAATCTATCACTATGCTATATTTTCAAAAGTTTCCAACATAGAAGATTGAATTTTTGTGGGATGATGAAGACCAACGACCTAAACAAAATCCAATGATTTGATCTACCGTAGACATCTTGATGACGTCACAGTTACGTCATGTATCCATTTATAATAGGTTTCTCGATGTTTTCAATTACCTTGAACATCAGTAAATTTTATATTTTCGATTTCCCATCATGTCGACAACAAAGAAACCGAAAACCCGAGTTCGATTGGTTAAGAGGGAGAAAAGTTATTAAATTTTGAATTTTGGCAATTTTCCCGCCAAATTTTGGCGGGAAATATTTAACACAGAACCATTTACAAAATAACTTCTTCATTCATCTTTTAGAGTTTAAAATATTTGTTTACGATAATCTAGCAATCAAAAGAGTAAATCGGTACCCACAACCGTATGTTTTTAGAATTTTCGATTTTTGAGAGGAAATACTTTAAAATTCACAGTGAAAAAGAGGAAACGTCATTATGACGTCATATATTTTTGAAAACGTCTTTTAAAAATAACTATTCAAGTATTTTTCAGGTTTTAAAGAGGAACTGTACTTACTGTACACTGAATAGCCGCAATATGGTCTTTTTTATGTTTATTCAATTTAGAAAGCATGACTGATGTCAGACCCATGACGTCAGAAAATGTGACGTCACAGGAAACTTCAATTCTTAATAACTCAGCAAATATTTATCGTAGAAACTTTAAAATTGCGGCAATCAAAAACACATATTTATGTTGTTGTGATAACATGCTTTATTTCAAACGTATAGGTAACGCAGACTTTGACCTTAAAAGGAGTCGTTCGTTATGACGTCACACCAACGTCAATATACAAACGTGTTTGATCCTAAAGACGTTACTTCATTTTAATATTAACATACGAAAATTTCGTTAAATTTGACAGCGAATTAAACAAGATGTGCTGGTTTATATATTTTTGGCTCGCTTTTAGTGATAGATTTTGAGGTAACTTATGCCAGGCGTGAGCAAGGGTCCCAATCCCCTCGCGGCTTGGCCGCTCGGATCCAAAAATATATATATATGAGGCACGTTTACACAAAAACAGTCTTAGACAAGAAGGTTCCATTTGTGTTAACATGCTTCATGTTGTGTGCTTCTTCACTTTAAGAGGCAATAACGCGCTTTCCAGTGTTTTATTTTAAGAGCAAATGACAGTATCTGACTTTTCTGGCCTTTCGAACCCATAATGCCTTTGTCTCAGATCTATCCTATAATTTCTTTATTTGAGAGTTAGAGGTTAGAAAAAACGCCATTTTCTGGTATTTCTACTCCAAATACGGCAAAACTGGCACGCTAGGATTAACGTACTGGAAGAGACCGTTGTTTTGACGTGTAGTACGTCGAAATCCATTAAAAGCTCGAGAAATAGCGCCACTTTGAGTAGTTTAGGGTACACAAGTGACTTTGAGAGATTAAGGTAAGGTTACAAAAACGCCATTTTCTGGTATTTCTACTCCAAATACGGCAAAACTGGCACGCTAGGATTAAAGTACTGGAAGAGACCGTTGTTTTGACGTGTAGTACGTCGAAATCCATTAAAAGCTCGAGAAATAGCGCCACTTTGAGTAGTTTAGGGTACACAAGTAACTTTGAGAGATTAAGGTAAGGTTACAAAAACGCCATTTTCTGGTATTTCTACTCCAAATACGGCAAAACTGGCACGCTAGGATTAAAGTACTGGAAGAGACCGTTGTTTTGACGTGTAGTACGTCGAAATCCATTAAAAGCTCGAGAAATAGCGCCACTTTGAAGAGTTTAGGGTACACAACATGAGGCACGTTTACACAAAAACAGTCTTAGACAAGAAGGCTCCATTTGTGTTAACATGCTTCATATATATATATATATATCGATATAAGAGTTGCCTGCGGAGGAGGCTAGTGTTTGCCTCAACTTCGAAATCTCAATCTTCGCTATGATTAAACGTTGTGTTTGTGGGAATTCAAATAAACTGGGCCATACCATTCACCACTTTCCAAAAGATTTGCGAAGGCAACGGCACGCGAACGTCGGACGCCGGTAGCAACCATTTCACTCCTTCCGAAAAACTACGTCAAGACGTACATGAAGGAGTTCAGATTAACAAAGAAAGACCCTTGTTTCTGGAGCTGTACCTTCCATTCAGTTCCAGACTAAAACAATGGATGGAAGCTCTAACATTTTTGAAAAGACGAAAAGACATGGAGAACCGAAGCAAGCTGTTGCTCCACGTGATGCAGTATAACAATGCGGGTAATAAAAATACCATCAAAGCCAATAAAGACAGGTGATTTAAATCCTGCATATATATATATATATTTGAGATCATTACAGTCATGCTATGTTCCGGATTTGTCAGCTTTTACGGATAATTTTGAAATAAATGCCATATTGTACAGTTTATAAAACTTTACTAGCTCGTTCGTTCCAATATGTTTAGAACGACCATACAGGTGTCTGTATATATAATCATGTATACAGTTTCAAGGACCCAAACACCAAGACACGTAGAATGAAACCCAGGATACTCTGTTGAGCACTTCATTTGGAATTCGGGTTGCTGTCCATCGACCTGCCAGATTTCGTCAATAAGGGGTCGTCGACAAATCAAAAATATTTTATCTAAACGTCATTTGGATGTTAAGCTTTCAGTTTCATTTTATTTACACTTCAGGAGCAGGTTATACAGGATAGTTTACAAATAATATTACAATAAGAGAATTACAAGATTACATATGAAAAATAAATTAGATAATGAAGTGTGCGGTGGCCAGAGGAGCAATAACCTTTCGAGCTGACCACCGCCACATGAAAAGTTGAAAAGATAAATCTATCCGGCGTCAAGGCTGCGTTTGTTTTTGTTTGTTTGCAAGAATAACATAAACAGAGCCCTGACCCCCTCTCCCCTTAACGTCCACTCTAAATAAAATTTTAAGCCATTCCTAAAGTTCAATAAAATATTTCCTTAACGTCCAGGCCATTACTCCCTCCCCTTTAACGTCCAAATAGTTTTGATTTGTCGACGATTTCTAAATTCAGTGACCCCTTGTGATACATTGTGACGCTGTGTTACCCCTTGTGACGCTGTGTGACGCTGTGTGACACCTTGTGATGCATTGTGACGCTGTGTGACCCCCTTATGATGCATTGTGACGCATTGTGACGCCGTGTGATGCATTGTGAACGTGTGTGATGCATTGTGACATAGTGTGGGGCATTGCGATGCATTGGCGACTCCGTGTGATGCATTATTATTGTGGCCTAGTCTTGTCTGAAGAAGAAGAAAAACATTTTTTGTGATATGTGACGGCGTCACAAAATACTGAAGTATTACGTTGCGCTATATCCCAAATCCAGCATGGTATAGACTCGACCACATTGAAATCATCAGGTTAGATCAATAACATACATGTCTCGATATATCATTGAGAACATATCTGGAGGATAGAATTGTTTTCTTGGACAGGGCAAACATTTTCAATCCGATATTTTACGCCACGAGGTGAATGAAATTTGATCTCGTGCGAATTTGTCATTTATGCAGTGTCATTGTTTTGGCGTTTCATGCTTTTTTGCTTCCAACTTTTTATTATACTACACATTTTGTTGAATCCAGTTCATTTTTGGCAAATGTTGTTGTAATTTCTCAATAATATATGGTAATGTGTGCCAACATATGTTAATCAAATTATGTCAGATTTGAAATGTGAAGCCCAATTTTGAAAGTCTATTCATCAGGTTTCATAAAGACCCGGGGGTACTCCTGTTTGTGACGTATTATGTATGTGCCGCGGGGGTGGGTCAGGGTTTTGAGCTCAGTTTGGGCAGGTAGGGTCAGGGTTTTGACCTGATTTGGGCAGATCAGGGTCGGGATTTGAGTTTAATTTGGGTGAAGTCAGGGTCGGGGTTCAGTATTTTTTAGGCATCAGAGTTTTTTTCCCCCAAAAAGGAGGAAATCAGGGTTTTGGAGCTCGGATTTTGGGTCAAAGGGTTTGAGCCTCATGACCTCGCATACATACCCATTTTTCATGTAAGTACCCCCCCCCCCCCCCCCCCGGATAAAGACATATAGCTTTCCATATTGATGTGAATATGTAATAACAGGAGCCCATTACCAGGAGCGTACCTATGTGATGGGTAGCGCCCACAGCACAGTAGACGATGTGACTATTTATAGTCGCGAAGTTCTGGTATGCGATTACGTCGTCTTTTGTTCTCTTGCGCTTTAGTATTTTTAGCAGTTTGAACCGTGTTAATTATAATTTTTCAGTGCATCCTGATTGGTTAATAGTGACGGCCTTTGTTTCTTCTCGCGGGAAACACAAAGCTAAAAATAGCTACATCATTTTGTTCTGCTGTTGGGCAGACCTAATCTGGGAGATGCACGCTCCTGGTAATGGGCTCCTGGTATTATTACATAACAAAATTAAATCCAAAACAACTCATTATTTCCAATTTTTCTAAACGCTTTAAAATTCACTCGAATACCATAAAAGTTCGTATAAATCTTTCTATACTATCTTTGTTTCAGCACAGAACGTTTGGTTGTGATAAATGTAACTAAAAGAAAACGAAATATATCAAACTTACCGCGACTGGCGAACTCGACATTTCCTTGTCAGTAAAAGTGTTCTCAGTATAATTTGACCTTTATCTTCAGAACGGCGAGGAAGGCATGGACTTCAGAGTAAACTTAAAATGCCAATGACGCTTTGACTTTAAAATATTAAATAGAGTTCAACCTCGTTCCCAGGGTCTTGTCGGTCAGATCCAAGCTGGCGGCTACTCCGAGAGTAGACCCTGGTAAACGCTGAACTGTCACGTATTCTGATTGGCTCTTCGATTATGACACAAGAGTTGTTCTAACGATGCTTTTTATTGGCCAAACGGACTGAGTCCAGAGAGATGAATTTGTATATAGATTCGATTGCTCAAATTTGATCAATAAAACGATTTTAAATAACCTTAAAACACGTTGTGTAGGTATTCATCAGTGAGAAAGCCAGGAGAAGCCGTTAAATCTGAACATGTGCTATCGATCTCTTCGCTTCAACACTAACAGAAAATGAACCTCTTCTAGCTTAGATACATCCTGGAAGCTTTGTGATACCCTTCCACTGTTTCTTTATCCAAGTAAACTCCATTTCGAACTGTTTAGTAGACCTGTTTTCACTTCGTCGTTCGCCGCGTGGAAATACCGTTAATCGCACCTCGCTCACTCCGGATTGGGATACCTATGGTTTGTGTTAAACATTTCCATATTTAGCTTAGCCGCCATATTGGATGCCCACATCACGTGATTAAAATCTCCAGGATTTCTGGAGATTTTTGGTCACGTGATTCAGCGTTTACCAGGGTCTTCTCTCGGAGTAGCCGCCATCTTGGAACTGAACGAGAAGACCCTGGGAACGAGGTTGAACTCTATTTAATAGCCAAAAGAAACCAAACTACTACAGCCGATAATCTCTCTTCAATGCATGTAAAAACGAGCCATTTTCGAACTGACTTATGCCGACCGTCTATCACATGAACTATTAACCGACCAATCGCAGCCTGGCCTGCAAGATTCTTGCAGGTGATGTCCTCATTGGCTAATAATACAATAGGGGAGATCCAGCTGTTGGTGTTGCGGAGAAACGCGGTCTCACACAAACGGCTGGTAATCAAGCCTACCGAGACCTAGGTTTTGGTTTGGATTTGGAAGTTAGCCCGGTATTTTGAATGATCGTTTTGATTACTAGTGTTATGGCGGGCCTTAGGGAATCTCTTTCATCTTCTGCCGTTTTTACTCGTGGATGCACGCATGTGCAGGAACGAGTTATTGGGGTTTGGTGGTTTTTATTCCCGAGCGTTCCGTATCCTTTTCCGAGCGTGGTTTATCCTTTTCCGAATGTAGTGTATCGTTTTCCGAAGATGTATTGACGGCTGTTTGTGGTCGATGTGACTGTGAGGAACAAACTTTTATCAGAGAAGACGCGTCGAAGCTTTCGAAAGGATTTGGTCATGCTGTATAGATATGCCGCTTTCTAACTAAAGGTATATATTCCGAAATTACTTATAATTTACTGCTGTGAAGTTTCTCAGTTGTCTCTGTGTCTATCTTGCTACACTAATTCAAACCACACGTTAGTGTTTGGCACGGAGAAAGACGTGAATGGACGAGTAACATGTTCTAACTTTTGATGTGGAAACACTGACTTGTATGGCCAAATATTGTGCTACACTTGGATAATATTTACCCAAGAGACTGTCAATAGCTTTTATTCCACTCAAGTCGGTGCAGAAATGAGTTTTTGCGTACGAAACGCTCGCCAGTTTGAGTGAGAGAGAAAAACAAAATGGCAGCTTTCTTGTCTTGTCCAACCAGCGATGTCTAGGCTAGGCCAACTTTAGGTTGCCTAAGAAACATATTATTTACGACTAGGATGTCAGGCGATTCAGGATAGCTACGTTTTAGGGCCAGAAACTACGAAGTTGTAATTTTAGAACTTTAGTTGTGACTAGAGAGTTTTAAAAATACTCAGCGCGAGCAAGCTGGTATAAGTAATATAGGAACTGAAGTCTGTTGTGAATTCTTTCGTGTCGAAAAACGTATGTTTTTAAAAGCAAAACATTCGGGCTGGAAATTTAGTATGGATACCCTAGAGGTTGCAGAGAGTTTTAATGGTGAAAATCCATGCAGTAGTTCTACTAAAACGACAGATTTGAGGATATGCGGATACGCAGTGAGTAAATCTTGCCCACGGCACTGCGTATCCGCCTTTGAGGGAATACTGCGGGATCAGTTCTGTAATTGTGACACGTTAACAAACGTTTCATCGACTTGTGCGAATGAGATCTTATCCGTACGTTTGTAAATTATATCCGTCTTCGGCTACTAAAAAGGGGGAAGGCTTCGGTCTAGAAATTTCAAATTTATGCGTTGAGGCCCAACTTCACTTTGAAGATCGACACAAAAACTGAAACTGCATGTTGCTTTCAGACCCGAGCTCTGATAGACTGGGATTTACATGACTCCGTTCAGTAACCACAGGCAGCCCAAGCTAATGATTTTTACAAGGAATGTATGGGAATTTTTAGAAAAAATCTAAAATTGTACTAAAATTATCCATAAAGTCACGAAATCTTACCTGTGTGTTATGAAGTCATTCCTCTTCATCACTGATGTGTTTATTTCTGGTTTGAGGCACTTCTGTTTTTTTCTTCCCCTTTCTAAATATCGAGAAGGCGGGAAACACGAGACGCCATTAGTCCATGTGGCGACACGTCGAGGCCTCGTAATTCTTCGAAAATCCAAACTTTCAGCATTTTACCTCCAGGAACCCAAGAAAGTGACATACGCTTATCTGCACTTGCACTCTTTCTATGTGAAGTCGACATCTGTTTCCAGCCGAACCAACTCAAAAGAGTGACATTATTGCTTTGCACTGAGTCAAATCTGTCAAATCTCACATCAATACTACTACGTAATTGTTCTGTTCATGTACATTATACGCAAATTATAAACAGTATTGGTGAACGCTGTCATTTACAGATTAACTTGAGTAATGAATGCTAAGCAATGTTAATCCTTCAAAACGCATGTTTTCCCTCAATCTCTGAAGTAGTTGCATTTAAGCCATAATGACTTGAATAATTACACTATTTTATCACGTTTACTGGAGGGTAATGAATGACCATTATAATTGAATTTTGCTTTAAATGTAATCATGTTGGGTATATTCGTATTTTTTTTGCATATTTTTGCCTTGGAAATTACAACTATAAGCTTGCGATAATTAATTTTCATCACACGCAGTTCTTCAAAAGATAAGATAAACAACGCTGAGTGTATTTCTTGGACAATCTGCACAATTAATTACACAGGGTGATTGAAATATTTTCTAAATTTGTCTCCCAGTAAGGTAACTAGTACTCTATGATTGTTCTTTCTTGGTGAATATTCCGGCAAGATGGCTTACTGCTAAACTGTTCGTCTTTCTGAGTGTAAGTCTTGGTGTTCTACATACAGCTCTCTAGAATGGAGAGAAACATGATAGGTTCAGCCAGGTATGTAAAATATCATTACATTTATAACAGTTCGAGATCAATGTCATCGTATTTGGAGCATATCGAGTGGGCCGATTTTTTTAGCAAGCGAACAACGAAAAGGTTGCATGGTTGCTATACGTTGTTTCTGTACCCAATTTTGTCATACAGGAGGTTACAAATATAAAATCATGTTGGGAAGAACAAATGTTGTTATGAAGCTTTACTGTTAAAAAGAAATTATCAACCAAAATATGAATTATATTTGACAGCACGGAAGGGAAAATAACACTGTATGAAATGATCGTGAGGTAAACCCATCGAATGAGTTTCACGTTTTCAGTCTCAGTACAGGATAAAAGATAATTTATCGAGGTTAATAATAGCCTGCATAACAGGCGCTTTTCTGATACGCTTTTCTGATACGCTTTCTGATACGAGCGGAGCGAGTACCTCCGATCCGAGAAATAAGAGGATATTACATGGCCGCGCGGAGATTCGAGTGTTGATGAAATATCTTACGAGTGAGCGCAACACGAGAAGATAAAATCCGTATCTCTAAGCGGCAATGTAATGTTCTGTTTAATGTATAATTATCTATGAAATACCAGTTTCAATCACTTCCTAAATAGGCTAGAAATCTTTGAAAGCCAGTCATACTTTCAAAAGTTATATCTTCACGGGTGAAGATATAATTTATATCTTCATTTGAAAGGATACACCGATATACAACAAATAACATTTCTAAAGGAAATGAAGTCTTGAATATGTGAAGTCGTACAAATTATTTTTTCTATGGAAAAATCAGCCGAGGATTCGCTATGAGTGTATAACCGACATTCAAGAACTGTAGATTTGTAAAATAGGTTTCAAACTATCTGCAGGGGTTTGTAGTAATAATAAAAATAGTATGTATAGAGAAAGCTAAGCACTATGCGAGGGTTAAGAGCAAAATTAAGCAAAATCATCGACATTGATTTTGTATATGGATGTAGATTGCTGCATGTACACGCGTTTTAAATGAATTAAACTTGAGTGTGAAATGCGTGGAGTAATGAGGTTCATTATTAAAAGTATAATTAGGAAGGAATTGGCCCTTGGCAGGGTACAGTCACGTGCTGATATAATACTTCATTAACCATGAATTGTTCCCATGGGAAATGCTTTACTGCATGGCAAACAACTTCTAAACGCTGTTTCAGAAAGATCATAGTTAATAGAGTGGAATGGTTAGGAAACCCGGCAAACTTCAAAAGGGCTAACAAAGGCGCTGCGATTGAGGTTGGAAGGGGGCAAGACAAAAGATTGTGCACTATCATAGTTCATTAGCGTTCCATGAACGGCTGAACTCACACGTTTCTATTGGATGATTGACTAACATGTTGGAATTTCTATTGTGTTTTGTGCACGTTCAAGGTTGAAAAAAGCTAACAAAGACCTATAACAAAGAAGGTCCCTGAGTTTCCTAACCATTCCACTCTATTAACTATGGAAATATCAACGATCGACGCAGGAGGAAAATAGCATTAACACTACCGGTCTCGTACAAGTACCATTAAGTAAATGAAGTTAGAATGTTTGGACATGCTCTGGCACAACACGTAATTGCATTCCTGCAAGGGGCCCATTAACTATGGACTGACTGACGAATCAGTGACAGTTATATCAAACAGATGTACACAAACCGCCTAAAATGAACTTAGATTTCAACATGATCTCTTACCCAAATTCAATATTATCATGTTATTTCGCATCAAATACATACAGGGCACGCATGCTATTCGCCGCAGACTGGTACTAATTGGGATACAATTAAAAATATGACACTTCGAGCAATGTTCGTTTAGTGGTTAGAGCGTTTGCATTGCAGGGGCGTAAAAAATATCCTCTCCATTTCAGTGATAATTAATTAGTTGTTTAATTGGACTGTGAACCTTAGCCCTCAATGGATGAAAACTGGATGTTTGTTTTAGAAAATGGTGAGGGTAAGTTTGGTGGATCGGAATAGAGTTTAAGTTAAACTCTAGTTATTTTATTATTATCTTTTAGCCGCACGTTTAATACCATGGATTCCAGAGGTTAGTAGAACCTCTGGCATACAGGGTACACGTTTAAGCAATAACAAAATGAACCGCACCTTAACACATGTGAGTCAATCCGATGAGTGTTGACCGACACTATACACGACCGAGTACCGAGTGCTGACCGACACTATATACGACCGAGTACCGAGTGCTGCCCGACACTATATGCTCGTGTTGTGATACACTGAAATTATAAATATAATACATTATTTTTCAGTATAGCAGGCCATGTTTTTACTACATAGCTGGTGGGGCCTGCTTTCGACTCCACACACACTCCCACTACATTCATATATTTTTATACATACTACTCTCAACTCATATGTTGATTTTTACGGAGGGAGGAAGCCGAAGAACCCGGAGAAAACCCCGTGGCATGAGAGAGAACAACACAACAAACAAACTCAACTCACATATGGCACCAAGTCTGACTCGAACGCGGGCCGCAGCGGGCAAATTTTTTTTTTGGGCCCCAGTTCAGATCAATGAACAACTTTACCATGAGGCCTGCGCGCCCAATCCAAGATGGCGGACAAAGATGGCGGACTTGGGGAAAGGAAATTGTTCTCGGGGTGGTGCTAGTAAACTTTTGACAACTGTGATGACGTAATTCAAGAAACTACCGTGATATTGCCATAATAAAGGGAGGAGTGGGTCAGTAAGAAATAATACGCAGTGGGTGGCTGGCGGCAACTTACGGTTCAGGTTTCACTTTACGGAAGATTATGACGGATCGTGGGATTTTTAGTATTCTTACTAACCTGGATTTTTCTAATGGAGCCGAATAAGGGTTCGAAAAATCTCGGAAACTTATTTCCTGAACAGTGCAATTCAGTACTCGATCGTTTATTTGGTTTATACCTTTGAGACATTTTTTGCGTAGTTTCCGGACATCATCGAAAAGCTACAAATTTTAAGTTTCCTAATTAAAAATTATAAGACCTTGATTCTTTTCCCGATACAAAAACATTAGGATATGTTTTGTTGGTAATGTGCGAAGCGATTTATATATCCCGGTATATATTCTCTGATCTTTTCAAATATGAAAGGTAATAAATACCCGTAAGTGCAATGGGTTGACGGGACGTTTTGCGCGCTAAAATTATTTTTGGGGTCAACAGAGAGTGAGTGCCCAATTTTAATTTATAAAAGGAATCGCGAAGACGCACTCCAATGGCAGATTCCGACTTTGGAACAATGGTAGAGCCCCAAACTTTATAAAAATTGTGAGAAAATATATGAGAAAATATATTGTTTTTTATTTGTAAAATATATTATAATAAAAAGTCTGTATAGCACTCCCCCCCCCTTGACCCCCCTCCCCCAGCACTTTATATGAAGCCTATTTTTTTACTTTTCCAATACATGGTGTAGTTGTAAAACAACATTCATATATATTTATGTATTTGTTACAGTTGTACCAGGTAGAGAAAGGCAAGGGTACTAATCTATAATTTAAAATTTCTTCAGGAAATATGGGTTTATCCAACAATCTTTTGGTAGTCATTTTCAACCAAAATATTTGAGGTGGAGTACTTGTAAATTCTAGACTTATGAATATATTTTGAGTATGCTTTAGGAATATTTTATAAGGGTTGGGTGGAGATGGGGTGGGGGAGAGAGGGAGGGTACGTAGGGTTATGCAGGTTATGTGTTAAAGCCTAGTACCCCTTCCTAGGTATACTGATTTGTTTCAGTTCCACCTCTTTCCTTAGTTGAAGTCTAGTATTTCTTTACAGTAACAACATTTGCAAAAAATACAACAAAATGTACTTCTTTATTATCCAACACTGAACTGATTATTTGTGCCTGGTCAACAAGAGGATGCATGACTTCGTGATCTCTTTATAAATAAGCTACCCTATGGAGCTTTTGAACTTTTCAATTGTGATATTTGAAGTAAATGTACAGCATGTAAATTAGTTGGACTAAGGCTGTGTTCATTAAGTATACCACAGGGGTGCAGGTGATTTATAAATAGTAACCCCCCTCTATCCTTTAAAAAAAAAATACAACCCCCCTGGCCATTTCCATATGCAAACCAGCATTATTACAAGCATAATTTTACAGAACTGTGATGTTGGGTCATTGAAACTCAGTTTAATACTATGTAGAAAAGCTAAGAATAAACCATAAAATTACTGTTATTCAGTACCAGTACTTTGGTTGTATGTAAAAAAGTATTTGTTGCTTGTATTCCAAAACTACACAAGAATATATTGTTATTTGATATAAAACATTCATTAATTCTTTACATCAGACAACCTAGCTGCATGCACCCTAGGAAAAAAATGTTTTTAGGGAGGGCGGGAAAGTTTTTACATTTCAGTTTAGTGCATTTAGCCATTCTATACACCTACCATTTTAAGTGTAGGTCTTTATTTGACAAACATTTAAAAACAATTAACATATCCCCCCAAGACCTTTCATTAATGAATTTTAAGATCCCCCTTCCTTCTGTTAAAAAACTTTGGAATCCCCCTTAAAAATCAGCTGCCCTCCCCCCCTCCCCTGTGGTATACATAATGATGCAGCCTAAAGAATAAAAAGAACCCTGTAATTCTTGGGTTGCAATTTTGTCACAATTGTTTTGTCAGAAAAACTAACAGTATTTTTCAAGTGTTTAGAAGCAGTAATATGACCACAAATTGTATGTTGCCAGTCATTTAAAATTATTTCTATACTAGCACACTTGTTATATAAAAGCATGCATGTACATTTTTATTTGCTGATAAAAACACTTTCACATTTACATATGGCTGCACATGTTTAAAGGTTTTGATTACCAATGAATTGATCATTATTATTTAACACAACTTTTAAATTTAAAATGCTTGTTAAGTGTGTTCTAGTATTTATAACTGATTATATATAAATGGGCAACATACGTGTGGCCTTCTAACACTTGAAAAATACTGTGTTTATAATCGTTATGTTATCTGACAATTACAAAAATTACCAGTATTATATATACAGCTAGGGTTTTTATTCCTTAAAATCCAACTATTTACCTTTTACTTCCAACATCACAACTAGAAAAAGTTCAAAAGCTCCATGGGGTAGCTTATATTTATGAAGGAAGTCATGAGGTCATGTCACTATATACATCCTCTTGTTGGCTGGCACAAAAAATGAGTTCAAGCATGTGTTGGTTAATAATTAAAGAAGTACATTTTATTGTATTTATTGTTACTGTAAAGAAATACGAGACTTCAACTATTAGTCAAAGGGTTGAACTGAAACAAATCAGTATACAATGTGCCGGGTAGGGCTTTATGATTTAATAAGTGCAATTGTTAAAGTCACCCAAAATTACAATTAGTACCATACTGCTCTTTCTCTACCTGGTACAAATATCACAAATACATACATACATACATATATATGAATATGTTTTCTTATAACTGCATAAAGTATTGGAAAAGTAAAAAAAGGCTTCATAAGTATGGATGGGTAGAACTAGGGAGGGGGGGGGGGGGGGGGGGGGGGGGGGGGTTGGTCCTCAGGGAGTGCTATACTTTTTTAAATTATATTTAAATATATGATACAAATTAAAAATTATATAATATTTTCTTATGAATTTATACTACAAAATGTTTACAAAATATACTTTGTTCCTTTGTTCCTTGCATAAGGAAATTAGTTTTTTAACATTCACTTTGTTTTACCGTAATAGCACTTAGGGTATTTATTAAGCTTGATCGCCTTGTTCTCTCTCAGCAAGAGAGAATAATTGCTTTGCACAATCGGGAATAGAATCATAAGTAATTAAATATTGCAAGGTCTAATAATTTTTAATAAGGAAACTTAAAATTCTCACCTTTCAACTTGCAGCTTTTCGGTTGATGTCCGGAAAAAATCGGGTCTTTCTCGATATATCAACGACAATGAACTACAGCAAAGCAATACCCTGAAATACAAAGAACCCTAACCCCAGAATACAATGAACTACAGCAAAACAATACCCTGAAATACAAAGAACGAACGAAAACAATAGAGTTGTCATTGTCCTGAATTTCAGGACGTTGATATATCGAGAAAGCCCCGGAAAAACGCACAAAATGTGTCAAACTAGGTATCGCAACCCGAACAAAATTGCACTGTTCAGGAAACAAGAGTTTCCGAGATTTTTCAAACCCTTATTCGGCTCCATTTAGAAATCCAGTTTAGTAAGAATACTAAAAATCCCACCGATCCGTGCAAATTCGTAATCATGTTCCCGCCAGCCACCCACTGCGTATTATTTCTTACTGACCCACTCCTCCCTTTATTATGGCAATATGACGTATTTCTTCAATTACGTCATCATAGTTGTCAACATTTTACTAGCACCACCCCGAGAACAATTTGTCCGCCATCTTTGTCCGCAATCTTGGATTGGGCGCGCAAGGCCTCATGGTAAAGTTGCTCATTGATCTGAACTGGGGCCCAAAAAAAAAATTTGCCCGCAGCGGTGAGCGGCGAGCGCTAACACATTGCGCCATGCATTATGCAAAGTGTCGCTGTTAAACATAATATTTATTTATTTATTATTTACAATGCTTTCAGCGTGAATCAAATTAGGGGAAAAACCGTCACAAATTACACGATAAGGGAAGACACGAGCGTGGCTCCAAATCAAGTGCGCCTTTACTTTAACTAATGAAAATACGAACAAATCTTGAGTTATGTGAATTACACACATAAAATAAACTTAATATATGTAAATTCATATTTGAAGGTTAATCGAAATCGAAATTAACGTCAAGTTATACGATCAAATTAACTAAGGAAAAACGTATAAGTTGTTGTTCTTTAATACAAGGTCTAATAGCAACACACTTATTAGAAAATATATCACGCTGTGCACAGCATTTCGGGCGTATATATATTGACTTTCAGGTAATTGGTGCATTGACACCAAAAGATGTTTGTAAGGCTGATGAGTAATACTTGTATAGAAGCGACTTAAGAGGGCATCCATGTGAAAACCATGCACCCTGAAAAAATGAGTCTACATGGTACATCTCAGATTTTGTTCATATTTTGCACATATATTACTATTGGCCTGGCATTAGACTTGGTAGAATATTTTGGAAAAATTCCAAAAACTGTAAGAGATATGGGGGTCAGTACGAACTGCCTCGGTTTGAGGGGTATTTCCACTATGTTTTTTCAGTCATGTTTACATTTTTTTTTTGAACAAACCATATAAGCTATATAAACAAAACGTTTCTACAGCATAAACACAACCAATTGCAATTTAATTATGATATAAGTGCCAAAAAATATTCAGTATTCAAGGAGTAAGGCTTTCATGTACAAGTGACTTCCTAAATTATTTTTCAAAAAGTCAAATTTTAGGGTAAAATGACATTCGAATACTATCGATGCGGCGAAATTGTAGAAGATGAGAGAGTTATTATTTTGTAGATCAGTCATTTGGAAATACAACTGGGGACTAAAAAGTTTGTAAAGTTTATTAAGCTTAGGAGCAGTGAGGCCAAAGTAACATACTCCCAACGCCCGGGTCCAACGTAAATAAACAATCAACGCCAGAGGTAAGCTGTGTCGTGTGCAGAATAACGGGACAAATCATAACGGACAGGAATGAGAAACATAGCCCTAATATAAAATAACTGGGTGATAAATTTATTTGTCACTTATGCCTATGGTTTTGCAATAAACAATCAACTAATTAACAATCAACTTCAAAAATTATAAGAGAAATTAGTAATCACGAAGGATGAATCAGCGATAAATGCATACCTGATTGTAGCCTTATTTGTGCTCTCCTCCCCAGCTCTGTCATGGTCTCGAAGCCACAACTTACGATAATTATCTTCTTGTTGATTTTACACCGAAAGAACATTTAACCATTATATTTATAGTTTATACAGATGGCTTTGTAGCATCCGCCATTTTATTTAGGACTAGAACCCAGTCTGCTGTTGTGCACCACAGGTAGCCCGAACACAGATGTGTACATTCCATGTAGAATATTGGAAGAAAAATTGAATCAGCCTTTCTGCAACGAGTTTGGTATTTCTTTTCTTGTCTATTTATATATATATATATATATTGCTGATCAAATCCCTACACGCTAGGAGATCCGGTGTTTTATCATTTCGTCTGTGGTGCCCAACATATATACCAGTGTGGGTAATTTATATTGAAACATTTATGAATCTCATGAAACAGAACTGAAAATAATCATAATGCACTACTTAATACATCTACATAATTTTGTTTGCAAAACTTTTATTTTTTTCAAGCTGATTATAGGTTAAAATTACCCATGATGCACCTGATATATGTAACTGTTATGGGGTCAAATGTTTGCATACATTCATACACAAGGTCACAACAATGAATTATAAATGATTTCTAACATCCCGTGCATATATCCTGTATATTCACACAACCCACATAAGGCCATCCCAATAAAATGTTCCGTTTCCAATCGCCAGACCGACCCAATTTTTTTTGGAAAAGTTAACAAAAATACAAAGCTTGACATCGACCCAATTTTTGGGAAAAGTTTTAAAAAAAATTGAAGAACATACTTTCAACTACACCTCTTTTCCTAGCTCTCTACGTATTTGCATTTTATTGGGATGGCCTAATCAGCTGTGTCGGTGCCGTACTGGAGCGCAGTGCCATCCCGGAAAGCGAAGTTCAAAAATGTCTGACGTATGTTGCTATTGCTACAAACTATCTTAGAAAAGGGTTCAGAAAACATCTGGGTGAACGATGAAACATATTGTGTGGATCGTGACAGACTTTATCCAGACCTGAATTACGCTCGATTTACATATACATGTATGTGCGGGGCGCTTGTTCAGACTGCTGTTTATAGGTACACACGGTAAGCCACGCAGTTTACAAGCATGAGTAGTTATATATGTTAGTTATCTTCCCATTAATGCGGCTGACCAACAAGCACTGAGGGTGGTCACTGCCAGATATTTGTTTAACGTCCAAAGTGGTTCCTTGGCGTCCTGTGATACACAGCTGCTGATGAATACGAGCGTCGTGAGATGCAATCTCGTTCCCAGAGCCGGCGATCTTTTGACCAGCGCCAAGTTACTGGCCAAAAGATCGCGGGCTATGAGAACGAGATTGCGTGAGACGGGACCGCCCAACCTCGTTCCCAGGACTCTTTACGCGCCTAATCAAAGATGGCGTCGAAAGTACCCCTGGTACAGGCTGGTCATGTGACCCAAAAATATGCCCATATTGGAATGGGGTGTATATGGGCATATTTTGAGGAGCATCCGCCATCTTGGATTCATCATCGCTGAAGAACGGTTAGAGGTTGAAATGTGATCCCAATGAATTCCAACCGCACATTGTTCTACTTGTACCCAGTTGTAAAGTGAATATTAAAAAAGGCAAAAATGCTAAGTTCTGATGAATTTGTAATTCTTTTCAACGAATTTTGAACGCGCAATACGACATCACCAGTTTATTTTTCAATTCAAAAATGCACGCGCTATTCGAAATTCTCCAATCAGCGCGCGCGAAACATCTAGCCAATCAGTGGCCGAATCCCACCAGCCTGTACCAGGGGTACTTTCGACGCCATCTTTGATTAGGCGCGTAAAGACCCCTGGGAACGAGGTTGGGGACCGCCATTTTACGTGATCATCCGATCGAGGCACGAGGGATCGAAAAGGCGTAGGCGCGAACACTGCGCTTCTCTGTTTCTCTTAATGTTGCCTGGGTGGCTAATTGAACGAGCAGGAAGCATACAAATGTTTTGCTGCACGGGTGGATAAACGAGGAAACGTTGTTGCAGAAAAAAACTAACGAATGCGCACTGTGCCAAATTGTCTTGCCGGTGTTGCTAAGAAACACATATACTGTGTGTCACTGGAGCCTAGTAAACATTGTTTTCCTCCATAGCCAACATGAAAACATTGTTGCGGAAGCAAATTTTGCCTCATCGAAACAAAAAAATGTCTTTGAAATGCTTCAGAAAAATGTTTTCCTTCCTGGAAGATTGTTTTTTTTTGCGCAAATTTTCCCGCGGACTTAGACAAATGTATGGAAAACTAAAACCACGATTGCATGCTTCCCAGCACAGCTACATCCCTCAAATTTCGATCAGTTAATCGTTTACTTGGTATCTGAAGTTTGTATCTGAAGAATATTTCAGAAATTCGATTTTACGGATTTTATTTGTCATCGGATTCCCATACAAACACTGTATTTCGCGCCATGTTTACACCCCTTTCAAAATGTCGGAATTAACCGCGAACTGGTCTATTACTTTAAAACTGTAAAGAAATACGTTATTCTTTGTGTACTAGGTTTGTAGTTTCTCAGCTGTAGGATGCCCGGTGTCCGCGGGGAACAGGATATCAGGACACGTGACTTGTCCCTTCGTATGTACCGACCTTTACGTCTGCGAGCGGGCGAGGCGCGCGGCGTGATTTTTTCCACTTGTGTGGGTTGTTCTTTTATCTTTCGTTTTCCATATTGATTTTCTTTGTTTTTTATGCAACGAGCTCCGCTATAAAGAGATACGAGGACGACAGTAATAAATCGCATACAAGTGTATCACAGGCAGCTTTAATCAGAGAGTGAGCCATTATGCACTAGTCTAAGTAAACCCCCACCCCCCTCTCACCGGCTGTCCCGGGTTGGGGGAGGGGGGGGGGGGGGGGGTTTCTTTGACTAGTGCACAAAAATGAATAAAATACCCTGTCTAGACAGTACAGTACAGGTGAAAATATTTATAGATTTTATGATAATTTTACCTGACACGCGCCATCAACAACATCCCCGCCAAGTGCCAAGGCATTTCATACAATTCTTAGTATAGCAAAAACAAATCATTGATTTAGAAGAGCGGGAAAAAAGTGAAGAAAGCCTTCAATGCCTTTCATGCCTTCAACGGTAATATAGTTGTTTTTCCCTGGTAACGCCGAGAAGATAAGCCACATTCCCTCGTTGAATATACACAAAATGAGCACTTGATCAAGTCCAAATCCATCTCGTGGATAGGGCGGGAAATACACGTGCAGACGTTACACGCAGTTCTTGTCACGCAATTCTTGAGATATCATTATATCACTGCAGGTATTTCATCTATTTCGGTGATACCACATTTGATTTCATGGATTATACACACATTTTGGTATTTCAACGGAACGAACAGAATATTATGCACAAGATTGAAACAAATTGAGTCCGTAACCGGCAAGGTAGTAACGACATCAGAATGGCTTCCCGTTGCTGAATCTAAACGGTTCTAACTTGGACAACTATCCGATGAGCATATAATAAAGGGCTTCCAAGAAAACGAAACCATTAGGTTTTTTTTATTATGAAAAGAAAACATCGTTTCTTTACAGAATAAAAACTAAAAACTTGAATAGAGAATCGGCTAAAGAACCTAAATACGACTGTACGTGCATTTCTACTTGTCACTCATTCACCCCGCTACAGAGGCTCGCAAAATTCAGAGTGACTCGGATTAGAAGCTGTATTTAAAGCGTAGCGTAGTTTGAAATCCTCTATATATCATATTCAAAGAAAATTCATTGTCTTTGATCCAATCAAACAATTTTAAACGAAGATACTGCCATAAGCTATGAGTACCTATTTTTCAGCTTTGACTCCGTCAAACTCGACAATAATTCAGTCACTTTAGACATCTGCATATCGGGTCATGGACTTGGTCACCCTTCAAAACTAAAATAATATTGAAAATGAATGTGCATTCGAATTCTTAAAGCAATTATTGGCAGAAAATCTGTGAAGTTCACCGTATTTTCGATTTTAATCGGGAAAAAAATCGCCGTGTCACCATATCGTCGTTTGTTTAATAACTGAACATTGCGGATTTTGAGAGTGCGTACTCTCTAACCCAGCATTAACTTTACAGAGATTTTTTTTACCAGATGCAAAGATCTATTGTAAGTCAATCTAGAAATGTTTCTAAATTCAAAGAAAAGAAGGCCGCAACTCTGCAAACGGCCATTGCCAGACAGCATTTATCGGGTTTTAAAAATACCTATTAAAGTAGCGTTAAATAAAAATTCGACAGAAGCGACAAAATATAAATAAAATTTGTTGATTTTGGTTTTAATATGCTGACGGGACTTAGTACTAAAGCCAGTAAAAATATTATCTTTCTACTTAAAATCATTTGCGATTGCGACATGTTACAACATAAGGTATATTTTGCTCTGATTTTGAGCATTTCAGGGGGTCAAACAGTTTGATTGTCATATCTCAAAGGCCTTTTACATTTCAGCCAAACTATTTCACATGGGACATTAGCTAGTTAAGATATAACTGTGTGCCAAATTTAAAGGAAATCGGAGAGGTGCACTGTAGACTCGTCTGCATGGTTTTCACATGGATCCTCTCTTAAACTGATTGGCAGAGCTAGAATTACCACAGGCACACCGATCTCTATTTTTGTGTCATTTAAAAGCAACTAATTGCGAGATTTTACAGAAGTTAATAAATGTACGAAATCAATACAGTACTCAAATAAAAAATACACACCTCTCAAAGTTGTGTTTTTGATTGTCCTGTGCACTCCTGGGGTGATTTTAATCACTTTCACAAGATTTCCCCTGTAACATTTTCTACTACGGTTGGGACGGTGAATTGGAAATCTTTTGAAAGTGATTAAAATCACCCCAGGAGTGCACAGGACAATCAAAAACACAACTTTAAAGAGGTATATAATCTTTATTTGAGTACTGTATTGATTTCGTACATTTTATTAACTTCTGTAAAATCTCGCAATGAGTTGCTTTTAAATGACACAAAAATAGAGATTGGTCTGCCTGTGGTAATTATAACTTAAGTCGCTTCTATACAAGTATTACTCATCAGCCTTACAAGCATCTTTTGATGTCAATGCACCAATTACTTGAAAGTCAATATCAGACGCCCGAAATGCTGCGCACAGCGTGATATATTTTCTAATAAAGTATGTAGAGCTTGAGCTGCCTGTGGAATTACGAATAGAATTAGGCAGATTGTTCCAACGGCAGATTATAACATATTGACATTGCATTCTAAACTTATTAAATTATTGGAGCTATTTATTTGTTAGTTGAGGTTATTTATTCTGAAACGAAACACCTCAAAAGTGAAAACCCTCTGTAAAAAACGATCAAAACTGACAGAGCCCAAAACAGAAGACTAATCGACGGCACAAGAACAAGACACTCGGAGCAGTTTTATTGCAAAAAAACTATTTCATTCCCTTAACTTATTTGTATTTCAATGTGTAGATGCCATTGACGCAATGAAGCCTTTATTCGAAAACAGTTTATGGATCTGCATGAAATGCCAATTTCTTGCTCCGCGGTGGTTTGCCCGGCTTGCACATAATTACCTATAATCAAATCAATCAAATCGAATCGTATCAATAATATAATAGCTCCAATAATTAGATAAGTTTCGAATGCAATGCCAATTGCAATACCTGCCCAATATGTAAATACGAAATGTCCTGAACTACGAAAGCCCTATAAAATCCGTGCAAACTCTTTCACATAGCACTACTGTTAGCTAAAATATCAATATGTCATAATCTCCCTTAAATATTTTGTCTAATGATAGCAGCTTCATATAATAAAGGCACACAGCGACACATCATAACACGAGCGACACATCGTAACACAACACGAGCGACACATCACAGCATGAGCATGTATCTTTGATCGATCATGTTCTGATTTTCGCCTTCCAAAATAATGCTGTTCTTCCTTAGTCTCAGCATAGTTAATAGATGCTATGGTTATGAAACCCAGTGACCTTTGTTATATGTCTTTGTTCGCCTTTTTCAACCGTGACCGTGCACACCAAAAAAAGATATTGGAATACGTTGATCAAACGGCCAATAGAAACGTGTGGGTTCGGTCGTTCAGGGGACGCTAATGAGCTATGACCGTGCATATTCTTTTGTTTTACCCCGCCTTCCAACATAAATCGCAGCGCCTTTGTTAGCCCCTTTGAAGTTTGCCGGATTTCCTAACCATCCCCCTCTATTAACTATGAGACACTCGCGCGGCAGGTATGACATCATGCCATATCACCGAAGTTCTGACGTCAAAACCTCACTAGCCAATCAGAAACGAAAGTGTGACATATATAAGACATCTAATATATAGTTAAGCAAGCATAAAAGCGTGGCTCCCCTTTATCTGTACTGAGGTAACGACCCGAAAAAACGACAAATTATACGAAGAAAACAAAAATAACTGGTAGAATCGAGGGAAATCCGGTGCAAACTAAAGGTTTAGAAGAAAAAAGAAGATAACGAAAAATGAAGAAAAGTATCACAAGCTGGTTTCAACAGCCACTGAGGGTAGTCACTGCCAGATAGTTGTTTGCGTTCAGTCCACAGTGGGGTCGAGGCATACGATTTAACGTCCTGATCCAAGAAGACCCAAGGTCTAACCATTTGCAAATGTCAGAGCAAATGCAGCGTCTTCTCCCAGTTATTTTAAGGCCCTGAGTGGTGGACCGGCCGAGGTTTGAACCCGTGACCTCCCCCGCACAACAGACCGGCGCTCACGAGTAATCACCGAGTTAACCGTTCTTCCGAGCTCCGAGAACTGCAAGCATTTAGAAAATATACTAGAAGTAATAATAGATTATTAAAGTGCGTTCGACATAATGTTTTTGGCTACTTGTGGTAAAACAAACATAACTCTTTGGACACTGAAAGATTGCTTCAGTCTTCTGGACTACACTATTGATATTAACAGATTGACTCTATTGTGGGTGTAACGTTTTGAATGTTTTCACTAATAAGTTGTATAACAAGGGAAGCAGCTCATTAATGGGGTTTTGGAAATGGTCCAGAAGTAGTACACACTTTTCTCAAGTTCCTACGTACTTTTTAGACAACATTGAATTTGATTGAAGAAATATTATATTACTTACCGAGTGAACCACAAATGACCGCGTGCACATTTTCACACGCCAGAACGAGGTTAATTTATTCAAAATGACGAAGAAAAGATACAGGGCAACACCAACATTCTCGGTTTCTCTTGACTGTGAGGCACAGGGAGCCCAAGGGACATTGTTCACGCGGTGGCGGCGCCTCGTTCATGCCCGTCCAGCCTCGGTTAAATAGGTTTTAGAACGAGGCTGGGAGGGCATGAACAATGGCTTTATTCCAAGATGGCCGCCGCGCGGTCTATTGCTCTGACAGACAAACAACACATACTATTTGAATTATATAGATGTGTGAGACTTGGTAAACAAGACTTCTCATACTGATATGTAGGTTTCGGTGTTTTCAACTGTGTTACACTGACTAGGAACAATTATTTTCCTCAATTAGCATGCAAGATTTAATAAAAGTAATATATCATAAAGTAGTTATTCCGATTTGTGTGTTACCCACAATATATTTTTCCTAGAATATATATATTTATATAATACAGCTCTTAGCCATATTTAGAACATGTAGCGTCACTCTTTCATCATGATTGCAAACATAATGAAATGTTTTTCACTTATAATTTTCTTTACCGTAAAGCTGTTTTATATTACACCCTGTGGTGGCTCTTAATTAGAAGAGACCGGCCAAACCTTCCCCCTTCGGATTCAACCAGCGTAGAAGCTGAGAAGCTCATTTAGAACAACCGAGTCACGGAAACATTTTCTTGTTGCAATAGTTTTTGATACCACAAAATACATGTGTTTTGTTTGTCGATAGCAGTTTCTTAATAACAACCAGCTTGCAGGTTTTCGTATAATTATTAGAATCAACTAAATGCGACCCTTACCACATATTGTTGTTTCAATGTCATATATGTCACTAATATCTCAGCGTGTTAAGCCCCCTGGCATCTCAGTTTCTCTAGTGATTCTTTCACGACTGTTATTATATTTTAACAAGGTTTTTATTATACACCTAACTATAGACAGCATTATTATTAGCAGATGTCGTCTTCTTGGAGCCAATTCGATATAACTCTACCAGACAACCACATCCGATTTATCAAAGGTGAGACGGCTGTAAATATAAACTTGGAAGGACATTTACAAAGTCCGTGTCCCGTTAAGACTACTTTTTTTGTAACCGGCTGAGTTGACATGATGCTCGCACTCACAGGTTCTATATATTTCTACAATTGTCAAATATCTTCTCATATAAATTTTAAATATATAGGCATAAGGAAATATGGAAACCATGTTAGATGACGGTAAATGAGTATCTGAATGGGGTTAACTGACTACTGACAAACGGCCTTAAAAATAACTGACCCCCATTCAGACCCTCGTAAATAGTAGATATCGCAAAAATCTCACAAAGCAGTACATACATCGGACGGTTTCACATAGCACTGAAGTGGAAAGAAGTTTCAAACGCGGCGACCATAGGTCGAGCAGTACAGATTGTTAATGCATTTCCAATTGTCATATATTTAGTCATGCATTTGGAGTGTACGGTAATATTTAAATGTAGAATATATACGCAATAGATATGAATTTATTATTACTTAGATTATCTGTGCAAGGAATCTGCCATATAGTTAGTACTGTGGAAAGCGTAGTTGGATCACTAATATAGCTGGATATGAATGTTTGGCGAAACGATATGAATTCATTTGTAGGGAGTTAGCGAAGATAAGGATGCAGACTGTTGCAATTCTAATGTGAAACTCAGAATCCGAAACTCAGAAGTTTGCTTTCACCAGCCAGCCATGTTTTTGACAACACACACGTGATGTATAATGTAATGTCGTACTAAGAGTTAAATAACCGTCCTTTACTGTCTGTATTACAGTTCTATACTAGTAGTAAATATTGCTTAGCGTAGTGCATTCGACTTCGCCGGTGAATACAGCCATGGCAACAACAACAACAACGCTTTATTTGTACCATGAAAGTAACAAATTTACACAAGTGAACATAAGAAAGAAAGAGAAATTCTGGAAATCTGGTACTATAGCTACCTGAAATAACCATATAGGGCTAGACAAGTCAGGCAGCTAATTATTTTACATTACAAGATTTATGGTCAAAGCGAACAAGGGCACAAACAAACAGGTAGTCGATTTTTTTATTTTTATATAAAGATAAGACACTTAGACATAAAAAAAAATAGAGTAAATATATACTTGAGAGAGGATGAGAGAGAAAGGAGGCAGATTTTTCTTTGCCTTGAAGGGTGCATTAATTGCGAAATATGTTCTATCTGATAAAGTTTCCTTCTCAGTTTGCTGGGGAAACGTGCATGGAGTTCTTTACTTATAACCAGAGTCAGTGCTCAGAGGCGGTCTACTGGTTGAGGAAAAAAGCGGTTTTTAGCTAAAATATCGTATGCTATTTGATTATAGTAATACAGTGTTAAAAAATACTTCTGCATGGAAATATCATTTTTTGCTTCCGCAGCGAGCGAGCCTAAAAAGAGCAACGCAGCAATACTAATTTGTGTAGTGGAACTGTTTTCTGGCACATTGCCAGAGCAGTGCATTGTAGTCGTGCGCAAGGACACAGAAACGCATTGCAATTTAGAAAGGATGCGCGGTCGTTCACACATGGCTTTCATTTCGTTTGGACGTGAAGGTGTGTATATTTTTACCGCTGCTTTTATTTTGCATTTTCACGTGTAACTATGTGGCCCTGTTGTTATGGCCATCATACAGCGAGTGTAAATATATTGTGATCGCCTTCGTTTGTACTTTTACCACAATTGCCTTCAGTGCTACTTATTAGTCTCGTGTTTTGATGTGAAGTTTACTAACCCACAAAATATATTTTGTAATTTGAATATCATTCTAAGTTGACGACTCCACGCGTCACTGGAGTCTTTTAGTCGTATAGATTCTGATAGTCTGATAATTTGAAAAGTGACAGCAGGGTGGCATGACTCAATAATACTTGATTTCCAGTGTTGACTCTTCATCGGACTCCAATATATGTTTGCCTGTTTCCGGAGAACAGCATGTTTTTTTTGCTGAGAATGCCCGGGAAATTATAGATATATCGGAACAAACTAAAAATTAAACAGGACAACTTTTGAGAAAGCACGCTACAGCTCAATCAGGCTCCAGGCAAGATACACATCACACCTTGAAACTTTTGGCTCCCAGTAATATTTTTTCCTACCAAAGAGCTACTTGCTGTTGGTTTTCTACTAATACATTTCCTTCACTTAACTGAGCAGCAGAATTCACAACACATTAGGTATACTAGTTTAATCCAATACAACTCATACTGACCTTTAACGTTTTTTTTCTTGACCCTATAACTATTTTATTTCACTTTGGTACAACACTGTAATATTATCAACTGTGATGCAAGTTCAAGTTCAAGTTTATTTCACACTATTTATAATATTTACAATAAGGAGAATAGATAAAAATATATAAACAAAATAAGTACATGGAATAAATTAAAATATTCAAGTGTCAGTGGTCAAAGTAGCTAAAAGCTTTCGAGTTGGCCACTGCTTACATGCAAATAATAATTGAATAACTGAGCGTAATACATAGAATATATTAAATAAAGTATTAATTAGAATAACAAGTTGAACTTGAGAGGAACTACAATATGAGAAAACGAAAACGAACAATAATAAAAAAGAAATCAAGAGAAAAAAAAGAGCATGTTGAGTCCGCAATCCATAAATGAAATGTTGACCCCCTCTCCTAATCACCCTCCGGTTCAATTAACACTGTGTTGCATGCATAATGAGGAATACTTGGTTTATAGTTGTCATTAAGCAAGCTGTAAATAGCAATGTGCTTTGTATTGAACTCTGGTATCAAGTTTATTTTAGCTAATGGGTAATCTTACTAAGTGCTTGAATAGATGGTTTGCACTCAATCCCCAGAGATTCAAATGACAAAGGGCATGGCGGCCATGTTGGTGTACAGAACAAAAGAAAACGAAGAATCTATTGTTAACTGTACACCAACATGGCGGCTATGGCGTCACGTGCAAAGAGTCCATACCCCACTTTCGATATATGTTTCACTTGTCACACACAAATTATGAGGCTCAGGGATAAATTGGATTTATTATTTTCTCTTTTTACGAATCACTGAGCATTATACCCCAGAGCCTCGTATTGAATCTTTGTGTGCATATATAGAAAGTGGGTTATCGAGATAGCGTTGTTTTGTTAAATTTGTCAAGTTTGGATTCTCTTTATAGTCACATTTTTAACGTTTTGAGGATTTCAAGTTACCGTATTACATGAAATTTTGGCGACACTATAATTTCGCGATTTGAAAAAAAATCGTGAAATTAAAGTGTCGCGAAAATTTGTTGGCGCGAAAATTAAGTGACTTCATTTATATATTTATCTTTTGCTTTAAAGCAGTGCAGTTTTGTTCCTTACATTGGAGTTGCTTTCCATTCAGGTTTTAAATCGAGTGCTGCATATCATTGAGAACATTGTGGGCTACCTAATTTATGTATGAATGGTTGGCGGTGTTGATTTTATCTACAGGTAGCGTAATAACCGGCATACAAGCAAATGTTCGATAACGACTGCCTTTCAAATGTCACTGGATTCAATTACACATGATGAAAGGTATTTTGACTGGAGCAACATAAGATACACCCATAGTTCTCACTCTCTTTTTCCAATATCAATCCAAGCTTTACCCCAAGAGCGTCCATCTTCCATATTTGGTATGAGTGTCTAGTGTCAGATCAGAGTCGGTACATTCCCAGATCAAAAATCCCGTATCCTCCGAACGGAAGGTCGATAAAATGACTATTTTTTCACAATGACGAGGTTTTCTCATTGTACGCAAGTAACAATATCTCTTGTTTTTTTTACAGCTGCAGCTTTTTGAGAATTGCGACTAGTCTGTACAGAATAACCATTCTCAGAACTTTAGCAATGGTCACCCTGATTTTCATGACCTACTGTCTCAATAGTATTATCAGTATTATCTTACAGTTCACATAACCATTTATCAAAGCCTGATCATGATCGTGTGTACTACAAAGCGCACTGAATAGTCTATACTCATTTCGTGTACTTTCAAACTTTTTTGTTCAGCACAACGGCTAAATTGATTTGACTGTTGACGTTTACTTCAATGGCCACCCGTGAGCAACGCGACTCACTTCGTTCGTATTGTGACTAGATCTGACTACAACGGGTCAGTTAATGGCCCACCAACTACAATAACTCAGTTCGGTTTTTACTGCAGGATAGTGTTCATCACAATTGCTGAGTTGATTTGACTGTTGATTGAAGTAAGTAGAGTTCCTCTCCAGTAAGTAACGAGTTGAGTAAAGTATCCCGCTCACTCCAGGAGTTCGTTTGACAATTCGCGTCCAATCTAAAAGCTCATTAATCTATTAATTAGAACATGCATAATATAAGCGACTGAAATTAGTCGAGTTCTGCTTACGCCATCATACTGATAGCAAGATTTAGAAAACCCAGGAGCCCATGGTTGGAAAACCTTATTCACACGACGGGCATGTCTTCCTAGCTACAACACCGTCCTGCATTTAAGTCGGACCTCTTCAGCAATTTCCGGCTATTTTTAACACACTTGTATTTTTCCTATATTTTTTTGTAATATGCAAATGAGATGAACTGTGACGTCATTTGATTGACACAGCCTGGAGACATTTCGCAAAATGAAGAATATCTCTGCAAATAGTGGATAAAAAAAACTGAAACTTTGCACATGTGTGGTAAATACAGATCATTGTGGAAATTACGATGTTGCCACGGAAACACTTTTGGGGCCAGGCTCCATTTCACCTTGAAGATAAAATTACAATTCTTGTTTCTGTTATAGAAAATAATTTGCATACAACGCCTGCATTGATCCAAGTTTTCTTATGTGCCCAAAGCAGAAAATTGTCTTTAATAAAGGAGAAATTAGGAAATTATATTTCCGCCCGGAAGAAGCCTGAGGCCAAGAGTGTTTCCATGGCAATGTCATAATTAGCATAGTGATGTGCATTTTCCTTAGTACCTACTAATTGCAGAGATATTCTTCATTTTGTGATTTGTCTCCAGGCCAGGCTTCTGTCCATCCGTCACAGTTCATCTAATTTACATATTGCAAAACACTGAATATCTCTGGAACGAGATGAGATATTGGCAACCCTTCCAATGAGAGCGACTTAATTTTCGATTCGTGGGCACTTCAAATAAATTGAGGATTTGTGATTATATTGTCTTCTTTCTTTTTATATTTAATTTTGTTTTTGGTTAATACACATTTTTTGGAACCATTCACGATGGTCAAAAATGCTCTTCTTTTTCCGGAAGCTTCGTAGCCTGAGGGCCGGCTCTCGTGTGGGTTTATTCGGTAAAGTTTATTCTCGTATTCGGGGTTCCTGTGGCGCGCGGACACCAAAGGTTATTCTCGGGGTTCCTGTGGTGAAGGAAAGGAGAGGTCTCCTGTCCTTTTCCCCCCTCCCCCCCTCTTTTCTCCGGAGGATTAGCCGGGTTCTGACTTTGATCAGCCCCCGTTAAAAATTCAGAGTTCAAAATTCAATGATTGCAAAGCCATTGATTCGAGCGTTGTATTTGATCACCATTGCAGTAGTCTTCGGACACTTTATGATTGCAAAGCCGAATTAATTAATATATGCAGGAATCGACCCAGGCTTTTACTTGCGCGGTCATGAGTTAGGAAAGGTCAAATTTACACGATTTCAAACAAGCGTAGAACATAAAGTATTCACTGTAAACCAAAACTTTCTTCACAGAAGTACTCAAAACTTTTAGGAGGTTAATAGCTATAAAAAATGCAAAAAGGGTTATAGGCACTTTAAAAACATGCAAGACTTTCCTAGGTTGACGCTTGATCTGAACGGAACCTCATCTACATATCAGTGTGAAAAGCAACAATACTGGGCGAACAAAAGAAAGTTATTCATTGTAATTTTTACGTAGTACCGATAGGCCCGATTCATGCGCCGAACCTCAATTAGTCAAAAGAAGCTGCCTAATTATCTTTTTGTTCATCTTAGAGGTTTAGCAAACGAATATAGGTTTGAAATTCAGGTTCTACGCGGGTACATGCTATCTACTCACTCATTTCGGCAATACTGTCGGCCTTAAGCATGGGAGATGCCAAATCAACAACAGCACATCGGAGATGGATTTAACTTTGTTGTACTTCGAAGTCCTGCTTCGTCATCTGTAAGGTAGGAACTGTTGAAGCTCAGATTACGCCTGTCTTGTAAAAGTAGTATTTGGTATAAGGGATTGGATCAGAAATAGTTTAAAGCAGAGACTGGCTGGCAACAGCTTAGCGGTTTGTTTAATTGACCTATCGTGTATTTTGAGAATCAACCAATCGATCCGATTGAGAGACAAATATACCGACAGAAACAGAAAAATATAAGAAGATACAGTCTGAACGCAAGACTGAAAAACAGCATTCGCATACCGGTTTAACTCAGTGCGATTACTTATCTGAAGAAATATCACGTTTCGGTCGTGATTAAACCTAGTATGGTATCATTATTCTTATGTTTGGATTTTTATCGGCGAGATTAAAGCATCAATCCACCTATCCATGGCCACAGGCCAGGTAGGCTAGGTTACTAACAGTAAGTATTAGCACTTTCTTTTAAATGAATTTTATTTAAAAAAGTATTGATTCGCATCTCAGTAAAATGTAAGCAGCCCTCAGTCCGGTTTAAACTTCACAGCCCATCACATAATCTCAGCTATGAACCCAACATATAAATTATTGGGATTTGTTTATGCTGAAAGCCAACTAGAAACCTTGAAGTTGAATGTTAAGGTCTGGCGACCGACCTTAACTTATATCATAGAAAAACAAAACGGAGAGAGAGTAATTTAAGCTAATCTCTGTTTCTAAGGTACCGTAGTGGAGGTATAAGTATGACTGCATCAGTCGTACAGACAAAAATAGAACAATAATATTCATATTTATTTTGGAGATTCCATATTCAATTAGCTAATACCTGTCATGGTTTGTTTTGGTTGCTATACGCACATTTATTGCCTTTCTATTCAAAAACTAAGAAAACAGCACCGCATGGCTGCGCCAGATCAATACAGCTTCATAAAATATTCACTTACTCACAAGGGACATCTATTAAAGACAACGGGAAACAAATGGTAATCCTGGAACGTTACGTCATTTGTCAGTCAAAATGCTTATGAAAGTTCAAGTCTCTCATTCTGATTGTATGGCTTTGGAAAGTGTCTACTCCAAGCTGGACTTCCAGGCTACGGTACTGCAATTAATGTGCTAATCTACTTTATGGTCTGTAGAATATCCTGACCTTGAGGTACAATGTACAATTTTATTGAAAGTTTTGTTCGCATTGTTCAGCTTTGATTTTTGCTTCAGCGTTAACATCATCTATTTAATATAATTCTGCATATAATAACAAGCACGGAATGCAAAAAGTACGACAGCGTAGAAGCTGCACAATAAAATAATCAATTACTCGAGGATAGCTGGATTCCGATGATGAGAGCATGTTCAGTTATATAGTCCTTCATTGCTTCGCTGCTGTTTTGATCCCACTGTATACCTTCGTAATTGAAGATCGACATTGATAATAGGATTCTACATAAACATCTTTGACCAAGTAATAATCCCATATTACTCTACGTTAATTCGATTAGAAACGTTTAGGTTTATCTAAGAAAACGATGTTCAGCTGATCGTCAATTGATTTCACACTCGAATGGATCTCTCGCTAAGACGTTTTCATATTCATTGCAGTGGTTTCTAGTTTGAAATTGAACGCAGCTTAAAGGGTACGTTCCTATAACCTCCATTTTTAATGGCCCACGAAATAGCCTCCAAGCCAAACTTGATTCATTTTATAGTGTCTCAGCTCCCGTGACAATGACTTGAAGAAATGCGTACAGTAATCAACAGATCCTGAATACCTTTGTTTAATTTAGAATTGGACTGAAGGAAAGGAAACTAATAGCTTGTGAGGTGCGCTAAGGACACTGAATGAGTGCCTAAGTTCTTTTTAACGAGGAGAAATTGTTTCTGAAATGACTAACTTGTGTGTGAAATATCTTTCGTCCAATCTCGTCGTCTTGATATTAATAGAGGCATCGTCATACAACGAGATAGAATCAAACCTCTAAAAAAGCCACGGATCATATCAGAATATAAAATGGAACGGCGAAAAGAGAAATTGGATGAAACTGTAGACTTATCGCCTGTGCAGGTTATGATAAGAACATGTGGCCAATTAAGGCCTATATTTGAAGCCCTACTATATATACATATCAAACACTCACTGAATCTTTTTGTTACCGCAAAGTGAACTGAGAATGTTAACACGACTGAATCTTTACTCCTGAACAGTCAGCTGGTCGATCCGTTATGGTGTACCATATCTTTACATTGCGATCTAAAGCGTTTTATTTCTTGCCTGTCTTGTTCAATTTCAGGGTTTCGCTGGTAGCCTATATACATAGCAACTTCGTTTCGAATTACATTGAAAACAAAATTTACCGAACCACAAAATATCCAGTACTTTAGAGTCATTTTGTTCAATCAATTTCTATTATTTCAACATTTCTCAGGGGCTATAGTGAACACACAATGTCAACTAAATTAAATAATAATACAGAAACTATAAATTATGTTATCTTCATTTTATGGTTCGTAATCACCATGGGATATTAGTTTTTGACTAAGAAATGAGAGCCAGAACAAAACAGTGCTCAATACTGAAGCATCCGCGATCGCCCACGTACTCAGTTTGTTGACTGACCAAAAACAATAATCTCCAACACGACGAACTTTACTCGAGTTCCTTGTGAAGCGTGCTTTCTTAGAAAAAATAATAAATATCGGCCAGAGTTTACCGGTAATTTTAATCCTTAATGTTTATTCATTCACCTATTAGTTGTCGTGAACCTGAACTTTTCGCTTCATTGGCGATCTCCGGAAACTCGAGCGTTTTAGTATATTTATGTTAAATCGGCGTAAGCCTTATTTGTTCCACCGTTATAATTTTGATTACCAGATTTATTTTAAGCATAATATTCTCAACAAAATTACTCAATTTTTGATTGGCTTAGAGCTGTAGTCGGTATTTCTAGGTAATAGAGTGTAATTTTGACATTGCCATGGTAACTAAGACTGTCGCAAATTTGCTATGATTTTAGACAGAAACAAATCTACACGAGTAGTTGTAATATATTATAACATCTTTTCAAGAAGACGCGCACATCAAGCCTGCGATAAACGTTTCTAAATTCTTCTCTCGTCGAATTTTGTGTATAATACTATCAAACAAAAATATGGCATGGAACTTTAAATTCCCGACTTCTTGGCTGTAGTAAGTTTATTTTAATCAATTGATTTTCTCTTTGCTGTAAACGATGGCATGTTTAACTTAGCATTTCGCATTCTTTATTATTTCTTTTGCGCAAATGTGAAGAATGAACCCGTCTTTCTTGGGCTTCGCCTCCAGCGACTTCTAGATTTCTTTAAGGCGATTTACACTGAACAACGTTGTCGCATATGATTAGCTTACGACCGCATGGTCTTACAACTTGCTTACAACTGTTGCATGTACAGCAAGGACGACTGCATTAGATAATTGTATGCGACAATGTAAACAAAAGTCCAGTTGTACCGTGTAAATCGGCATTAAGAGAGACAACAGAGACAACATTTTGAAAAATGAAGTGCGGAGCGAAATAAGTCGGACTCATACTGGCCTAGCTATAATTACCGGTAATCGCGGTGTAATATATATCTGTAAGCAAAACGTATTGTTTGGTCAAAACAGGCATGATTTGGTTGGGAAAGTACCGCCCCGCTCTCAAAACCTAACCCAATTTCAGACCAAAAAATAAGATTTTCCATACGAATAGAAATATATGAAAATGTGCGGTCTCATACTTCCCTGTCAAGATCATACCCCATTCCAGACTAAATATACGACATTTATTACCCTATTTCAGATTTAGCAGCTCATGAACCATACCCTTTGGCTCTTTGGGGCGGCAAATACCCGTACAGCCCGGGTGGCGCGGTGGTTAAGCGCTTCGCCTCTCACCTCTGTGGCCCAGGTTCGAATCCCGGACGTGGCGCCATATGTGAGTTGAGTTTGTTGGTATCTCGCCCTTGCTCCGAGGGTTTTTCTCCGGGTTCTCCGGTTTTCCTCCCTCCTCAAAAACCAACCTAAATTCCAATTCGACCATGGAGTTCGTCGGAACACTTAAACATAAGCCTCTGGCTTGGGAGACCCGGTAACGGCTTCCTGTATCTTCGACGTAAAATAAACCATTTATTTATTTAGTATGGGAGTACAAACCCCCCCCCCCCCCCCGGATAATTGATCACTTACTCTGCGTTGTACTTGACTAGATAATTATTCGTAGACTGTAAAACAGGCTCTTCCATATCGCGAAATTCAGTAGAGAAACAAGGTCCTACGAGTTCGCTCAAAAGAATGAATGATGACGGCTTCAGTCGCTGTTATTCTTCTGCTGCCTGGTGCTCGTAGCCCTGCCTCTCAACCGATCTTCACGATATTGATTGAAAAGGACTATTTCACAGTCTAAACTATTCGTTGAGTAGTTTCACTGTCATTGTTCTTAATTAAGTTTCGAGTTCTAAGCCTTGCGTTTGAGATTTCGTAAAATGTTTTGCTACGATTTGAGATAACCATGAAAATAGATGACACTTTGCTACTCAAATGAAGGGAAATATTCAGTTACTGTCATTATTCACCAACATTACTAAATATAATACATAAATATATATACGTATATATATATTTAACAAATAAAGAAGCCTTAGCCATGTTTTAAACAGTACATAAAACACGATGGGCATTTGAGAACATGAGAGAAATGTTAAAGCACAAGCCGAAGGCGCGTGCTTTCGACCTTTCTAGAGTGTTCTCAAATGACCAGAGTGTTTTATGATAGTATAAAACATGGATTTAAGGCTTCTTTATCTGTTTTATAATATAGATTTACGCGCGCGATGAAAGGAAACCGCCAGTTGAAAACTATATAACACGGCTAACCATGTTATATACTCTGATAAAACATGGCTTCTTAGCCAGTCAGAGCGCGCGTACTATCGTATCTATATTATAAATATATATATATATATATATACAGCCGCGTGCAAAAATTCTGACCCTCCCATGAAAATTATATACTTATATACTTATATCGGTTGCATCATGGGTAATCAAAAAATGTGATTTTCAGACATTTTTCTAACAAAAAATATATCAGGTAGGATTGAAAAATGTACGAGTTAAATATTTTTAGATCATATGGACCCATCCATTGAAGACAACAAGTTTTATTTTCAGTTTTAGTTGTACTAATTTATTCCATGCGTTTGCCACTGGGTCCGGAGGACCGAAACGCTGCTATGACTTCAAGGAACTCGGCACTGTATTCTGAACTTTAATTTCTCCACGTCGCATTAGCTAGGTTTACTCTATTGCCCTGAATGAGGCTGAAGTATTCACTAAATTGATTTGAAACCTTGGAGCCTAGGTTTAAGCGTATTATCAATGTGAAACACGTTCTATATTATGGTAGTTCGATGTGTGCGATTCTGCCAAACATTCAACCAATTTAATTAAACACAGCGTAGCTGTGCTTGTAAAAATCGCATTTAGTTATTGGAAAGGAAAGAAAGATCAGAACCGAAGTTGTTTTAATCTGTTTAAATTATGGACCAGAATTAAATGTTTTGGTCTTCGGGTAAAATTAATTTATCTGCGTGTTACATAAATTTTACAATTGGTCGTCAGTTAAACTCACATTGAGACTTATTCATAAGTAAACCTATTATTTACTTTGGCCTCACTAGGTTGTAAATTTATTGGTATTCCCGACAATAATTCAAAGATAATTTTTAGTAATAAAATAAATCAACTGATACACAGTTTGATTAAATCTTAACCATTTTATATAACTTAACATTTATCTCGCGTAGAGTTCTAAAGTCATTAACTGCAAGAATTAAATATGCATCGCGAACATCAAAACGAAAACCGCCCGCATACAATTCTGAATAAAATAAAATATGTTTGATCAATACTTCATATGCGAAATAATTACGTCGCAAAAAAAACGAAAAAGAAAACTGGTGTGTTCCCAGTGAAATTTTAGCTCTTTTGCAGACTTCATAACGGCAACAATATTTTAGCTGCGTTTGGCTTTGAAGTGTTGCATTTGGTTCAGTTTGTTTGGCAGAATTGCAAACGACTGGTGGAACTGCCATAAGATAAAATAGAACGTGTTTCAAATTGATAATAAACTTAAACTTAGGCTCCAAGGTTTGAATGCAATTTAGTGAATACTTCAGCCTCATTTAGGGAAATAGAATAAACCTAGCTAGTGCGACGTGGAGAAAGTAAAGTTCAGAATACAGTGAGTTCCTTGAAGTCAGCAGCGTTTCGGTCGACCGGACCCAGTGGCAAACGCATGGAATAAATTAGTACAACTAAAACTGAAAATAGCACTTGTTTTCTTTAACTGATAGACCCATATGATCTAAAAATGTTTTACTCGTACATTTTTCAATCCTACCTGATATATTTTTTTGTTAGAAAAATGACTGAAAAGCACATTTTTGGATTACCCATGATGCAACCGATATAAGTATATAAGTATATAATTTTCTTGGGGGGGTCAGAATTTTTGCACGCGGCTGTATCTATATATATATACAAGCAAGGGGACTAATAAAGAACCATAATTTTGGAAACATATTTATTGTTTTATAACTGAAACATGACATAACTCACTCGCGCGAGAAAAAAACTCGATCGAGGTCATTAATATTCGGAAACAAAGGAAGTACGTAGGTTTTCAAGGACCTTAAATTGCTCCTGCCATTAAATTACACTTCTCCTGTTTTCTTCAGCTTCGGAAAGTAACAGTACTAAATACCGTTACCATATCAAATGTTAAGTCAAAAGTCCTACAGGAATTTCTGTATGCCATTATTCGAACTAGACGTCATGTAACAACCCAACAAAATTAGTCTAGTAGGCAGGAAAAAAGGGTACTTATTATGTAGAACGTCTAGAGAACTTGTACTCAAAGTTAAACGTCATAAAATGCCTTCTAGTCGCTGTGTCGCGCAGCTGTTGCTTAGATGAGGTCACGAAAAGACTGCTAAACAAAGGATATCGCTCGTCTCTAGGCCAGTCTGAGCTCGAATTTATGGCTAAAATAATCAAACGGCTTCCCCGGTAGGAATTTTGGCTTAATATTTGAAATGGTAAGTATTTGGTCCTGTTACTTTCCGAAACTGAAGAAAACAGGAAAAGTGTAATTTGATCGCAATAGCACTTTAAGCATTTAAGAGTTGCTAGAACCGTTGAAATTTGAAATGTTTTAATGCCTATTTTAGAACAGGGGCGGAATGCTAACGCCGTGCCGTTAACATCTGACGTTAATTTGATAGTTTGACCGGCGAGCTGAACGTCTGACGTTAGCGGTTTGACGCAGCGTTAATGCCCAGAACCCGGTTGCTCGAAGCGATGATAAGCTCAACCCCAGGGTTAAATCGCTAACCCGAGGTTAAACTGTACAGATTATTACAATTACAGATTTAGCGCTATCCTAGGGATAAAGTTACCCTTGCTTCGAACAACTATGATTAAAACTAATACATTTTAGGAGAGCCACCCGATATCATGCATGCTATGTGTATTATTACGGCATTATAATGTTGAGAGATTGAAGTTTTCTAATCCGTAAAGATGTTGTTCTGTAATAGACGTATCGAAGATCAATTTGATATGCAATGTTCATACATTCAATTTGCCCAGGACTCGTTTGCATAAGCGGGGTTGCACAAACTTTGTTGCTAGAAAACTCGGTTGCTTTCTTTAAAATAAAGTTTTCGCTGGCAATAACCAGGTTCCTCATTCCAATATCATTAATATCTATGTTGCTTTGGATTTCTTTTATTCAGTCTATTAAAATATGTTATCACTGAGCATTAGTTTTGCTATAAAAATCAATTCTAAGCTGAATAAACTGTATAAATTATCTTAAGTCCTATCAAACTGTTTCTTTACCTTAAAAATTAATACTTTTTCATATTTCCTGTGATTTTCACAACGAATTCAAGACAAATTTTGCTGCTATTTCGCTCCAGTTATTAATATCTAATGATAACATTAGCGTCCGTTAAACGGCCCGTTCTCACAATAGCTAAAGTGCACATGAGCCCTAGTCAGTTATCATTGATCGAAAGGTCTAAGTGGAAATGGCCGACAGAAAAGAAATTAACGTCTGCCGATTTTCGTTTATTAATGAGGAATCAAATTGCACTACATCATTTAAGGGGGGATTACAGTTGAATTTGTAGGTAAAGGGTTGAGAATGAAGGATGAAATAAAAAGAGGAAAAAATAATTAGTACACACCAAGAGACCATGTACACACCTAATTACTTTACTATCCACTCGAGAGCACATCGTGTTGATAGCAGACAAATGTGGTGCCCATCTATTAATTATTAACCAAAACCCTCAATTTTAATTCTTCATAAAACCTTCTTTTTTCCTATTTACTCAAAACAAATCCAATCCCCCAACCCCAATTTTTCCTTATGAAAGCCATGAAAAAATCCAGAGAAATTCTAATAAACTAAGCAAACCTTCGACTGCAGCTTAAGTTAAGCTAATTTAAAATAACATACAATCCCAATGAGAAATAGCGTAAAAACTACGCAAACGTGGCCCAAAAGCGCATTCAACTGTAATCCCCCTAATTCACAAGCCGATTCTAGTTCCTTTTGCTCTTTTAATCTCATCTCCACAAATGAAAATATATTTCAATAAGATTGCAAGGAACAAATGTCTTACGCCTGGAAACAACTGAAAAACGATTCAACTTATTAGCATAATGTGATTTAGATTACGTCATTTCAAGGAATCGTAATGCATTTTAAAGCAATATTACGACCATAAATCGCCCAAAAAATGGTTGAACAATATTTAAAACACTTCGCTGCATCCAAATCAACGATTTTTAGCAGGGCTCATAAGCAATTTAAAGCCATTCAAACTGTTTCATTAAAGCTTTTGAAATTGGGCTCGTAATGTAAAGGCGTCAAAACGGCGAAAAAGTTAATCTCTAACGGCTACCTTTGTACCTTAAGTTAGGAACAAAACCAAACGGTAGGTGGAGGGTTGTTCAAAGCAAATATTAATTTGTTCCGGCATATTTGTGAGCAGAAAACATGCCGTCTTTCAAAGCCTTATTCCCTTACGTTGTACAACTGGTTAATTGATTTATAGTATACCGATCAGCTAAAAAATTAAACGTTTTTGATTGAAGCCATCGCGAGTTTAAACCCCGGCCAACAGTCAGGGTCTTAAAATAACTGAGTAGAAGGTGCTGCCTTTGTGGTCGAACTATACAAATGGTTAGACCTTCACGTCTTCTCGGATAAGAACGATAAATCGTAAGCCCTCGGAAACCTCCATAGAAGGACTTTAACCCTATTGAGGTCCACCTTCGAGTGGTAAACAGAATAAATCCTAAAATCCTAGAATTATTCTAAAAAGTAAGTGCAAGTGGAACATGATTTCAAAGCTGAAAGAAAGCTAGTAACGGAAAGGAATCACAGTCGAGATTAATAAGAAACCGTTTATTAATTTTCACTGGAGTAATTAGACGAGCGTCTAATCTACTTTCTTTACACGTCAGTTTCTGGCCAATCGCAACTCTAAAACGCGACTCTCTTTTGCAAACCAAACTCTTCATTAATTGCTTACCGAATGGACATCTAACGGGAACAGAAGGGTGAGGTTTTCTTTCGAAACATCAAGGGATTTCGTATTTAAAAATATATTGAGATTCCTGTTTGTAAGTTGAAATTCAGATTTCTACTTTTATCAGGCAAGTCAATCACTGATTCTATAGCTAGGTTAGAATGACTGTGAGTTTAGTTGTTCTATTTAGAAGTTTAAGGTATACTGTGTAGAAAATTTATTTATTTTGGACCTTATTTAATGCTAGCGTAATATTTATACGTAAATGAGGATAATACTGAATGAGTTACAGTGGGTCTCGTCAACTTTCGCTTACTTCCGACCTCCTAGAATCGAACGTTCAGAGGAACTAACTAAATATTCACACTTAGCACTACAGCTTACCACTTTACATCACATTCTTTACACTTACTAGTGCTACGCGGCAAACATGATTTCATATCATAACTACATATACATATATAATCGCCGTGACCCCATGAGAGCAATCGTGGGTATTGGTGCGTTTTATCTGACTTGATAGCCCAGTTGGTAGAGCGCCAGACATGCAACCTGGAGGTCGTTGGGTTCGAGTCCCATGATCACTTGGGTCAGAGATTTTTTCTCTTTCCCTCGTAGACACTTAGCACTACAGCTTACCACTTTACATCACATTAAATATTCATAAGATCGTTGGCAAAATGAAAGAAGAATACCGGTAAGTTATTGATTTAACCGTTCATACTATTTATGCACCTTATCTAAACAAATATATCGTTCGTCGGCCACCTAATAAAGCAGAACCGTGGATGCTTGGAAACCGATGGAAAGCAAACGGCAATTATTCGGGTGGAAGACTAAAGTGGAAACACATCATCTTGGCGGCTTCCTTTCCTAATCGACTGAAATACTTATTATCGACCGGAGAAAGAAATCGTCCATCTACTCCGGTAGGGAAATGTTGAAATAATTGTATAGCTTGTTAGGTACTGAGCGGTTGGACTGATTTGCAAAGAGTACAAGAGAAGTTCTTCGGCATTCGAATCTATATATGAAGAAACATTCGATCTCGTTGGCAGGTAAGAACGTTAAAATGTGGTCACATTTTAACTACAGTCAAAGGTATTTAAGCGAAGTAGTATACTTTTTTTTCTATCAGTTGCTGTTTACACTATGCTACTGTATTTTTGATAGGTTAAGAACGATCTCACTTTGAATTTTTAATCAACATGATCAAATCAAAACCAAAACTGATCCTGAAGGCAGCTTATTAAGAATATTTTCACAACAGAATCCTTAAAGGATAGGTTTGCATATTTTTTAACATGGTCAGTTTATTCTGTAGAAAAACGTTTATTGACAAACATATTATAGTATTTTTTAAAGGAATCAATATACTTGTATCTATTTAGGATACAAAAATAATATAAATTATGCCAAAATTGCATTGATGAAAATGGTCGCTTTGTTATAATGTTAGTAGCGATACAAGGCTCAAGTTTTCTTTTAATCAACAGGCACTCCTATGCGCCAAATTCTGAAAAGACTAAAATCGCTTTCTTTAAAAATCTCTTTAGTCAAATCAATACTTTTGAATGTCCTCCCGAAAAAATATAATATGGGGTGATGACTTTAATGTATGTTTTGATTTAGATTTAGAATCGGTAGGTGGGAACCATCAATAAAAATAGGCTCGGTAGAGGAAATTGAGGCAATAAAGTCTGAACTTGATTTGGTGGATATATGGAGATTAAGAAATCCACAGTTTAAAATATTTACAAGGGACCAATTAAGCTCTAGATTTGAAACACTGCATAGACGTTTAGATTATTTCTTTATATCCGATATCCTGCAACCTATAATTGAGAACACCGATGTTATACCAGCACCTGCTACTGACTATTCCGGGCTACTTTTAAACTGATATCTCAGCCTTTGATGTTGGTAAAAAAGGCCCTTCCTTTTGGAAATTTAACAATGCATTAAGTAAAGACCCAAATTATGTAAAAGAAATGAATGAGAAAATATTGGAAGTGCTAAAGCAATTTTCAAACGAGGAAATGCTAGACCCTCAGATACGCTGGAAAATATTTAAGTATGAAATCAGTAAATTTACAATTCAGTTCTCGAAGGCAAAGGCCCAAAAATTTAAATTAAATTTAGTCTTTAGAAAATAAAATAAAACAAATTGAAATGATTAACGACTGGCTTAAAAAGGAAGTGTTAGCGAAGGAACATAATATAATGAGGTTATATCAAAACTGGAAAAAATATATGATTACATAACATGCAGAAGGACAAATAGTGCGATCAAAAGTAAACTGGTATGAATTTGGAGAAAAAAAGTAACAAGTATTTTCTTTCATTGGAAAAACGAAATAAAAGTAAAACACATGTTAGGAAACTTATTCAAAGTAATAATAAAGAAATAACTGATCCTTTAAAAATCAATAGGGAAATATTTAACTCTAAAAATAATAAAACAGAACTGCGAGGAATGCTTGAATTGTATTTCTAAAGTCAATTTACCAAAGCTAGAAGAAAATGAAAGGCAAAGCTGTGAAGGAAATCTAACAATTAATGAATGCTTCAAAAGCCTGCAACAAATGGGTAACGTGAAAACTCCGGGAAATGACGGTCTAAGTAAATAATTTTATTAAATTTTCTGGTCAGAACTGGGTAAAGAACTTGTATCATGTATAAATCATTGTTTTGAAAATGGATCATTGACGGTTACACGAATTAAAACAAGCCTTAATTACTCTTTTGGAGAAAACCGACAAAGACTGTAGGTATTTGAAGTGATTGGCGTCCGATCAGCCTTATTATTGTAGACGCCAAAGTATGTAGTAAGGTTTTAAGTGTTAGGCTGATTAAAGTCATTCCAAAGCTTATTGACCCTGACCAAGCTGCTTTTGTGAAATCAAGGAATATAGAATATACGATTCGTTTTTTTTAAGATATACAATATTAATTTTATTTAAACACAAAAATTCAACTTTTCTTTTATTTGCAGCAGATTTTGAAAAAGCGTTCGATAGTATAGAACATAATTTTATATTTGCCACTCTGAAGCAATTTGGGTTTGGTTCGTTCTTCATTAAATGTATAAAAACGTTACTGTTCGATAATCAGAGCTGTGTCTTGAACAATGGTAAAGCTACATCGTATTTTAAATTTTCCAGAGGAACAAGACAGGGAGACCCAATTTCTCCCTTTCTATTTATTTTAGTAATTGAAATAATGGCGCAACTGGTGCGTTTCTCTTCAACAATAGGTGTTGAAGCTGAAAATGTATAGAAAAAAAGGTTCTATTATTTGCTGACGACACTACTTTTTTGCTGCGCAACGTTAAATCTTTAAACTCTGTGTTAGATCTGTTAGAGGAATTTAAAGTATTTTCTTCATTAAAAATTAACCTGGAAAAATCCGAGGCAGGCTGGATGGGTAAAGAGATTGTAAATGAAAAGCATTCTTTTAAGGGTAATTTTACTGATTTGACTAAAGAGGGATTAAAAATCCTAGGGATTAATTTTTCTTTAGACAAAAATCTAAACAAGCAGAAAAATATTAAGCAAGTTTTTGAGAAATTTAAGGCAACAATTGCAATTTGGAGAACATGCCGCCTTACTCTGTTTGGTAGAGTTCAAATTGTTAGATCTTTGGCACTCTCCAAACTTCTCTATGTCTGTTCAAAATTGTGTGCTCCAACAGAATTTATAAAAAAGGTGGAAAAAGAAGTAGTCAATTATATATGGTGTGGGGAAAACATAAAATAAGGTGTCAAACTCTCTTAAACACTTACGAAGATGGAGGATTGAAATTACCGGACCTTGATACCTGCATTAAGGCCCACTATGTATATTTGGTTATCAACTTGAAAATGTCTCCCGCTATAGAAAAAAGCTGGTATATTTTCCCTAACTCCTACTTTAAACAGTTAGGAGGTGTTAAGTGTGTGAATGAGAATTTTGACGTTTCTAAAATTCCAGTGGATATACCAATATTAATATTTTGGGCTGAAATAAGTGCAGATCCAATCGAAGATGATCCTTTAAGTGTATTGCGACAACCTCTATGGAACAAGAAATACATTACTTTAGATACGAAATATTTTAAGAAAATTATAGAAAAGAAGGCGATGCGAGTGAACGACCTGTGGGACACGGAAAAGGGCTTTAGCTGGGAAAAGGCTCAAGACTTGGGTCTTACTGAAGATGATTTATTCGGGTGGTTGGGAATCATCAATGCAATCCCTCAAAAATGGAAGTCAATGTTGAATTAATCTCTCCCTTTTAACACTAACGAAATGCGATCGGACTTAATACACTTAAGGGATACCCCATATAAGATATAGAGCAATTAAACAATACAATATACAAAAACTGAAACACCAACCTCTCAATCTAAGTTGACATGTAGACTAAAGGTTAAAGATATTGATTGGAAATCAGTGTACACACGTATCCATAACACTACAATTGAATCATACCTTAGAAGTTTCCAATATAGACTACTAAATAACTGCCTTTACCTAAACAAAGATTTATATAGATTTCACTTGGTCGACAGTCCTTGCTGTTCATTCTGTCAGCTAGAAGAAGAAACTATGGTCCACTTTTTTGTTCAATGTCCCTTTTCAATAAAATATTACTGTAGTTTGGAAATTTGGTTCTCTACCTGTAACGTTACCTTGCCTCCTATAAATGCCTGTAATGTTATACTAGGAGTCGACCGAGGAAAATATATTACTTTAGTTAATTTTACTATCTATATTTATAAACTTATGTTATATAAGGCTAGACCAAATAGAAAAAGCCCCACCTTAGATGAATTTATAACGAAAATGAAAAATTACAATGACATTGAAAAATCTATAGCAGAAAAAAAAGAAAAAAAATGGCCATACATCTAAAAAAATGGGGAAAAATAACTCCCAGATTAATCTAAATCAAATTAAAAACGACAGCTATAGATATGCTCCGTTTTCCTCCTAAAATGTAATTAGTGTTTGTAATATGTGTGTAAATGATGTAAAAAAAAAGGATGCAAAAATTCAAAATATAGTTCTAATCATTTTTTGCTGTGAAGGAAGAGCGGCCCGACAATGAAATACTTGTCAAATTCAGATAAAAGATAGAAAAGGCGGCAGATAAAATCAGGGAAGTTGATATGATAGTTGATGTATTTATGAACACGACCACAATGAGATAATTAAATACTTAAATTAATCACTGCATGCAAAATATAATAAAATTTAGGAAGAAATGGAAATGAGTAAAACAAATTTCATCAGTTTCATATTCGATTTAGCTCCGAGAAATATTTTAATTTTATGGCAAAGAGCAAAACATGTAATTTTGGATTTCGTATGCTCACACATATATATTTCATGTAAATTAATCGCCAGTAGATAACTCATTTTAGTATATGCCACACCAGTGAATATCACTTTTCGCGCGCTCTGATTGGCTGCTCAAACAGTGAATATGATTTCTATTTCCATCAAATATTTTCTCTCGCGCGTGATTCGTTGAATGCGTCACGTGACCCGATATTTTCTCTCCGCGAGCGGGAAATATTGGCGAATTACACCCCCTGCGAGCGTATAAGTGCGTGTGAAAGAAATTATTCGAAAGATGATAACGACAATAACCTACATTATTATACGACTTGGCGTTTTCGAGTGCAAATACGGGCTAAAACGAGTGCAAATATGAGACGGTATTACACGGGTCGCAAACCGGTTTGCACAGGTTTATTCAACACTTAAAAGGTTTTGTAAGCGCGCGAGCCAATCGAAGTGGGGCTGTTTGAGAAACAGCCAATCAGCTTTTAGCGCGCGAAAAAAGCTTTTCAGTGCACGCCCGCCCCCGACGTGAGGCTGAGAGATTTCTTCTCTCGAGATTTCTTCTCAAGATTTTCTTCAAACAGAGCAGTAAGGTAAGCGAAAACAAACATGTTTTGTTCGTGTTAGCTGTCGTATAATAAACAATTTATTACACGAAGAGTTGTGTAATACGGCTGGGAATTTTTACTCGTCAATTTCATTTTTTCTCGCCTTTCAGGCTCGAAAAAATAAAACTGACTCGTAAAAATACCCAGCCGTATTACACAACTTTCCGTGTAATAAGCCCTTTTTATCAAACTGATTAATACTTCATGAAGCAAAAACAAAGGAAATCACCGACCGATAAGTGATCTTTAAATCTGATACAGATTTCGTCATGATTTACATAAACTTTGGCTTCGATTTTCTAATAAGTCGTATCACCAAAATAACTGAAACCATGACTCTCTACATCTAGACGTTTTCAGCTCGAGTTTGTAAATTGGATAAAGATCGGCCACTCATTCTTTATCTATTACTCGTGGCGTCGAAATGTAAATACAATAACCTATTATGCCCTGATATTTCGTCCGCGAACGTTATCTGATCCGATAAGAGAATAGTTCCGGAGTGCGAAGCTCGAGGGAAACTGTAAGCTTTGAGGATCAGATAATGTCCAAGGACAAATATCAGGGCATATTTCGATGCCACAATGTAGGTTATTGTTGTTATCATCCTTCAAATGTTTTCTTTGACGCGCGCTTAATACGCTCACAGTGGGTGTATTCGCTGTTATTATTCAACACATCGTAACATTGCCCAAATATGGTAATTTCACCCTCTATATATCTGCCACTACGCATGACAGATATCCTGCGATAGCTGTCATCCGAACGTTTAACCGCTGTTGTGTTTCAAACATGTAGAAAATAATTAAATCGACTCAATTATCAATAATTCTGTTCACAGAGAACACAAAGAAGGCAACAAAGTTGAATATTGAAGATTTTCAATACATTTTTAATGGCAAATCCATTGGCAAATGCTCAAATCAGATTTCATACTGTCTTACTGATTGTTTCTGCTCGAATACATTTATTACATGAAGAAAACAACTAGTAAATGAGTTAATAAGAGTGCCTAGGATCTTTGAAATATCAAGTTTAGAGTGTCAAGAAGTGCTACTTTCTTCATCTGAATTCCAAAGTCGACTGTTTTCGACACTGAAAACTTCGAAAAGTTGAAGCGAATTCGTGAATATACGAATTTTAGTCCTGAGTTATTGCCCGTCCATGGCCATTCCTTTGAAGTGCATACGAAGCGAAAATTAAGTTGAGCTAATGTTAAAATGCTTTCGAAATGAGGAATAATGACATTTTCCGTTTGTCAACATCTCTTTTCGTTTCAGAGATATTCAGGTTTTTGTAATATGCAAATGAGATGAGATGACGTCATATTGTTTGCACAGCCTTGGAAACAATCACAAAATGAAGAATATCTCTACAAATATTGGATAAAATCTATTGAGACTTTGCACATACGTGGTACTATGGAAAATACACACCACTATGTAAATTATGATGTTGCCATAGCCCCAGGCTTCCACTAAAAATAACACAAACTTCCCTAATTTCTCCTTTGTCAAAGACATTTGTTTCGGTGTAATAAGATTTGGAACAATGTAGGCATTGTATGTGAGTAGTTTAAGCAACTTATTTTTTGTAACAAGGAAAGAAATTGGAATTCTATATTTAACGAGAAAGGTGCGTGAGGTCATGAGAGTTTCCATGCCAACACCATAATTTACACAATGTTGTGTACTTTCCATAGTGTCATACATGTGCAAAGTTTCACTAATTTGTATTCAATATTTGCAGAGATATTCTTCATTTTGTGATTTGTCTCCAGGCTGTGCAAACAATATGACGTCGTAGGTCATCTCATTTGCATATTACAAAATTCTGAATATCTCTGAAACGAGATGAGATGTTGACAAACGGAAAATGTCATTATTCCTCATTTCGAAAGCATTTTAACAACTTGATTTTCGCTTCATATGCACTATAACAGTTCCAGCAAATGTCCCCGCAAATGTCCAACATGTTTTCATCGTTTCTCGAAGGCAAATAACTCCTGGAGTCCTGGAGAAAGTAAATAAGTCCTGGAGAAAATGAAGTTCAACTACAACTTTCCAAGCAGCTTAAGACAAACGTACCAGCACTTCGTGTGAATCTTCATGCGAATACCTAGCAGCCACTGAATTCCCTTTGTGCTTGTGATTTAACATTTCAATGAACTTAGAACTTTTAGCTTATGTTAATGAACTGAAACAGTGCTTTTTCCAACTGTTTTCTAACCATCAACTCACTTTGAAAATGTTTACTTCGCTCAAAGTCGGCAAAATTTAAGGCGCCAAAATTGTGTACAAACATGGCTCGAGCGCGCCACTAGATTCCCGCCAAAATCGTTTTATGATATAAAGATGTAGTTTTGGTAAAAGCTGTGTTTTGTTATCGATGTGTTGAATAATAAAACAATTATCCTGCTCAATCTTGCGGAATATCGCCTGTACAAAGGAAAGCTCTACACATTATCTTTCCCTATGCTCCTTATGAGCGGCGCTAGGGCGCGCTGGACTACTTAAGGACTTTAAGACACCATGACGGCGACGGCAGTGACGACGGGACACAGAAAAGTGTTTTCTCCCGAAATTTGTTTTTTCCTTTTTCCTTTACTAGCCTTTAATTATTTTTCACATCCAAATTTTCTAAAAATGTGATCAGCATAAAGTTCCCTTCACGCCGAACGAAAGACGGAGTGATTTACCTTTTGACGTTCGCGTTCTCTTTGTAACGTAAAACGTATGGTTTCACGTTGTGTTTTTGCAGACAACGGTTGAAATGAAGGCGACTGCGTGTATTTTCACGTGCAGTTATTGTATTTTGTAAGTAAGGCTATTGTTTTATGCCGTCGTGGTTTCTTAAACTAGGGACCTTACGCAAACAGAACGGCAACGTCTAGGACGACGGCATAAAACAATACCCTTAATTACAAAATGCAATAACTGCACGTGAAAATGCACGCAGTCGCCTACATTTCAACCGTTGTCTGGAAAACACAACGTGAAAACCCCAAAGGTTACGTTTACAAGAGAACGCAAACGTAAGAAAGTAAATCACTCTGTTTTTCGTTCGGCGTGAGCAAAAGTTTATGCTTATCAAATTTTTCGAAGACCTGGATGTGAAACGTAATTAAAAGCGAATAAAGGAACTAGTAAACATCAGATTTCGGGTGAAAACACTTTTCGAGCTCCCGTCGTCACTGCCGTCGCCGTCCTGGTTGCGTAAGGTTCCTACTGCCTATTATAGGACGGCAACGTCGACGGCAACGCGGTGAAACAATGGACTAAATTACAAAATACAATAACTGCACGTGAAAATGCATGTAGCTGTATTTATTTTAGCCGTTGTCTGCAAAAATACGATGTGAAAACGCTGAGTTTACGTTCCGTAGAGACCGAGAACATGAAAACGTAAATGGCATTGCTATTCGTTTGGCCTAAACGGAACTCTGTGTACATTCTATTTTTCGAAAACATGGATGAGAAATGCAACAAAATTCGAAGGAAAGAAACGATAATAAACAAATTATCGATAACACCATTTTTCACATACGTTGTCGCAGCCGTCGCCGTCGTAGTATCTCAGTAAAGTCCCTATAAATCAGGGGCGTAGCTAGGAGTTTTTGCCAACTACGCACAGGTAGGTACGGACCCCGAAAGAACAATAGGACTGTTTGGAATAGCCTGAATTTCAGCCGTCTCCTCTGGTTCGTTCGTAATGCCGTCCAGTGACGTCACTACTAGAAAACCTGGTAGTGATTTTTGATTGGTTCATATTCTATAATTTCGCATAATTATCATAATTATCAGCCGAGAAGACGGCAGGATTCGATTGTTGATCGTTGAGTTTCGGTGGAGTGATTGTCTTTGGCAAAGACCTTGAATTCGTAAGGAAAACATCTGGAAATGGATTGAAAGTGTCCTGCACAATAACCGGCCGACTAACCTGTAAACATGTACATTTTATCGCGTCGCGTCCGCACTCGCAGTGGTAAAGAATGTCGCTACTCTCTTCAAGGAACTGTTCTTTCCCGTAAAAGTGTTCTCGTATTTCTTCGAAAATTCTCCATTATCCTTTCATGTTTTTCTACTTTTCTGTTGCATCATTTACATAGGTAATATCTCGTAGCTGTGTCGATTCGAACGGCAGATCGCGAGACATGTACAAAGATCAACGGAAAGACAAAGATCAACTGTACTTTGCCTCCAAATATAATATAACGATTTGTTGCTTCGGAAAGGCTTTCACAACATAAGAGGCACTTAAGAAGCAAATGGGATGGAGATATATAATATAGGTAAGGCTTTTATTTTGGTCGGCATAATCTCAAATAAATATTTCTCACGAACTCTTACCGCCGTGACAGTTTTATTTGCATAAATTAAATTGTTAATCCGCCTTGACGTCACTGGACGGCATTATCGGCTATTGGATTCAGACGTCTCTCGGGAGGAACGAAAACGTTTAATTATACTTACAGGATATTACGTGCGGGATTACGCAAGAGTTACATTGCCGCCGTGATAGTTGTAACTGTGCTCTCATGACGATGTCAGTGTTTATTTCGAGTGGCAGAAAGTATAATAATTTGCGCCTTTACATTTTCAACTCCGTGTAGTGAGTCGAGGCTGATTAGATACAATAATATTAGAGGCAAAGAGCCAAGCGCCTTTCCTTATTTTCTGCGAATTTAACGATAACATCATCAATGTTAATATGGTATTGCTGTGTATGTGCAAGATGGCGAGTGAAGAAAGTCGCTCTCCCGTCATGTTGCTGCGCAGTGTAGTCTTCATCCGCTTCATAGAACGTAGACTTGATAAAATGGGATTTTTAACTCGATTCGACCTTAATAGCGAAGTCACCGGATTTCTCAGGTACGCACGTGCGTATATGCGTACAGGAAGCTACGCCCCTGTAAATAGCGGGACCGACTCGTTAATGCGTGTAGATAGTTCAAGCCATTTCACCTTCCACGCCAGAATGAGATTTGCCATGGCTATGCCCTGCGTTCTGGCTGCTCTAGGCGCCAGGTAGCCTCCTTTGCAGGCGTTCTTAGTGTCGATCCTAACCGGCATGGGAGGCGCCAGTGGCAAAACGTTTCTAACGTACAAATATAAGTGACTGTAATTTGCATATTTGAAGTTATATTTATTCACAGTAATATTTATAGTGTTTGTGCTGACACCCTTGTAATTTAGCGGCAGTAAATAAAACAATTATAATTATAAGTAAGTTTAAGTCTTAATCTGTACATGCCTATTCATGACAAAATTATTTCACGAGTATTTAAGACTAGTACCCGTACCCCTGTCAATTTAAAACTTGAGCTCTTTCTTACAAATAACAATGTAATCCGTGAATCATTAGCACAACGGGCTAGCATATTATGGAACAATCTCCCAGAAAGGTTAATACCAAGCCTGGTGTTACCGAATTCAGCAAACATTCTAAGAATGAATATATTAATAAAATAGCTATATAGTCAGATATAAGGACATTTTAAATATTTATCTTAGTATTATTGAGACCAACTTGCCATTATTTAATTATTCATCCATTTACTTAATCACGTATTTTATTATTTCATTATTTTATTATTTTATTATTTTATTATTTTATTATTTTATTATTTTATTATTTTATTATTTTATTATTTTATTATTTTATTATTTTATTATTTTATTATTTTATTATTTTATTATTTTATTATTTTATTATTTTATTATTTTATTATTTTATTATTTTATTATTTTATTATTTTATTATTTTATCATGTTATCATGTTATCATGTTATCATGTTATCATGTTATCATGTTGTTATGTTGTTAGGTTGTTAGGTTGTTAGGTTGTTAGGTTGTTAGGTTGTTAGGTTGTTAGGTTGTTAGGTTGTTAGGTTGTTAGGTTGTTAGGTTGTTAGGTTGTTAGGTTGTTAGGTTGTTAGGTTGTTAGGTTGTTAGGTTGTTAGGTTGTTAGGTTGTTAGGTTGTTAGGTTGTTAGGTTACTGTAATTTAACCAATCTGATAATCAACCAAATTATCGAATATTCCCTGATAATTTATTTAGATTATAGTCTATACTTTGTTTTTCTCTTCATGGCAATATTCGTGACCATTTGTAAATAGTCATTCTTACATTTAAAGCTTAGCGGTTGTAATATTAAAATTTGCAGGACTAGTTTGCTCGCGCGAGTGGAGCTCGAACCCCGACGTGCGGCGAGCGAAATGCCTGAAAGTGTTGCACCTGCGCGCGCAATGTTGAAACCAGGCGGCCCGGATCGAAACCTTCGCCAGTTCATTTTCATTCTCCGTTATCTTCGTTTTTCGTCTAAACCTTTTGCACTTCCAGAACTAATTATGGTCTATCGAGATTTAAATCTCTTGCATCACGATTATGGGAAAAAATACCGTTAGAAATAAAATCCCTCCCACACAATAGTTTTAAAAAACAAAACAAATTATTTTTACTTGAAAACCAGGCCTAAGTTATTGTATAAAATTGTAAATATAGAACAATAACTAAGATCGAATTAATGTATTCATACCATCTTTATTCTTTGCATATATATAAATATATTGTCAACGTTTCCATATCATTATGTATCAATATTGTAAATAAATGCTTCTTCCTATTAGTATTAATTCTAGCCGCTTATCACTCAAGACAATTTGTACATTAGATATTTATGTATTTTCTGTGCTCCAAATATCCTCATTTATTATTCTTGTGATAGAGGTCAACTAGAAAGCCTATGGCTCCTTTGACCCCTATGCACATTCTTAAAATTCAAAACTATTTTATTATTACCGTATCTCTCTTTTTCTTTCTACAATTATTTTCTTGTGTAATTATCTTTAAAAGAAATAGTGCAAAATAAAATGAATTTGAACTTGAACTGCTTTCCATTGATTCTACCAGTTATTTTTGTGTTTTTATCTTTGTTTTCTTTACATAATTTGTCGTTTTGTTTTTGGTCTTTACCTCAGTTCAGATAATTGGAAGCTCTGTATGTTTGTATGTATGATCTTGGGCTATCCACATTTTTCTATTCAGTGCATTGATTGTCGTACTAATGTAGGTCGGGGTGGGAGCCGGGGTGGGAGCCGGGGTGGGAGCCGGGGGTGGGAGCCGGGGTGGGAGCCTGGTGGCGCAGTGGTTAAGCGCTTCGCCTCATCTCTGTGGCCCAGGTTCGACTCCCGGACGAGGCGTCTTATGTGAGTTGAGTTTGTTGGTATATCGGTCTTGCTCCGAGGGTTTTCTCCGGGTTCTCCGGTTTTCCTCCCTCCGCAAAAACCAACACGCTAAATTCCAATTCGATCTGTGGATTAGCCGGGACCTGGCTGTGATCAGTCACCATGGTTGTTTCAGGTCTCGTTAGAAATTTAGAGTTTACTAATCTTCGCGCGCCTGTGAATTCACTCCTCGGAACACGCTTTCAAGGAAATTCGTTGTTCGTTTAAATTTGTTCTAGCAGTTTGACTACTGGTACTTTTTCTTTCTTATTAAACTTTATAATCTTTTTAATTGAAACATTTACAGCTCAGGTTTAAACTCAAGAAGATCATCCCGATCTTTGGAAATATCGAAAATTGATGCTCACATCGCAAAAGCGGCAAAGGAAGAAGCAATGACGAAGACTAGATCGTCATTTCGTGCTATACTAAAGGACTTTTCTGAAAGAACGACTGCTCATGGCGTTAGTCAGATCTACGGCACTGAATCGTACATATGGCGTATGTTATGGCTCTTGGTGTTCTTGGGATGCTTAGGAATGGTTCTTTATCAAGGAATTATCCTCCTCCTCACATATCTAGACAAACCTGTCTCCACTCGTCTTGATATAAACTACTCGCAGGTAGGCATATCCTATATTCATAAATAATTTCTTTAATAAATCCTGTTATATTTTATGTCGGTTTCCGTGCCAATAGGATTTGTTTGTTAGACAATAGACGTTTGTAACATTTATAATGATAACGATTATGGCAAGCATGGCAACTAAATGATATTAATCGGAGTTAGTGAATTTCAATATAAAGAAACTACAGTGCGTGTATCAGCGCAAGGTGAGCTGAAGACAATTTGAAGTAATACCAAATAACTACCAATCCACAGTTCCTTGGTACAAGAAGCTATGTAACTAAACCAGTGTTTTGTTTTGGCTGTTTATCTTGCCGTATTTTGTAATAACTAAAGTTAGCATGCCGTTGTGATACCTATCTCGAGTGACAACCCAAGTGGCCTGTCAGAAATAAACTTGTAACTGACTTGGATTTTCTGCTCATTATGTAACTATGTATATCTATATATTGAACATTTATTGGATATAATTAATATTATCGTGCAGTTCGTGCACAGTACAAAATCCAAGCATGTGATTGGGTAATTAGTACCCACAGCACACGATGCATTCAGTTGGAATATTAAAAGGGTTAGAGACTTGTGTTTTATTGAAAAATACAGGCACTTGGTGACTGTACGATGAACTCGAAATGTCTTCATACTGCCAATTTGGCCTTCGGTCTCATGCAGTATTCATTGTTTGTCATTTATCGTCTGAGCGCGTGCCTATATTTGTCAGCAAAACACGCACGACATTATGTAACCCATCTAATAATAATAAAAATATCAACAATATCAACAATAACAACAATCACAACAACAACAACAACAATCACAGCAATCACAGCAATCACAGCAATCACAGCAATCACAGCAATCACAGCAATCACATGCAGCAATCACAGCAATCACAGCAATCACAATAACAACAATAACAACAACACTAACAATACTAACAACAATAACAGCAATTACAGCAATCACAGCAATAACAATAACAGCAATAACAACAACACTAACAACACTAATAATATTTATTTATTTATTTAAAACACGGTATTGGCGATACTGCAGCATTCAGAGCTGATATGGCCTTTGTGTCCTTTTTTCAGACAACTAACTTTCCTGCGGTAACAATCTGCAATATGAACATGCTGAAGAAATCGGCTATTCGGAGTTTCCCAAGCGCTAAAGCCTTATTCGGAATGTACGAAAGCCAGGCTAATTCAAATAAATCGTTCAACTCATCGGAATTTGTTGGTACAGACATGAAAAAGGCGATGAAGGACCGTTTGTCTGTTAAAGGACAGGGGAACTCGGGGCTTGATGACATATCGATGGACACACAGGAGTACGTTGAGCACAAGATGTTATCAATGATTTCGGTCTACGATGATAAGGACCTCATGGAAGCAGGACATCCCTTTGATGAGCTGATATTTCGATGTGTTTGGAATGGCTTTACCTGTAACAAAGGGTACGTGCAATCACAAGTGGCAATCATAAGTACGGTACTTATGCTAATAATATTTGAAACCTTATCATCCATTCAGGTTTCTTCTCGATCTTTCTCTCATAGGGATTTTCTCAAGTACTGGAGGCCCTCATGGAATTGGAGATATGGCAATTGTTACACGTTCAACGCTGGGTCCAATGTGAATGGTTCAATGATCCCTATATTAACTAGCTCTAAACCCGGACCAATGTTTGGTATGTACTTGACTCTTTATTAAACGTTACAGTGTAGCCAAGCGCACTTAATATATATATATAGATCAATACTATTAATATGACTATTTAACTCAACCAGAAGGCTGGAAATTCGGCGCATTCGTTGCATGTGCCACTCGCGTCAGTCACCGTTTCCATTTATTTTCACGTCAGCGAAAACTCGTTATTGAGCGCGCGCGAAGTATTTGCCTTTCACTCAGCCTCATCAGATCAGTTAAATTTTAAAAATTGTTTACTTTCCTTAGTGAAGTATGGATAACGAAAACCCCTAATTTTCATGTTAGTTATATGGGCATGGAATAAAATAGTTAATCAATAATGCTTTCTCGTGGTACGCTATGCATGACATCCCACTCGTGACTTCAATATTTCTTTGTATGCAGAGGTGAATAGTGGCCGAATATTTATCGAGCGCGAAGCGATAAAACCACTATTCACCAAGAATAATCGTTTCAGTACATATCAACGAGCTAACCGGCTCAAAATAGCCATAAAAGAAACTATTAAAAGTTGAGTGTCGGAAGTGTTTTGGTTTTGCGTTTACTAAGCTCTCCTATTGGCTGAGAAAGTAAACCAACAATCAGAATCCAAAGTAAAACCAAACGCAAATTGGTCAGTTGGTTCTTGCTTTGGTTTGTCATTGGCTCACAGGGAAGCCATTTATGAGTTACTTGTGATTACTCGCTCCTATGATTGGCTGGCTGAGGGTAATTTGCGTTTGGTTTCACTACAAACCTCTCTAACATGTGAGTTGCGTTTGTTGTCACCGTCCCTTGCTTCGAGGGTGTTTCTCCGGTTCCTCGTTTTCCTCCCTCCCAAATCAATACGCTAAATTTCAATTCGAGCTGTGGTTTAGCCGGGTCCTGAAGTTGGTCAGCCCCTATGGTTTTTTCAGGGTCCTGTTAAAATTCAGTGTTTTTAATCCTCTCCAGTTGTGGACTACCCTGGTTCCAGAGGGGCTTCAGTGCTGCTAAACGAGAATTCGTGTCGCGAAGCGACGAGCCCCTCTGGCCACTCGAGTCAAATTTTCCCGCATTCTTGGGGAAAATGAATCCGCTTGCTGATTGGCTATTCATGAGATCGTCATAGAAACCACCAAAGGTCTATTATGATTGGCCTTCAAATACAGATAATGACGTACTCCGTCAAAAACCGGTTTTACAAGTCACCGTCAGAGCATATTCAGCAGAAACACAAACAACATGGCGAGTTATTGTGAAAATTTCGATGGTGTCTTTTATAGCGCTGCTCAGTTCGAGCTAGCCTCCAAATTTCCTAATGTCTGTAAACTGAAGTCGGTTTAGGAGGACTCACTTTATGAGTTCATCAAGCGGCGAGATGTTTTCTCTGTTTTGCCAACCACGATTTTCCAACTTGTTTCTGGCGTCTGATATACGAGTGGAGTACCATAGATAAACAAAGCCACGTGGAAAATAAAATACTTTTGCAACTTAGGTAAAGTGTTTTCTAGACTACCACTGAATTGCAAGACCATTTAACCGTAGCTTTAAAATACTTTATTTTTAACCGTGTTATTTGTTTTTACATACAGGACTCAAACTGGATTTATTCATCAACCAAGCTGAGTATATCAGTGCACTCAGCCAGGAGGCGGGTGTAAAAGTGCTTCTATCCGACCAGCGACAAATTCCTTTCCCTTTCATCGACGGCTTTACTGTACCTCCAGGAACCTCATCTTCAATTGGTATCAGAATGGTAAATCCAAATAGTCATTAGAGCAGCTAGTTCTGCTAGTAACATGTTCAGTATGGACTATCTTTGTGTCGCAGAGTTCTCATTTGTTAACGCTGCACAAAGCAATAGATCTACGAAGCTGTGCTTTCAGCGAAAGGAGGACTAAGTCTTTCTTTTTTGTGCATATGTGCTTCTCGTGTAAATGCGTACAAAAGTTTCAATATGAGGCTGCGAGAGAAATTAAAGTCATTCTTTTCTCGAAGAAAAGAATACATTTATCTCGAGTCTCATATTGGAACCTTATTGCATGAGAAGTGAAGCATTTTGCCAAAAGTGGACTATTATTATGTTTTCATCTATATTATACCATTTTTTCAAGAAAGTATGATTTTACTTTTTCAGTTAAGTTGGCAGAAATGTTGTGATTATGCTTGTGGTTATACCAAAGAATTGTCAAGGGTTACCTTTTTTCTCGATTTGAAATATGTGTAAAGAGTGTAATCTTGATTTAAACAGCACTTAAAACTTCCAAGTCAAGTGAGGAGTATATTATCGACCAAGAAAACAAAATCACAAGAGCAAAAACTTAGAGAAACAGACGTAAAGTTACTTACATAATTTCTTAAGAGACAAAGAGTAAGCACAAGATTCAGATTCAGATTTCTTTATTAAACACTATTTAAAGTACATGTATGCACAGAAATTAAGTAAAGATTACTATTATAAAATGACTAGTTTGATTATATAAGTTAATGTATAGAGGAAGAGTGTGCAGTGGTTAAAGGAGCTAAGCTTTCGAGTTAACCACTGCCACATAGGAAGTAAAGACTAAGTCCAAATTAAATTATATAATACAATATATGTAAAAACTGTGTAAATACAGGCTGGAATGATAATTAAATACTGTATGTCATCTTTGGTTAAAGCTGAAATTTAAGAAGATGTTTCTTATAGTGTTTTTTAAACTGTGAATGTCTTAATTTTTTTATCTCAGTTGGAATAGTTTGCCAAATTTTTGATAAGGAGAAGTTGAAAGTACGTAAGCCATAGTTCGTTTTTGCAAGGGGTCGAAAAAAATTATAATTTTTTGCATACCTGGTATTGTAAGGATGGATTTCAGATGCATGTATAACATATCTAGAAAAAATATTTGGAGTATTAGATTTGTCAATAGAGATTTTATGACCAAATATGGAGATTTTTAATTTATATATATTATCAAGAGTTAAAGCTCCTAACAAATTAAAATAAGGATTGGCGTTTTCCCTACTGTGTGCAAAGAAAATACTACGCATGCATTTGTTTTGTTTTGTCTTAATTTTAGTTAGTTTAGTTTGATAAGTGTTACCCCAACTCATAATTCCATATTGTAAATAAGGATATATAAGTGTATAGTAAAGCTGTCTAAGCATTTGATAGTTAAGAAAATATCTGAGCTTATTAATAATTCCTATGTTTTTTGATATTTTGTTGTTTATATGTCGAATTTGGTGTTCCCAGTTGAGGTTTTTATCTATATATATTCCTAAATATTTAATATAATTTTTCTGTTCAATATTAACTATATTAATTTGAATTTTTTTACGAGGTGATGATATTATCATGTAATTTGTTTTCTTAAAGTTAATAGATAATTTATTAGCAGCACAGTATTCTATTAAATGCTGGAATTCCTCATTTATAACTTTCTCCAATTCTTTTGGGTCATCACAGGAATAGAACAAATTAGTATCATCTGCAAACATTCTGAAAGAGGCTTTTTTTGCACAATTGGGCATGTCATTGACATACAAAAGAAATAGTAATGGGCCAAGGGTTGATCCTTGTGGGACTCCACATGTAATATTGAGCATACTGGATTTTTCATCATGAATTTGTACATATTGTGTTCTATTTTGAAGATAACTGTAAAACCAATAAAAGGGGGTGCCACGAATTCCATATTTATATAACTTTTTTAGTAGAATATCATGGTTTACAGTATCAAAGGCTTTTGATAGGTCAAGAAATATCCCACAAGTTACTTTGTTATTATCAATGTTCATTTTCAGCTGATCAGTAAGTTCAAGAATTGCTTGTTCAGTTGAATGTCCTTTTCTAAAACCAAACTGGTAATTAGACAATATGTTATGTTTTTCCAAAAAAAGTATTAATTGGTTATATACAAGCCTTTCCAGGATTTTTGCAAAGGGCGAAAGCGTTGCAATTGGTCTGTAGTTTCCAGCATCAGTAACTGTGCCATTTTTATAAATAGGGGTAATTCTAGATACTTTGAGTATGTCAGGCACAGTCCCAGTTGCAATTGACTGATTATAGATGTGAGTGAGAGGGTATGAGAGAGACTGGCCAGCCATACTAATTAATTTATTAGGAATGTTAATTGTGGATTTATTACTGTTTAGATTTAATAAAAGGGTATAGACCTGGCTACATGTGACAGGTGACATAAAAAAACTAGATGCTGGACTTTGAGTTATAAATTGTGTGGGGTTTATACCACTTTGATTAGTTATTGTTTTTTCCAAGTTACGACCTACATTGGTGAAGTGTTGGTTAAACTGTTCCGCTATAGCATGTTTGCCAGTGAAAATTCTATTATTGTGTATAAGTCGTGTAGGGTAAGACTGACTTTTTGTCTTTCTCTTAATGAGGGTGCCAATCAGTTTCCATGTAGTCTTCAGGTTATTTTTATTTATTTCAAATTGATATTTATAGTAATTTGCTTTCTTTTTTCTTTTTAGATGATTAAGAATATTACAATATGTTTTGTATTGATGTTTTTTAACATCATTGTTGCTAAGAAAATGTGTACGATACATCTTTTGCTTTGTTTTAATTGATTTTAAGATCCCATTGGTTATCCAAGGTTTATTGACTATTTGTTTTATTTTACTCCTAGGTACCTGTTTTAAAGGTACATGTTTGTTTACTATTATTTTTAATTCACTTATCAAAATCTCGAAAAAAATGTGAAATCATTCTTAGCATCGGCGAAGCCTTTAAGTCTTTGAGGAATGATTTCAACCGTTCCAGAGACATTAAAAATAGATATATTCTCATTGAGCATTTAATGCCAAAGAAATGCGTTTGAGCGAACCTTGGATATTTCTGGAAGCTCGTAGCAAACGATTTGGAAAAAAGCAGGTATTACTTGATGATGTAAACCTATCAACTTTATTTGCTGAATGAAAGACAGTTCCAAAGTCAGATGTTGAAACCTTTTCAAAGCTTATGTCAGTTTAATTAGATAAAGTTAGACTTTATTTCTATTGTTATTGTAGCGAGCATAAATTTTAGTTTGCGTTCAGTCGGATACGAAATGTAAAACAAAAATTTGAGACTGAGCTACGTGTTCAACGACGAAACGTAAATAAAACCTATTTGATATTGAAGAATATCTTAGTACGCATATAATAAACAAACCACAAGTTGATGGAAAGTGCTTTTGTGTGGTATTTACACACTAGTTTGTTTTTACAAAACTCACTCGCTCGTTTCTCGACCGCTCGTTCGTTTTGGGGGAAAAACTCGAGCGTAAATACCACACAAAAAAACTTTCCATGAAGTACTCTCTATTTCCTGTGATGCCATTAACTTGTTTTCATTACACATGTAATGAAATTGAGGCGCAGTCACCAATGCACTCTATAATAGTGATTTCATGTTCTGTGACAGTTTGTGATCAATCGTGTGGACCCATTTAACAACGGTAGCTGTTTCAGTGGAGATTACCTGGAGAATGAATCCATCTATATAAAGGAAATGCGAGGCACAAGATATTCCGTGCAGGTAAAAGTATGAACAGTTTACAAGCGCAATCTGTACGAAAGAGTAGTGCAGCAATGGTATTAGGTCGAGCCAGATACCCAACAATACAAACACCCTAACCTTTAGAACGAGCAGAACAAAAACAATATAGCTACAGTATAGTGGGTCCAATCAGAATACAGGTCTCGAGCGGTACTGTACATGTATTACTCATTAGGTCACAGGTTTATAAATCAGAGCTGCTATTGGTTGTTTAGTGTCATCTTCTTTATACATGCTCTTCTGATTTTATCTCGTATACTATCAGCTGAGTACGCTATCTGCCCATTTGGTTAGTGATTCTTTTCGTATATCTGTTATCTCGTTATCTCAGTGCCAGGTGAAATGTTGGTTCTTATTACTGATAGTTTTTGTATAGTCTTGTTTAATATTTCCCCTAATTCGTGATGAACAACAATTAGAAAATATAAATATAGATTTGTTTCATAATTACTAAGGTTTGTAACAAATGGATTTAAAGTGCTTCTAACCCTTCTTGAAATTTTTCTACCTATGAACCTTGGAAATGTTTTGAGTACTTCTGCGAAGAAAGTTTTGGTTTACAAAGAATACTCTATGTTCTACGCTTGTTTGGAATGGTGAAAAAGTGACCTTTCCTGACCCATGACCGCGTTAGAAAAAGCCTGGGTCGATTCCCGGGTCGACGTCATCTCATTAATGCATTATCCTCCATGGCGCCTTTCTATCACAACAACATCGATTTATAGAAAATATACACAGTTTGTGAGTTGTTAGTAAAGAAAAAAGTCATTTTAGACAAAATGCTAAGTATTTATTCAAATTATTGCAAAGTCGAATTAATGAGATGACGTCTACCCGGTAATCGACCCAGGCTTTTTCTAACGCGGTCATGGGTCAGGAAAGGTCAATTTTTCACAATTTCAAACAAGCGTAGAACATAGAGTATTCTTTGTAAACCAAAAAATTCTTCGCAAAAGTACTCAAAACCTTTCAAAGGTTCATAGGTAGAAAAATGTCAAGAAGGGTTAGAAGCACTTTAAGTCTTAATCACATGATTTAAGGTTTTTTTTCAACAGACACTAGAAAATGATATGTTGAACTCGAGGTATCGAGAGTGTAAATTACGGTTCGCCATGCAAGCTTCACAATCCGCAACAATTCAGACAAAATTGCTGATAAATAACTGCTAAAGTCATCTTTATTATCTTGCAACCCAGTCTTAGTTGTTATGAAGTATTATTACATGATTGACACGGTTTTCTTTGTTATTCATGCTGCTTTATATCACTTACATACCAGCTGAATAATCAACTAGCTCAAAGCACGGGGAGGGATTTGATATTCAGCAGGGAAGTGGTGGCTTTATATGAACAGAAGTATCTGTATATAAATCTAACAAGAGCCCATCTGGGCTTTCACTCGGGCCACATGAGATTGATGAAATACACTTTCATTTGAAATCCTCTTAGTAACAAGTCGTGCTTTAATTCGCCAGTGAGAACGTCATAAAACCGTCTGGTCTATTAATTGCTTTTATGACATGACTATGATAACGCAGGATTTGAACAACGGAATACTGGCAATTCAAGTGTATAAATGCAATACAATGACATATTCAGACTTTGAATTTGATTGAAAATAGATCAAAAACTCGAGGAAATGTCCGGCTAAAACTGTATGAATAAATGTGAAATGAAACATAAATTTCATAGCAAGAAAAAAATTGTAATTCCTAATAAGAAAGCTCTTCTAAGTCTGCTTCTCAAATTCACAGACTGTTTTACAAAAACATTTGCGCTTATCGACACAAGAGTTCAGTTGACCTTACGCATACTCTAAATCACAGAGATGTTAAATAAAGCGATAATTAGAAGAAAAAGTACATTAACAGACAAACTGAGAGGAAATTTATTCAAATCAAAAAGAGTTTACTTACAGTACTTACGTAACTGAATCTTTTGTTTTGGATCTTTTGGTAGTGTTGTTGACAGCATCCCACCTTCGTGCACATATGCACTGAATCGGAATGAAAGTCGAAGCCTACCTAACTTTCAGCTAACCTGAAAGGTCATTCCACAATGAATATTAATCTCATAAAGTATATAAGCCCGTAGCTTTCAATAAATTTGCCAGTGTCTGAATGAAACAGCTAGATCTTTTCCAATTTATCTCACGAGTCACGGCAGAAGACAGTCTCAAGCTACAAAACTTGAATTTTGATCCTAAGACTTCACAGTAACGTAATTTAACGTCTCAGATATTATGTATATTCCCTACTTCAGCTAGCGCTGTGCATTTCAAGTACTTTTTCCTCTCTCTTTGCTGGCAGTTCATGCTTCTTGTTCGTGTAGTTGCCCCACTGAGCCGTAACCAGAAAACGAGAACAGCATTTCAGTTGGCATACACTGAAAACATGTAAATATTCCGCATGGCTCAATGAGGGTTTCTGCTGTCAAAGTTCATTTTTTGTTTCAGTTTTCCCCATATTAGCAGACATGTATAATGTCTCGAGCTCTCAATCCAGTAGAAAGACTCTGGTTATTCTGTCGCAAAACATGCCTTAAGTAGCTGTACAAGACCTGACCCAAATTTAGGTTGTTATACATAATTGCCCACGATGGAATAGATTTCTGACAATGACTCATTGAAATTGATATCTCCTTGTCTCGCCTAGTCTGAGAGCTTTGAACTTTCTTATCTGAGCGCGCCTGACGAAATCTAACCTTTGATTATAATTCGATACCCGTTGATATCCAAACCTGTTTGGATATTGTATTTCGCTTACGTTTCTAAATGTACATTGGATCTGTCCAGACAGCGCTGATCGAATGTATTACGGCTCCTGGTTGTTCATGTATTTTTATGGTCAACAAGAGCGCCAGTTGAAATATCCTGAGCCTGTTAGGAGGCTTTCGCCCTCGCGGGTCGACCATTTTGATTTACTGTATTAAATTATGTAAATAAATTAACCTGGCGAGTGTTACGTGACCAGCACAGTGCGATCTGATTGGTGGTGAACTTGACCTTTAACGCATGCGCAGAAATTTTTGCGACACCCAACAAAAAAATAATAACGGCTTGCATTTTAAGACTCGGTGCTGCCACAGGCAGCCCGAGTAATTAGATATTCAAAGCGTTTTATATGCCTCATTACAAATTCAATGCACTTAATCTGGCCGGATAAACTGCGTTGAATTTGTAATGAGGCATATAAACCGCCTTGCATATCTAATTAGATTTAAATAGAAATAGTTCGGCCGTACCCTTCCCTGTTGAATTATCACATGCCTTTCGTGCAAACCAAACTAAAAATCAAAATAAAAGATATTTTAAAAATTCTTCTTCTCCCATTTGTTATCTCTCAATAAAGCATTCAGTTCAGCCAATATCAGTTAAACTACAGAACCTCAAATCAGCCCGTACAACAAATGTATTGTGCACTTACGGTCGTCATGCGAAGCCTTGAAATTGAGCTCGACGAGGGCTTTAGTCGAACGCATCTTTTTCGAACTGACTCCGAACTGACTCCGAACTGACTCCGAACTGACTCCGAACTGACTCCGAACTGACTCCGAACTGACTCCGAACTGACTCTCACAACTCGGAACGAAATTTCTCTTAAGAGAGTTATAGGCAATCTGTAGTGGTGCAATCATTTGGAACAATCTGCCATCTAAACTACGCATGGCTAACTCGCTTTCTACCTTTAAAAAAGTTATAGATATATTTAAAACAGTTTTTATTACAGTTATAGTGTTGTGTAGATATTATATATATCTTTATTTGTAATGATATTGTTACAGTGTCTAAATAAAGTATATGTATGTGTGTAGTTTGGAATACGAAACTTGCCTGTTGATTTGTAATTCCAGGGCTGCATGAATTCCTGCCTTGCTAACATGCAGAAATCAACTTGCAACTGTACCGAGGGAAAGTTCCGAGCTCGCCGGAATGCAATCTGTATGAATCAAGAGCAAGGTGAATTAAAGGGCTGTCGTACCATGTGTGTTACTAGGATCGTCAGCGTGTACTGCTGAATGTTACCAAACCAATACACAGAGAGTCAACATTTAAATCGGAACATACATATTCAGATTAGGCTAGTTTCTGTAATTGTAGGTGCACTTTTAGACCTCTTGTGTGTATACCCTATTATCGATGATGATTTTCGCCATAACATGGCCAAAATAGCTGTGGATCCACTCGACGTGTTCTTTTTACAACAGTAAAATACTTTTAGCTTCCGAAACGAGTCAAGAGGTCAAAAACGTAAACACTTCTTGGATGGCACCATAGTAGTGATGAAATGCTTGTAAAAAAAAAAATTATATGATGTTTACCAACTTGAATTTACAAACCTCTACAAAGCATTTCGAAAGACGCGCAATGCGTGACCGATGACGTCAGCTATGTGTCTGTCTTATATTGATGGTGGACATTAGCCAATCAGATCACGAGAAAAATCGGCGGTTGTTGTAAAAATAAATTGAACTTGAAGAGCGTTTCCTTACATATGGTTTGCTCTAAATAATTGAAACACGTTGCCTTTAAACTCTGGTCAAACGGAGTCACGAGTCAACGCAAACTAACTTGCGTTCAACTTGCGAAGATTCACAAACGCCCGTGCGCAAGTTGGGACAAGTATCGAAAATAATCATTTGATGTAGATGTGTTTCTATCTTATGATTTCTCTTGCTTTTACGACCGGCAATTACTTCTATGCATGCTTGTTCCACTTGTCTTGAGCTTTTATATCACAAGCCGACTTGCGAACAACTTGCGTTGGTGGTAGTTAACGGCGTACAACTTGAGCTAACATGCGCTCGAATTTGAGTTCGATCGCACTCAACGCAAGTCGGTGCAAGTTAGCGCAAGTGAGCGACCAATCGGAACACGACTTCATCATCATTTCATCTTCATTTATTACGAAAAACTACCACTTACAAACATGTATAAAAACGCACTACTACGCTACGCTACACTACTCTACATACCAATACACAGCTTCACATAATTAGAAATCTAATTAAATAGATGCCATATTATAACAACAAATTAAAACTAGCGGTGGAGAAAAACAGTCTAAATAGAAGCTGAAAGCTTATTATATTTCGACTGTCTTTTTTGAGTTAAAAACTTGTGTTGACTTGAGACTCCGTTTAGCCAGAGATTGACTCCATCCCTGGAGTATCTTTGTGATGTGATGTTCTTACGTTACAGTTGAGTGCTTAAGTACAGTGGGCAAGTCGTACGAGAATGGGAGTCTAGGATGCTCAAAGAAATGCCCACAGGCTTGCGAGTAAGTAACTCGTACAAGGGATTGGGGAATTAAAAATGTTTAAATATTATCTTATTCTATCTTATATTATATTATCAATTTAAACCGACAAGATAGAGCATAATAATTTCTTATATTAATTTTTAAGCAGTATTTTAAAGATCAAGGTTGGCATGGCTCTGGTTGTTCAAAAGGTAGAAAACACCTATCCACTGGATAAATCCCAATCCGATAGACCATTGCATAAATAGCGTCCAATTTAAATAGGGATTTATCAGCTGGATAGCGTTAACTACCCTTTGAATATCCGGGCCCTGAATAAAATGCGTGATTTATGTTTTTTCCAGCTAATCGTGTGATATGTTAAAGTAAGGTAACCTAGCCTTTATGCCTAGATCCGATTTAAACAATAAAAGTTACACAAGGATATATTATTTGACAACACAGCTTGGTGTTTGGCCATAGATAACCTTTCCAGATTTTAATTATATACTTAATTACACTTTTACAATCACCGGTTTCACTACAAACAACACGTATGTCTTATTTCTTTCTTATTTTACGGATTAAGTTACACAGTAGATATCTGTTTGTATCTACTAAAACTCAACTAGCTTATTCTTCTTAAAGTGCATATAAGCCCAAATTAGTTGTATTTGATATCGATTTTACATGAAGTGAATAGTACAACGGTAGAATATTTCTTAATTTGGGTGTTACGTCTACGAGATATAAAGGTTTATATTTGCAATATGCTAATGATGTGATATCATCACCGACATCACCTTACCAAAGTATGCTGGTAGAGACAAATTACCTATTTTTAAATTCTAAGTTATATTTGAAGCTAATCAAAGTGATTTTACAAAAAGAAATCTAAATTAGAAAATAACTTCATTCACAAGCACAAAGAAATTCAGCAAATGTCGGTGATGACATCACATCATTAGCATATTGGAAATATAAAACTTTATATCTCGTAGACACATGCGCATGAAACACCCAAATCAATAAATATTCTACCTTTGGACTACCCACTTCATGTACAATCTATATCAAATATAACTAATAATCGACAACTGTAAATCAGAAGTATCTTGACAACTTAAAATTACACAATTCTTTGTAAATATACTTCACTTTTCGTTCTTTAATTCATCCATTGTAATCACACGACATTATCTCTCTTTCACGATAGGCATTTATCGTTCAGGAGAACAATATCAACGGCTGCATGGTCCCAGGCCTATGAGGTAAGATGTACCGTATTCGTAAAGTTTTAAAATAGAAGAGAAGTTATTTGACACACCTAACTAATCTCCATTGGGTCGACAATAATATACCTACAAGTAACGAGTAATTTTCAATTCAATATATTGCACATTGAATACCATTTCTTATTTGATAAGTAGGCCAGTTTGACGGTCCTGCGAGCGCAACGAAATTTCGGTCTTCCTCGAATGGAAGCAAGGACCCGTCTTGCAGGCGGGAAACACGAGATACTCTCAAGGGTGATACTATCTGTTAAGCGGTGTGAATCCCCTTATGGAAAATAAGCTGGGCTATCATTCGCCTAAAAAGTATGAGGGATCCTTAAAATCTTTACCAAGAGGTCTTCAGATCTTAAAACATTGTTTGGAGTGCGATGATGCCGCAAATAGAGTTGGCAGTTTTCCCGATGCACATTTGTAAACATCGGACTCGTAATTTCGGACCGATCCGCCTTGGTTAGTTCCTGAATAATTTACTCCTAATTCTCTGCTGAAATTTTAGAATCATCTTTAATTATTCCATGTCTTTGATCAGGAATTTTAAAGGGAACATTAAGTGTTATCATGTACAAGTAGTTATTAAAGTATTTTAGCTGATTATATCAATGAATTTGGAAACCAGAATTCGTTTAACCACTTGCAAAGTTACGAGACCAAAGTTTGTTGACAAAAGTATATCGAGAAAACTAGCTCTGACGCCAAACACTTTTCCAAAGCTACAAAGTATCTGTCTAACAAAATTTATTACTCGGGCCAGTGGTGTACATAATTTATTACTCGGGTCAGTGGTGTACAGAATTTATTACTCAGGCCAGTGGTTTACAGAATTTATTACTCGGGCCCAGGCCTGACTCGGGCCAGTGGTGTACCGCCGGAACTGAGTCATAAAATGCAAGTGTTTCTTTTTTTCGTGTTTTGGATTTTTTGAACATTGAACTATGGTGACGTCATTGATCCCTAAGCGCGTCGTCATCAACTAATCAGATTGCACAGACCACGTGAACACCGCGTGAACACCGCGTGAACACCGCGTGAACACCGCATAATTGCCTGATGGAGTCACAACTTCTAAATCAACTACTTGGTTTCAGGAGAATTTTGTGAACTGACATCGCTTAATTTTGTGGTTTCCCAGGCGCTAACATACAGGCCAAGCAACGGCATGATTTTGTAGCCATAATTCGTAAAATTTCCCTCCAGAAAAGTACCCGTTTTACAGATTCTCGCGTGAAACCGAATGCTCCCGTGGCCGTATATATTCTTGATAGTTCTATTACTACTCTATAATGACTGTCAGTGGGTTTTAGTTGTATTTTGACCCCACAAATGCTACCGTATCCCATGGCAACCGGATTTGTTTGCTCTCCCACATGGCGAAAATGGTCACGTGATCTCTTAGTGCAAGTCTCCAAATAGATGCATCCCAAAATTACAGCAATAGATTTATCCAAAAGTAATGTCTTCATCCTCGTTACGGTCGCCCTTCCACGCTGATTAGTTCAAATCCTAATTGTTGTCCACGAACTCGTACAATAATAGAAACGGCCCTCATTAAGATTATAGAGTGAGCTTTGGGGTCCCAGACCGCAAGAAGGGCGCATAATTGCAAACTGTTCAAGAAACTGTTCGTGTCTGCTTTTATTTACTCCGTCATCTACCTTTAGATCCAGAAAGCACTTGTATTATGTGTTCAAATTCACGTTGAAATGGATGCTGTAATCTACACGAAACCACTCGGTCAACGACACAAAGTTAATACAGTCAGCGCTTATACATCACAAATGTCGGAATTAAAGTTTTAGAAATGATTTTCTTAGTCAACGAAATGATAAAGAACTTAGCGCGGAATTCGCATGCGTGTACACGGTTGGTTTCAAATTTCAGCAGATAAACTCCCTATACTATACATAGTCAGTCAGTCAGGTCTGACATATCAGACAGTCATAAATTATTCATAAATGAAAGTAGATTCAACGAACCAGGTAATTGTATGTATGCATTGGATTCGCGTGCAATAAATAATTTATAAATGCCAGATGTAAACGGTACTTTTTTATTTTAAAGTTTGTTACATTAGATGAATTGGGAATTGTATTGATTGAAGTTCTAGCGTGTAACCTGAGTATTTGCAGGTTTGAAATTACAGCTGTAGTGTATGTAAAATGTACAGCATAAATAGCCGTGCTTCATCAGATTTACCAACTCGAGGCTTATTTTGACTTTGATTTTCTCGACCTATTTTGGCCGAGAAAATCGAAATAAAAGTTTATACAAATCAGGACGAATCTGTATCAGATGTATAGATCACTTAACGCATATTGATTTTCTTTGTTTTCCCCTCATGAATTATTAATGAGTTTGATAACTAACTCGCGCAAGCGCAGGAATGAGTTATCGGGATGGTTGGGGAAATTGTTTAACTCACTCGCTCACTCACTAAGATGTTAGCAGAATGGAATGCTTGGAATGAGAAGTGACAATTGTAATCGATATTACATTTAATTGATTTTCTTTGTTTTCCCCTCATGAATTATTAATGAGTTTGATAACTAACTCGCGCAAGCGCAGGAATGAGTTATCGGGATGGTTGGGGAAATTGTTTAACTCACTCGCTCACTCACTAAGATGTTAGCAGAATGGAATGCTTGGAATGAGAAGTGACAATTGTAATCGATATTACATTTAATTGAAGATTGATGTAGAACATTAATTGCCTTTACAATTGACGTTGATCAAGGCCTCATCGTCGGGGCCCCTGGCCTAGTTTCTTGCTACTAACTATAAAGTGAGCGTCAGGGTACTTATATACTTTAGGGACCAAATATTTTACCATGTGGGAGATTTGTCTTTTCGAGCGATAAACCATTAGTCATGCGCATTTGGGTCCCGCCGATTGTGATGTAAACCCATGTACGTTTTCATCCCTCAATATTAATGACAGGTGGCTCAAACTTTGACAGATATGTTATTGGGTCCCCATCAATGACTTAGTAGTTATATTATAACGATGACGTAATCGGTGACGTGATTTTTAGTATATGCCCGTATCTCCCTCATTTCTAATGCCCGGCAGCTCAAACTTTGACAGACTATGGAAATAACTTAGTGGTGATGTCGTAATGATGACGTAATTGGTAACTTGATTTTACAGGCTAGCACAACAGCAATAATAACTTGAACTTTGAACACCTTGAGAACACACCATTGTGGCGCTGTGTTATGTTTTATATTAAAGTGGAATTACTATTTTACATCTTAGCATGACTTCCAAAGGATGGTCCAAAAGTCTGCAAGAAGTTTCGACAGTAAAATGCACTCCGACAAAGATACGATTAGGTAAAGACAGATTAACTTGCCGAATGGCGTTATATAGAACATCTCGCTCTAAATATAGTTATTACTGTTTTCCTTGAAGTTCAAGTAGCGTTTGGAAAATCGCATAGCTAGTCGATCGTCAATCAAAATTGAATCAAATCTAGATGGAAAAAGTTTTGTATGAGTCTAGAGAGGTTATATAAACTCCGCGTTTGATTGACGGACCTCAGGAGTATATTACAGAGGAGTGTTCCTCTTCCCACATTATATTGTCACACAACACTGTAGACGGTAGAGTTATTTTTAGCATAGAGTTTCCCGCGAGAAGAAACAAAGGCCGTCACTTTTAACCAATCAGGATGCACTGAAAAATTGTAATTAACACGGTTCAAACTGCAAAAAAATACTAAAGCGCAAGAGAACAAGAGGCAACGCAATCACATACCAGAACTTCGCGACTATAAATAGACACACCATCTACTGTGTTAGGAGCCAACACAAGGGCACAGGAACACTCCTGTGTAATATACTCCTGCGGTCCTCTAATACTATTTGCCAAACGAGAATTTTAGGTTCGCAACGAAAACGGTAATAATAAAACTTGTGAACGCTAGCATAGGAAGGAAAACCGTTTAAATGCACGTGGCGAGAGGACTTCGTATCCCGAATACATACATGCACGTACATACATGAAAAATAGAGCAATTAAGATTTAATTTAATTTTAAAAAGTGAATAACCAACCAAAGACCAGTTATGGAGACATGAACAGATTCAGTCTGAGGCAATGTACTTGGAAGGTTTGCTTTTCAACATGTTGTTGTCTCAAAACTCTCTAGAATACACCGAGCTCATCTCGACTTTCCGATAGTCATTTCTTGAGGTTGAGACCCTAGTAACTGTTACTTATACAGTTATTCTAGGTTATTCTAAGAAGCGTTTACTCTAACTTTCTTTATTCATTTCTCTTTACTTTCAATTCCTTATGTAATTTTGTAAGAGTATAAATAAAGTGTGTTGTTATTGTTGTATAGATTGATAGATGATGTAATTCGAAATTCCTGTAATTCGAAAAGACTCCTCTGCATGAGATACTTATAAAAATATGATTTTCGGGAAAAAAATGCGTACAATTATATTTATTTGCAGGAACAACTTTTTGAGGGTCAAACTTTTCTTCGAGGAGTTAAATTTGGAGGAAATTACGTATTCAGAATCGTATCCGGTAAGTAATTATTAATCATTAGCGGCCGCGGGGGTTATATTTTCTATATTTTTTAATGAGTGAAACCTTACTTCCTCCACTGTTTTATAGCGTACATAAGGAACATTACGCCATAATGCCAGCGAGCTGAAAGTTACTTTCCATACATTTGCGACTGTTTCGGGTTAATGGAAATACCTTTTACGTTAAATTGCGATGGGTCGCCGACAGTCGCAAACAAATACATATGTTGTTCCTAACAGTCGGCGACCCGTCGCAACCTATCGCAACGCAACGGAAAATGTATTTCCATAAACTCGTAAACAGCCGCAAACAGTGTACGATCAAGCGATTGTAAACTGTTTGCGTTGGCTTTATTTCTGTATGGAAAACAGCCTTGAACAGATAATATAACGCTTATTATAATAATAATAAAAATGTCAAGCAACCACTGTAATATTATCGTTAATACCTGAACTACATATTAGGCGTGGCGTACTATATAATATTCGGTATGTACTGTTAGTTAACACTGAATAAGCACATATTTACGAAACACGCTCAGCTTTAACACGAAGTGGGATAAACTGATGGGTCCTACTGCATACCAGTAACAGAGTATCCAACAGCTTAGGAGAACAAAAATAAGTCTGCAATTAGTCACTCCATCTCAAGCTCGCTAGAAACTAACATGTAGTATTTGGCTGGGGATCGGAGGCCTTGTGAGTAAAGGTGAAATTACACGTGACATTGTTGGGCGAAAAGTCAACATAAAGTAATATGGCGCGCTGTACGATTTATAAAGCAATCTTCGTTGCGGCAACGTGTTTCATTTTTTAAAATTACCGTCAAAAACCTGCAACGTTGTTGCCCGAATGTTCACTAATCGGTCTGAACTTCCACGGAAACGAGGCTTCGCCAACAAACAAATTGGCGGACGTTTGAAGTACTGGAAATAATTCAACAAGTGCGTTTGATCGATATAGTGACAGACGAAAATTACTATAAGGCCCATTTTGTGAGAAAGAGCTAAAAGTGTCGAAAGAAGCTAGAAGAGCACTTTACTAATCAGTACAGTCTGCCTTCGACGAAAACCTCACTCGTCCGCCATATTTGTAATTAGGGTGTCGGAGGTAGGGGTTTACCTCGGTGTAAAAACCATTCGCTAGAGACCATGCCCTCGCGCGCTCGGTGAGTAGTCGTATTACAATTGTACTGTATTGAATACTATAATACTATAATGTATGCACCTACTCATCATTAGTGGATACAAATAGGTGAAAAAAACGATTACCACGAAGCGAATTCAATCGTGGTCTAGCGGTTAGGGTTAGGGTAGGGTTAGGGTTTAGGTTAGGGTTTAGGTTAGGGTTAGGGTAGGGTTGTGTCAGTCGTTCTATAAATCTTATCTTCCTGGGTTCGATTCCTCTGCTGAGCGTAGTGAATATTTTTTTAAAGTAGAGGCTCCCCAATTCCTTGTAAAATTTATAAGTGCCGCTTCGGGTGCTCGGGAAATATTCTAAGTCCCAAATTATTCATAGTTAACAAACGGAGTTTTGTGACGCAGTATGTGAGGTTTTTACACCGAGGTAGAGCCGGAGGTAGGTGCTATATTTTGGCTGTGAGATAGGCTAGGAACCTGTGCGCTACCTTGATGCTGTTAATGTTGCGCTACAAATCGTCCCGTGTAACATAGCTTGTTCATTACGCTAAATGTCTCGTGTCGCATGCATTAAAAATCGTCCCGTGTAACGCCACCTTTAAAGGTTAATATCCAAGATGGCGTCCTTTGTGAACTTGCTTTGTTAATAGGGGGATACTCAACCCAAAATCAATCCAGTGACTCTACAAAGATGCATTCAGGCGAAAGAATTAAGTTCTGCTATTTCAATGAAGAAGACATCAATTTTCAAGTTCGAAAAATAACCGATTCTTCGCTGATAAAGCTAGCTTGGCTCGATTAGGGACATCTTCAGTTGAGGGTCTGGATGGGTGAGGGGGGTTAAAATCAAATAACAGTTAAATTAAAATTTTGGTTATTTGTCAGTTGACAGTTAAGCTCAAAAATACCATATTAAGGTTAACTTTTTCTTCGAGAATTAGCATTATTTTGTTGAATTTCAAAGCTAGATCTTCAATTTGTCAGCTAACAGTAAATTTTCAATTATCAGTTAACGGTTTAAAATGTCCTTATTTGTCAGTTACATTTTAGGTCGTTAATGAAATGAAACAATAGAATAGTTAATGGCATGTACTCTGTGCCCATAAAACACACTACATAAACTCTTCCAGAACAAAACGTGACTCTCTGCACGCCTACATGTGCTCTCCTCTGGGATAAGCGGTCACCCTGTGTTACATTTTAACTGGAATTACCGCTGACAGGGGGTATCGGCGCTACAATTAGCATTTTGGAGATATAAACCTCTATAACTCCGCATAGACGCAACACTCACATCAAGAAATATTCTACCATTCAACTATTCACTTGATGTAGAATAGATATTTGCGATGCACTATAGGTCTTATCCAAAAACAGCACCTAACGTTTATTTAGTTAGCTCCAAATTCAGGTCACCTGACTAGAAATTTTCACTAAAAAGTTATTGAACTGAACAGTTTAAAATTTAAAGAAAAGGCTCATTTTCTTGCATGGTTTTAACGCGAACACTGAGCTAGGTTGGGAAGGGACTTGTTGTCGGGTTTGCAGGTTACTGTAGTAAACTCTAACAGTAAATATTGCAATGTAACTGATTAGAAGCAGAGTCAATTCTTGTGTTCCTATATATAATATTGACTTGATGGTTATCTAAATTGTTTTACAGATAGAGAATCTTCTGGGTGACCTTGGTGGACAGCTTGGTTTATGGATAGGTGTGTCCGTTATCACGTGCGGTGAATTCATGAAGTTGTTTCTTGATATTATCGTGTGCTTTTATAACAAAGCACGTTGGCATAGCGAACGGAAAGTGGACCAAGACATAGGCATGAGTTAGTCCTGCTAAGTACCGTGAATGAAGGAAACCGCATTTGGGTAAAACTGAAGATTGTTTGCCGATAGATTAACGAAAATGAACTGGCACATGATATGGTGCTCAGCATTAAAGGATATTTAATTGGATAGTTTACGCCATAGAAGAGGTTCAAGTCTTTTGCATTCGGCAAGCCAAACAATACATAGCATTCAGGATTGAGATTGTATGGATCATAGTTTTGAAATCATTATGTATATGTTCTTTCCTGTACATAGTCTGCGAATGGAATGGGCCTTCCAGGATAAAATCACGTGGGTGGCAAACAATATTTGAGGTGGCAAACAATATTTGATTTCAATTTTTTAAAGCCATTTGTACGATATGACGCTAGTATTATTTTATTAGCAAAACCTTGTTTGTAAATGCTATTTTTCACCTCCAGTCCATTGTCGATCTCTCTTAGACTGCGTTTTTGAATATATTTGCCATCCAGTAAAGCCTTTCCCATGGGAGTACGAGCTCAATTCATTCGTTATTGAAGTGAAATATTAGCACGTGACTGTTTCCTGCAAAAGGCCTATTTAACTAATATTGATTTAAATCACGGTTCAATCCACGCTACCAGGTAGCGAGTCAAGAAACTATTAACCTTGGAACACAAATTCGAAATCAGCGAATTCAAAACGCTATACAATTATGACCTTGTTGCCTTGAAAACTCATTGAAACATCTCAGCCGATCAGTCTACATGTCATCATGAAAGTACCACTACGATCACATTTTGACATATCAACGTCGTTTACATATTCACAGAGCAGAGTTGCCATATTTTTACAAGTCCAAAACGTTTCTCGATACGACGATGGGAAGCCTTATTTTTATTAACTCCAAGTAATAAATCTAAACGTCCACCATATTACTGGAGGCCGTTCCTTTTATTCATCGGAAGTGATGTCATACGCCTGCACAACACAACGCGTCTATAGCATATTTCTACTAAATAACGTCTTTTCCTACCAAGAAGAAAGTTTTAATTAACCTTGCGAGGATCGCGCGAAATAGTGCGCATAAAAAAATGCCACGCTGGTTGTCATATATATTGCGCGTATGACATCACTTACGCTGAATAAAGGGAACGGCCTCGATTTAACCGGTGAACTCTCCAAAACATTTGTGGTTTAACTTGTACAGTTTGGAAATTTGTTTTCTAACACTAATTGACACTAAAAAAATGGCAAATCGAAATGGGAAATTTTCGTCGTAGTGGAACTTTAATCAGTTTTATTAAAGCTTGCAATAAATTATGCTCAAATGCCAAGTTGACACATTTTCAGTAATGTGTGTTCCAGTTTATGAGCATAACAGTTTATTTATAAAATACACAACAGTGTGCAGTAGCTATAGGTTTCTTGGCAAATGTGGAGAATTAAAGTAGTTTGTATGGCACCGTTGAGTGATTAAAGATTCATGAAGATTCAATTTAAGTTGTTTCAAACAGCTTTCATTGTTCAATGGCCGTTTTTATACAACAGACACATAATGCGTCTAGATATATTTGGGCAAAGACAACTTAGTGCGTATTCTTAGTTTGTCTAGTATAAAAACTGGCACAAGATGCATTATGCGACTGGACGAATCACAGGCAGCCCAAGCTCAAGTTACGAAAATATAAGGGTTTGTATGAGAGCGTAGCGAACTCCGTTTACTAGCCAGAAATACTGTAAAATATTTGAATAAAATGACTTACCTTGACACTGTGATGTCTTCTGTCGTGTTTCTCTCCTTGTTGGGTAGTTTTAAGCTGATTTCAGCCCTGTTTAGATTTCGGAGCCCCATCTCTCTTAAAAAGAGAAAAGGCTGCACACTACCCTGCGATCAGAGGTTTCTCATCTCTTTGCCTTTCCTGTCGCCGAAAGAAACCTCTGCCACGAAACGATTGCTTTTCGCGTTGAGCATGCGCCACGGTATCTGGATTGCCATTGGCCGAAAAAAAAACACGAGACGGTAACATTGTATGTATATTTCAAATTGTCCATTTCCTATTGTTATAAACGGCAGTGGAGAAAATAAAATTAATGTCCTTCTTCGAATGTATAAATCAAAGCTTTCTTTAGGATAAATTAGGGTAGATTTATTGAACGGTAATTTCAAGGTCTTCTGTGCACTTCAGTAAAGTAAGAAGAAGCCAAAGCCGGAGTTTGAAGCCCGTTCGTATCAATCGTCGGCAAACCACAAACGCGTGACGACATAAATAACGTCCGCGAAGGATACTGTGGGCTCTTGCAAAACCAGCGAAGATCACCAAAAAGTCATGCCCGAGTGATATAAAACAGGTAAAACCGGTTTGGTAACTGGTTTATCACGTGGTTTACCTCTCAAGATTTTGGAGGTTGCAAGTGCGCATGTTCAACGGCAAAATCAATCGTTTCGTGGCAAAGGTCATTCTCGTTCCCAGTGCCTCCTCAACTAACTGAAAAATCAGAGGCTCTGGTAAGACACGAAACCGGATGTCCTAGATTCTAGGACATTGAAACTGCGCATGCTCTTAGAACTCATTTCCGATTTGCTAACTAAAGCAATGGCGGACCTCATGGAAGCTATCCAGTTCGCCCTTGCAAAGCTTAAAATACAGTTTTCTTTAAAAACTAAACACTTGGAAGCTATTCGGGTAATTAGTATCGATAAGAAGGACTGTTTTTGTGTCCTTCCGACCGGTTATGGTAAATCGTTAATTTACCAAAGTTTACCGTTTGAGTTTAATGCTCTTCATGATCAAGGTTCATCCAACTCAATCGTGGTCGTCATATCTCCTCTCAACGCAATTATCGAGGAGTGCACAGAACATGCTGATTTTCAGCTGCTGGATTAGACTGCAGGGCTGATGGTCGAGGAAGACATCGCCAGAAATTCGAGACATGGTTATTGCGCAATACATATTGACCCCTGTTCACTGTATGAAATGGGTCGTGAAAATTTACAGAGAAATGTATGGGATCCTAAACATTTTCCTTATTTTTCATGAAATACGGTACATTCGTAAAAATATGCGATCGAGGCATTATTTCTACAGATATTATCAATTCAATTCAAAGCAAGTCAAAGCCAAGTAGTAAACTTTGGTGATTCCTTTCTTTGATTTTAGAGGAAGCATAAAAGTTCGATTTATTTACAGTGGACATTAAAGATTTCCAGTAAAAACATGCCGATAAGAGTTTATAAAATGTATCTGCTGCAAATCTAAAACCTTAGTAAAAAATGTGCGGGCGAAGAGTTGAACACATAAGCAATACCTACCGTATTCTTCCCTTCTAATGTCCCAAAGTTCATTTTCGGTGATTCCTTTTCCTTCTTGAAAATTCAGCTTTTCGACAAGAAACCTCAAACTCCATATTTGCACGCTAAAACCCGTAATATTGCTCGTCTTGAGACTGCCATAACTCTGACCACAAGTGACCAAATCCAACAAACATGGTAGCTTTGGAAACCTTGTTCTGTACTCTAGAAACTGCAGTGTGTTTGTTTAAACAGCCAGCAGTTATTCAAGCTAATTTGTCCTTTTGGAAAGTAGGTCCTAAACGGACCAAAAGAGACGAGTCTGCGATAAAATTTTGGTGAGCGGTGTTACCCAATTACGGGTTGGTACTTTATGTATCCTGCGTTATAGTGTCCCAATGTATCATACATGGTATGTCTACCATCTATATACTATCAGGCCTCAATGTCTCGAATTTCTGGCGATGAATAGCCCTATGTATCTGTTGTAGGTTAGCAAGGGCTATAGCGCTCAGTGCACTCGGCGCGGAATGTGTTTTGATGGTGGATTACTAGGAGAGCTATGATTTTGCTTTCGACCTCGTTTTAGCCTGGAATTTTGGATCGCCGCGGTTTGATGTTCATGCGATTGCTGAACCACCTCACGGAATTTTTCGGCAGTTTCAAGAGAGCGTTTGCACGGACAGCATATTTTTGTAGGGTAGGATTCTTCCCAGAAAATGAACGGATGGCTTAGATAAGAACCCAAACTTTTCCTTAGGTCGCTGTTTAAAATCACTGGGTGATTCGTATCCGATATTACGGCGTTGCAGCAAATACATGTATTTCGATCGAAAAGCTTTTCTGCTGACTTTTTTGGCGTAACATCCGCCATTATTGGGTTATAGTCGATCGAAGGGAGATTTTAATTACCTTTCGGCTTTTGCCACCATACATTACATACATGTATATGAATGTTTATTAATTAATTAATATGTTTAATCATGTTCTTTTAAAAGGCACATCACTTCATTCTTTATTATTTTCACATATGAATGTTTATTCTTTTGATTATTTTACTTTTATTGAAAGAACACCTCAAAAATGCCTTATTTTACTTGTTATGTTTACAACGGAAGTGATTTATCCACTAAGTGAACCGGAAGAAAAGCGCTGTGCGCAGCACCTGTTCAATTGTTTCTTCATCGCGCAGCCGATTTGGCTAGCCAATCAAATTAGAGCCTGTTTCGTGTCTTACCAGAGCCTCTGATTTTTCAGTTAGTTGAGGAGGCACTGGGAACGAGAATGGGCAGAGGTTTCTTTCGGCGACAGGAAAGGCAAGGAGATGAGAAACCTCTGCTCGCAGGGTAGCTGCACACTCGATTTGAGAACGCTCGACATCCAGAGCGATAAATCCCACTTCAAAAGCATTCAGAGTTCACAAAACCTCTACGAATTCCCGGCCCAAAGGTTGTTCCTTCCATAGAATGCCACTGTTAATCCATTCCTGTATTATCAAGCGCACACGACGACATTTTCTTTCTCGAACTCCGTCCTTTCAACTACCTACGGGCCAGGGTACCCTTGTATGAATCCAAACGATATTTGAAATTTATACAGCTTATGGAGTTTTAGTTCGAATGCCCGTTTGCTCTAAAATGAAATTCAATAAATCGTCAAAATATTCTTACCTGTCTCTTGTGTATTTCTTTCAGTTTCTGTGAAGCTTCAAGCCAGTCCGTTCAATATTGTCTTATTGAGGGAGTTACAGTAATTTGCCTTCCCTCAGTATAATTATTGGGAAGGTCGGCAAACTGTACGCCGATCAGATGCAAAAAATCACCTCGAATTCGCATAAAAATCCCGTAGTTCTTACTTTTGAATTATAAGAGCCTTTTATGTTTATATCTGTAAAAACGGTTTGTTACCGAATTACCGAAAGTTCACGGGCTCAGAGCTCATACATATATACCTTAATTTGAAAACAGTGTTTCAACGAACGGTTCTATGGTAAAGTGGTTTAGATCACGCGCTTTTGATCCGAACGACCGGAGTTCGAGTCCGGCTACGTCATGTACTGTTTTTTTTTTACTTCTCTTTCTCCTTTCTAGGTTTTATTTAATCTTTTCTTCTATTTTAAGCTATTAGAGCTCTTATATTTCAAAAGTAAGAACTACGGGATTTTTATGCGAATCCGAGGCGATTTTCTGCATCTGATCGGCGTACAGTTTGCCGACGTCCGACCTTTCCAATAATTATACTGAGGGAAGGCAAATTACTGTAACTCCCTCAATAAGACATTTTACAACAACATCCAATTTTCTCGCTATATGCAAAATAGTACATACAATGAAAATGACGTCACTCGCAAGCCGTGGTAGCTTTGCACAGTGCTTTCACGGCGAGGTTTGTGAATTCAAATGGCTGTTATTAAACTTTGCTTCCAAAAACAAGAAGGTGAGGATTTCACAAGCATTTTATTACTAGGAGAAGTTAATCGGTGAGTCAAACCTCTTTGTATTGTGCCATTTGGCAAAATGAGAATTTACTCTTGAGGTGGAGAAAGTTTCGGCGAATTTGTAGTTAGACTTTGTGACTAGACTAGTTCTCTCAGAGCTCAGAAGTTTTGAATTATATAACAATAACTTTTCTGATCCAGAAAAAAAACAAGAAATGATTTCATATGCATTCCATCAATTACAGAAGTTAATCGGTGAACCAAATTGCCATTTGTCTAAGAAAGCTTTCTCTCGGCAACGGTAATTAGAAGTGTTTACGTTTTGACTTTCAATGGCCTTTTTCCGACTCGAAAGTAGTTTATTACGCACTCATTTGAACCTATAAGTGCTTCGTCGTTGTAAAAAAACAAATCGCACACATTTTGCCATTGTCTGTACTCGTATTGATCATAGAAATGACGCCATAAAATGTTCAAAACTCAAGTGGAACAACGAGCGTAGCGAGTACAGACAATGGAAAAATGTGTGCGATTTGTTAAATATTGAAGCTTCACAGAAACTGAAAGAAATACACAAGAGACAGGTAAGAATATTTCGACGATTTATTGAATTTCATTTTAGAGCAAACTGGCATTCGAACTAAAACTCCATATATAAGCTGTATAAATTTCAAATATCGTTTGGATTCATACAAGGGTACCCTGGCCCGTAAGTAGTTTTGATGATCGAAGTCTGACCTCCCCACCCGTGAAGGGTTACCTTTGCTGTGAAGGCTAGGCTGCTCAGCCAGCTTTTTAACGAACTTTTATCAGTGGTATAGGTGTAAGCTTGCTGACGGCGATTAGGAGTTGAAATGGACGGAGTTCGAGAAAGAAAATGTCGTCGTGTGCGCTTGATAATACAGGAATGGATTAACAGTGGCATTCTATGGAAGGAACAACCTTTGGGCCGGGAATTCGTAGAGGTTTTGTGAACTCTGAATGCTTTTGAAGTGGGATTTATCGCTCTGGATGTCGAGCGTTCTCAAATCGAGTGTGCAGCCTTCTCTCTTTTTAAGAGAGATGGGGCTCCGAAATCTAAACAGGGCTGAAATCAGCTTAAAACTACCCAACAAGGAGAGAAACACGACAGAAGACATCACAGTGTCAAGGTAAGTCATTTTATTCAAATATTTTACAGTATTTCTGGCTAGTAAACGGAGTTCGCTACGCTCTCATACAAATCCTTATATTTTCGTAACTTGAGCTTGGGCTGCCTGTGGACGAACTAAGTTTCTATTGCGTACAAAATGACGCACTATATTAACTAATATTTCAACCATTCGTATAATGCGTCTTGTGCCCATTTTTATACTAGCCGAACTAGGAAGACGCACTAATTACTTGTTGCCAAAGGAAGAACAATAAGTAGAACCATTCCCTCTCGAAAGAATGGCGCGATTTATCATCAAGTTCATCTCATAATTCGTCCCGCCTTTGTACCAGTCGCATTAGGATATTATAAAGGACAAAATATTGAGGCCAAACAATCAATATGCGAAGAATTTCATATCGAAACGGCGCGAGTGAAGTTCGAGGAACCAATGGAACTACAACGGCCAAACAACCGAGGAGATCGAATATTCCTAGATACGCCAGGACAAGAGTCCACATCAGTAATAGCTCAAAATTATAAAGCGACTCTAAAGGAAGTCAAAGTTAATCAAATTCCATCCAGGCAGAGTTACTTCCAAAGGCACTGTCGATATTGTGTCTTCTAAACTGAGGTCTCGAACTGTCGTTTGATCACAGGCAGCCCAAGCTAATGATTTTACAAGGAATGTATGGGATTTTTTTGAAAAAATCTAAAACTGTACTAAAATGATCAATAAAGTCATGAAATCTTACCTGTGTGTTGTGAAGTTGTTCCTCTTCATCACTGATGTATTTATTTCTGGTTTGAGGCACTTCTGGGCTTTTTTTTCCTCCCCTATATAAATATTGAGAAGGCAGGAAACACGAGACGCCATGAGTCACGTGGCGACACTTCGAAGCCTCGTAATTCTTCGAAAATCCAAACTTTCAGCATTTTACCTCCAGGTACCCTTTCTTACATTCCTCTGGCACTCATTTAATCGATCCATCGCTTATTTCCTCGCTTTGTAAGTACTCAAATTCGACGGTTTCTGCAGCCAACCTAGTATGTAACGATCCGGGGTACCGTCAACTTAGCCTTTTTTTCATGGGCTGCCTGTGCTAGTTGAACCACAGGCAGCCTGTAGAACGTGGCTTTTCTTCGGAAGCAGTGACGAACGAGTGCCGAAGGAATCCATGCAACACCTCCGGGTCGGTTTTTTCGAGGAGATTTGAAGAAGGAAGTCATTGTGCTCGATCGACCTTTTCAGCAAACAATAGGTGATGTAAATGTCAAATAGAAATGTAGTCGATTTCTTGATTTAGTTTTCTTCAAAAGCTGTTTCAAATGTAAATAACCAAAAACGGAACTGACCAAGGTAAGTTGTACAAGAATTTGTTATAGACGATTCTGTTGAACTGACTGCAATATGAGAGTGAAAAAATATGTCCGTGTAGCGGCTAGAATATGGTGTGACAAATAGGTAAGTGAGAACTCGTATTAACCCTTATCTTTCCTGGAGCCTAACAGATGAGCAAAGAGCAGTTAGAACTGCCGAAGCAGGACATATTGGGGACTTTAAGCAACCAGCCGACGACGACGGCAATGACGACGGGACGTAGGAAAGTGCCATTTCCCCCGAAATTTGGTGTCTACTACTTTCCTCGTTCACCTTGAATTGTTTTTCTCAACCAGATTTTCGAAAAATATGACCGGGTATAGAGTTTCGTTCACGCCGAACGAAAAACGGATTGATTTACTTTCTTATACGTTCGCGTTCTCTTTAAAACGTACAATTTGGGGTTTTTGCAGAGAACGGTGGAAATGTAGGCGACTGCGTGCATTTTCACGTGCAGCTATTGTATTTTGTAATTAAGGCTATTGTTTTTATATATGCCGTCGTCGAATTCGAATACATTGCCGTCGTGTTTTGCTTAAAGTCCCTATTAATATCCTGTTGAGTAAACGAAACAGTAACGCGTCTGAAAATGTAATGGTGTGTTCTAGTGGCATTTCCGCTACTGTATTTGACGATTCAATGAAAACTGTCCATTGCTAATACGCTCTACTAATGGCTGATATGCCTTCTGTTCTGCAGATTTCACCGTTCAGCGATTGGTCGATTGAGCACAATGACTTCGTTCTCCGAATCTCCTCGAAAAAACACATGGACTCATGGCGTCTCGTGTTTCCTGCCTTCTCAATATTTATATAGGGGAAGGAAAAATAATCCCAGAAGTGCCTCAAACCAGAAATAAACACATCAGTGATGAAGAGGAACAACTTCACAACACACAGGTAAGATTTCATGACTTTATTGATCATATTAATACAGTTTTAGATTTTTTCTAAAAAAATCCCATACATTCCTTTTAAAAATCATTAGCTTGGGCTGCCTGTGATGGACCGAGACGGAAGTTGAGGTCCATAAAAATGCACAAAAAAAATGAACAAGGCCAATATTCTCCCATCTTGACCGAACAAGCATGGTCAATAAGGTTTTCCAAGAGCCCATAACCAAGAGCGTCCATATCTCTTATTTAGATGCTACGGCGTTTTCACAAGTTGGGCTATTTTTAGATTATTTTTGCCGCCAATTAGTGGGTCACACCCGTGGCGGAACAAAAGATGCCTCATTAGCTTCTTTTGTTATACCAAAAACACGTCTGCTACGCTTTTATGATTTTATTTCCTTAGGAATGATTGCAACCCAATAATATCGGAAACCGTACTAAAAATAACCTAACTTGTGAAAATGCCGTAGCATAGAGGTATTATGGGAGATTCTCGCTCTTGGTTATGGGCTCTCGGGTTTTCTTATTATATGGCAAGAGCTACTTCCCGTAAAAGTGCGCGTTCTGATTGGCTGTTTAGCGGTCGAGATTTCCCCGTAATGCCCACTGGCATTATGAGACATGTTAATGCCCGGCAAACTTTGATAGCCCTAAAACAGCTGAACTATCATTATTTTAGAGAAAAACGGAGAGAAAGTGCAAAATGAGCAAGGAAGAATATTCCGAAAGTGAAATTTACTACCCTACTGAAATAGAAAACAACGTTTTAGCCACAAAAACAACATCGGCAACGGCTGGTGGAGGCTCCGAACAGCCAGCAAGAAATCGAGAAGTTCGTAAATAAATAGAAACATTCCGTGAAGAAAATAGCTAGTGACATAAAAACCTTCTGTCGGTTCCTGGAGTCGATAAAAAAGGAAAACGTAATATTTGCAACCTTACCTCCAGCAGACTTCGACCACTTGTTATCCAAGTTCTTCATCGGACATTCCCAAAATTAGCGGCGAAGTATACGACTTTACGAGCCTGGAACACCGGCATTCTTGTTCTCAAACAGTATCCAAAGATTCCCCTCTGATGAAAATTTCCCAATATCCCGTTTGGAAACGTCATGTATATCTTTTCTGCAAAGCGAAAATATCTTGTACACAAACTGACAAAGCTCCAACTCGTCGGGACCTCGTTGCCCACGGCAGTCCCTTTCCCGGTACTTCTGAGGAAAACAGCCAAGCGAGTTTTGCTGGCTGCAAACATTGGCAGTGTCTCAAGATGCTACTTACAGATTTTCCAGTGATAGCCAGGTACAAATAGCTATTGTTCAAGGTTCGCAAAACAGGTGACGAGTGTTGATCGAGAATTTTCGATGAAGACTGACTTTCGAGATGATGAGTGTTACAGATTTTTTCGTCCTTTCGCCGGCATGTTTTCTTTAGAATAACTTATTCCGTCTCAATTCATCAACAAAAAACAATGTTTCCTTCTGAAATTAAATTTAGTTCTAATCATACGGATAAATTCTTCAAAATAAAGTTGATTTGAGCCTTAGATTAGAACCTTCCACGACAGTGTTTGTGTCCTGAAACAAAACCCAAAAGGGCGCGAAAACTACAATCAAGACGCGCGTGCGCCAACAGGATGTAAAATATTAACTTCCGGCTTTATATTTTTGTTAATGTTTTCCAACTAAAAACGTGCCATATAATAAACATCTTATTAACCTCGCCCGCTCGGTCTTTACGAAAAAATATCAGACCTTGGTCTTTTATGTACGCGTCAAGACCTCGTGATCGGGCTGATATTTTCTCGTAAAGACCTCGCTCTCGGTTAATAAGAAGTTAATTATATGGCTTAAATAAATAAATTTTAATTGCTAAACCCACTTTTGACGCATGCGCCAGAAACCCATTGCACGGTAAATTGAAGCCGAGCGAATAGAAATCAAGCTATAAAAGTAGACTGAAACTCGACGACGTTCACTTGAAGTTGAACCTTGTGGCGTTCAAAACAGTTTGTTTTCCGACATCAAAAATGCTTTTTTTATGGATGAAAAATGACCTATATTCTATAGGAAAATCACATGCCTGACGAGGTAATTCCACGTTAAAGTGCACGAGAAAACCGATATCGCCAGTCGCTTTTTCCTTGAATCACCGATGAATTACTTGAAGATTTAGTACTTTTGTTGATATTTTGCTAAGTTATTAATAGCGCGCGTAGTCTACAGTGGTGATTCCACTCTGAATCACCACTCCGTCTCAGCCAATCAGCGTCTGATTTCGCAAATGCACCGTGCGATTCAGCTTTGACTATGCGATTCTATGCAGATGCACTGAGTTTCAATGCCAACTTTACCAGGAACCGGAGTGCATTATCTGGAGACAAAAACGTGCATCAGTATTTGTGGAAGATTTGAGAGTTGAAAATCACTTGAGTGGCGATAAGCACTGACATAGCAAAACTTGATAAAAGAGAGCTGTAGAAGAATACGACCAAACTCAATCTAAGTATTAAAAAAACTTCTAAGTATTAATAATGCTCTTAATTTATAAGCCAATTACCAAATGTGAATGCTGAGTTTTTCAGTCCATACAACTGATAAAAAAGCTGCTTTATTTGATGAAATTGTTTGTTAAGTTTACTCAGGAGTATACTCATTTCCGTAATAATTATCTTTGTACCGCGATTTTAGGGGTAGCGACAAAACGCTGACCCCCAGTCCATGGACCACCCATAAATTCCATGTAAGCTACGAGGTCTTGCCTTACCTTACCTATTCCACTACCAGTAAAGGCATGGAACTGTTTTCCAAGAAGCGGAGTACCACAGATATAGGAAGAAAGGAAAAATAACGTAACGGATTGATCTCTGCGCCCAATCCCGACGCCCATTGTCTCTACATATGTTTTCTTCGAGTGGTTAGAGCGTTCGCCTTTCAATCCAAAAGTTCGATCCTCCGGTATGCAGTTCCTTTTTTTCGTATTTTTCTTTCTTTCTTCTTCTTCCTAAGTTTTACTCATTTTTTCTTCTCAGCGTTCTACCATCAGACAGCTACAAAGATAAAGTGATATATTTGCTCTTTTATACTTTTAAAATAATATTGAGATTTCTCACGTGTAGCTTCGCACTGAACAGTTTCAAAATTTTCAGAAATTGTGGCAGCGGCGATAATAGGGGGAAGATTAACATTTTATTAAGTTAAACACACTAACAATCACATTGCTCTTCGCTGTCCTCCGACTCCATCTTGGTTTAATAACAACGTGATGTGCGCCTGCGTTTCGTATATTATGGTCAGCGGAAGTTGAAAAGAAATGGCGGATGGACAATGCAAGATGCGATCAAGCTTCTAACATACGGTATGTTTTGGGGATATTTGGTAGAGGGAAAACAATAATGAGAATTTATGGGTGGTCCTTGGGGGTGGTCCATGGACCCGGTCCATGGGGGCTACCCCGATTTTAGTAGCGTAGTGAGGAAGCCGAACTTTCCTTAGGTTCGCTTTCCAGCCGTGGGGGTTTCGGTGAGCCCGCGATCCTCTCCCCACTCACGGCTGGGCGCGCGAGCTTAGCCGTTGTTGGTTTTAGCCAATCACAAACGTGCCACTAGAATCCTGTCGTTGAATATATTTGCATAATTTAGATCGACGACCGAAACTTTGGAATAACTGTTCGAATATGCGTGTAATTTTGCTCTGGAATAGTCACAATGGTCTTGAATAATTCAAGACTCGCACGAAGAAGCAGTAAGAGAGTTTTGTTTCGGGGTGAAGACACTTTTTATTAATGCACCGGCTCTGGAAAGTCACTTGGGAAACCGTCGCTTGACTTTATGTAATCGGAATTTTTTTTCGTCATTTCTCCCAGCAATAACTCGGCAATATCTAGATATCACCTCAAAGAAAATTAGTGCTGCCTTCACCAAAGAACAAAATAGGGAGGATGGAGTTAGGAGAGGGGAAATGCTCACTGGTTTAATGGAGAACTATAAAGCTTTTTCACGTCTGACGGCAAGGCACGTTTTATAAATCTACGACTGTACGATTACTTGAAAATCGTTCCATCAAACGAGTTTTATGATTCTTCAAGTCTTATTTGATTTTGTAAATCTTTTAATGGTCCCAAGAAACACTCTACACAAGTACTGAGCTGGAATACTCGACGTCGACAATAGCTCATAACTCAATTCCGAGATAAATCTGGACTTTCATCCCGTAATTTCACTGCAATTTTCGGCACTATATTTTCGGTCTTGATCGGCACTATTAATAAGAGTAACAAATAATTAAAGCAATTAAAGCAGCCTGTTTTTTTCTCAATGATATTACATGGCGTTTGTTGTTGGCAATTCATTTCACACTTGGAGTTTTAGTTTTAAATTATTGCAATTCGAATGTTTTGAATGTCGAAACATGCATAAGCGAATTTTAATCAGATGCCGTCTCGGACACGGTGTGTTGACCGCGCGCCTCGGTGTGTTGACCGAGGCTTTGGAGAAACGACACCCCAACGGCTGAAACTGAGACTAAACTTTCCTTTGTGTTTTTAGAAGTCACAGCCATTTCAGCTTCTATGTATTTGACAGCTATATAGTTATTTATTTAAAAAGATATCAATCTATCTCCACTAGTCCAGCTTCGTTCAATTCAGTCGTTTTTGCTGCAGTTGTTTTCGTACTATTTCTTATCCTTGGAGCTGTGTTTGAACAGGCGGAACCGAGGAGCGGAACTAATGACTTGTATTGAGAGTGCTACTTCAAACACAGAATAGTTCTCAATCTCATTAAATATTCATTGCGTCGAGGGTTTTAATAATAATTGTTTATTTGAATGCGTGCATGCACAAATTCTGAATTTCTAACGGACCATTCTCGTTCCCAGTGCCTCCTCAACTAACTGAAAAATCAGAGGCTCTTGTAAGACACGAAACCGGATGTCCTAGATTCTAGGACATTGAAACTGCGCATGCTCTTAGAACTCATTTCCGATTTGCTAACTAAAGCAATGGCGGACTTCATGGAAGCTATTCAGTTCGCCCTTGTAAAGCTTAAAATACAGTTTTCTTTAAAAACTAAACAATTGGAAGCTATTCGGGTAATTAGTATCGATAAGAAGGACTGTTCTGTTTACCAAAGTTTACCGTTTGAGTTTAATGCTCCTCAAGGATCATCCAACTCAATCGTGGTCGTCATATCTCCTCTCAACGCAATTATGTTTATTAATTAATTAATTAATCTGTTTAATCATGTTCTTTTAAAAGGCACATCACTTCATTCTTTATTATTTTCACATATGAATGTTTATTCTTTTGATTATTTTACTTTTATTGAAATAACACCTCAAAAAATGCCTTACTTTACTTGTTATGTTTACAACGGAAGTGATTTATCCACTAAGTGAACCGGAAGAAAAGCGCTGTGCGCAGCACCTGTTCAATTTTTTCTTCATTGCGCAGCCGATTTGGCTAACCAATCAAATTAGAGCCTGTTTCGTGTCTTACCAGAGCCTCTGATTTTTCAGTTAGTCGAGGAGGCACTGGGAACGAGAATGCTAACGGACCTGAATTGCAGACGCATGTATTTGCATCGAGTCCTTCGACATTTGAGTCAGGGCCATGGCGAGACGGTTCGGCGAGGCTTTGAGTAAAGAGGATAGCTGCAAACAATTAACCCAGTATATATCTCAGTGGGGTATGCGTATTTTTGAAACGTGGAGGAGAGAAAGAAGCAATGACGACGTAGCAGTCAAACCTGTTTGGTCTTGATGTTGTTCTTGTAGAAAGCTTGAACACGGAAATACTGAGTATGACAGCCGAAATGTTGAATTTTTGGTTATGTAAGTTTGTTCAAGAAGTACGGGATAAAGACGGAAAGACATATCCTGAAAATCTGTATACCAATTAATATGCTGCATGAAACGTTTCTTCGAGGAAGGGCAGAGCTGAATCAGCTTAACAAGGAAAACTACAAGTTAGTATTATTTGGCTATAATCATAGTTAAACTTTATTTGTAAATTGTTTTTGATATATGCTTATTTGAACTCGCTTTTAGATTTCAGGTGCAGTGTTGGATGCAGAAATGAAATTTCTTCATGATGATATAACCCACGTGCAGAAAGGAGCCAAGACAGAGCGAGAAACAATAGTAAGTAATTCGTGTTGTGTAAAAAAAAAAAACAGTTTAGCGGCTGTATGTTTTTATTTCTTAGTTAAATAATTAATTTGCATATTTACTGTCCTAGAAAATGTGTTCTAAATACAGTATCTAGAAATATGGTTTATATAGATACTGTATTGAGAATTACATTTCTAGGTACAATAAATATCCAAATTACTAGCGCATGCCTATTGTTGTCTTTGGGAAAGTTTATGAATACTGAACTTCCTCTTGTAGCCAGATACATCACGTAACTGATATGCCGCCACCCTATTGGCCGAGATGCAATGAATATTTAATGAGTTTGAGAAATCGATTTCTCGAACTTTCGAGAGTCGGCGGAAACACTTCTTTAATCGCTCTAAAAAAAATGAATTTTAGCTGAAAAACGAAAAAGCAGAAATATATTTTAAGTTAGTATTTGCCTTCATGTGACACATTGGTTATAGTTTCTTTCAAAATGTATGACACACAAAACGGTTTTATCGCTATTTGTTTACAAAGAGTTGGGAGCGCATTTGGAAAATCTTGAGCGGGCAGGATGAACAAATCTTGCCCGCTGAGCAATCAATCAGATTGTAACATTCAGCCGGAGTCATCTTGCCCGCTCACTGAGCTGCCATATAATCGGATCGCCTCTTGGTAATTTCTGCAGTTTTTATGTTTTTGCGTTCGACGAAGGATCTCGGCCAGGGAACTGGTAACTACACGATGAAAATGTAAATTAAAACCGCCATGTGAACGTCGAAGTGTCTTATTTATCCCAATCCAATGCAATAATGTTTAAAAAGTTAGCAAACTTTACGATATATCAAAGCCTTAGGAAAGTGTGTGCTCGACAAAACTATATCAAGTCAAACATGGTCTGCTTTGTCGGCGCGGTCTGCACCTTGAAGACGACACTAGCGAAGGTGGGCTATTCAGTCACAACTCTGTGTATTGTTGTAGTATCGCGTTTTGCACGTTCTCGCTGGTATTCATGAATGTTTAACTTAAGAACGAGGCTAACCCTGCGTACATGCGTCTGTAGTCATCGCATTCAGCGGTAATTTAAAAAAACTGGACTATGTAACCTCTTCCCAAGGCTTCACGTTTATGCGCGGCTGGATATTGTGACGTCACTGCTTCGGTTTAGGCCACGTCAAGAAGCCTGGCCAAAACCTGTGGCAGATTTTGAGAGGTTTATGAAGAGTACATATATTTCACTTTGCGAGAGTTAATCCTGGCCGCCATTTTGGAAAACGACGACTGAGTAGAAGCTTGGGGTCGAGGCTAAGCCCTGTAATACCAGTTTTGTTGAGTCTTCGTCCGTACGTGGGTTTTTCAGAGATTTGACATTTGAACTGATACTCTAGGTCCAGGCGCTGGTGAACAACAAAACAAAAACTAGAATTTTAGTGAATTGGCGCGCCAGTGAACACTCTCCTATGATTGGTCAATGGCAAATGTATTGTCTGAATCCTTTTAAATGCAACATACGTCACTTTCCAGGATATTTAAGGTAAAATCTGATTGGTCCATAACACAATGAGCTGTGCATATTGGAAACTAATTAAGTGCTCGGGTAAGCAGACGTTACTTTTTTCTTAGAATTTATGAGAGTGAAAAAATACGTCTGCATAGCAGGCTAGGAGAACTCAAGTATAATACACTACCGAGCGATACTGTCTGGCTCTTCTCTGTGCGCCCCTTGTACGGATCTCATTTTCATGCCCGACTAATCGCTTTTGATTGACACCTGAGAAATATTTTTATTGCAAATTCACAAAACCGGTTTTGTCCTCGTAGGCTCGACACAAGCACCAGGTTTAATTCTCAACGGTTTATGAAAAGCCAGCACTTTCGGACACCCGAAATAAGTTACACTTTCGTCTCCCAAGCACAGAATAGGTCAATTGGTTTAATGGCCTTTGATTCAGGGAACTCGTGCGAACTCGTGCGAACTTGCACGGAATCAACGGAACGGAATAAACGGAACAAACGGAACGGAATAAACAGAATGAACACACTATAATGGGCACGCAAAACGAACGGAAAATGATCCAAATGAACAAAATGATCCATATGAACAAAATGATCCAAATGAACAAAATGATCCAAATGAACAAAATGATCCAAATGAACAAAATCAACACAGTCAATGAATCTACAAAGTAAACAACTTAAGTAACGGTTCTCCAAAGAACCGGAGCAAAATACACTAGGGTGTTGCAGTCAGCATATTCCCAAATACTATTTTGCTTCAATATGCCTTAAGTAGTGTCTGAGATGTCCACAGTAAAAGTGTAAGCAGAAAAGATAGATAGATAACTTTATTTAGTCAGGGTGGCCCATTCAGCAACGAGGCCAGTGTCCAGAGGGGCCCCTACATAAGCAAAACGAATTACAATGTATAATACATTATAATATATACAAACTGCATGTAACTTACAAAAATCCTAATTGCTAATAAATGTACTAATGTTAAATTATAGTATAATCACTAATAATGGTATGTATATTGGAAATACAAGTAAGATAAGGTGTTAACAGTAGCTATAGTTAAGTAAGCTTAATTAATTAATGTCAGACAGAGTTCACGAAGATAAAATACCCACATTCGCGCCTCTTCCACCTTCTAACGCCGACGAGGAAAAGGGCGCACGGCCGCTCGCTGTGCAATACTGACAACCTAACTCTTTTTCAGCCTAGTTGTCTAGTTGACTCTTGAAAGTAGCTGATGAGGTAGCATATTTACTTTTAGCTGGAAGAGAATTATAGAGTACTGATCCCCCGGGGGGGGGGGGGGGGGGGTACTTACATGAAAAATGGGTTTGTCGGTGAGGCCAAGAAGCTCAAACCCTGACCCTGTTTGACCCAAAATCCGAGCTCCAAAACCCTGATTGCCCCCTTTTTGGGGAAAACAAAACCTGATGCCTAAAAATTACTGAACCCCGAGCCTGACTGCACCCACATTAAACTCAAATCCTGACCCTGATCTGCCCAAATCAGGTCAAAACCCTGACCCTACCTGCCCAAACTGCATGAGCAATTACAATTTTTAAGAAAAGTCTGAAGACTTACCTTTTTGGGAAAGCTTTTTTGTAAATATTCATTTTATTTTTTAATGTAGTAATGTAAAGCGCCATAGTGCAGTTAGTGGATATGGCGCTATATAAATTTATTATTATTATTATTATTTTATGAGCTCAAAACCCTGACCCACCATCGCGGTACATACATAATACGTCACAAACCCCCGGGTACTGATCCGGAGTATTTAAAAGTTATCTTCCCCATTTAGGCAGATGTAAGTCGTTTTTCCGTCTGTTATTATAATATAAATACTACTGTTCCTTGTAAAATATTGACAAAGATAAACAGGAACTAAACACTAAAAGACTAATATATATACACTTGTGAATTTGCCTACTAGTAGCTAAATCTACCCAATGTATATCTAGAAGTGTCCCACCGGAGAATTACGTGAGCTGCCCGGTTTTGTAGACGCTGGAGGTTGTTGCTGAAAATAAAGGAAACGGTAATGCTGTTGGCCATTTTACTGTGAAAACTGAAAGAAAACACCTTAGAAGCCAATCTCAAAAGGGAAGACAAAATGATATATTTGAATCAGAAATTTGAGAATTTTCTCAAAATTCGATTTTCTTTTAAATTAGACCATAGTTAGTTTGATCCAAACTAAGTTTAAAAGTTATAATGAAAATATATAACTTCGATGGTTTTCGATTGAATGTATGAGTATATCAACCGTACCAATGAAATTACGAGAAAGAAGAATCGAAAATTAACATATTTTACATTCGCTGTCCTTGAGTGCTCCAGTTCTTCAATGAATCATTACTTAAAAAATTGAATCTACAACATAGAAGATGATTAGATAAAACATCAGAAAACAATAATCCACATCAATAAATCCCATTACATATATTGGTAGACAGACAGATGGATAGATGAACAACTCGTGCACGAATAGTGTTAAAATGTCACGCATCGCCCAGAATGGCCATTGTAAGTTGGACATCATTAATGATGATTTGTGCCAGCATGCCTGACGTGTGACCTGTTCAGTTCCCATTTCTAGAAGATGAGAACCTGAGACACGAACATCACTAAAATTGACATTTGACTGTTTAACCTTGTGAAATGTTTGCCAATAATTTTCATTAATTATTTATGTCAAATGTAGTCTGGCTTGTAACAAATCATTACTAGCTTATCAAATAATTAGCCAATACAGTATTCGTGCGTGTGTTAATACAGCTATTTCAACAAAGGTTGTCTCGGGAAAACGACAAGCGAAATTCCCAGGCCGAAATGGATTGTGGCTTTGGTTTTAATTGTCCAGTTGTGCGAAACGGATAAACTAATTAAAAGTGTAATTCGAAAATTCATTCGCAGGAGACCATTAATATTCGTCTCATAGTTTTTGACACAAAAACAAACGAATTCCCAGACTTTCAGCTACAACCATAATCCATTTCGGCCTGGGAATGTTGTTTGCCGCTTGTCCTGGACAACTTTGTTTAAATCGCAACATACGAAAATCATATTCGTCAATCTGTCTATGCAATTAACTTTTAATTACAAACGTACAACAAAAAAACGTACGTAATTCGTATTAATAACGCATTACTTTGATAACATGACTAATAAAGAGATATATGCTAATTTCGTTGCTCAGTAAGGCCGTTTCAGCCCAAATGGGGAATTCCGCAACTTCGATATCCGGCCCGCGAGCTACAAGCACTGCTGTACCTAATCGCATGCACGTGTCATCGTATATAAGAATGACCTCGATCACGGCGCTTAAGGATCTGCCGCCAACTTGGGCTTAAATACAAAGAAACCAATCGCGCAAAAGATATACTTAGAAGTGGTCAGTAAACCCGTTGTAAATCAAGAGCAAAGAGTTCCTACACTGGGCGTTAACTCCGACGCTACTGATGTCTTTTGAACAATAAATTAATGGAACTGTCGTAGCTTGGGAACTGACAAAATGCTGCCAGCGCTAGTCATATTGCTTGATCTGCCAATAAGTCTTTATTAGCTCTAAATTAGTTTACTCGAAATCAGCGCCTCTAGTTAGTTCCCAGACCCTAAGCTCGACTCTAGTTCCCAGACCCTAAGATCGACTCTGCTTAAGATAATACCGAGACAAGGACTTCCTGCTTTTAAATGAAAACAACATGAATGTTGATTCGGCCGCCTCACATTCCAGTTCAAGGAACTCTGAACAACAGACAGGTTAGCCAACACCATTTCTTAGCGATTTCGTAGACAAATTAAGGTACTAGTAGTTGTAGAACTTTAGTTATGTGTCAAAGTATTTAGCTTGGACCTAGTAAGGCAGCAAAGAGTATTCCGAACGAAGTGTAATAACCTACATTTCACATAGGATCACAGCAGAATAGCTAATTGCGGACACTATACTACAAATACATACATGAATAGGTAAACACATGAATAGGTAAATCCTATGGCTAGTAAAAATGAAAAAAAATTGATGGAGAAAGAAAGAAAAAATATTGTTAATAATTAGTATGCTAAATATATAAAATATTAATTGGTCATCAGACCAGATATTTACAGAAATTTATTTAAAAAAGATAATAAGTTCACATTTCATACGGTTGTCTTTGTTATTTATAGGGCTTTATCTCCGATTTAGACCGGGTGAACAATAGAGTAACTCAAAGCCAGGGAGGGATTTGATATTCCGCAGGGAAAGTGGGATTGATATATAGAATTGAATTGCTCATTATGAATTCAAGGTTCAATATATGGTTATTGACCGGGTCAATAACCATATATTGAACCTTGAATTCATAATGAGCTAGCTGAATTCAACCATCAATCCCGCTTTTCCCTCGAGAATAACAAATCTCTTCCCGGATGGTAATAAAAAAATAACTTAAACATAAAAACATTACATAGTGGTATTTGTTAAGAAATGTTTTAGCGGATGAAATGACTGCGATTTCATTTTCAAAGGTACTAAATTAAATTCAAGCAACATAAACCAGAAAAAGTATTGTGTTAAGTTGGCCCGTCTTCTTTTACATTCAATTCCGCAAATTGAACGCTACCGATGATTCTAGGCAATTGTCCGTTTGACCATAATTATAAATATCTCTGCTGAGCAACATTCCTCGCTCGCCGCGCAACATTCGCAAACTTAGAAAAAAACTTAGCTTCAACCTGTTATTCCAATGCAGACCCTAGCTCATATTTCCCGACATGCTACCAGCTTTTAAAATAGCTGCTGCACATGAAAGTTATATTATATGCAACTCTCAAAATTTCCAAAGGAACCTGAAACAACCATAGGGGCTGATCAAAGTCAGGACCCAGCTAATCAGCCAAATATCAATCAGTTGAAATTGGAATTTAGCAATGCTTGAATCAACAGTTTTCACGGCACACTGATACTACTTGTTGCGACATTTCTTGGAAATTAGTTCTGAACGACTAAACAAAATCTTCATAATCTAAAATCAATCGCATGTTTAGTCAATGCCAAATGGTTTATTTCGCATCGAAGATCAAATGAGACACTAATGGTTCGAAAAGAAAAGGTCTTCTTAATTGATTTTTTTTTTAGAACGGCTCTTTGTTAAGCCTCCGGTCAAATAAATGATATCTCATAGGAATACCCTTTTGTTAAGACCTTGTTAAATACCTCGAACCTTGGCATACACCCTATACAACATCGCTGCATGGGGACTAGTATAGTACGGCCCTTGGGTTGTATAGGGCCTAATGTATCGATATTTAACTCTTTACTTGCGTATACACCTGGTTAAATTCTATATTAGCAGCAGAGGAGGCAGTTATTACAGATATTTTATTATATGGACGATAGTGTTTTACTGAGAAATAAACCACTCATAGAAAACATACGAAACTACATCCGGGTACTGAGTAGCGTATTTTTCATATCCTCACTAGTGAAAATATCGAAGACGTCACGTTTGCCGCCTTTTGAACTACAAAGATGGCGGCAGGTTTGTGAAAATCACAGAGGAAAATGTAAACAGCTTAAATGAGCTGCACGGCAATGAATATTCCGAGCACAAAAAGCCAAATACCATTTAAAACTCTCTAAAGATTTTCTCGACTGCAAAGAACAGACAAGAAAACCCTATGAAACTCCTCAGAACAGCTTAGAAAGATCACGAAGAAGTTTGTACTGAGAGTAAGTAAAATTAATAGATAAGAGTTCTTAGAGCAGTTTAATTGTCCAAATAATAAAAAGAAAATTACACGGTGGTTTGAAGATATGGAGTTTATCCTCTTGAGTCGAAAACATTTCACGAGTTCGCTGCGCTCACTCGTGAAATGTTTTCGACTCTCGAGGATAAACTTCATATCTTCTCACCACCGTGTAATATCCTCTATATCTGTCAAGCTGTAGAGGTATAATATCTTCTATGTTGAGTTTTGATAATAGATATGGCCCAAAAAATCATAAAGAGTGTCTACCATACATTCCTAGATTTAATACAGTTATGAACTATGAAAATCATCGTTTCTCAAATTGTAGCCGGTAAGTATTTAAGACCTATGTCCAAGCCCATGCACACACCACGAATATCAGAAAGATTAGCGTTGTTGTGTGACTCGAATCCCAGTTCGAAATCCATCTATTTTAGGCCATCGTGTAATTATTTATCCGTATGTTTAACTGACTTTCTTAGTTTTTTGTATATATACCTTTTAAAATGAAACTTTCGTCGAATATGTCTTCGAAATCCCGGCCTAAAGCGGCGAGTACAGAGGAAGGCCGAAGAAAGACAACCGAGAGAGGCGAAGCAACTCGACAAATAATCCTTCAGCAGGCCACCTTTTGCTTTCTCTATGTCTACAAGGGAATACTTGCGGTTCAAAAGGGGATTTGCTGCTCTAAACAAGGACCGGTCGGCTTCGTTGGAAAGACAAAACGACCAAGGCGGCGGTGGAAGATGTATAGTTTCGCACGGCTCCAGAAGTGTTAATATCCACTTGTATATGCCGTGAAATTTCAGATCAACGGAGAACACACCTGGGACCATGGTACAAAGAAAGCAATGCCCTTCACCGGTTTATATATTTATTTATTTATCTTTGCCATATTCATACAACACTGAAAATTACAAGACGAAATAAAGGAAAAGTGATAATTATACTAGTAGTTTGGTTAGGATCCCAAAATCAGCAAGAAAGAGGACTACTTAGGCTGCGAGCAGTGTTACATTTCAGACAGTTTGATTTCCATGTCCGGGGGTTTTCTACATCGAAGTTTAGGTCCAGGGCAGTAATATAACAATTAAGTAATAGTTTCTTAAAACGGTTACATAACAGAGAGTTACATCTCAATTCCTCTGGGAGTATGTTCCAGATTCTTGCAGATCTATTGAAGTAAGAGCGCTGGAAAGTGACTGTTTTACATTTGCGGAGGCGAAATAAAGTTCAGTTGGAGTTACTTGTTGATCTGGTGTGAAGGTGAAGTCTTTTGATACCCACACGCCGAGATCTTTTTCGTGTTTTGTTGCGGTGAGCACTTCATCTTTTATAGTGTATGGGAACTCAACGGGACACTTTTTCCGAGTAAAGCGCTGACACTTGCATTTCGATTGGTCAGACACAGACACTTTCGACCATGCAATTGTCGAGATTGGTGTTCCAAAAATACGATCGCAGTATCAAAGTCTATCGAGTCAAACTGTTCAGTTCTTCGCTGTGACTCGAGTGCGAGCACGACATTTGCACTCAAAAATTGAATTCGCAAGGAAAGTAGAGATCTTCAAATTCTGCTAAACAATGCTGGAGACATGAAACAAGCTACCAAGAGTATTTGTTTGCTCGTCGATTGAAACAGCGACATGAAGGACATGAAATGACGACGAACGCCAAATAGGCCCTTTGCAGCTAACAGTCACGTGCTGATATAATAATTGAGCTCGTGATCCCCTTGGGAAAGGCGTTGCCATGGATGCTGGAGAGCAAGCTATCTTTTAAAACAGTTTTTGAAAGATCGACAATCGATTGGAGGTGGAAGATAGCATTTACAAACAGTTTTGCTAATAGCACTACCGTACAAGGTCTTTGAATAAATGAAGTCAGATATTTTTTGCTGTCCAGTACGACCACGTGATTTTTTAGCTGCAAAGGGCGCGATAGAGGGAACAATTATATTCGAACCATCCGACGATAATTGGGCCTTTAATCCGCTAGAACCGTTTACCGGAGTGATTTTTTGGATAGAAACATTCAAGCGCCATTTGGCGCGATAACAAAATGTCAGAGATCACTCAAGCGGAGCATCACATGTTGCAGAGCTTTGTTTGAACAGAGATGTCCACTCACAAAGCGATGACATAGACTGATTGACAACTGAAGGTGTATTCAGCTTTGTTGACGCCCTTTTATAGTGCGAATCCTTGCTTAACTGATCGTAGGCCTAATTAGCTGTAAAGCAATCTTCCATTTCATCTCTCTCAGCTCGCAATTATGGGTGAACTCCATCAAATTCTCCTCCAACATGTCTACCTTTAAAAGCTGAAACCGTTTTGCGGTTTTAATTCGCAATTTAATTAAATTAACTTGCCTACAACTGATTGCACTTGACCGCCTGAGCCAAAATGTAAAGACAAATTAAACGTGAAAAACTAGAGGGTACAGAATGAATGATTGCCTGAGATTTCTTGACCATTTATAAACGCTTGAAGTGATTATTTTATTCTTATTAATAGAGGGCGAGGTCTTTACGGGAAAATATTAGACCGAGGTTTTGACAGTACGGACCGTTCGATGCATATAAAGACCGAGCGGACGAGGTTAATAAGATTTAGAATATGGCACGAGATTTAGTATATGGCACATTTTTAGTTGAAACCAAAAATATAAAGCAGGAAGTTGATCCTTTACATCCGGTTGGCGCGCGCGTCTTGATTGTTGTTTTCGCGCCCTTTTGATTTTTGTTTCACCGATGAACACAGTCATGGAAGGTTCTAGGGCTAAATCAGCAGCTTTATTTTGAAGGATTTATCCGTATGATTAGAACTAAATTTCATTTCAGAAGGCAACGATGTTCTTTGTTGATGGATTAAGACAGAACTGAAAGGTCATTTGAAGTAAATAAAACATAACATGCATGCGAACGAAAGGACAAAAATATGTCAAACTGAAGTCAGTCTTCGTTGATAATTTGTCGATCAACATTTGTACTTGCGGAGGATAGTCATGTATTCCCATGATGCTCTGCTCGATCTGTTCTTCGACTCGTGACAAAAAGTAAACATGGCGGCCGATGGAGAGCCCAATCCACGCACATTTTTGGCGTGGCTTTCAAGGACATAGACTGAACTATGGTACGTATTAACATACAGAGTATTTCTTCACATATTTTATGACGTGACTGTAATAATTTTAAGGGGTACATGTTTCCTCGAAACCTGTTCTGACACGTTAGTGGGAATGGTCCAGGTCTTCACGCTTCAAGTGGCTTTTCGTGACGAGCTATTTCAAGTGGTGTGCAGGGAATTGCTTTTATCTAATCTATTATTGGAGTTTTTAACAGTACATATTAACAGAAATACCATTGAAACCCTTCATGTCACGTAAACTGCGAAGAGACCCTAAGAAACCCACGTTTTATTGACCCGTGAGCACGAACAAAATGATGAAAATGCCTTGAAACTCGTGTAAAGAATGCAAAGGTATCCTAGTAGAATTCCTAGCTCGTTGTTACGCATTCATGAAATATTATTTGGCTAAGCCAACGATTATTTCAAATCGAAGGGTCATAAAGATTGCCAAACCATAGGTGACAAATTTATTTATAACAGATAGTCCGTTTTGCATTCAAATGAACCGAGTGCTTCGTCTTTTCAATGCCAATAAGAGTTGAAATTTTCGTTTTGTGACCATTTTCCGTACGTTTTAGATATTTCCTGTATTACTGAGTAAGGTAACTAATGTGTGTATGTTCTGTTTAGGAAAAAAACCCTGCAAAAACGAGAGGAGAAGCGAGAAGAGACAAGAGAAATGTTGCTTTATTCATAAGTTAAAAATCAAAATTAATTAATAAACATATCACTGATGTATTTCTGATTTGTAAGCTTGTTATCTTACAGCTACCATTTTATAGTTGGTCCCTTTTGTTGTGTACCGTACCCAGGCCCAACCTTTAGTAAACAGTAATTAGTAATAATGGTAATAAGTTTTTCTTTCACTTCTTCAGCAACTTGTCACCATCATCATGTAATATTTCATGTGCACCTTCAGTTGAACGATTAGTTTGCAACTGCCAAGTCTAAAGCTCTACTAATAAAGCTATTTATCAGCTGTGATTGCAAGGCTGGTAATGCTTTCTTACATTGCTCAGATAATTTTGCTCAAGATTCTCTGGTTTTCCTCCCTCCCTTCTGTTTCGAATTGCAATTACCTGGGGGTACTTATGTGAAAAACGGGAGGTATGTTCAAACCCGGACCCTGTTTGACCCCAAAAGGGAGCTCCAAAACTCTGATTGCCCTACTGTTTGTGACCCTGATAGCTCAAATTGGCTCAAATCCTGACCCTGACTGCTCAAATTTGGCTCAAACCCTAACCCACACATATATATTATGTCCTAAACAGAGTACCCCCCCCCCCTCCCAGGGCAATTTAATAGAGTCCCTGACTTAGATTTACCTATATATTTTGTGTGCATCTTGAATGTGTAGACTGCTAGCTAAAGAACTCTCACAACATCGACATATACTTTCATTACTGGACAATGCTTATGCATAAAATCCAGCTATGTTGCAGGTGTTTTGTAACTACACTGGCTTGCTTTTTTTCACAAAATTAGTAATGTATTTGTACTGCATTGTGGCCCAATTACCCAGTGCGATCCATTCTAGCAATAACTTTCAGTACAACTTCCATACGAGTTATAATTTCCAATTTCTTAATTTATTGAGTCCCTGATGAAGTAGCATTCATGCTTTAACATGTACAAATGTATATATATTAGTTCAACACACCAATATTTAAAATAATTAAATGTAGATCTAGATCGTACAATAATATTAGTAATTATTTCATGAATTGGGAATGCATATGACGCACAGTTGTGGTGCTCTGTGTTCCAGCCTTCGTTGTGCTAGTCATTTTTACTTTATCTATGATAACCTCATAACATTCAGATTTAATTAATTATTTAAGTGCGATAAATTGTAAATAGGATATCGGGCATGCAGAGATACTGAATTTATTTCTTGAGTGTTTGGCTTAATAACTCACGAGTTTACGTTTACGTTTATTACTGAACAACGCTTTCGCATCGAGTCCAGGACCAAATCAAAATAAAATGTTACTTATTTACAATCTTTGGTCAACAAAATCCTGATAATAGTAAATATTACAATGATAGTCAAAATATAGAATTACGATATGAATCCAAATAAATGGAATGAATAAAGATAATTAATTAAATAAATGTAATAAAATGGAAGAAAATAATAAGTAAAAACCAATGCTAATAAAAAATATATATAAGTACAGTACTTAATTATTACGTGGAAAGTTATTACAGATGTGAGATTTAGTTGAGCTAGTAAATTTTACATAATTAAGAGATCTTATATTAATGGGGATAGAGTTCCAATCTGTTATGGTCCTAGGGAAGAAGCTAAATAGGTAGTAATCATGGTGTGCAGTTGCTTGAATGAATGTAGTGCTTGAATGATTTCTGGTTGTACGTGTTGAGTAACAAAAATAGTTAGGAATAGGTAATGCAATTAAATTATGTAAAGCTAAGTAAAATATGTTTAAACGGTGAACAAGCCTTCTATCTTTAAGTGTTTCTAGTTGGAGTGTTTTCTGCATGTTGGTGACACTGGAGGTCCAACTATGGTCATTTTTGATGAATCTCACAGCGCGTCTTTGGACAGCTTCAATAGATTTGATCTGGTCTTGTCTGTATGGGTCCCACACAGCTGATGCATATTCGAGTGAGTACAGTAATTATATAAATGAGTGTTATTTATCACAATGAGAATTCTGTATCTCCAAGCAGCCATATGTAAAGTGTTTTTTGCACGAAAACCATATAGTGAGCATTTGATTTCTAATTAGGAATGAATGGGACTCATTAGGCTTTATTTGTGACTGTGTAATATGTGTTTCATGACGTTTGAAACTCAAACGAATTATGGCACAATGCTTTGGAGGGCATTTATTTGAAAGTTTCCAAATAATAACAATAACCGATGCATGCAATGCAGACTGGTTGAGAGAGCCTTTATATTGTCAAAGTCATGTGCTTCACATCGAGGTAAGTTGAATCAGACAAAATATGTTTTGGTCTGTAAAGTGATATCTCTGCCGTATGCAAGAAACTAAAAATATTTTTAAATGAAGCTACTAGTATTAAAATAGATTTAGTTCTCTGTTGTAAATCATGCACTTCGCGAAGGACATGGAGGCTCAGCTCTGTTAGCAGTCTGCGGTTTACGAATAACCATTAACTCTACATAAGGTCCTCTACGCTACACACGCTAGCTGGGTATAGACCCTTTGCACGTGACGTCATAGCCGCCATGTTGGTGTACAGGTAACAATAGATTCCTCGTTAGCTTCTTTTGTTCTGTACACCAACATGGCCGCCATGCCCTTTGTCATTTGAATCTCTTGGGATTGAGTGCAAACCATCTATAGGCGAATCCTTGTTTACGTTTTTACCTCATTAGCATACATCAAACTTCAAGCGACATAGATACAAACAAACAGAGTGCACAAATCGAAAGGGCTTGTCACACTTGATAATCACCGAAAATGTGAGTGTGATATGATAAATATATTTTGAGGAATGAACGTTTAAAAATCTCTAAATTTACGAATAATAAAATATAGCAAAAACCGTATACGACAATTCTGTCGGTGGTACGTTGGATCTTGCGGAGAGATCTGATCAGCCAAAAATACTAATAAGTAAACAAGTCCAAGGACTACAGAAAAGCTGATCGAACAACGTATATATTGATAATTCTACGATATTTCGGCTGGCCAAACCAGCCTTCTTCAGGTAGATCTTACAAATGAATATTTCACAATGGCAAGTATAAATATAAAGGTGATTACACAATCTAAGAGGAAAAAGGAAATGACGTAAGTAACTGATACGGGTCTACAAGATAACATATTAAGTTTCATCACGTTTGTTCATGCCGAGAGGTTCGAGAGTTTTAGCTATGTCGATAAGATATGACTCTCTGGCTTTACGAATAGAGTCTCGCGAAGAATAAATTATTTCTAAGGGGATAAGTTGCATGTCAGTATTAGAATGGTTAGGGCAAGAAAGGAAATGTTCAGAAACTGTGGTAGGTTTAGATTTAATATTAAATTTGTCAACTGCTCGTCTGTGTTCGTTAAATCGGTCTTTGAGCCGTCGTTTAGTTTCACCGATGTATTGTAAGCGGCAGCGATTGCACTGTACCATGTATATAACGTTACTGGTGTTACAAGTGATGTGTGACTTAATGAAACGGGTTTCCCCGGTGGAAGAAAAAGTGTAGCTAACGAGGCCATGATTAATGTAAGGACAAGTGGCACAGTTTTTTCCGCAGCGGAAAGAGCCAGATGGAAGAGCAGGTTTGTTAATCACATTACGTAGTTGTGATTTGACAAGTAGGTCACGAAGGTTAGGGCAACGGCGGTGAGCGACGAGAGGCAGGTTAACAAAAACGTCTTTACAACGATTAGAAGAAAACAGTATGTGAGAATGTTTACGAATCAGTGATGAAATGTTAGGTAGAGCTGGATTATATGTGATGACGAAAGGAATTCGGTTAGAATCTTGTGCATGTTTAGCCTGTAAAGCATCGTTACGAGAAATATTAGCAGCACGTTGTATTTGTAGATCGAGGAAAGAACGCTTATAACCTCGCTTTAAGAGGTGAGACTTTAATTCATTAGTGCGAAGTTTATTTACAAAGAATGTATGGCTGTCAGCAACTCTTGCCCCCCAGCCGATTTTACAGTTTTGAAAAGTGAATTTCTCCGTAAATATTTAACATATTTATTTCACATTTTCGGTAATGACTAAGTTTAAAATTCTCTTTCAACTGATGTAGATTGTTTGTTAGTAGCTTGAAGTTTAATTTATGATAATGAGGCAAAAATGTAAACAATGACGTCAGCAAGGATTCGCCTATTGAATAGAAAGGTAGATACTTCGTTCAAAGACCTTATAGTTATAGCTTCAATAATCGACTATACTTTGTTGTCACTTCTGCCATTCTGGAATTAAAGCACTGATCGAAACGGCCGGCATCACTGGAGATAAAACAAGAAAACTAGGGTTAAATGTTTAGAAAATGTCTGTAGATCACAACAGTAACAAAGGAACCATACCGTAAAGTGTGGATTTACTAAGGAAACGAATGATACAGCATTTACCTTAACATGCTATGACACTAGTCCTGCATGATTTCCGCTGTGTCTCAAACAACTTCTCGTCAAAATAAAGCTTCGCGGGGGGGGGGGGGGGGGGGGGGGGGCAAAACGGTTGATAATATGTTGATGATGGGAAGTCATGAATATCCTCCTTGGGCCATCCCTATTTTTTTTCCTGTTTCTTATCGTCCGACCGACCCATTTTGGTGGCTTTTTGTAAAAATAAAGAAAAAAATTGGGGGAGGGGTGGGGGTGAAGAAACCCTAGAGAAAAGAAGACTGAGGAATTGTCTACTGCCTTTATTTGTAATTCCATGTTTGTAGCATATACGGACGACGACATCGATGGTTTCGTCGTCCATGTTGGTTTGTAACCTCGCCTGTGCAACCTCGTCTTATTAGTTCCAGTCTCTCCGCGCATTTTTAAATATATATATATATATATATATTTTTCTCACCCGACCGACCGACACAATTTTTGAAAACCCCACCGATGAGAAACGAAAAAAAAATAGGGATGGCCTTAAACAATTTGTACCTGGCCACCATTGGAAAACTGATCTGTATTAAAGTGGTATTCTGGGTGACACTTCTAATGTTTGCAGCCAGCAAAAATCCTCAGATGTACAGGGAAAGGGACTGTCGTGGGCAGCGAGGGACGAGTTGGAGCTTTGTCAGTTTGTGTGCAAGATATTTTCGCTTTGCAGTGAAAAATGGACCTTTCAAAGCCCTTATTCCAAAGGATATTGACTGGCCTTGGGGAATTTTCATCAGAGGGGAATCTTTGGATAGGCTCGTATACTTCGACGATAACTTTGGAAAGTCCAATGAAGAACTTGGATAACATGTGGTCGAAGTCAACTGGAAATAAAGTTTAGAAATATTACGTTTTCCTTGTTTATCGACTCCAGGTAACGACGGGAGGTTTTTATGTCAATGGTACTGAATTTCTAACGGGGCCAGTAACAACCATAGGGGCTGATCAAAGCCAGGATCCGGCTAATTCACAGTTCGAATTGGAATTTAGCGTGTGGTTTTTGTCGGGAGGGAGGAAAACCGGAGGACCCGGAGAAAAACCGTTGGAGCAACAAACCCAACTCGCATATGGCGCCGCGCGTCCGGAGATCGAACCTGGGCCCCCGGGGGGGGGGGGACTCCCATATAAAAGGGGTAGGGATGCTCGTCGGACATTTTCGATTTGACCCCTAAGAGGTACTAAAATGGGCGTGGCTCAAGCTTATTTTGACTCCTAAAAGATAATAGAAATGTAAATTGATAACAGCTTTTTTGTTCAATTGACACCCGACCCCTAAAAGGTACCGCTTTACATAGAAATGTCTGTGTTTGATGGTGGATACCCTAAGTGGTACCAAACTCCTGATTTTGACCCCTAAAAGGTACGACGAGCATCCATGTACCCCTCACACAAGGGAGTCCCCCCCCGGGCCTGGGTCACAGAAATGAGAGCGAAGCGCTTAACCGGACTTCGGCACCCCGGCTCACCTTGGTTATTTTCTTCACGGAACATTCTGTTCACTGATTTACGAACTTTTCAATTTCTTACCGGCTGTTCGGAACCTCCACCTGCCGTTGCGGTTGGCCATGTTGTTTTATTCACTATAAAAGTGCTATTGCAGTAGGGTAATAAATGTCACTTTCAGAACATTCTTCCTAGTACATGTTGGACTTTCTCTCCGTTTTTCTCTAAAATGATGACAGTTCAGGTCTTTTTAGGGCTATTAAAGTTGCCGGGCATTAACATAACTCCAGTACCGGGACGTTATGTTTGTAGTACTTTTGTTAACTATAATCCGCTATATTTAAAATATGATACAACAATGAAACTACAGAAACTACAGGAGATGATATAGAGGATATTACATGGCCGTGCGGAGATTTTAATTATCTTCCGAGTGTTGATGAAATATCTTACGAGTGAGCGCAGCGAACGAGTAAGATATTTCATCAACACGAGAAGATAAAATTCGTATCTCAAGCGGCCATGTAATGTTCTGTTTAATATATAATTATCGATGAAATACCAATTCCAATATCTTACTAAAAAGGCTAGAAATCTTTAAAAGCCACCCATATTTTCAAAAGTGATATCTTCACGTGTGAAGATATCACTCTTTAGAAAGAAATATACACTAGTATTTCATCGATAATTATATATTAAACTGAATATAATTTATATTATAAATTTATATTATATAAATATTATATAACTTATATAATTTATATAGCTTATATAATTTATATTGCGGACCATTGTGTTTTCTTTGTGCTGGAGTTGTAATCGTTCTTCCTTGGTATGTGTGACGTACGTTATGGGGAAATTTGCACTGAATTGAGCCGCCACACAATATAGATTTTTCAGCGGAAAATTGAACTTGGAAACTAATTTTCTCCTTATAGACGCGCAACGCCGACAAATAAAATAGCAGAACTTATTTCTTTAGAATACATCTTTGTAAAGACGTTGGGTTGATTTTAGGGTTCAGTTCCCCTTTAACCTAGAGGCTGTGCGCAACCTGTGCTCGGGCTGAATTCAAGTGCATTGCATCCCGTTTAGTGTCACGTAATATTGAGTGTTGGGTAAAAAGTATTGTCTCCTCCCCACTCCTTCCTTTTTTGTCCTCCTCCCATTCTTCCCGGCCTCGTTCAAATATAGCCCGGCTTGCAGCAACTGGTCACGTGACCTTGTCAATCAGGAATATTAGCGCTAGACCAAAATGGATGCCAGAAATGGAAAGAGCGTGACAAAATTAGTGACTGATGCAAATGTCATCTTAATATCTCTAAAATTTAAGCAATTGTATTTTTGGAAATCTCCAAATTCAACAGAGCTTGTGAGCTGGACTTCAAACCTGGGCGTTCGAACTAGAATTAGTATCAAAGGCAGCAAAGAGCATATTCTAACTAAGTGTAATCAGCCACATTTCACATACCTTTGATGTAATAGTGATCCTACTGAGTATGTAAAGGCATGAAAGATATAACGTGAGAATGTGGTTCACTCGGTCTCCCGCGTTCAAGGTGGACGTGATAACCACTACACCATCGGAGAACCTACGGATAGTTGCGGGTGGATCTCAGTTATATCTGAGATCACAAGGTCGCTCACTCCGTACGACGGATCTGATAGACCAACGATCCGAATATTCTAAATAAAGGACTCGAGCAAGACTGTAAATAAGCCTCAGTGAAACTTCATCGGCCTATATAGAGCTACTGACCCTATATAGGCGAATCCTTGCTGACGTCATTGTTTACATTTTTGCCTCATTAGCATAAATCAAACTTCAAGCTACAAACAAACAGACTATATCAGTTGAAGGAGAATTTTAAACTGAGTAACCACCGAAAATTTGAGATTGATATGTTAAATATTTACGGAGAAATTGACTTTTCAAAACTATAAAATAGGCTGGGGGGCAAGAGTTGCTGACAGCCATACATTCATTGTAAATTTTGAGCTTTTTAAACGCTCATTCCTCAAAATATATTTATCATATCACTCTCAAATTTTCGGTGATTATCAAGTGTGACAATCTCTTTCGATTTATGGACTATGTTTGTTTGTATGTACGTCGCTTGAAGTTTGATGTATGCTAATGAGGAAAAAACGTAAACAACGATTCGCCTATAGAGTCGAGCTTGGTCCACTGCACAGTCAGGCAGAGCAGATCTCAATACAATAAGTTAGAGTTGTGACAGGCAAAAATAAGGAATGGCTATACCATTTTTTGTCACGAGTGGCCCAATAGGGAGGACGAAACAGCTGCATGTCCACGGCTGCATTCTAGGTAGAGTGCTGTCGTGTAGATCTAGCTTAGCCTCCTCCGCAGAAAAAATATGTAAAACCGGGCTTCCTGTGGTAAGAGAGGGACGAGCAAGGGTCTGTGGCCGGTTGCGATATCTAAAAAATATTAAGAGTTGCCTGCGGAGGAGGCTAGGTCTAGCTAACCGTGGTGTTGTGTTGTTGAGTTTGCTGACACTGTTTACTGTCAGTATTCAGTGTTAAACAAATGTAACACAATCTTACTTCCGGTTTCCGTCTGCATGTCTTGACCTTTTGAACATGTCTTGTTCCAGTCTGCGACCGCGCGACTAAGTGAGAAACGTTGTCAGTCGGTAAACAAAATTAATTACTTGTACTCGTATGAATCTATTTTATATTAATTAGAACTGTTAAGATACAATAATGATTGTTTTGAACAGGGACCATTTTCTAAAGCGGTAGACTTTAAAAATACGAACTGTACTCGCAAGTTTAGCTCGACGGAACTGCAATGAAAATGTGTGGAGTTTCACTCGCTAGACACGGCACACTTCTCCATGTCCGTTCTTTTAACGCTACGGTTTATCGTAGCTTTTGGTCTTCACAAAGCACAAATTACAGAAATCTTTAAATGAATCTTTGCTTAAAATCGACACTTCAATTCATTCATGAGAGTAATTCAGTCAGGAAGACGTTTATGATAAATACTGGTTTACCGACGAAATCTCCCTCCCACACGGATAGCACGGTAATAGAGCTAGTATGCAACTGATGTGATATCCCACTTCTGTCGTTGACGAAAAAAGATAAGACAGAGTTCATTTTAAGACTCGGGCTCTCCACAGACAGCCCAAGTAATAATTACCGATCCCATCATGCTAAGAGACTCTTCTGCCTTGACCCTTGAGTATTTTTTCTCTGCATTGAAATTCACCAGATCGTTACAAACACTGCATCTATCTGTTATTCACTGATATGCTAATTCGTATACTACTGGGTGGTTGGATAACGCTCTCCATCGGATAAATCCCTATATGCAGTGGATAAATTAAGCTAGTGTGGCTAGTAATACTAATATCCAGTGGAGAGGGATATAGACCTGAAAGTTACATCAACCAATTTCAGCAAAAAAATCGGGTTTTTAAGGAATACAAGAAGACACTGTACAGGTTTTTGTCGATTTTTATTCAAGATTTACGTTGTATACGGAAAACTAAAAATACCATACAAATGCTGTTAAATATTATACAGATCCCTAGCTTGGGCTACCTGTGGCTAAAAAGAATCTGGATATTTTTCACAGGAACTGTAATGGTTAATTACTCGGGCTGCCTGTGGCAGCACCGAGTCTTAATCTGCAGGCCGTTGTTCTGTGCAGCAAAATTTCTGCGCATGCGTTAAATTTCAAGTTCACCACCAATCAGATTGCACTGTGCTGGTCACGTAACAATCGCCATGTTAATTTATTTACATAATTTAATACCGTAAAATCAAGATGGTGATTTGGAGTCCCATAACTTCACTCGTGCGAAAGCCTTCCAACAGGCTCAGGATATTTCAACTGCCGCTCTTGTTTGAGGTACGTTTCGTATATTTTATGCCACATTTCATTTTACTAACGTCATAATACATACCAGCACAAACACAGTGATCGGTAGGCCAACACTAAAATAACTTTGACGGCGTTTTTGGCTGGTTTACCGATCTCGTACGATCTCTCTGTGTACCGCGTTATACAGGTATACTGAATAGCTGATTTATAGCGATTTACTAGCAAATATATATACTGTGGTTGAGCAGTTATGGGTTAAGTACTATCCTCTATCGAAGTCTGAAGACATCTGAACTCCTGAACTGTGAGAGCAATACTGTCGCTCGCCAGCACAGAATAATTTATTAATCTTTAACTTCCAACAACTACCAAGATGGACTCCCGGGATGGACTCGTAATGGCAAGAACAGCAGATAAAGTTACACAGAGGCACACAAATTGACATAGTTAGCTCCATCACAAGATGGACAGGAAACAACTTATAATATGGTACAAATATAAACATACATTTGAGACAATCATGTATTAGTACTCGGAACCTGCAGTATAACAGAACATCAGACTAAATTGTAAACGTGTGTTAAATGAATAAGTAGTGTTTAAATTAAAAGGTCAACATACACTGTACGAGAAAAACTAAAATATTTAATTACATATATGCTTAGGGAGCAGAGAATGAAAGTCACCGCGCTACCGGCCACTCCTAAAGACTGCTAAATTCAGCTAATAATTCTTCCCTTTGGTTAATATTACTAAGAGGATTTCAAATGAAAAGTGTATTTCATCTTCAATCTCATGTGGCCCGAGTGAAAGCCCAGATGGGCTCTTGTTATAATTCAAGTTTTGCCGCCCTCTGATTTCCTTCCACAAAATACACCGAACCACCACTCTCATGTTTTATTTATATATATATATAACAAATAGGTCGTATTTTAATTTTAAACACAAGAAAAAGGCAGGAAGAAGAACTAGAGTGGAGGTTTCTGATCCACAAACAAGAAATTATTCGCCAACCAGGATGTAAATTCCGATCAGTTGAATTCGGAAGGAAATCGGGTAAGTATCGTATCCGGCTCGTTGCTGTCGAATATATCCGGAAATAGTGAGATTTCCGTTCTTCCAGACCGGGAACAAACATTTCCTGTTTTCTTCATGAGATCGCCCAGGTCAACCTTTATTCCGATCTATTATTGATTCCAGTGTAAATTTTATTCCGCAACTATAGTTAAGTTCGCAAGGGTTATTCAAGGTATGTTGCGCTTCAGCTAGCTGGGTTGTTGGTGTGGTAGTGAATACGGGGGTCACCTGTATGATATTTGGGTAGGTATGTGGGTCCATCGGTTTTCAGAGAAAAAAACAGATTGTAAAAACGAACCCGGATTTTCTCCCTGTTTGATTATTCTGAACGGTCTATAACCTAATAAATCCAACAATCTGATTGGCTAAAACTGGAATTTGATATTTTTTTATGAAACACTAGGACCCGGAATCGGAATTAGGGTCAAAACCGCCGCACAGTATATGAACCAAGAACCCCCCTCCCCACCCCCCTCGCCACCCCCGGTGGTCATTACCTAAACTTCTGGCTACTTTAAGCAAAGGCAACTTCTGTAATTTGACGAAGAACTGGTCAGTGTTTTACTCCTAAACTTTGTATATGACATGGTATATGACACGTATATTGAACAATTATTCACCGAAGTGGAGGTGAATAGTAGTGGATATTTACCGAGCCGCTTCGGCAAGGTAAATATCCAACACTACTCACCGACACTAAAGTGAATAATTGTTTTAGTATATACCACACTTTAGTGAATAGCCAGCACCAAATAGTAACTTTATTTTCTGTCACTGATGGACAAAAACTCGCGCGAGGTGGTCGCTGTTTCGCTCAGAGGTGAATATGAAATCATATTCACTGTTTGAGTAGCCAATCAGAGAGCGCGAAAAGTGGTATTCACTGCTGTGGTATATACTAATGAACTTTAGTTCTCTCTGCCTCTCAAACAAGTTTACAAAGGTTACTGAGATGAGGAAATGCTTGCGGAGAGATACTACTAACATAAAATAAATGTTGTTCAAATCAGATCATGACATCCTCCAAAGGATTCAGTACTTAGTTGACCGTCTGAACATCTAACAAAATGAAACTTGATAAAATGAAATAAAGACAAATAGATTATGTTGCAAAATCTAAGCAAGGACAACATAATTAGGTTTATTTGGAACTAGAAACATAAATAAACGTTTGCAGAGCAAGATTTGACACACGGCCGGCCCTGTAATTGCCTCAGTTATGAATCTGCACATAATGCACGCAATATGCATAAAAACACGAAATATGATGAGACCGTATTCGGGTAATACCGAATAAAATAGCTCCCTTGGTTGCCCGCTCAGTCATTTTTTGTTGTAGATTTATATCATAAACAAGGCTTGTCAAAATACTAACGATAGTAACCTCTCTGTCTCTCTCTCTCTGTCTGTCTGTCTGTCTCTGTGTGTCTCTGTCTGTCTCTGTCTGTCTCTGTCTGTCTCTGTCTGTCTCTGTAACTGGTTTTCTATATTTTAACCATCTATTTATCTATATATATGTATATTTATTTTATTTTTTAAAATAATTATCTATTTATCTATATTATATTATCAAGACTGTTTGTAGTCTTTTTAAACTCGGCTTTCATGAAAAGCAATGTACTGTATATTGATGCAATTCCGAGTATAAATAAAGTGTCACTCACTCTGTCTGTCTCTGTCTGTCTCTGTCTGTCTCTGTCTGTCTCTGTCTGTCTCTGTCTGTCTCTGTCTGTCTCTGTCTGTCTCTGTCTGTCTCTGTCTGTCTCTGTCTGTCTCTGTCTGTCTCTGTCTGTCTCTGTCTGTCTCTGTCTGTCTCTGTCTGTCTCTGTCTGTCTCTGTCTGTCTCTGTCTGTCTCTGTCTGTCTCTGTCTGTCTCTGTCTGTCTCTGTCTGTCTCTGTCTGTCTTTGTTTGTCTCTGTCTTTGTCTCTGTCTTTGTCTTTGTCTGTCTCTGTCTGTCTCTGTCTGTCTCTGTCTGTCTTTGTCTCTGTCTTTGTCTCTGTCTTTGTCTCTGTCTTTGTCTCTGTCTTTGTCTCTGTCTTTGTCTCTGTCTTTGTCTCTGTCTTTGTCTCTGTCTTTGTCTCTGTCTTTGTCTTTGTCTTTGTCTCTGTCTTTGTCTCTGTCTTTGTCTCTGTCTTTGTCTCTGTCTCTGTCTCTCTCTCTCTGTCTCTCTCTCCTTTTGTCTCTCTCCCTCTCTGTCTCTCTCCCTCTCTGTCTCTCTGTCTCTGTCTCTCTGTCTCTGTCTCTGTCTCTGTCTCTGTCTCTGTCTGTCTCTCTCTCAAAAGAGCTTTCGCATATGATGGTGCTAAACTCTGGAATGGATTACCAAATTACATGAGACGTCAAACAAGCTTGTCGTCCTTTAAACGGGAGCTGGCATCCATTGAACCTTAACTGGTTTTCTATATTTTAACTATCTATTGTATCTATTTATCTATACATATATATTTTTAAGTAATTATCTATTTATTTATATTATATTATCAAGACTGTATTGTTGTCTTGTTAAACTCGGCTTTCACGAAAAGCAATATACTGTATATTGATGAAATTCCGAGTATAAATAAAGTTTCACTTCACTTCACTTCTCTCTCTGTCTCTCTCCCTGTCTCTCTCTGTCTCTAATCTTTTTAAAATATACAGCCGCATTATCTGTTAGCCGACCAATAACCCCATTTGTAGCCGGAGCATTAGCGTATACAGGCAGCACTCTTAATCCAGCAGAAATCTCGATCCTTTTTGGATCGGACGATTCAGATCGCTTTGACGTGAAGAATCAAAACGCAGCCAATTAGCGAGTTGTTTGCACTGATGGAAAAGTACATGCAGCGGCAGGTGAAAATTCGAGTGACAGTAACTGATGAAGGCGGAAGTGTACACCGTATGTCACGTTAAACCAGACTGTTTCAGTCCATTCAATCACGAAAATTATATAAATGTTTTACATGCTCAAACAAATCAAATAGAAGCAGATTCATTCTATCCTGATTCGACTGATTAGCGTGCAATAAATAATTTGAAAATGGCATGTTTTAATGGTGCTGCTTTTACTTACTGTAGACTGAAACAGGCGTGAATAAGAAATTGAAAATATGGCAGAGAGCGCTGATGAAATGTCGGCAACTCTTACCGCACAGCATCACGAGAATTAGCTCTAGGAAAGCTCATTAGACTGCCACAATCCGATCTGGCGTCAATGACAATTGTAGCCAGATCAAGAAGCAGCCGGTGGAACGTACATGAAGTATAGAACATTTTTTTTTAGTACTTTGCGATGAAGCGTGAATGGGAGATGCAGCTCGTGACCTATGTCTCCAGGGGGATGAAAAGTGATGGCTGGTGATGGGCGCTCCTGGTGATGGGGATGCTCGTCGGAAATGTTAAAAGAAACCCCTAACGAACGGCCATGACCAGATGATCGTGTTTTTTTTTCGGGGGGCGAGGTTCAATTTTATTTTTAGCTCTAAGAGGTACCAATCCTTCCCAAAAAAACTAAGATTTTCACGATTTTAATAGTAATGAACGGATAGCTGCATCAAACACTTTTATAGATTGATGAATGATACTGGGCTGTACTGAGAGTAAAGAGTTCGAGTTATATTGGATTAAATTACTGTTATAGAGTGAAGCAATCCAGGTAACCTGGATTTGTTTGCAAACAAGTGAGTCACTTTATATATTAAGCTTTTGAAAGGAGAAATATCTTGTTACAAAGAACTGTATATATTTTTTTTTCTCTTCTCTAATCTCAGTGTGATTGTATATTAATTAGGCAATACCATGTATGTATATGGGAATGCTAATAAACTATTGTATTGAGTTGTATTGCAATCCAGGGGAAACTGCCGGCTTTCAGTTCGAGCCGAGCGAGACTGAGTTCGAGTTAACGGGGATTCTACTATACGGAAGAAATTTAATCACTAAAGCTGGCTTAACTGGAGATTGTCCCCATGTTATCGCTTTTCGGAAAATCTCTGCCAATGACTTGCATTAAGGGTTCTAAATATAAATAATAGAATAATGGGTTTTGGAAGGCCAAAATTGCCATAGTTGTTGTTGTTATTTTGATCTGAAGTATTTGTCTCAGACAAACCTCAGGAATTTTCTTCCTTCCGTTTTTGTGTGAATCATTCAGCGCGTTAATCGAGATTAACGAGGCGTTTTCTTGTTTAGTTGACAACAAAACACCATGTGAAGTTTGACCTCGTGTTTGAATGATCCCGAAGGTGCACATTAATTGCAGATTTTCCGGCAGATTTTATCTGCCATTTACAATGTAGAGTAGAAGACAAATAAAACACAAGGAACTTCACTCACAATTAACTATAGGTTTTACACCAGCCTCATAAAGATAGAACTAAATTTAGAAACTCGTATCAGCTCAACAACCGTTCTTGTTTATCATCCAAATGGCTAAGTTCTCAGTCTGGCAACTGCTCAGGAATATTTTCTATTTAAAGAAAGTCTTCGGCGACTAACACCGTCTCTTATTTCTTCGCTATACAACTTTGTTTCCGTTGACTATATAAGTTTCATACGCAGTATAGTATACACATATTTGTCGTTCACAATTTATCAAGAGTTTTTTTTAAAGTAAGAAAACAAAATGGTATGTTTTGTGTGTGAACATTTAAGCGGGTACTGATCTATGGACAAATATTCGCAGATACGAGCTTGATATTAACATGTTGCTTGCTTTTGTAAGTAGCTCAAGTATTATTGATAAATTATAAATTAGCTATTTGTTATTCTACCACCTGGATTCGTCTCAAATAAAACATCGAGGTCACTGAATATTCTAGCGACCTTATCAATGATGATTGATATTTTGTGTCCCACCCTTCTGCAAAACGATCAAGTTCATATCCGCGTTACATTATTTCCGGCCCACCCAACACATGTTGTGCCGCCGTCTCACGTGTTACGGTAAAATACACCATACAACGGATCTGAGCCAATCAACGCAGAGAATTTGTCTTCAAATAACTGCGGATTTCCGAAGCTTTTAACTTTCAGAAACTGAGCGGAGTGAAAGATAACCAACCGACTTCCTAACTTTCCCAAGTAGAGCAGCCGAAGGACGGATAATATAACAGAGTTTCGAGTGGAAACATTTCAAGGCCTTGCTCATAATTTCATTTTGGCTTTATAAATATGGATTTTAATGGCCTTTACAGTAAAGAAGTAGAGTCGTTTCATTTCTGCAGTGTTGTCCGAAGCGTCGTCGATGTTCCTTGTGGTGTGAAAGGTAAGTCTGTCCTGAATAAATGTTATCATTTTTCGATATATAGTTTTTTTACTAACCCCAGTTTGCACAGTATTGACAAATATAGATAACGCTATGGAGAAACGCCTTCTCAGTTGTTAATTTCATTCAGAATCTTCAAAAACGGGTACATTATCCATATTTAACCATGTTCTTTCATTTTCATTGTCTTAATTAAAGTACTTATCGATTTACTAAAATCGTAAACGGGTTTTTATTTAATGAGAGCGATAAACGATTTGACTATTTCCTATATCTGTACCGTATCAGTTTTGCAGTTTCCTTTTACACTAGTTAGTCAGTGAGACATAAACAAAGCTCAAGAAAATATCAACGAAATAGCAGTTTTTCGTCAGGTCTCCAAGTCGTTCAGTACTTATTACTGATCATGTAGCCGTACTCATTGAATTGTATTGCTGATCATTCTCGTTTACGGATGCGTTCAACAGCAGAACGCAGCGAGCGTAGAGAGATTGAAAGGCCGTCCTTGTCCATGCCCGGAGATTGAGAATGGCAAAGATGCGACAGTTCTGTCTCCTGCCCTCTTATATAAGTTACGAACAGTATTTACAGCTTCTTAGTAACATTAATTGTCCGACATACAGCTGACATACAAATCAGCTCCAAAACAAAATGTGCTTAATACTGAGCTAGTAAAGCGGTTTTCTTCATTAATAGTCAGTCTTTCAAAGAAATGACCTGAAAAATAAAACCGCGACAACGGTGAAAGTTTCATACCAATAATTAAATTAAATTAATTAAATTATGACCAGCAAATGAAACACAAGATATAATTAAATGTTCCCTCGTGACGCTGTTGAAGTATAGAGTTCGCTAATTCAAGACTAGGACTTTAGAGTGACGGGAAAAAACGCTGTTTACGGTATTTTAACTACATAATAAGTTTTAAATACAATAGACAAAACGTGTTGGTCGATACCACTTCCTGCGAGTAACGAAACAACGACTTTGTGCACCCTCGCCATACTAATTGTTACCCAAAAGACTTCCTGTTTTTTTGTGATCGGCTAAATGAAATTGTCTTACCTTTACCAGGGACGGGGGAGCGAAATTTCAAGTTAAAAATTGTCATTGAGCCGGTATGACCAAACTAGCGGAGTGTCGTAGAAGCCACGGGAAGTTCGAAAGACACCTTAAAATTGTATATACCAGACATGAATAGGATTAGAAACCGATATTTCATGTTTATTATACTTTTAAATTACACACCGCCTAGACGCCATAGAAAAAGTTTACAGGTATCGAAAGTAATATATAGCTTTGAGTAAGAGTTGTGAAATTTTAGCGATCCCCTATATTTTTTGCTTAACTTTCAGAGGTTTCTCCTCGGGGTTATATTTACGTTCAAAGTCTGTGTTTATGCAACGGAGTGCCATTCCACACCAGTATTTTTAAAATAACTGTATTTGTTTTTACAGCTAACAGAATATTTTTTGGATGGATCAAGTAGCTTGGCCTTTGTTACTTGAAACCTGAAGCTTTGTCTGGAGAACTATATTTATGTCGGAGCACTTCCGTTTTACTGCACTCAGGTACACATCCGTGAAATCGACATATTCAGTTAACCGCAGGAAGCGTCTTTTTCCGAGAATTTTAGAAGCTAGAATTATTCCGCTCATGCGGTTCATTTGATTTTTTGAGAATAATTACAGCCATGTATTTGAGAAAATCAGTCGACTTAAAGGACGAATATTGACGTTAAGGTTATTCTATTTTGCTGTTCTGTTTCTGTTCAATCAGTAAGCTTAAACCAGTACATATTCATATAAAGTTTGTCTCCAGGATGTAAGAGATCTAGAGCACATGCCCATTCAAGAAAATCTTTAAACTCACAACACACTGTCCTTGCCGTGAGGAACTTTAAGCAACCAGGACGGCGACGGCAATGAGGACGGGACGTAGAAAAGTGTTTTCTCCCGAAATTTGGTGTCTACTACTTCCCTTGAATTGTTTTTCACAACCAGATTTTCGAAAAATATGATGAGTATAGAGTTCCGTTCAATCCGAACGAAAAACGGATTGATTTACTTTCTTGCGTTCGCGTTCTCTTTAAAATGTACAATTTGGAGTTTTCACGTTGTGTTTAGTGTTTTTGTAGAGAACGCGTACGGTGGAAATGTAGGCGACTGCATTCATTTTCGCGTGCAGTTATTTTATTTTGTAATTAATTTAATCGTTTTATGCCGTCGTCGTAGACGTTGCCGTCGTGGTTACTTAAAGTCCCTATCATGATATGCCATGAGGCGACTATTACACAAAGTTAAAGTTACGTTATACTAAATAACAGTTACTTAACGGCGTGAAAATGTTGCAAACTATTTAATATGAAGAGATTATTACATATACCGGGAATCAAAGCTGTGCAATTGTTTATTGTACAAAAATGAACATCCCGGCCAAACTGAGTGCAAGAAAAAATATCCTTGTTCGCGCGCCGAAGCTGACACGCTGATGAACATGTAACAGCCCTTTCCTAGGCGATTTCGTGGCCACATGGGAGCTGAGGAGGGCAAGCTACGAAATTAACCAACATCTTCCAGCTATATAAAGGAGGATGTTTCACATGCATGCTGGTGAAACATCCTCCTCTGAGCTATATGAGACATACAGGGTCTACTAATAATACTAGACAGTGGTTGCTGCGCTGTCGTGAGTGGTCTCATTCACAGGTGTTCTTGGTGTCAGGGGAGGGACCAACACTAAGAACAACTGCAAAGGAGAATAGTATTATGAGAGGGGCCTGTTGTCGAAGGTGTGGACAAATATTTCAATGGACAACCTATACATTTGTGTTCATCAAATTTAATGTTTAATAACATTGATTAAGATAATTGTAATCAGACATATTTAAAAAACTTTTCGTGTATTGTTTATAAAGGGAGCAGACAATTTCGGTTTACAATTGTTTAAACTTTTTCAGCACAGTCTAAGTGACTTAGGCTCATATTCAGCCATAAGAGGCTACAGTCTACTTGGTCTGACTACAACATTAAAAGTTGTTTTAGGCAGTAGTATTGTTCATGATCTTAAAATCAACAGTGAACATAAGCCCATCCTTTTATCGCGCTCTGGCGCTCCAAATTTAAAATTCGAGTCAGTTTAGCAACTGCGAAGAACGTAGCGAGTTTGTCAGTTCTCTGCTGTTAGAATGATGAATTATCGAGACTGGAATTAAAACAAGTGAGAAATAACTAAACAGAAAGGGGAAAGTTGTTCAGTTAAATGACTGCCTGTCGTGTTTTGTAACTATTACTGCAACATAATGCCGTATTTACCACTTGAGCGATTTACCTCGGTGATTTACTAAACCTTAGTTAAACTTTTGTTTAGTTTTTGTTTAGTAAATTCTGCCTAGATAAATCGCTCGAGTGTTCACACCGGATGAGTTGACTACCGAAGGTGGTTTCTTTCGTAGCGGAACTTTGTTTTAAGATGCTGATGTGCAAACTTTGTCCAAGCCCTTCACTTCACTTTCACTTCACTTTTATTTCAATTTACCAATTACATTACAAAGAATCTAACCTACCCACATTTAGCAAATGCTATTCGAGGTGGGGGGTTTGCAAATGTACAAGAGATGATCTTTATATTAACAATTTTCAAACAAAAGAGGAACGGAAACATATCTTAAATTACAAAAAGAACTTGCAAGCAGAATTGACTGCTAAATTAAGTACTATTTAAAAAAAGCCAACAATATAAATCTACTATAATTTACACGATTTAAAGATTTAAAGGTTTGACTTTGGTTAGAATACATAGAAACTTGCTATTTGAGTCTTGTGTTCGTTGTTTTGCCAATTCCAATTGCAAGTCTTTAACAGGAAGTAAAAGCTGAAAGGCCACATGGCTTCTAAAGCCACCGAGTGACACTACTTCATCCACAAAACAAAGTAGGCATTTATCTTTTAGTCAAATAAAGAAAAAGGAAGCAATTGAATTAGCCTTTACTTGTGTTCTTTAGCCGTGCATATCATAATAATAACACTCAATTTTATTTATAGAGGGTATATACATAACAATACTACAAATGAAAAACCATTGGCCCTCCACCAATATTATGGGTTACATAAAATCAGCCTAGTTAGTTGCGAATGAACCCTCTATCTATGGTTTGGCAAAGTTACTTTTCATGTATTTTCTAGTGCAGTGTTAACACACTAGGCCCCAACACCCATCCTTTGGATGAAGTGGCGAATTACCATTATAACCAGCAAATTTCATATCAACAAAGACACACCTTTGGTAACAATGATTTTAATGTTTGTTCCAGCCAACTGTTCTTTTTTGTTTCATACATTTTGAACAACCATGGTTAAATACGTGGCTAATGCTCAATAATTATACAGTACAGATCGATGCATGTTTACTGCTTACAGTGACAGTGTCACTGTGTGCACTTGTCTATGTATCGTCGAGTTTTTATCTGCAAAATAATAGTTTCAAGGCATAATTCAACTAACACTTTTAATCACTTAAAAAAACGTTTACCCTAAACATCAACGACCGGTTGCATAAACTTTAACACCAGGGCCTAACCTCTAGCGTCAGATTTTCCGGCAATCCGGTTAAAACTGTCTGGTTTAACGTTAGCGTCAGGCCCAGCGTTAATTTTATGTAATCGGCTCCTGACGTGCGCCCTCTCTCTTGCTACAAGCTCTCTTTGTCAAATCAAGGTAGTATTAAATGAATGCTCACAAGCGAGACAAAATGTGACCTTTAGCACCCATGGAAGGGATAAACACCGCAAAGTAGAACTTAGGTTGAGTTAACTGACTGACTCTTCAGTAAAATGAAACCTTATAGTAAACGCGTAAGTGTAAATAAAGTTATTAAATAAAGTTATTAAATGTTTATAACAAAATCGAAAAGGCATCTATGGGTAACGCTTCGAATCCTGTAGAAAAGTATGTTTACTTTTAGAGCTCACCTAACAAACTGAATGTTACACAGGTTATGGTGTAAACATTTCCTCTCAAGCCTGATAATTACATAATCGTTCGAACTGAAAAACAAAACTTCCTTTAGTAGTAGAATGACAATATAGGCAAATCCTTTTCTGTTTAGATGAAACAAGTAAAAGTCCTTATCACCAGCATTGCAATTGCCTGATTATTTTGTTAAACAGCCATTTCTGGTTGTATGAGTGTTTAAAAATATGTATCTAAGTAGGAAACATTTATGAACTTTCTTTTTCAGATACCGATGAACAGTCGACACATAACGTGTGCTCGTCATCATATCCTCTTTATACACAACGCAGCACAGGAGAAAATCCTGTCAGTACAACTACACTCACAACACCATCGCCCTACAGCCATCGGCATGTTCCACGATCCTCTTGTAGCCGAGTCCAGTTCCTGAATCTAAAGCAGGTTTACCTAAAAGCTCAGAGCCGAGTCGGTAGAGAATCTAAACAGAGGCTGATAGACGCGCGAGTTCGAATGGTCGTCACATTTACTGCTCAGATTGAGAGGATTCTTGTGTTTGTGGAAAGATCCCCAGAAGCTGCTTCATTGTGTCGAGATTTAACAGGACGAGTGCCACTGAAAATCAAGATGGGAGATTTAATGCTTAACAAGGTACCGAAAATTTTATCTGTTATCATGCAATGTATGTCTGGTATGTGTAAAATACTCGAAAGTATAGTTGTTTCTTAGCAGTTGATTTCCCTACGAGCATATAGGTAATAGTGGTAATGATGCAATAAAGGTAAATATAACGAATACATATAGCCGGTGAAAATTCTCTCATAGGGAGTGGTGAAGTATATGACTTAAGTTCAAATATCAAAATACTTTGATGCAAACCATGATTTGACCTTCAATTAGAGAAACATAATTTTAAAATCACTGCCGCTGCGAAAAAGGTAATTGTGTTTGCAGTATTGGCCGTTTATATGCTAGAGATGCATCAGGGGCGAAGGGAGGTCCAGAAAATTTGGGGAAACTGGAGGAGGCAAAATGATGAATTCTGGGACATTTTCATTGATGGCTTCTGTCAATCTATTTGGGCAAATAAACCTTACGTCTTTGTAGTTCCTCTAATATAAAATGAGCAAAAATATACGCATTATGCGACTGGAGGAACTTAGTTTCTTTTCCCAAATACGTCTAGATATTGAGTCATAGCTTAATAATCACGAAATATCTCCACAGCAATATTTCTCCGTGGATTTGGACTCCGTGTACCTCTCTCCGCTAGGCATTCCGGTCTACAAGTTATCAACAGTAGATGCGGATAAGAGGAATCGCTTTCGTGTCGTGGTGATCGTTGTATGTATTGATGACGTCAAGTCGCGACCATACTTCAGCCGGCCATTCCTGATTCGAAGTAGAAGACCATCATCAGGACAAGACTCGGTCTAAGCATGGACCAATCATAACACTGCAAGTTCATAAAGGCATCAAAGGCATCAAAGTGAGCCTTGTTATTCCAGCTTGTCACAGGAAGAGAACAATCTACAATCGATGGTGGAAAATAACGTTGATTTCCTTATGACACAAAAGAAAACAAATTGCGGTACGACAGACACTAAGATATTTCTGACAGGCTCCAGTTTTGCGATCTTTGGGACAACTACATAGCCTCGCTCTGATGCTATTAGTTACCAGACTTCTTCCCACGCGGGTATGAGAACAGACGATGTGATTCAAACTGTACAAAATAACTATCATAACAGGGAAAGGAAAATGTGTAGTCAGGATTACTTTTTACCACAAGAATATCTTACTTTAAAGGGACTATGTCAGCTATTTTAGCATCACTTTGAAATGCTGAAAATTACATTCAAACCTGAAGAAACCAAGAAATAATGGTGTATATGTTGTAGGGCAAATTGACCCTTTCGGGTCAAATTGACCCCGTGTCAATTTAACCTAGGTCAAATTGATTCAACCTAGGTCAATTTCATTTAACCTGGTGTTTGTGTTTGAGGCAATGTTTTCTTCAGGTAATTATTTCAAGATTCTAAAAAGGGAATTTACGCTCCTGACTTACGTTGAATATTCATTGATGTTAGGGTTTTTAAATGTAAGGGTTTGGATCAGTTCAGAAGGAACAAGTTAGGCTAACGTTTTCAAGTTTTAAACTGTTATCTGGGATATTAGCTAATGTTTCTATTCTAGCTTGCTGTCTCTTCGAAACTGAATTAACATCGTTTCGTATCACTTAGTGTATAGTGAGTAGTTTTCTTATAATCAAACCTGGTGAAATAGTTCCTTTATGTCATATAAAAGATATTCACGGGGGGAGATATTCCATTTTGTGATCTTTACGTAAACTATACGCCTTCAATTCGGATTGGTTAAAATCATTCATGCTAGAATGAAGAATGGTATGGCGGAAAAACTGATCCTGATGTAACAAGCCTACTATTTTAACACGGCAGGATATTTTCTTGATGCCATACCAGTTCAAGTAATTCGATTTAGATACTTTGTGAAAGGTCGCTCAGCGATACACAGTTCAGTTATTAACAACATCAAAAATACATACGAGGATGTCTGACCAAATCTAATGCAACATTTTAATATTATATCGATAAAATTAAACTCTTTTTGTAGTTTAGTAAGCTTGCATTGTACATAAAAGTGTCAAGCACTTGTAAAAATAATCAAAAACAAATAAACGTTTAATTAGAATCAATAAATGAAGTTTGTTACATTTTATGAGGGGAAGCCGGTTGTGGGACGTGACTCCACTAGCAAAAGTAAAATGCCAGAAAATACGAGTAATTAACACTACCTTTTAGCATTCCGAAAAATTCACTGACGGGATATGTCAGTCAATGTGAAGCGCCATGAGACTGTGGTATATGGCGCTATATAAATATGGCCTATTATTTTATTATTATTACCTTTTATGACGACGGTGATCGACTTACAAATCTTTTGGTTCAACATGACCTTACTGGCAAGGGTTGAGTGGCTTAATACCCCAAGATTATCATAGATAGCGAGATATCAATTCACTTTAGAGACCGGTAATTAGTTATAGGAGGTGGTGGTGAGTGAGTGAAGGGGGCGGCCTACATGTTTTGCTTGAATGGGATCTCATCATAGTTAATAGAGTGGAATGGTTAGGAAATCCGGCAAACGTCAAAGGGGCTAATAAAGGCGCTGCATGCGATTTAGGGTGGAAGGGGGTAAGACAAAAGATTGTGCAGGGTCATAGTTCATTAGCATCTACCCACACGTTTCTATTGGCTGATTGATTAACATATTCCAATATCTATTGTATGTTGTGCACGGTCACGGTTGAAAAAAAGCGAACAAAGACATACTGAACAAAGAAGGTCACTGGGTTTCATAACCATTCCACTTTATGAACTAGTACTATGGTCTAACCAAAAACATGTTACACTGTGGGCAGTCCTTCCTCCTGTAAATTCTGAGACAAAACACCATTAGCAATTTGCTTTGTTTGGGAATACAATAATACAATAATAGCCGAGCGAATAAGATGACCGTTAATATCTTTGTATCCAGAATTCCGGACGCAAACATTGATTGAGACAAATGGATTAGCTGTTTCTAACGGGCTACCTGATTGGCTGACAAAAATACTCCGCATTGTGATCATCACGTGCACAGGACGTGACACAGGCTCATCGTGCCCACACCGCGGCAAAACGTTACGCGCATGCTCTGTTGATGAGCCGCACGCGTTTCCCGCCGAAACTAAAAGCTTGTAAGTCACAATCGCTAGTCGATCGAGGGTTTGTTTATGAATATAGTTCGTCAGTGCTCTTACTTCATGTCTTCGATTTCTCAAGAAGAGTTCCGTTTAGCAGCGAAGAAAGGCTGTTTAAAAGAGTTTCAGGGAGTTGAAGAACGTATCAACAACAGAGCAAGGAACTGGCTTTCACTATATATTTAGCGTCGAGATGTTTTTAACAACAATACTTTATTCATCGTCGGATCCCCAAGCCCTTTGCTACTAACTGTAAAGTGAGCGTCAGGGCACTTATATACTTTAGCGACCAAATAGTTTACCATGTGGGAGATTCATAGGTTCATAGCAAACCAAGTTCCCAGTATTTCTGATTTGTCCTTCCAGACAGTATGAACTAGGCTTTACCCATCCCCTGGTGAGATGCTAGTTGTCTTCACCAGAATGAGGCTCTCGTGACGGTATAGCCGTCGGTGCCAAACTTCAAGATAGTCGAAAGTCGCAAAATAGTAATCGATGTTTTCCAGAATGAGGGATCGTGGGATCCTGAAATTCAGGCAGGGCTTAGTTCATTTATCATCATTACCAGAAATTATGGACATCAGCGGAAAGGTACTGCGGGCGCGCTTCTAGCCGATTAAAAATGGCGGCTTTATAGACCTTCCAACGCAAAGTAAACCGAAACTTTCTGTGATGAAATAAGAATAGAGAAGCGGAACGAGAGTTATATTAGCTTAAACGTAGCTACATGTGATTAAAAAGCTATTTTGGGGGATTTGTCATCTTCCCGGCGTCTGTCTGTCCAAGTTCCAGCTGCTTGGCACAATTATTTAGAGGAGAAAGGCCTGAAAACTAGTTTATGTCCCAGCAAACATTGCTGGGTTAATATAAAATGGCGGACATGTTGGAAGACGAGTTTATCGAGGTTTTTTTCCCTCATCTTCGTCCGAAGGATGGCGTTTAAAAATGGCTTCTGGTCACTTACTTTTGCATGAACAAAGAGGGCATTAAAAGCTCTTCTGGAAGCCCTGACTTTCTGGGGAGCACATCATCTTTTATGGGCCATTTGGATACATGAAACACCGTCGCAGTCATTTCGATGCCGGCAGTCATGATTCTTTGAGGGGTTCACTGTCTTATAACCGATGATTTGGCAGGAGTTGGATCAGATTTTAAGACTATGTATGGCAGGGTGAAGCATATAAACTGAGATGAATAGGAACACCTCGGGAAGTAAGTAGACATCATTCTATTGAAACAGTCGTTTCTTAGTTTAAAACATAGCTCAAACAGTACTAATCTTGATGCCGGAACTCAGTGAATATAGGTTCGTAAGTGTTATATTTAAAAAAATAGATAAACTCTCCATACATTTTCTTATATGGTTTCGACGCCATACGGATGTAATGCGCACCCGCGACCACCATTTTGTCCCAGATTTCTGGTAATGATCTAGCGACGACAGGAGTTTCGTGGCATTTCGATGAGAAAAAGCGATATTTTGGAGGTGAAGAGTGCAGGTGATTGTGGCAGAGGTCGACTGAAGATTCCAGCTTTCTCTCGTTCTCAGGGACCGGTCATTATTTAAGGGGAGTACCGGGTTTGGATAAAAACTTTTTTTTACAGATTTCTATTTCGAACCCCGTCTGATATTGTTCCAAAAAACCTTTGTTTTGCACGCGTGAACTCGTTCTGGAACTGCTCACTACGAGGCTACACGTGGGAAATCTATTGTTTCAAGCCAATATGGCCGCCGTGTGACAAAAGCCCATTGTCTGCGATCTACGAATACAGGTATTGTTTGAGAAATCATTGTCCGTGGTATCAAAACACTTCGAAAGTAATAAATATTCCAGGGCTGCGCCTCTCTTGATTCTCTTGATTTGCTTTATCGGTCTCATAGTCCCGGGGGGGGGGGGGGGGGGGGTATGTATGTGTGGCCAAGAGGCTCAAACCCTGACCCTGTTTGACCCAGTCCGAGCTCCAAAACCCTGATTGCCCCCTTTTGGGGAAAAATAAAACCTGATTGCCCCTTCTTTAAATTGTTTTCAAAACACTGTCGGATATATACCCCGGCCGGTATACCGCGTACCGGGATTGAATATCAAACCATTGTTGTCGTTCAGAGTGATAGTGAGGCATACGCTCATCCTTTTCAAATTTCGCTATCGAATCTTCAAAAAACGATGCGATTTTTTTAATCGCACTTCCTGTAGCCTACGTTGTATCCGCCTCTCGGCTTCTGCCGGCTCGCTACACTTCCTGAACGTGTTCTAGTATTCGACGATCCGTCCTGCTTTCCAAATATGGAATATATTGACCATATATGGAATATCACAGGGAGCTCTCAGGAACGACACTTTTCTCAATAAATTATTTGAGCTCGGTTTGGGCAGCTAGGGTCAGGGTTTTGACCTGATTTGGGCAGATCAGGGTCAGGATTTGAGTATAATTTGGGTGCAGTCAGGGTCGGGGTTCAGGTTTTTTTAGGCAGTTAGGGTTCATTTTTTTTTAGCTACTATGTCAAAAAAGACATTCTGTTGCCGCATTTTGATCGCCTGCCCACATGCAAGCACTGAGGTTCCCATACATCGTGACGCCGCTAATTCGTACTTCAGTATTTATCTATGTACTTCATCTGCTGATTTGTTTACTCAATGACACGTCCCGACTTGAAATGTTCCGTATTTTGCAAGCCAAGTAAAGATGCTTTGTTGCAGTACAAGGCATTTCTGCATTCCGAGTCGCTGCCCAAGTCAATCAAGGAAAAAGGGTGTATTGAGTATGAATTTCGTGAGACAACGTTTCAGAGTTACGTAGCGAAGGTAAACGCCGAAGGTCCTATCTAATGATGATCGAGCTCGCGATTTGTTCTATAAAGTCCATGTGGGGCTACACCCTTTGAAAAAGCCCCATCTCTCCGATTATTATCGACCATCGAGTTCGAAGAAAACTGCTGAATTGGTGGCCCTAGGTGGTGGGGTGTTTGCAGCTGGATACGTTGCCACCCGATTTCTATAAAAACAAAAAACGAGCAAATTACTAGGTAATTACTAGGCAATTACTAGATTACTAAATGAATTACTAGGTAATTACTAGATTACTAAATTAACTACTAGGTAATTACTAGATTACTAGGTAATTTTTCTGCCTGTTGAAGATTTATAGCAAAGCTATATATGGGATACGTAATATAGCAGGTTCATTTCGAAGCCATGGACGTTCCAGACTTGGTGGCTATAGAGACTGAAAGACACGATAGAGTCCTTGAGGAATATCAAGCTGATTGGGCTACTTTCCAGGAGACCCGCGAAAATTTGATAGGCTGGGTCCAAGACCAGAAACGTATGCGGCGCCACTCCCACGAAGATCTATCCAATTTGGCTCAAGCTCGAATCCTATTCAATACAACCCAAGTACGGCTAGACCATATAAGTCTGCAGGATACAAAGGAGCCTCGTTTCTCCGATTACTACCGGCCATCAAGGCCTTGGCGTCATAATTTGCCCACCAAATTGGTGTTTGTGGGTGGTGGGGTGCTCGTTCTAGGATATGTTGCCACCCGATGGCTATAGCTATGCTTTTTAAAAACGAGCTTTTTACGTTCGTCGTAAAGTTGGTTTTCTGCACCCATTTGAAGCTATTCGTATATATATACATAGCAGAGGCAACTTTCAACGAAAAGGGAAACCATGCGAGTCAAGGAGAACTTCGAGAGGCAACTTTCGATGAAAACGGAAAACGCGCAAGTTAATAATAACTTCGGGACACATATAAAACACAAGGAAAGTATCGTACACGTAGTATCATTTAATGTGAAGGCTAAAGGAATCGAAAACTTTGTCCACACTTATGCTTTACTAGCCCTCAACTCTCCTCTTTCATATTGTACCAATTCGCTAAAGGACGCAGCCAAGAGCCTCCCCTTAGTAAATCTAGAATTGCAAATTCTTAAGGAGGATGGATTCATTAATCTTAACGGTGCTGTGCTTTGCCCGACTGAATTCTTAAACAATACGTACGTTGCTGCGCTTTTCCCCGATTTTCCTACATCCAATGGATACGAAATCGGTTTGGTAATAGGGCACGAACACATGGTAGACTTCGGTATCAAATATAAAGGGTCGATAATGCTCAAGTGGAATACAGAGCCCCGCCACATCAAAAGTCTACTCCATGTGGAGGGTGGATACTTCGACCTTATACCACTATATGTATGATACGAACTGGACTTGCTACTAGAAAAAAAAGAATAAGAACTCGTTATCTCTCAACCAGTCTTCATTCTTTTGTTCTGCTTGTTGAAGGTTCGACCTATCACTTCGTAATAATGAATCGCAAACTCAGTAGTAAGCTGAGCCTACAATACTATAGCCCCCAAAGCTATTGGAAAGGACTCGCGGCAATCAAACATCTTGCAACAGCAACTGACATCCCCGAAGATACGGCTCGGATGTGGCTGGAAAAACAGGCTATGTGGCAGATATATTTACCGGCACCTCAATATGTACCACGACCTAAATTTAATGTCTCTACGCCAAACGAGGTTCATCAGGCCGACCTGCTCTTCCTTCCGCACGATCGTCCTGGGCGTGGACGAAAACTATATAAATATGCACTTACAGTTGTGGATGTCGCATCCAGATACAAAGAAGCCGAGCCATTAGCCACTAAAGAAGCTAAAGAAGTCGCTGCGGCGTTCGAGCGAATCTATAAGCGAAGTCCACTGACATGCCAAAACTTTTACAAGTCGATCCAGGACGTGAGTTTATGGGTGCCGTTACTCCACTACTGGCCAAGCATAAAGTTGCTGTAAGGCGTGGACGTGTGGATATCCATAGAGATCAAGCAATTGTTGAGCGATTCAACCGAACCCTATCCGAAAGGCTATTTGGGCACCAATATGCTCAAGAAATGGTGCTTGCTTCGCAGGGAAAGGATGATAGGTCGGTTGAGTAGGTAGCTCGTTTACCTGCAGTCGTAGAAGCTTTGAATAGTGAGCCTACGCGTTTGACGGGAAAACAAACGGCTTTAGCGATTACCGGAAAGGAAATCGAATCGAAGCCGGCAGAACCTACACACTATGGACGCTTAGTTGGTCTCAAAGAGAAAAGGCTTCCATTCTATGTCAGTGTTAGATATCTATATGCTCCTGGTGAGCTGGAAGGTGGTCGCCGTCGTGCAACTGATCCTATGTGGAGTTTGGAAACATATAGTATTTCACGTAGTATGGTTTCTTCGGGGCAGCCAGTTCTGTACTATTTGTATTCGGAGGACGTTTCGAAGAAACAACCAAAGCGTGGATTCGTGCGTGAAGAACTGCAAGTGGTGCCTAGGGATACAGAACTACCTCCAAATGGAAACTTAAGCTAATAACCCCTCCTCTGGAAGGATATCTTTGTGCCCATAGGCTAGGGTATCCACCCCATTTTCTGCAATCCATCGCTTGGAGTCGAATGGTGATAGTGATACCTTATTAAGGTGCTGCCCATAGATGTGATGGCCCTCCGAGCGCAGTACATCCATCCCATGTCGGAAGGTTTTCTTAGCGAATAGCGACTCCTTGTACTGCTCGTGGCGGATATGCTTCTTCACAACTGCCTTGCGGATGCCTTTAGCCTTTCTAATGTTTTTCCCGCCGGCCTCTAGGATGGAATACATCTTAGGTCGAAGGCCTACATACTCGGCGATTGGACGTCCGGCACACTCGTCCTTCATCTTTCCAAGGACTTTCTTGTTTGCCATGCTACGTAGTGGATGCTCCTTAGGGTAGTCAGATGTGTCATAGAGATCTTCGTGGGTAGCCATGTTGGCATACACATCGTCTGTCTGGATCTCAAGGAGTAGACTGTCCGTGTCCGTATAGATCAGCTGGCATCGGTCTCCATACTGTCCAAGCAGCTGGTTGTAGTAGAAATCGTACATCAGATGCTTTGATAGGGCAAGAATGCTCATCCCCACGTAGACTGGGCGGTTCAATGTCAGTCGACTCTTGTGCATTTGTAGAGCTGCCAGATCATCATCAAAGATGTTTGCCCGCGCGAAGGCTGGGCTGGCAATCAGGCGTCTTAGTTTGTCCTCTTCGCTGGCACGCACTAGATTGACATTGACGCGCTAGCGCAAGTTCTCCATGGTTTTGCCGAAGACACTGTTGTTCATCAACTTGTACAGGTTCTTTTCGAAGTCACTGGTCGCATTCTTCCGAAGCTCGGTGTTTTTTCGGATATAAGGCTCCATCCATGGACTTTGGTCGAATCGTAGTGCTCGGTGTATCTTCTTGAGACGCATGCCTAGTAATAGGTATAGCTGTAGATTGCGGTAGTGTAGTACATATCGCTCTTTGTCGTGGAGGTTTGGCACAAGCTTTTCAACCTCTATGGACATCCCTTCGAGTCTGTGTTGATACTCTGACATCCACTCCCTTGGGATCTTCATGCGCTCTGGTGCTAGAGGATAGGCATTGTGTCAGTTGTGCAGTTCCGGGGGGTATTCGAGATCCACTTCTAGTATGTAGCCTTTGAGGCTGTCAGATGGATAGTCTGCTATAGTATTAGTGAGTTCTTGGAGGCCCTTTACCCATTTGAAGCCGCCTGTGGGCAGTGGCTGACTCATCGCCCAGCCATATAGGTTGTTGGCATCGAGGTACTGGATATATGTTGTGGGCTTGGATTGGTCGTAGCACTCAACTAGAGGATTGTTGGCTTTGGCATGTCTCTTGGATACCATAGATATACCTCCGCGAAGACCGTTCTCTATGAAGAGATGCTGGTCATAGTCTATAAGCAGCTTGAGCTCCACACCTGTAGTTTTCAAAAGCGCATCCCAAGAGAGGCCAGGGCTGGTGTAGTAGTGTGCAGGATCCAAGCTGTACTGATGTAGGCTGGTCTTCCTAAAGGTCTCAAAGACATCTGCCAGAAGAAGCACATCAGTTCGGAGATATAGGTCGTGGTAGTCTCCCATATCTTTACAGTCAAAAGTACTCCAGACCTTTTGAGCGTGAGCATAGTCCTCCTCGGAAATGCCTTCGACTAATAGCTTGCTGTAGAAGGCCTCCCTTGGTGGTAGCATCTCTGAAAACCGATTCCAGCTGTCCATATATTCATATGGGTAAACACCCTTCCGTGCTAGAAGGTGAGCATTCGCTGGTGTGTGTCGTATTGTGATGGAAAGGCATGACTTGTCAAGCTGTTTTTGGCTCTCAACACCACACTGAGGGCATGTTCCAACAAGCAGCCAATCCTCGTTGATAGCGACTTTCTCTTCCTCCTCGCAGGTCTTACACCTGTTAGGGGTTGCCCCAATGGTGTTACACACTAGCTTGTCTAGGGATGCCAAGAGGAATTGGGCGCTGTCAATGAATCGCAGCTGTCCGAGGGAGAATGATATGTACTTCTCTGTGTTATTGGGGATACATGTGATCTGTCCCTCCATCTTGGAAATAGCCTGCATTATTAGATGTGAGTCGTAACCACGCAAGTTGTGGAATACGACTGGAATGATTGTGGTTTTGGGGCTCAACCGCAGCTTGAGGTTGCAGGCATTGTGGGCTGTGCCTCTGTACTTGCCAGTGATGTGGCAATGGTCGCGGACTGAGTCTTTATAGAGTGGCTTCTCACACACGTAGCAGATGGTGGTCGTATTGTGGGTCAACTCATCCTTGAGGGTCATCCACATTGCTTTGGGGTTGGTCAAAACTGCCTTGATTTCCAATTCTTTTTGTTGCATTGCCTCCAGGATCCTTTCTGCGGCATCCAGACCTCTGTAAACAACTGGAGGCTCCGTATGGCCATCACATCGCACCACGACGTAGCCAAAGCCACAAGCCTCGTGGTGCTGAGTTTTCTGAGTGTTGCTCTTGTGGGATCGAGTGCTGGTCCTGCGATCTTCGTTGTCAACGACTCAAAGTCGGCGTAGATGACATACGGAGCTGGAAGATGTCCGTGATGGTTTTGGAAGGAGAGCTTGTTCTCACCCTCTTCAGGCATTTCCACCAGAGTCACGTTTTGCCCTATACCTTGACACTCGGGCTTGTGGGCTTCCAGGAGGTCTTCCCGGGAGTACCCATGTAGGCATCGCTCACAAAAGTGTTTCCTCCCGTGGTGTTTGCTATGATTGTAGAGGAGGCGGTTCAAGTCCTTGATCCAAGTGTAGTGATACTTTCCGGATTTCTCTATTAGCAGCAGGTTGATACGTTGCTGCGCAGACTGCTTGCTAATCCTGTGGACTATCACACCTTTCTCCCAGCCGAAGATATTGATTGTGAGGTTGTTTTGCTTCTCAACCCTGCAAATCTGTGATATGGGGGTTGGCGCATCGATTCCTGTAAAGTCTAGACCATCCTCTATAGGATATTTAGATGGTCTTTGCGTATTAATCGCAGCGGGAAAGAGTGCTGATCGGAGTGCCCACCGTAGGCAGTTGTCGTCTTTGTTTTGGACGTTAACCACGGCCCTCTTGTTTTGGACTTCTTTAGGTAGTGAAATGTATGAGCCACCTCGTAGTGGTTGATATCGTGCGATGTCGATGTCTACCACCCACCCTGAACCTCTATGTGTCCATTTCTCTAGGGTCTCTTGGATCTTGGGAAAAGACTCATCTAGCGCGTAATCGATTTCGTGGGCTTGCAATACGGTCTCCTGCTTATGGCGAAGTATTGCGTCGATTGATTCTTCACTACCATCAAGTTTATACTTCCGTAGCCGTACTTTCAGGGCAAGCTGAAACTTCACACCTTTTAGATCAAAAATCTCCTCCTCTATCTTTTCATGGATTATGTGGCGGACACCATCTAAGAATGCCATTGGGTCGGCACCAAGTTCGTGGCCCTCTGGAACATTCATCTGCCAGCCTCGTAAGAACTTACCAATGGTCCATTTAGTGCGTTCGAATACTGGTGGAGAATTCTGACGTGGGGCTGGCTTGCGCTCCTGTTCATATACATCTAGTACATCTCTCTGATAGTTGTCGTATGACATATCTACTATAAGTATAATACTAGTTTCTCTATTCTCTAATAGGGAGATTCTTAGTTACTAGTTCAGTCAATACAGCGTTGAAGTTCTTTCTAGCCCTCCTTCCTTTACGCATCAGGGCCACCTGTGCGGCTATATTACCACATGGGCGACAAAGTCAAAGTCCCAACTCCACACCCGCGGCAGGGATATGGCTCGATCGATTCTTCTCTAAGCTGTTTTCGGTGTTGCTTACGGCACTCGAATAAACAACTCTTACCACAAATAGTTGTCCTGCCGATTGTTAACCATCGACACTGATTATGTCCGCGCATGTTGTGGGTTATAATATGGTTGTACTCTTTCTCTAATTGGGGGATCTTAATGGTTACATTAAATGTGTGTCGGCTAAAGTTCTTAGTGGGGCGATCAGGGGGGCTTATATCGGGGGGTGAATTAGGACGCCCATTGTTACTACTACTGCTCAACTCTCAACTGATACAAATGGTCTAAGTTTTAACTGTTATTTGTAAGTTAAACCCCCACCCCTACCATCCAGTCCCTTCATTAATCAGACACTTACAGGGCTTTCAGAATACTTTTGAGTAGCAGTTCAACACAAGAAAGTAGGCGTCTGTTACAAAACTCGGGGGTGAAGACAAAATTTTAATTGTCTGTTGATAAAGAGAAAATAACTGCCGATGGATATTTTATTTGTTGAATTTGTTAAAACCACATTTTCCTCTAAATAAACTTACCTTACCTACATAATTTTTCTTAACAAAATACAAAAATATATGCGTGGTTTGCCTAATATTCTTTGTTTAAAGGGGAACTCAACCCTAAAATCAACCCAATGTCTATACAAACATGTATTCGAAATAAATAGGTTCTGCTATTTAATTTTTCTGTGTTGCGCGTCTAGCAAGAGAAAATCCGAAAACCTTCCTCACAGCCTCCGGTATGTACAGACGGCTCAAGTCTTGTAATTTGTGACGTAGTATACGGGGAATAAATTAGTTTTGCCATGCCGTCCCCTACATTGAATAGCAGGCCTAATGGCTTCTAATTGCGGACCATTGTGCTTTCTTTGTGCTAGAGGTGTGATCGTTCTTCCTTGGTATGTGTGACGTACGTTATGGGGAAATTTGCACTGAATTGAGCCGCCACACAATATAGATTTTTCAGCGGAAAATCGAACTTGGAGACTAATTTTCTCCTCATAGACGCGCAACACAGAAAAATAAAATATCAGAACTTATTTCTTTAGAATACATCTTTGTAAAGACGTTGGGTTGATTTTAGGGTTTAGTTCTCCTTTAACAATTGGAACTGATAACTTACATACTCAGTGTTGCAATCCAAAATGTTTTCTTTATCTCAGTCATTGATAACCTACAGTGTATTTGACCGAACATATCCATCCCATCCAAATTATATCCATCCAAATTATAAGTCGAGACGTTCAAAACTTTTCACATTTATTATTTAAAGATATATATATTTTGGATCAGGATATTTTACACCCACAGTAGACTCGGTCTGTTATTGACTATTGTTGACAGTGTAGTCTAGATTGCTGCAGTGATGTCTCAGAAGGGGTGACTAGCCTGCGAAGCAGCGAAGAAGAGGGGAAGAGGGGAAGAACGAGAGAAGAATCCCCCTCTTCCCCTCTCTTCGCCCTTTACGCCGCTTCGCAGGCTAGCGGTGACTGGCCTGTGTGACGTCCCAGTAAGTATCGCTATTGAGCACGCCGCCGGCGCCACTACCGCCAAGAACAAAAATAACTATTATGAAGAGCTCTGCGAACCATTAAAACCCACAGAGAGGTGTTTGACAACTGTGTTTATCTGAGCACGTGAAATTTCTCCCCTTTCCAAAGTTGTAATAAATACTTGTGTAACCACAAGAGGCGCATTGAGCGGCGAAACGTATTACTTTCGGTTGGATGGAAAATGAGGGGTGCGGGGTGCGGAGTGTGGAAAATGAGGAGTGTGGAAAATGCGGAGTGTGGAAAATGAGGAGTGTGGAAAATGCGGAGTGTGGAAAATGCGGAGTGTGGAAAATGAGGAGTGTGGAAAATGCGGAGTGTGGAAAATGAGGAGTGTGGAAAATGGGAGTGTCAGGTGGAAAATGAGGAGTGTGGAGAAAATGAGGAGAAATAATCAAAGAATTACCCTGGATGAACACGAACACGGTTGCGTAAACAATCGAATGAAAGAATGAGGGTGTATCAGGATATGAAAACTCACTATAAGCAAAAACTAATCCCACGACTCGAAAAAGCGTATTGACATGGGCAAATATCCGTAATTTCCGGCCTATTACCCGCGGGTTATCTGTTAATTTTTCACCAAACCGCTGCTGCTGCGGGTAATAGGGTGGTGCGGGTAATGTGTTAACTGAAATTCTAAAGACTAAAACTTTGTCAAACAAAGTTAAGGCGATCGCCTTTCGCCCCTTATTCGCTGCCGGCACACAGCGATCACCTTTGTCGAAAACAACGAAAAGCGGTCGCCTTTCGGTGGCGAAAATTTCGCCTCACTTGTGAAAACAAATCGCTGTTGTCTCTTTAAAAAATATTGCCAAACTGAAAAGCCGCCGACGATTTTTTCGCAATGATAACAATGATCGCCGTTAGTGTCAGTGTTTATTTCGTCCAAATCTTCTTAGCTTTGTATAAAACCAAAACATATACAGTTTAACTGAAACCGTTTCTGATCTAACAAACACTGAGGAAATCAGTGCCGTAACGAGAAACAAGAATTGCGTTACTACATATGTGTACTAGTAGTAATCGTAGATTATCAAAGTGCATTCGACATGAAAGGACTGTGGTAACACAAAAGGCTGAAAGATTGCTGCAATGATGTTGACAGTATAAGTAATTCTGATCAAAAATGCTTGTTTTTAACTAATGTGAAAATTTTGATGTATTGACTTATAAGGGTAGCGTCACATATTGATTTTTCCACGAGAAATGTCCTTTTTCAACCCCCCCCCCCCCCCACCCACCCCTCCTAAGAAACGTCAGAGCAATTTCTCAATTTGTTTTCAAAAGTCATACACTACCTCTTCCATTCATGTCCGCCTTTTTATTCCAACTTGTAAAATTCATTAATAATTCATAAGGGCACATGATCGCCTCTGTATACTCCCGTACAAACCTGGTTAATAAAACATCAGGTTCTGTATCGATGTACAGACCCCATGGTCCGCGATACAGACCCCAATCAGGATTAATAATCGGACCCCATGGTCCGTTATAGCTCTAGTAGTATTCTGTATCAGGTACAGAATACTAGCTAAGCTAGTGAGGGAAGTCTCATGACCGATCACTGACTTCCCCTATCACGGGAGGGGTGAAATGACAAAGTACATCTGCTCTCTTATTATGTACACACCATCTAGTCCATGTGGGACCTGTTTTTCTGCACGCTACGCTCTGCTCTCTTATTGCATACACATTGTCTCTTCGATGTGGGATATGTTTTTGTGAGAAACTAATTCATCCCACATCGATAGCAAGGTGGGAGAAATCAAAGGTTAAAATTTTATGTCGTGCATATCAATGGTTTTAGTTATCTATTCATTTTACAAGTAAGATAAGATATTCGCGTCTGATCGAAGCGGCTCGCCATTGTAAATGCCCATACAGATCTCCCGCTCATATTTTATCTACTACTTAAAGGCCCTGTGTCCGAGTCCATGGTGCTTTGCGCACGCAAATAATTTTCGAAGGCTACGAAAATCAGAAAGTTCAGTGTTGTTATTGTGTGACTCTCGAATCTTTCGAAATCCATCTCTAGTTTGGGCCATCGTGTAATTATTTCTAGATATATATATTTAACTGACTTTTATCTTAATTTTTGCTTGTATACCTTTTAAAACGAAACTTTAGTCGAACATGTCTTCGAATCCTGGTCTAGAGTGGCGAGTAGAGGAATGTTGTTGCCGAAGAAAGCGTTAAACAACGACGACACGAGTCCTTTCTAAGATGGACGCCATATTTTATTATCCCCACCACCCATGCAATGCATGCTGGTACATCATTACTAACAAAGCATGCTGGAACATGATAACTAACAGGACATGCTGGGACAGCGTGTAACAAAAGAAGACAGCGAAGCGACTCGACGAATAATTCTTCAGCAGTCCACATTTTGCTTTCTCTAGGTCTACAACACTTGCGGTTCAAAAGGAATATACTACGCGAGTTTCCTGGGAATTTGCTGCACTGAGGACCGGAGGGCTTCGTTGGAAAGACAAAGCAACCACTTCTGGCATCAAGATGATTCGTAATTATAATTTCGCACGGCTCAGATCCACTGATTTGCATTTTTATTAGCAGAGAAATTTAAGCAATGCCTTTAACCTCCCCCCCCCCCCCCCCTCCCAGTACGTGCAGAAAGTCCTGCTACCAAGATCAAACTCCAATCTGCCGAGTTCAACTGTTTCTTCGCTGTGACTGTGAGTGTGCCCCAGGGTCTGTTATCGGGCCAGTTCTATTCTTGGTCTATATTAATGACCTTCCCGATGGTCTGCAGTCACATGTTCGCCTATTGGCTGATGATACAATTATCTACATGACTGTAACCAGCAACACCGATGCCGAGGCACTACAACGGGGTCTCCAACGCCTAGAAGAATGGGAGAACAAGTGGCAGATGTCCTTTCACTCTGATAAGTGCAATGTGCTACGTGTCACCGGGAGCAAGAAGCCATTCACTCATGACAATATACATCTTGCATGGCCAAACCCTTAAACAGCTGGATTCAGTTAAGTACCTTAATTAATTGGTGTTACCATCCACCACAAGCTTTCCTGGAATGAGCACATCAGCAATATAATTAAGAAAGCTCGTCAGTAGGCTTTCTTCGGCGCAATCTCCAAATTTCCCAGAACCATATCAAGGAAAATGCAAACGCAAACAAGACTCTTATTCGTACGCAAGTCGAACATATATGCTTCCATTGTCTGGGACCCGTTTACACAGGCAAACCAAGATAAAATAGAGATGGTACAGAGAAGGGCAGCTCGTTATGTTTACAAAAACTACAACCGTGGAACCAGTGTGACCGCCATGATTACTGACCTTGGCTGGCGCAGTCTTCATCAGCGCAGGGCTGACAGTAGGCTTATAACGCTCTACAAGATAGTGAACGGCCTCGTCGTAGTAGACTTCTCAGTCAAATGAACTCATTCCAGTTACTGGATATACAAGATACCTGCACCCTAAATCCTTCCTTCTACCATCGGAGGACAAAACGTATATCTACTATAGCTTTATCCCTATGACTATTAAACAGTGGAACAATTTGCCGCCGAGTTAGCCACATCCGCCACTCTCGAATCTTTCCGGAGGGGTGTCTGCGCGCTAAATCATTAAGATATTGTTTGCTGACATTAAGATCTAGCCGCTGTCCGGGCACATAAGCCTCGAAGAGAGGGCGTGCCCTAATCTGGTAGATGTAGATGACTCGCATCTTCAAATGCAGCTAAACAATGCCGGAGACATGAAAACAAGCTACCAAGAGTAGTTGTTTACTTGTAGAGCTGTGAAAAGTCGCACTCGTAAACCGAATTCGGATCTAAAGGCAGTATAACTGCCGTATAAACTGCCGAGTACTGTTCAAATCATGGGCTCGATTGGGATTTTAATCCTGTAGAAATTATAAAATTCGTCACCCAAAGTATATGTGTACTTCTTTTATGAAACTAATAAACAATCGAGAGCATTAGTTCGACTAAAAGCTAGCCTTTAATTTATGCGTCCGTTGATAAACAAACTAATCAAAACATTGGCGCAAAGCACCATGGGCTCGGACACAGGGTCTTTAAACAACTTATCACAATCTCTGGGTCCCATTTGGTGGGAATAGAACGTTGAATTTATCGTGGAACCTTTAAATTCACTGCTATCTATGTCGGTGAGTTCTCAAAAACTTAGCCGGCTGTGGGACAACCACAATCTGCCATTTCTCTTCAGAAGTCTTTTCATATGTGAGGTGATGTTTCTAAAAACTATCGATTTTTCCACGGAGAAACGTCGCAGATCAAAACCCCCCCACCCCAAAACTTCGCTGGACGTTTCTCGTGGAAAAATCGAAATGTGACGCTTCCTTAAGTCAATATAAAAGGGAATGCGTCTGGGTATAAAACTGTAATTATCTTTGTGTCACATTAAATCATTGGATGCAATGCTTATGTGGCTATATGTATACATGTGTGTTTTATATGGAGTATGGCATTCATTTGAGCATTCATAGCACATTTTGCTGTGTGGTATACAGTGTACAGCAATAATTGGAGTTAGTGTAGAACACAAAGCAGCCCTATTCTAAAGCTAGCTATGGCTATTCAGATGTGTATATTTATATAAACTGCATTCCAGTTCCTAGCATTCACAATACTAAGTACATTCCAGTGTAGAAAATAAACCATATATGCATGTGTATAAAATACACACCATGCAGTTCCTTAGATCATTCACAGTATTTTTCAATTGTTAGTTCCATTGTTAGTTGCAGAATAATTTATGGTCAATGTTGGTAGCCGGGTCCTGGCTTTGATCAGCCTTGTTTCAGGCCCGTCAGAAATTCAGTGTAGATTAATCGATTAGGGAACACAGCAATGAACTCAGTACTTTAAATTTCCATCACCTTGTACTGTGTTGACTTTCCAGTTCCTTGGCATATCAAAGTGTCGTTATATATTAACTCTCTGCCTGAATATGTTAGTGTTGAACATTTGTATAACCAAGATGTACACAGTGTCGCAACTCGCACAAGATACAGCGATTACGGGTATCTAGAAAACTCAGACCTAGATTTCTCTTCAGCCAGGTCATCTTACTGTTTGTAGTTTTGGTATCTGTATGTACAGTGAAAAGCAGAATCCAATACAGCGAGCAAGCCAACAGAATTCACTTGGTTGTTACTGGACAGCACAAATTATGGCCAAGTTGATTTGATTCAGTTCTCTGTTCAACGACCGCGCCGACAAAACAGACTATGTTTGACTTAATATAGTTTGGACATCAGACTTTGTCGAATCGGCTAGTTGCCCGAGCATCGTGTATATAGTTACCAGTTTCCCGGCCGTTCATGATATCGAGGCATTTGGTAATATAGCCAAAGAAAGTTCAGTTTTTCGTAGGCACACGTCACACACAGGCACAGGGAACCCGTCACCAGACCTTCGTCGAACGCAATAAACACCATCCCGCTAGTTTGGTGCTTTATTTCATCTGATAAACTTTATATACCTTATGTACGATGTAGTTTCACACTTGATCCGTTAATCCTTCAGGATTTTAGCTGAAATCGTTGCTTATGTTCATCGTATGTTTCAAGAAGCCAGCTGTGAATTCTCTCGACATTGACACAACAACACCGGTTGTCACGCTCTGTGAACTTAGCGGGTAAAAAACTTTCATCTAGCCGTTACTCGCTACCCGTTACCCGCTACCCGCTACCCGTTACCCGTTACCCGCTACTCGCTACCCGTTACCCGCTACCCGTTACCTGCGTTTTAGACACGCCGCATTGCGTACACATCGATATACGATTCCGCTGTGGGACATATCGGTGTGATTCGATCGATCGAATCACACGTAACTATAGTTAGTTCGTAAAATCGTGTATATTCGGCAATTAGCCATGGGGAGCATCAGTCTGCCCGGGCTGTAAAGTCCCGAAATCAGAGCACGACTTCGGTCCGCCAAGCCGATTCTGCGACGGAAGAGAGGAAACATCCCCCGACAAGGCAAACATTGGGCCATTCCACTTTATATGCACACCCCCCCCCCCCCCTATTGAGGGACTTGGATATCCTTGGGGGAGGGAGGGGGTAAAACTGACAAACATCCAGATGGGGATGAGTAAAATATCCAAAGGGGTAGATATCCACACCAGGGATATAATATTCAACAGCCCCACCCCTATTGAGGAACTTGGATATCCTTGGGGGGAGAGGGGAAAATCCTAGAGGGCTGGAAAGGCTATCCAAGGGGGTCTTGAGAAACAGCGACAAAAACAAAACAAAAAAACATCCAGAGGGGGTTGCCCAAAATTATATCCAAAGGGGTATAGAAGTGAATCCCTCAATAGGGGGGGTGTGCATATAAAATGGAATGGCCCATTATGTCGACACCAAAGACAGCAAAGGCTGAACAAGTCGAGCCGCTTCCAATGGAAACGAAGGCCGAACACGTCCAGCCAAACGAAATTGCTTCATTGATGTCTGCCGTTCGCTCGCTGGCACTACAAATGGACGCGATACAAGCGGATTACTTGGCTCTAAAAGCCACGGTTTCTGATAAACAAGCAGCAAGCATTCCAAACATTCCAGAGACTTCATGCAAGTCAGCGCAAACGACTGCTCACTCTGAATCACAGTTAATTCCCTCTACATCACCGGCAACACAAGCCCAGCCGTTAGCGATGTCCATCGCACCAGTGCTTCCTCCGAAAACAGTCGCCGCCATTAACCGTGGTGAGTACATTGATTTCGGAGAATTATTGCCCTATTTAACATGTCACGCTGCGCGACCGGCCAAATCACGCTGCGATCAGATAAAGGGGGAATTGATTTCGATCTCTCAAGAAAGGTATGAATGAAGAGGTCTATATTGATACGCTCTTGAGAATATTGGTTGGCGAAAGTCAATAACCGCAGGTTTCTTTTATTACATAGCGTTCCACTACATATATAGAAACTCATACAGTTTCACAACCAGTTTTGTATTAACGAATTTTAAGCTTAAAGTGCATTTGAGCCCTAGCCAGTTATCTTCGATATCGACTGTACATGAAGTGGATAGTCCAACGGTAGAATATTTCTTGATTTGGGTATTGCATCTACGAGATATAAAGGTTTATATTTCCAATATGCTAATGACGTGATGTCATCACCGACATCACTTATTATACAAAAGCATGTTGGTAGAGACAAATTACCTATTTGTAAATTATAGTTATATTTGAAGCTTATCAAAGTGATTTTACCAAAAAATAATTCTAAATTAGAAAATAGCTTAATTCACAACGGAAAATCCCTGTGAAATCCCCTCACAAGGCCTACTAAAAGCAAACCAAGTACTTTTCAGCCGTCCTCAGACTTAATGATGTCCTTAAGCTCTCTGACAGTGGCATTTTTCTCCAAAATTAGAGCACATTTCATTGGAAACCTACAGAAGTTGCAATACCTACCGTCGACCAGTTCGTAGAATTCACCCGAATGGCATTGTGGAGAAAGTTTGAGCCCTCGGCTTAAAAAGTCAGCAGTATTTAACTACTCCGGGCTAGCCCACACAGCGGTCAAACGTCTGCGCATGCGTCAAATGTCTTGCAGCAAAACATATTCCAAAACAAATTCAAAGCGAGCCGGCGGCCGTCACTGTTCACACACCCGTTTTCAAACCTAGCTTGAGAACTTGTTTGGTAAATTACGAAAATTTTGGGTAAACTCACAGTTTGAAGTTTGTTAAATTTCCCGTCGACTGTGAAAATAAAAAGCTTAACTTTCACGAATTTTTCTTAACTTTTGGGGGTAGAAGTTCACTGTAATAGGTTTTAAGGTAAATTTGCGCGGGAAATTCGCGCGGCCGCCCACCAGACTGACCGTAATACGCACGCGCAGACGTTTGACCGCTGTGTGGGGCTAGCCAAACTTGAACTGAGGGGGGAGGGTTGAGTTAGCACTCAGGATTTCACCAATTGAGCTCACACACGATCGGACGACAAAGAGTTAATGTATCTTTGTGGTAGTTACCCTGTGGAAAACCCTATTTTATTGTCTTGAAGTTTACCTTTCTCCAATTATAGATTCCGAGGTCTGTAACGGGATGTTTACATACACTAACTCCCTAAGATGTGTCAGTACAATATGCTACGATCTTCTGTTTCACAACTGACTAAAATAAACGATCGGTAGTTCTCTTACTGTGAGACCACCATACGGAAACATTGCTTGACGTTATCAGTTGAACTTGTATAAAAACAGTAGATCATTTTACCTATTGCGCATTTTGTTTTATTAGTGATTATTTTTAATAATTTCCAAGAATTACTCATTGCAATCTGCCGCGACCTTCATTTTATTTTGTTTGTAAACTTGAGTTTAATTTTTTGAGCTTGCCGGTTATAATAAGAGTTATCGCATTGCTCAGAATGGCTGGACATATCGATATGCACATCTCATTAACTGCTGTCACGCGTCAAGCTCATTAACTGCTGAGCGGGAGATTCAAATACAGAGAAAATGGCCGAATTTGCGTCAGGTAGTCTGATAACAGTAGCTACTGATGTTTTTCCTTTCATTTTATACAAAATTCAACATCGGCCTTTTATTAAAGGAACACCAATTGACCCTTAGGTACAGTTCTTTAAAGTCTCCACTTTAACAAAACCTACTATGTGTTCTTTCTGAATAAAGGCAACTTTTATTTCAATTTTATATGAAAAAGTCTGAACAGCAAATTTCTTAGTCTTTTTTCTCATCAAGCGCGAAACGTTCAAAAAAGTCAACATCGGCTTCTGGTAGCCCGAGAAATAAACTTTAAAATGATATGTTACTCTTTTAAATTGGTCGGAGAAAACATACTATGTCATTCAATGAAAGATTTTTTTTTTACTAAATCGTGATTCCTGAGCATTTATTATAATTAGAACAACGAATGAACTCCTGCTTGTCATGGAGGTGACACGTAAGTACTCCCTCTAGGAATAGACAGGGAAGGAGCGCGAAATTTAACTTGATTGGTGGGAAATGCGTTGCTAAGAAACTATGAACTTTTGCCGGTAGGGCAAGAGTGGTACATTTGAGTTTATCCATCGCCAGAAATTCGAGACATGGTTATTGCGCAACACATATTGACCCCTGTTCACTGTGTGAAATGGGTCGTGAAAATTTACAGAGAAATGTATGGGATCCTAAACATTTTCCTTATTTCTCATAAAATACGATACAATCATAAAAATGTGCGATCGAGGCATTATTTCTACAGATATTATCAATTCAATTCAAAGCAATTCAAAGCCAAGTAGTACACTTTGATGATTCCTTTCTTTGATTTTAGAGGAAGCATAAAAAGTCACATTTATTTACAGTGGACATTAAACGATTTCCAGTAAAACATGCAGATAACAGTTTATAAAATGTATCTGCTGCAAATCTACAACCTTAGCAAAAAATATGCGCACGAAGAGTTGAACACATAAACAAGACCTACCGTATTCTTCCCTTCTGATGTCCCAAAGTCCATTTTCGATGATTCCTTTTCCTTCTAGAAAACTCAGCTTTTCGACAAGAAACCTCAGACTCCATATTTGCACGCTAAAACCCGTAATATTGCTCGTCTTGAGACTGCCATAACTCTGACCACAAGTGACCAAATTCAATAAACATAGCAGCTTTGGAAACCTTGTTCTGTACTCTAGAAACTGCAGTGTGTTTGTTTAAACAGCTAGCGGTTATTCAAGCTAATTTGTCCTTTTGGAAAGTAGGTCCTAAACGGACCAAAAGAGATGAGTCTGCGATAAAATTGAGCGGTGTTACCCAATTACGTGTTAGTACTTTATGTATCCTACGCTATAGTGTCCCAACGTACCATTATGCTGTGCCTACCATCTATATACTATCAGGCCTCAAAGTCTCGAATTTCTGGCGATGCATCATAACGCATCTGCAATCTGTATTCAGACTTATTTTCGATGCGATTTGAACACCATTGGGAGAAAAATTGAGAACGCGTTGGAACACTGTTAGCCGTTTTCCCGAACGGCTTTTTACCACTTCGGCAACTAGCTCTGTTTGATGGTGATTTTGTGGATCCGATTTTGTTTGAATTCTAGTACACTGATAAGCTTGAATAACATCTGACTTTAAAGCTACATCTTCCTAGGAATCTGTAATCAGACTTATTTGCGAAGCGATTTGAACACGATTGGGAGAAAATTGAGAACGAGTTGGAGTTGCCGACCGGCTTTTTTACCGCTTCGACGCGAGTTGTGTTTGAACACAACTATACTCAGTTCAGTTTCATTGAGTCATTTTGTTTGACTTCTAGGGTAGGAATAAGCTTGAATGATGTCTCATTTTAAAGTTACAGCTTCCTAGTGTAGCAAGTGTAAATCCGGATAAATAACTAACAACGTGGTCTGTAATGTAAACCAATTGACACACCTTGTATGACTGTAACGTAAACCAATTGACACACTTTGTATGACTAATGCCCTAGCTATGAACTTCCTCCTATGTTACTCTAGCATTGATTATAGATTACAACGTGAATCGAAAAAAGTTAGTTCTATCTGGCAGTCTCGGAGTGTACTTGATTCTCGGCACGTTACAACTAATCTGGTGGCAGCGGTGAAATGTCTACAGCGATTTTTCCGCCAAAGTTCGACAATGGTGATTTCGCGGCGTGGCTTCGCCAGTTCGATGCCTGCAGTACGGCGAATGGCTGGGTCGTTACAGAGGAAAAGGACGACAAACTACTAAAGTTACCCGCGTTTTTGACTGGACGAGCGGCAAGTCATTTTTACACCATCCCAGAGGCTAAGCGGACAAGCTACCAAAGTGCCATTAGCGAGCTTCGGACAGCTCTGTGCCCGGCAGCGAGCCGTGAAAACGTTTATACGGAGTTTGAGGCACGATTATTACGCCCGGGTGAGGACCCATCAGTTTACCGTTGGGAGTTGGAAAACCTGCTAACGAAAGCGGAGCCGACACTCTCTACAGATGCGCAATCGGCCCTTGTCACCCGCCAGTTCATGCGAGGGCTGCCCACCTCCATAAAAATGAAACTACTGGAACATGACCCTACTCCGGACTTAAAGTGCCCCTCAACCCTTTTGCAATTTTTATATATATGAAACTTTGAAAGGTTTTGAGTACTTCTGCGAAGACATTTTTGGCTTACAGAGAATACTCTATGTTCTAGGCTTGTTTGAAATGGTGAAAATGTGACCTCTCCTGACCCATTACCGTGTAAGAAAAAGCCTGGGTCGATTCCCTATCTTACGTCACCTCATTAATGCATTATTGTCCATGACGCCTTTCTATCACAACAGCATCGATATATAGAGAATATACACAGTCTGTGAGATTTTAGTAAAGAAAACAGCTATTTTAGACAAAATGTTAAATATTTATTCAAGTTATTGCAAAGTCGATTTTTTGGATGACGTAAGATAGGGAATCGACCCAGGCTTTTTCTTACCCGGTAATGGGTCAGGAGAGGTCACATTTTCACCATTTCAAACAAGCCTAGAACATATAGTATTCTCTGTAAGCCAAACATTTCTTCGCAGAAGTACTCAAAACCTTTCAAAGTTTCATATGTATAAAAATTGCAAAAGGGTTGAGGGGTACTTTAAAGGGATACCCGAGTGAAAAACACATTTGGGCTCAAAAGCATCTTTCAGATGTATTTTGTTCAGAAAATGTATTAAAATTTGATAAAACTTTTTCAGAGTTGAGAACGAGCCCCTCAAAGTTGGCCCCGCGAAGACCTGGGCGCCGCCATTTTGTTCACATTAATTCCTGTGACGTTTCATTACGTCACTTCGTCCCACCGGAGTCTTGCGGCTAACTTGTAGCGACTTGTTTTCTTTGTAGAATTTTCACACGCTCGGAATTAGAGTAGATTTTCATCGATACAGCAGAGCAATTTCGTACTAGAACAAAAATATTACGAAAACGATATTGTGAGAGAAGTTCAGAAGACTGGGAGGACGAAGAAAAGCATGTGGAAGGCGAGAATATCAACGAACAACAAAGGCGACTACCGAGCTAGTGCAAAACTGGTGTTGTGCTATGATGTAAAGATTCGCTGTGTGTTTTTGTATGGAACTTGTCAGCCTTAAACGCAAGACTAAGGTAGATTATGACAATATTGATATTAGCATTGCTTTCGAAACTTGTGTATTATTGGAACTATATAATTTGCGAGTTATCCGGTTCGATCTGTACTGACTGCATGGCTTTGTGCAACTGAAACGAAACACCTGAAAAGTTAAAACCTCCCTGTAAAAACCGATCATAACTAGCCCAACATAGCAGAATATATGCAATGACACAAGAACGAGACACTCGGAGCAATTATATTGCAAAAATAATTCCATTCCCTTATTAAATTGTGTGAAAACATTGGCGCGATCAAGCCCGGCATGTTTGTTAGAACCAGTTATAGGTAAAGGAAATTAAAATTATGTGGCTTGCTACACCCTGATTACCTCTCTGGGTCAAATTAAACAAGTTTCGATTGCTATGCCGATATCAATATTGTAATAATCTACCTTTAGTCTTGTGTTTAAGGCTGACAAGTTCCATACAAAAACACACAGCGAATCTTTACATCATAGCACAACACCAGTTTTGCACTAGCTCGGTAGTCGCCTTCGTTGTTCGTTAATATTCTCGCCTTCCACATGCTTTTCTTCGTCCTCCCAGTCTTCTGAACTTCTCTCACAATATCGTTTTCGTCATATTTTTGTTCTAGTACGAAATTGCTCTGCTGTATCGATGAAAAACTACTCTAATTCCGAGCGTGTGAAAATTCTACAAAGAAAACAAGTCGCTACAAGTTAGCCGCAAGACGAAGTGACGTAATGAAACGTCACAGGAATTAATGTGAACAAAATGGCAGCCCCGTAGACACGGACAGTACCGGAACAGCAGCTCGCACAACTTATGTCCATGGTCGCCACAATCGCGGAGAAACAGGAGGCGTTAGACAAGCGCCTGAAGCAGGCGGCGAGCAACCCATCCCCGATCCCATCAGCTCGAAGACCGAGTCGCGGCGTTTGTTTCCAGTGTGGTCTCCCTGGACATTATCAACGCCAGTGCCTTAACCGGGAGCGCCAACAAGGGCAGATGCAGGGCTCTACACCGCCACCACAGGGACAAAGATCACGTTTGCAGTGTTTCAAATGTTCAGGATATGGACATATGGCCAGGGATTGCGCCAATAATTTACCTTTAAACTACTAAGGGATGGTCCGGCTGGGCTTTGGGGGGGGGGGGGGGGGGGGGGACGTGATCATCCCGTTGTAAGTAACAATCATAGTAGTAGTGTTAGCAGTAATTTTTGTGCCCACCCATTTGTAGATTGTTTTATCGAAGGGGTTCGTGTTCGAGCACTATTAGACACGGGCTCGATGAAATCCTTTTTAAATACGCACGTTCATAATATCCTTGACTTCAACCACAAATCAATAGATAAGTCACAAACGCACAAGTGTGTTTCAATAACAGGAGACAATTTAGATATCATAGGTAGTATTAATGCGAAGGTCAATTTTATTCATCGCAAATCTTCTTATCAAGGGGACTTTTTAGTCAGCAGTAATATCCCTTATGATTGTGTGTTAGGTTGGGATTTTATCACTAGTAACCAATTGTCCCTTGATAAAGAAGCTCGAGGGGGTTATGTTTTATGTGGGCGTAATGGGTCAACCCCTGTTTATGATAACAAGGAGGATCTTACGTCAATACGGGCGGGTGTTATTCAGGCACGCGCCAAACCTGATACGGATATAATTCTTTGCCAATCTGCATTTAGTAGTTGCGCAGGGGTTATATTAACTAATTCTATCATACTACCTCCCCGATCAGAAATGATCTTAGAGGGAAAAGTAAAGACAAGTTCGAACAGTCATATTGGTATGATAGCGCCACGCAATAATCCAGATCAAGAATCGAGGGAACGGTTTCACGTTGCACATGCAGTTGTCACGCCGGACGTTAATAACGCTGTGCCTCTAAGATCAAGAGCCATGAATATGTCCGATAGCCAAATTGAATTAACAGCCGGGGAAAATTTAGCAGAGTTTTGTCCTTTGGTTGAGTCTTGCACTAAGAACTCCGAAATGACTCCGGCAGTCTCAGCGGGTATTCGTCAAGAAACATTCGACACCTTCGCTAAAAAGGTCGAAACAGTCCTCGACTCCTCTCTAGATCCGAACGATAGAGATCATGTAGCAAAACTTTTGTACAAGTTTTCCGACGTATTTGACGAAAGTTTAGGTCATACCACAACGTATTCCCACAGAATCGATACCGGTAATAGCGCGCCGATTAAGCAGCGACCACGGCGATTACCATATTCGCATAGAGACGAAGCACAACGGCAAATTACGGATATGTTAGAGCAGGGTATTATCCCGGGGGGGGGGGGGGGGGTGTACTCTACCTAAAGTTGGGTAGGGGTGTGCCGCTGGGGCTCTGAAACCCTTACCCTGTTTAAGACAAAAAAACTCAAATTTCCATACCCTGTTTAAGACAAAGTGTTAAAATTTTCCCTCTATAAGACAAATAACAAATTATCTATACTTGGATGTCAGTGTTTATTGTCAGTTTATTGTTTAGTTTCATAACTAAATAAGTCTTCAGCAAGCACTAGACTAAATAACGGCTCTAGATAAATACCATACCCTGTTCAAGATCTGTCGATGTGAAAATGGATACCCTGCCTAAGATTAGAAACTCGAAAAACCATACCCTGCCCAGCGGATCATCCCCATATAGTCCATATATGGGAGTACCCCCCCCCCCCCCCCCCGGGGTATTATTCGACCTAGTACTAGCGCTTGGTCGAGTCCGATTGTACTCTAGACTAAGAAATGCGGCGAGCTTCGTTTCTGTATTGATTTCCGGAAATTGAACGCTGTCACTGTCGGTCACGCTCACCCTTTACCTAGAACTGATGATATTTTTGATTCATTAGGAAACTCAAAGTATTTTTCAACTCTCGATTTGCGCCAAGGTTACTGGCAACTGGACGTTTGCGAAGAAGATAGGCATAAGACAGCATTTGTTACACACAATGGATTGTACGAATTTAACCGCATGCCGTTCAGGCTTTCCACAGCTCCTGCCACTTTCCAGAAAACCATGGAAATTGTGTTATCAGGTTTAACGTATGCGACGTGTTTGTGTTATCTTGATGACGTAATAGTATTCGGTCACGACCTTAGTGAGCATTGCGAAAGGCTTGAATCCGTACTTACTAGACTCAGAGACCATAATCTTTGCGTGAAATTAACAAAATGCAAGTTTAATTTTTGTTGCTCGCGAAGTCCATTACCTCGGTCACGTTATATCACAGTCAGGAATTCGACCCGACCCAAGTAAGATATCCGCGGTGAACGATTTACTGCCACCGCAAAGCGTAAAATGCGTTCGGAGTTTTCTAGGCCTCGCGGGTTACTATCGAAAGTTTATCCCAGGATTTGCAACAATCTCGGCGCCTCTCGTTCGCCTCACTGAAAAGAACGCACAGTTTAATTGGACGGATGAATGCGAAAACGCTTTCAGGACACTACAATCTTTGTTGTGCTCGGCTCCCGTACTTTGTTATCCTAGGTGGGACCGCCCATTCATATTGCAAACGGACGCGTCGGATTTCGGCGTCGGTGCCATTCTATCCCAGATTGACGAAAACGGCTTGGAGAAAGTGGTTTCTTATGCATCTAAGGTACTTTCACCGAGGCAGCGGAAGTTCTCGACCACTGAAAAAGAGGCCTATGCAATAGTGTTCGGTACACAACACTTCAGAGTATACTTATTAGGACGTCACTTCCGAATTGTGACAGATCATAACGCGTTGCGATGGTTACACAGTATGGAGCCTAAAGGCAGGCTCGCACGCTGGATAATGGATCTGCAGGAATTCCAATTTACTATAATAATAATAATAATGTTTATTCACCTTATCTCTTGGTTGAGACATAAGTATACAACAATGATTACAACAATGTTACTAAAAAAAAACTAACTAACTAGAGAATAAAAAAACAAAAAACATATATATGTAGATGTAGATATATTAGGTTACCGTACTACTAATTTCTTCATATAACTCCATTATTTGTCTGATGTAATTACAACTTGTAGTTAATATAGTTCTATCATTCATGGAGACGATATAATAATAAAGACTAGTAGGATCAAATGAAGAGAAAGATGGATTTATGAGAAATAAATTATTCGAAAATAGAGATCTAGCTTGGGCCAATTTAGGATGGCTACACTGAAATAGGTAGTGGAATTCATCTCCAACTTCATTAGCACTACAGATGTTGCATAGTCTTTGTTCTCTTGGGATGTTGCTGTACCGACCATATTCAATTGGAAATGTGTGTGCCGATAATCTTAATTTAGTAACAGATTTGCGCGTTTTAAAGTCGTTAATTTGGTTTAGATAATCCTCATAGTTGTAAATGTACTTAATTCTTGAATATAATTCTAATTTTGATTTTTTATTGCCCTTAATTATTTCATCTCTCTCTTCATTCCATTTGCTTATATATAATTGTTTTAGCTTAATTGCTAGAGCTTTAACGGTTTCCTTGGGATCTAGAGATGAGGGAGTAGTAAACGTAAAATCTAGCAACTTTAGTAAGTAAGATACGGTAGTAAACCAAGAAGAAACACCATTATTACTTAAATTACTAGAAACTTCCAACGCTTTGGTAAGAAAAGGATTGTCCATAGGAATATGTAAGGGAAGAATGCCAAGTTCAGATCTTACTGCAGAAGTAGTTGATTTTGAATTAACTCCAAGTATCATTTTACACATTTTAAGATGTAACTTTTCACATATTAATTCAGCATAAAATAGTTTCTCTTTGAACTTTATAAATGACGAATAACGTTTCGTATATGCTCCCCAAATTTCGCAATTATATGTCAAAATAGGGCGTATCAAAGTGTTAAAAAGTTTAAGAAAAGTTTTTAAGGGTGTTCTATGATGTGGATGAAAATCTTTCAATAAGCTGAATAGAAGTCTTAAGCCCTTATTATATAAATTTACCTCATTTACTTTAAAAGAACCAGACGGTGTTAAAACTGTACCTAGGTATGTATAGGACTGAGCCACTGGAACATTATTTCCACCAAAAATACAGTTGCTATTCAGTTTGCGTCCAGATTTGTTAAAAACCATGACCTTTGTTTTCTTCAAGTTTATATTAAGTTTCAATTTTTTGGAATAAGAATGAAGATTATCTAGACAGTTTTGTAAACCACTCTCACTTTCTGATAATAGTAGAAGATCGTCAGCATATAAGAGACAAATTAACTTTAACTTCTCTAAAGACACAGGCTCAGAACCATGTGTAAAAATGTCAGGTATGTCATTGATAAAAATGTTAAAAAGGTTTGGGCTTAAATTGCAACCTTGTTTCACTCCGACAAATGACTGGAAGTAATCGGTTAAACCAGCGTTTGTAGAGCACCGCGCCGGTCGTCTCCACAGCAATGTGGACGCGTTATCTAGGTTAGTGCCTTCTGAAGAAAATAATTCCTGCAACACGAGCTCATGTAAAAGTACTTCAGACAAAGCCGTGCAATCTTCTAACGAAAACAACGAGGTGGCGATTAGAAAGATACGAATAAAGTTGTCCAGTGGCCGTCAAGCTATTATCACCCTTGAGAGTTCGATCCGACAACCAGATAGCACAGTTAATGACATCCACATTAAACTAGAACCGGAAAACGGAAATGCTACCGGCGCCGCGGCAACAAGCAATGCAGAAAACGAATCATGCGCTATCATGGTTAATCCTACGTTTAACCTTAACCCTTTCAGCCCTGAGTCTTTGGAAGTGATTTTTAGCTATTTCTAGACCAACAGGAACCCTCCCCCCTAAGTAAACTGTAGTCATTGTTACCATGGAATTTTCATCTGACCAATAATACTGGGGGCTCAAAGGTTTTTGTCGGCCATTTTGGATATGTTGACGTCGCATTGCTACGGAGCTGGAGGGAAGTTTGTTTGGGGGAATACAGAATTTCAGGCTTTTTAAAGCCTTTTTCACCATTTATAGAGTGCTGGAGGACATCACTAAGTCTGATGAGAGCTTCAATCAGCACTTTCTCAAAGAACCGAGTTTGTGCCAGTTTATTGTGACAGAGAAAGAGCCTCATTTCCCACTCGTGAATGGGCCAGGACATCTTCTGTCACTTTAGCGTGGGCTTTATAAATGGGAGTCTGGAGCCACCTATCATAGCTTTTTTGGAATATTGGACAATATTTACTTGCCATTGATTCCAATATGAAGGTATTAGGTCGAAATGGCTTTAGACTTCTTCTATATTTTGAAGAATGAAGATGGGGGAAGGGCCATGTCGCTGTTTGGTAGGATTTTCCGGCATGCTTTGCGGTCGTTATGGATGAATTCAGCTTGTTGTGAAGTGCTTGTGGACAGAATGGCTTGGTTCTGGGCCAGTTTAGGTGTTGGGAGACAGAAAGTGAGGTTAGTGCAAACATGAAACTCTAAATTTTATGTGAAATATGCATTTTTGTGAGAAATTTTAGAATCTGAGGAGAATTTTTTTTTTTTCTAAGTGCCATTTTAGCTACTTTTTCTGAAATGAAATAATGTAAACTGTAGTTAACTTCTGCAAAGAAAGGAGGATTTAGATGAAATGATTCAATTTTAATATGCCTAAATGCAGTTCAGTAGGATCATTTGTCTATACATTATGTTGTGTGTCAATCTCAGGGCCTTGCTCCTTCAACTTAGCCAGACTGAAATCCTCAAAGCAAGTAACCAGTGAAACACAACAAATGTCGTGTTTGGGGCTGAGAGGGTTAAAGACGCTCAGCAAAGCGCCCCACAGTTGTCTAAAATAATTGATTTGAAACTTCGCGGTATAGACAAACCCAATTTATCAGAATTCGTAAACGGAAGCAAAGCTTTACTCAGGCATTATGACCGGCTTTTTGTCCGCGACGGACTACTCGTAAGATCTATTGGAGGTCGACAGCCGCATCCAAATTATGTCATCGTTATTCCCGAAAACCTGATAGAAGAAGTGCTCAACGCGCTACATAGTAGCCCTTTCGCCGGCCATCTAGGCATAAGTCGCACAGAGGAAAGGATTCGGAAGAGATTCTATTGGCCGGGAATTCGAAACGCTGTTGCAACCTTCATAAAGAAATGCACCCAGTGTTCACAGAACACCCCCCGGGCCGTCAAAATCGTGCGCCACAAGGAACCATTAGTGTCGGTGAACCGTTCACATTCTGGGCCATGGATTACATGGAGCCTTTGCCGGAAACTAGTCGAGGTAACAAGAATCTCCTTGTTGTCGTTGATCACTTCACAAAGTGGTGCGAAGCATTCCCTACTAAGGATCAGAAAGCGAGCACGGTCGCGCCACTGTTGATGAACAGAATATTTTCCCGGTTCGGACCTCCCGTCGTATTACACTCCGATCAAGGATGGAATTTTGAGAGCACACTCATGCATGAGATTTGCGATGCCATGGGAATAGCCAAGACGCGAACAACAGCCTACCACCCGCAATGCGATGGTCAAACAGAGCGTCAGAATAGAACGCTTCAGAAAATGCTCTCCTCGTTCGTATCCAGTCATAGAGACGATTGGGATTTGTGGATCGACAGCGTGGTTTATGCTTATAACACAAGTCGGCACGAGTCATTAGGACTCTCACCATACGAAGTAGTATTTGGACGTCCGCCTCGTTTACCATTCGAGCTAGAAGTAGGTATGCCACTCTCCAATCCGGCAACTCATAGTGAGTACTTACAGTCGATCCGATCAGTATTTCGAGACATTCGGAAAATCGCTAAAGACAATCTCGAGAAAGTCACGGATCAGAGAACGAAACAAAGCCAAGCCGACCAAAGGGCAAACCCGTGGCAGCCATTTTGCACAGGACAATCAGTCATGCTCAAGAGGCCCAAGGGTTGGAAGTTCGGCAGTAAATGGGTGGGACCCTTTGAGGTTATCAACCGTATGGGAGTTAACTATAAGATTAGATCGAAGACGGGCAAGCAAACTGTCGTGCATCATGACCACCTTAAACTAAGCTACATTCCTTTTCGACAGGGAGAGACAGTATGCCCTGCAAGGGAAGTTGACGATTTTCAGTTCGTCGATTGCGCTCCGGACTCAGAGCCCGCTGTCAATGTCCCGAGGGCAAGGCCACTAAGTCTCAGACGAAACGTTCGCCCGCGAGTCCGTTACGGTTATGACTAGTAGTCTCAGTTATAACGTCTTAGAGTTTCTTTAGATACTTTATGTTCTCGGGACGAGAACACTAAGGGGGGGGGGGGGGGGGGAGGGTAGTGTAGCAAGTGTAAATCCGGATAAATAACTAACAACGTGGTCTGTAATGTAAACCAATTGACACACCTTGTATGACTGTAACGTAAACCAATTGACACACCTTGTATGACTAATGCCCTAGCTATGAACTTCCTCCTATGTTACTCTAGCATTGATTATAGATTACAACGTGAATCGAAATAAAGTTAGTTCTATCTGGCAGTCTCGGAGTGTACTTGATTCTCGGCACGTTACACTAGAATCTGTATTCAGACTTGTTTGCGATGCGATGTTAACACGCTGTGAAAAAATGAGAGCACGAGTTTTAAGACGAAAGGGCTTTGTCGTTTCCATTGACTAGATAGTTTTACCTGGTTTTACAAACTTCTATTGAATTGACTTTCATTGAACAATATGTCGGTCTTTCAAATAATGAAAACCAGAATCAACACTGTTTATATAGAACTGTTTAAATAAAGCGTTGGATCCAAAGCGTTTCTTGGTTTAATTTACACTCGCACTGAGCAATCAAACCAACTCCTTAGAGCTAATTTTATGTGCGGTACGGCATGACCAGGGAATTACAACTCCCAGAACGGATTTCCTTTCAGCCAATCATATAGCCAACATCTAACTCATTGAATTTCTAATGAGGCGACCTTAATATATAAAAAAAAAACTAATGATGTCCCTCGAACAAAGGCCATTCAGCGCAATGGACATGGTTAGTCAGTCTACGGTCATAGAAGTAAGTGACTCTACTCTGTAATTTACTCGTTTATCGTGCATGTTTTTGTTTCTTAGTCTAATTGATATTTCGGTCTTATTCTAGTTTTGTACCGTATTCTATACAATGGCCAAGCGCCCATCAACTGTAATCTATCGACCATAGTACCACCACAGAAAGTGAATGCTGGTAGTCTTATTGTCGAGTCGGTGAGTTGAACGGATTTGATTTTAGCGGTTCCAGTTGAAATGATAAGGGAATGATAACACGACCCAATTGTATGTCGAGTCGGTAAGTTGAACGGATTTGATATTAGTTCCAGTTGAAATGACAACACGACCTCATTGTATGTTTGTGCAAAGGAAGTTGCAGAACTACTTACGGTTTTGAGTTGATTCGTTTCATGCCACCGCCTTAATAGGATAATGAACTTGTCGTAAACATCTGACTGCCATAAAACGGATCCCGAGATAAAAGGATTTATTACAAGAGAAAAAACGCTCCGTAAAATGAAAAGTTAATTGGGGGTACTTCGAATTTGAATTCTTTATGGAACAACACGCATAATCACATACGTTCTGGTTATTTTATTAATCCATGAGAACTTATGCAATCGAACACGTTCCACCTCAAGTATATCGTATTTCATTTAAACAAAAGAACCATGCATGTAGTACTTAGAACAGTAACTTCGTTCCTAACATACATATTTTTTTCAACTTTTTCACTAAGGTCTCGTTTCACAATTTCAGTATTCAGTTTAAAACGTGTCTTCTATAGGGTAAATATTAGTTCTCTTTTGTTAACTATGTCGTACAAGATTATTAACTTCGGCTGGATTAACCGAGACCCTGTTTCCCTCACCGCTCCCTTGTATTTATAGTTCAGTACTGTTTCATAGTTTCTTTAGAGGTATTTAACATTGGTATATCACAAACGTAGGTTTGGCTGTACTTTACCGTCGAGGTTTTTTAGTCCACACATACAAATAGTTAAACGGTTCAAATGCATGGCCATGAAAAAGCGAAATACACCCTTTGCAAACAATCGTTAGAAATTTCGAACGTTTAATTTAACTGATACACATAGCAAACAATGTTGTCCTTCTTTTCTTTCTTTTGAAAAAAATACAAAGGTGTTGACGTGCAAGAAAGCCAGTGAGCCGTGGAATACAAAGGATGTTCATACCTAAATTTAATAATGTCGATTGCCACATTCCTAAACTTAATAAGTGTAATGACCGATCCAACAACCGCCTGTAAGAAAAGTACGTACATGTACATACATGTACAAGGTCAAAATGAACCTCGGAAAAAAGAAAAAAAAGTTAGCTGTCTTATGACCAAACCCATTACACACAGAAAGTACATCATTCGTGACCGACTATCGGTCGTACACATATGCTCAATATGTTAACTTAAATAGGGTTCTATTGAAATGCAAATGTATCTGTGTGTGGTAAAAACATGTTTTCAAGTGTAAATGCCTGCGATATAGGGAAAGAATATGACTCACGCTAATCTTGCAATAAGTATAACTTTCTAATCATCCTATGAGTTATCGTTTACATCAACCCTATGTACGTTGCCTTCTCTTAATTTTCTCTAAACTGTTTAACGTTAACCTAGTTACGTACAGATAATGTAAGTCAAACATCGATTTCGTGTGAGTTATTTACCATTACTTGGTAGTTCGAAACACAGAAACCATTGTTGAAATTAATCTCGAGTGATCGTGATAACTCACTGTAATTACTTCAAAGTAACCCTTCTTCATTCGTCATCATGTCGAACCAAGGTGAGGTCAAAACTGTTTAATGATACGCTATAAGATCGTGTGCAGTATCCTCACAGATATTCTCTTCTTGCATCCTATCTATACAGCCGTTAACTGTTGTGTGTGCAAGTCGACACCAGAACCAACGTTCACTTTAAGTAAATGTGGGCATACCTTAATTCTGCGAGGGTTGGGTCCGCTTGGCCTTCGCCACAGGGCTTTGCCCTGTGGGGGCTTGCTGGTAAGTTTTCTACTTGATTTCGCTACAATGCATAAACGCAATACCACACAACTGTAACCCTTAGCGATATTCCCAATAACTTATCAATCGTATAAATCATTCTTGCAGGAAGGCAGGGGACGGATGTGTCGCGCCAACGTTCTGGCGGCGGTCCACCGGGCCGCCGATATGGTGTTTAACAAGAAGGTAAGATAAAATCAATGCAATGGTCACAGTAAGCGCAAAATACATTAACACCCTACCTGTTATAAATTCCTAATCCGTCGTTCTTCTTCTTTTTCAGTGAACGATGTTGCACCACAAAATAACCGGTAAGTCTTGTTCCTAATCTTAGCGTAAAAAAACGTATCTCTTTCACTTTAGTCAGGATAAAGAAATAGCGTGATGCATGTTTGGTTTACATAGTTAGGAGTGATTCAGCAGATATTACCGACTTAACCGTATACGTAGTTATGAGTATCCTTCTTAGATCGTTAACCCCTTGCTTACCGTTTAAGGACGTTAAAAGCGTAAGAACATTTCATCAGAGAAACACGCGTCTATACTAAACAGACTCTACTTTATCCATCTAATCATCGTTTTCTCTATTCTTTGCAGGACTTGACAATTGATTTAAAAAATAAAAGAAATGAAAATAACTGTTTACATGACTTCGTGTATTTTATCGTAGACTTAGAGTGGTTAATACTTAATTCGCTTTCCCTTCGCAATAGTTGTCCACGTTATCAACCTCTGACTGGTTTTTTTCAACTTCGTGTTTTGCCTATTAGGATCTAGCAATAGTGGTTCGCTGTGTGGGTCAATTAGTTTTTTACCCGTCTAAGTCCATATACTTTTTTTTTTTTAATAAAGTATCCTTATTCCTAAGGGTAATGATTTGCCTGGGTTGGTTCGTTGTCCCGACCAAACAAGTTTCTTCCCGCCTAATTTGTTTTCCCGCCAAAGTCTTTCCTTCTCATCAAAGCGAGTGAGTCGTACATTACATGTACTTTACTACCAAAACTTTAGTAACTTATTATATTCGTATTTCTCAGGTCGTTGTACCTTACTTTACCACCAAAACTTTAGTAACTTCTATTCGTATTTCTCAGGTCGCCGTACCTTAACAACTTTTAGAGAACCGAAGCCATCTCCCAGGGGGTTAACTTATCAGGCTTTCAAGTGTTGGTTGTACGACGGTGATATGCCTTAGTATGTTACATTCAATTAACCTCTTAGCCAGGGTTATTGTGTCTCGATCAATTCCAGTACTGATTCCGTTACTTTATAACTTGTTTACTTTTATCCGACCCATGTAATCTGCAACTGTAAGTACAAATAAAAATTGTTGTTGTTGTTGTTGTTGTTGTTGTTGTTGTTGTTGTCGTTAAAGCATCTCACCATACTGCGTTCAAGTCGTTTGAGCTCGTGGTATTTCCCTGTAGCTGTTCTCGCTTTTAAGTGCTTAAGTTTTGGCAAAGGTTAAAAGAAAACTGGTCATTTTCCTGATCGTTATGAAACGTTTTATAGCGCCGGAAATGGCTCTGTGGATTCTTGGGTGTGGCAATTGGGAGGTCATAGATTTATTGCATACTAATAAGGGGGCAAAGCTGTAACTATAGTAGTCACTACATATGGTACATCTTTGGTTTCAAGCCCTCCTACAACAAGTAATGCTTTCTCCACTACTGTTGACCTGACTACAAGCCCAGATAAACCGGTTGTGCAAACCCTGACACAATCTGAATCAGGTACTGCTCAGTTAAAAGGTGCTTTGACTTGGACACAAGCAAAAATGCCTTGGGGTGATGCTGGTAGGGGTGATCGTCGTATTTTTTAGGGTTTGAAATCGGCGATCCTGTATTTCTTAGGGGTTGTTCAAGCGAAATCCATTTTAGGGTCATTTTTGGACCATGAAGCATATTTTAGGGTTTGGAAATTTTTCACGGTTTGGTATTTTTTATGGTATTTTTTAAGGTTTTCTGATGGTCACCCCTACCCTTTTTACCTTGAAGAACCCCCCCCCCCCCTCTCCTCAGGCAAAAATGTCCCTTAGTCATGCAGGGGTGTCTTTATAGGAGCTGGGACCTGGGTACCAGTGCCTGTGTAATCTGTAGCCAATACTCTGGCATATCTCCTTTACAGCAAAAGGCCAAAGCAAAAAAAATAGCCAGTAAAAATTGTCACCTACTCCAGCATAATTATTAAAGTGCCCTCTTAATTTTATAGTTAATGAAACCACTGCTTACTATGTATCAGTATATTTTGATAATGCAGGGTGTATTACAATTTGTATCAGTTGGAATTCTTAAGAAATCCCCTCAAAAAAGCTGGAAATTAATTTTCACTAGGAATTACAGTCCAGCAGTATCCCAAATTCAATATTTCTATATAACAACCAAAAGCTTTACCCTTTGATATATTCATAAGCCAGAACTTTTATCTTAATTGTCAGGTTTATCAAGGAATGATGCTGATTTTGCACAGGATGCATATGAGAATGTCGTTCCTGATGAGATACCTGACAGTGCACTTCCTGAGATAATACCAGATGACTGGAATGACAGCACTCCAGTTGATCTTGCCATCAGCCGCATAACTGTACACAGATCTACGATCAAGAAAGACTTGATGGATGCCTTTGAGTATGACAGTATTCTGAACACTAGTCTAGACATATCAGATCATAGAGGATTAGAAGAGGTGGGGAAGGGAACAGGAGTATTGCGAGATATACTTTGCATATTTTGGAAACAGTTTGTTACTTCATTAACTGTAGGGGCCATTGAAAAAGTGCCAACTGTAAGGCATGACCACCGTAAGAAAGAGTGGGTATCCATTGCTAGAATTTTGGTTTATGGTGTAAAAATGGTAAACTACTTTCCACTAGAATTGTCCTGTGCTTTTATTGCATGTATTCTTTTTGGTGAAGAAAGCATCAACACTGATTTCCTTCTGAAATAATTTCAATTGTATATTGCTGCAGATGAAAGAGAGGTCTTTCACAAATGCATGGGAGCTAGGTGATTATGATCCATCCGATGATGATGTCTTAGAGTTTCTTAGCAACTATAAATGCTTTAAGAGTCCATCGCTTTAATCATAACAGAATTGGCCCACCAAGAAGTGATACAAAAACCTCGCTATATTGCCAATTGTTGGGCCCCAATTCTCAAGTCTCTGACTAAGCTTGCAGATTTTAGAAACCCTGAAAGTTTGAGGCAGGTTTATGATGCAAAGAAGCCTACAACTAAGAAAGTTGTAAAATTATTCAAAGCTGCACCCTCAACTGATGCTGAAAGACAAAGCTTTGACCATTTCAAGAGGTATGTAAGATCTTTGGAAGGAAACCTGTTGGCACTGTTCCTCCAGTTCATTACAGGTAGTGATATCATTGTATGTAACAACATTGCAGTCACATTCACAAACCTAGATGGGGCACAGCGAAGGCCAATTGCTCATTACTGCTCCCCACAGTTAGAGTTGCCATCTACTTATGGCAGTTATAATGAACTTGCTGAGGAGTTCAGTAATATTCTTCAAAATAGGGAATCATGGTACTTTAATATAATCTGAGATTACATTTCTCAATGTATATAAGTATAATGAAATCACAATCTCACTAGGTTGTGCATGCAATCATTATACTGAGCTTGGTGCTATTAAAACTTGTTAATGTTTATTGAAGCTGTTGGCAGCTTAGAATATGCTTTTGAAGTGTATGTTACTTAGTGATATACTGTATGCACTAGTTTAAAAGTATGATTATATATTACATTTACACACCACTTGAACGGTGGTATTGACGTTGATAATTAACACAACAAAGAAGACCAACATTGCTAGGTTAACCGTTTTGTACTTTAAAAAACTGATTATTGAAATTATATGACATTCACAATGAAATATTTACCATTCAGTAGCCGTTTTTGCAAGTGTGTTATTATTTGAGATATTTTATTAATAATTATAGTTTCAAATAATTATGTTATAAAATCATATTGATAACAAAAACCATGTTGTAACATGTGCAAAAAGGCATACATGTCAAGACAATAAAAAAAATAAGATAACAAATATTTTGTTGGTTGCTAGTTATGCTACTGGGTGTTGTCTGACATCAGTGTGACATCATAACACACCATAACAATTTTTGCAGTCAGAATCCAATGGCCACCACAGGGTATCCAAAAAAGGATATTAGTTTCACACTGTTCCACAACACTAATAAAAAAATATAGATTCAGTAATGAGGGTGTGGTTGAAAAAAGTCCCTTCCTCAGTTTACGACCACTCATAGCTTATGTGCGCTTCATGAAACGGGGGCCAGGTTTCAATTGAGTATGGAAAGGTAAATGCTTTTGAGTTCGATTGGTTATAGTTATCCATGATTGCATTTTACTTTTCCTCGTGATTGGCAAGTAAATTACTCCTGATTGGCTCATTGTAGTTTTGCTTGCTCCCACGATCAGATCTGTAATTGCTTTGGTTTTACTACACTCAATATTTATTGAAACCCGCTATATATAACAGAATAGGGAAGTACAAGTTTGAATTCTGAGCTGGTCTTCAGTTATTTTTTTCCTATTTAGGAATGAAAATCAATAAAATAAACATTCTTTATACTTTCCTTGCTGGGTTTCTTGATTTATTTAGTCAACACATTCTTAAACAATTACCCAGGATATGCAGTCTGGAAAATTAAATCAAGAAATGTACTCCCTGTTCTCCCTGTTCTATAATAATTATTTTAAAACTATACAAAATGCAAGCTTGGGTTACCTGTGGTAGATAGTCCCTTTTTTTGGAAACAATTTATGCAATAGTTGCTTGTTCTAAAAATTGACAACACAAAGTAAATGTGCTTATCCAAATGTTCCATCATCCAGTAATGGGTTAACAACTTGTTTTAGACGAGTCTTAATGTCATCTGACAAATGCACTTGAATTTCTGGAACATGAACCTCGTAGTTGTACTTGTAGTTATACCTCGTAGTTGTACTGTTCAGGAGCATATGGTTCATTTGGATGATCTGAACCAGTTCCAAATGATTCAAAACTGCCATTACACAGAACTCTATCCATAGTATCATCAATGACAGGGGAATTAGCATTTGAAAATGTACCAGCAACAAATAACTGCTCAGGGCTCAAGTAGCCAGCACTACTTACAGGGTGGCTGTTCCACTCGGCAACAAATTATTGTATAAAGCTTTATTTAGTCTAGGAATAAACACATAATGCAAGGCTAGTAAGTGGATTTCGTTTAGTGAAGTGAGGATACCTTCTTTCTCCATGTGATCAAAGAGTCTTACAAAATGTGACAAAATGTGTGACAAAATGCCAGTGTCAACATCCCTATGCAGGCGTTCCACCCTGACATTGTGGACAGATTTTCCAGTCAGCATACTTCCCCTGCCGAGACCTCGGTTCTGTAACATAAACTGAGCTACTTGCACATTTTATAGCCCGTGGTCACTCCTGACCCTTGAAGGTAACCCATGCTTGGTAACGCCTTCTGAAAAGAATGACAGTACAGTTGATGCCTGATTGTTATCGGCGCATTGTAGGTATACAATAAGTCTGCTATAGCCATCAATGCAGGCATGTACAACCATTCTCCACCGAATGAGTTTGTGGTGTCCATCAATGTGCCAGAGTGCATTTGTGAAAGGTACATAATATTTTCTTCTGTAAATATCTAAGCCTGAGTCCACCAAAGCACCGTTCCAATTGGATCAATTTCTTGCATCGCTTGTCTAACCTTCCACCTCTGTACATACAACCCCCTGCTACGTAAAGCTCCGATCATGCGGGCTTGACCATGTTAGGGGTTATTTGCATAATCAGAAATGGATGAGTAACTTTCCTCATCTAACATACCCAACTCATCTTTTCGCCTTCTAACTGTTCGTTATAAAACATTTAGAATACTGCCAATTTTTGTCCATGCATATAATTTACTCCTCAAAAACGCCAATTGACTCGAGGAAATTGTGAATCGTGCACGCCCTCTGCGAGTGCCTGAGTGGGATAGAGGAGTACAGTACTGATTGTGGGGTCCCAAATCGTTCTCCAAACTGTATATATTGATCGACAACCGTTCCTTAATAGAGATAAAATCTTCTATCAGCCCTGAAATGATTGGGAGAATGGCGTCACCTTGTTCAAGGTTTTCTATCACTACCGTTAATGTGGTACAAATGTCGTCCAGGCGATCGATCAGAGTTTCCATATGATCAAGAGTAGAGTCATGAAGATCCTGAAGCAGGGTGTCTTTTGCGTCTAAAAGAACAGATACAGCAGCTTCCAGAAAGGTTGAAAACTCGATATTTGATGGGCAAGGCCTCTGAACACATTCATGCATTTTACTTTAAATAACCAGGGAGGTGAGAAAACCCTGATATTACGATCAAATGGCGGCTATTTTTGGCGGTAAAGTGTAGATCGCACTGCATTATGGTTGTACAAAATATAAACATATATTTGCACATTTTAAAATTAGAATATATTTTTAGTTTGATATGGCATGGATATTTCGTCCATTCGTAATACATACTTTCTCAGCAGAATTTTGAATATATATTTATAAGTTGAGCACGCATATTTTTGAAAGAGGAAAGTTTTTCATGATTAGAAGATAAAAATGCACTTTAAAGATGAAATATTAAGTTTAGCATGAATATTCCGAGTGTAGAACCGATATTCAAAGTATGGAACTCATATTTTCCGCCCAGAACATGAAACGTTTAGACTTTAGAATTCGAACATATAATAATAATAATAATAATAATAATATATTCTTTAACCAGGGTAAACCCTTCAGACAATGCTGTTATCAGTGGGTGCCCTGGGAGATCAAAATAATGTAAATAATAAAGTATAAAAATATCAGATAATAATACAGTAAAAGTATATGTACAAAGTTATCCTATCATTAATTAAAAAATAACTACGCTTTAAAAATTTAAAAATCTAAAAAATCTAAAAAATATCTCCTAATTTTGTTTTAAAAACTAACAATGATGATGTTTCTTTAGCTTCTGTTGGTAATCTGAACTTAGAAGGTATATCCGAAAGACAGAATAGATTCTTAGCACACGGCATGGATATTTTTATATACAGAAGCGCCACATACAAATAACGGCTGCGAAGGAGACTATGAATATGGGAATGCTAATAAAGTTGATTGACAGAATAATCCAATTAAGTTATGACGGCACACATACGAATATGAATACAGGTATTGTTGAGGGCTGCGCCCCTCGAGATTCTCTTGATTTGCTTTATCGGTCTGTCAAACACTTGACTAACTCCTTTTTTGATATATAACATCAAAGATGGCAAATTTAGAGTCCATAACTTCATCAAAAGGTTACTACGCGTGCACAATGGAAGCATACAGCCAAACCAGACAACACCGTGAGAGTTTTGAAAAATGTCTGAAAGAGAACACGTCCGGTGCAATGGGCAAAGTCTGGCCGAGGGCAAGAAGTGAGTTCTTGTGTCTTAGCGTTGGTTGCGGAAATGGCAAGTTAGATGTACCTATAGTGACTGCAGTGGCAGAATACATTTACAGCAAGACTTCAAGGAAAGTGCAGATGTATATCCGAGCTTTAGATCCAAGTAAAGATGCTTTATTGCAGTACAAGACACTTCTCCACTCCGAGTCGCTGCTCAAGGCCATCAAAGAGAAAGCGTGTACTGAGTTTGAATTTTGTGAGACAACGTTTCAGAGTTACGTAGCGAAGGTAAATGCCGAAGGTCAAGAGAAGGGGATACACAGATTTGATCTGGTGAATTTTGGTCAAAGTTTGTACTACATGGAAGTCAAGACAACGTTGGTATACACTTTTCACCATTTACTTGGTGATTCTGGGGTTATTATGTGCACTATACTGGCTCCAGATGCCTTGTTTTGCAAAATTGCTCGCATTTTAAGAGAAAAGTACGGCGAGGAGGTGATCCCAGGATTTTGCACAAGTGCCGATGTAATCAAAGTTGCCCAAGAAAACTGTTGGGACTACGAAGAGTTCAAAATAGAGAATCGCTATGACATGACCGATATCTTAGATAAAAATTCCACAGCGGGGAACATGGCGCTGGATTTTTTAACTCATTTGAAGGATTTCCGCGCCACTGCTGACCCAGATATGATTGCTTCAGTTGTGAAGCTAATCAAGAGTTTATCTCATCTAGAACTTGATGGAAAACAAATCATAACCTACTGCAACGCACTTGTCATAATCTATAAGGGAGATACGTCACTGTTATCTGACGCGTCTGGGATCAAGTCTAATTTAGAGGCGTAAAGTTCACGTTTTAGTTTATGATTCCATTATTATAATTTTCAAAACAGCGAACTACCCTTCTAACACCTCATTGAGCAATAGTGATCTCTTATTTTGTCAAAGTAAAATATGAAATGAAAAGTTTTAGATTATGGATTGAGATTTAGGCGAAGTTTACAGACCAAATCTGAAACGCAACAAATTGGCATAAAGTATTTCTTTTCAATCAATCAATCATTTTATTTACCATATACAGTATATATATGTATAATTACATTCGACATAGAATACGACTAGTTGAGTATTATAATAAAGTGTACAATGGTAGGCTATATATACATGTAGGGATAAAAGAAAATATAATAAATAGATGTGTTTTAGATTATAGTCTGCACGGGAAGGAAAGTTACAATATATGGATTGTAGATCAGTAAAATCTCCAAGGAGGTTGTAGAAACACTGGCAATCTAAGTTAAGTAATTAAATTCATTTAGTATATCACGATGGTCAAACTGCGTAGAAGGGTGTAAAAAATTCAGAATGATATCAAACTTGGCATGAAGTCAGAGACGGATAATATGTTCTTGGAGGTTTGTGTATGAGGTGTATGATTGACCAGCTTCTTCTAAACTAAAGTTTTTGGTTGCTGAATTCTCGCCAAACAGAGGAATAAGAAAATATGGTCCTTGTTAAGATGGAAAACAATGATATCATCGAGTTAAATACAAAACCGAAAATTTCATATGATTTGCATAAAATGAACTATAATTATAAGAGAAAATAGGTTTTGAATCTCCCACCAGCTTTTGCTGGAATTTAAGGAATGTAATTGTTCGATTACAATATGAGGTCACACTTTAGGAAAACATGTAAAAGACCTTGAAGTTGAACAATGATAAAACTTGTAGTTTTTTCAACTTGGGCATACTATATTGTAATTGCTTAGCACTTCAATCTATTGTCACCGTGTGTCGCTCATTTGCCGAGTAGACCATACTATATTGTAATTTATTCTATAAACTAGAAGTAATCATAGATTATCCAAGTGCGTTCGACATATTTTTTGAAAGAGAAAGGACTGTGGTAGCACAAAAGGCCTAAAAAATTGCTGCAATAATGTGGACGGTGTAAGTAATCCTGATCAAAAATGCTTGTTTTTAACTAATGTGAAAATTATGATGTCTTGACTTATAAGTTAATATACAAGGGGATGCATCTGGGCTTAAAACTATAATTATCTTTGTGTAACATTGAATCATTGGATGCGATGCTTATGTGGCTATGTGTATACATGTGTGTCTTAAATGGTTATGGCATTGATTTGAGAATTCGTAGCACATTTTGCTGTGTGATATACAGTTTAAAGCGGCACTGAATAATTGAAGTTAGTGTAGAACACAAATCAACTCTATAGATACATACATTTACATACATACATACATGCACATATGAACTATATTTGAGTGTCAATAGTATTTAGCTGTAAAGCTAATTGGGAACACTATATTACAGGATATATAAAGTACGTATAAATAAATATTACAAGCTAGCTACGGTTATTCAGATGTGTATAAACTGAATTCCAGTTCCTAGAACATAAACTATATATGCATGTGTATAAAGTACACCGCATGCAGTTCCTTCAGATCATTCACATTAAGGTTCGCTGCAGAATATTGAGCGTCATTGTTAGCTAGTTCCAGAATAATTTATGGTCAATGTTGGTAGCCGGGTCCTGGTTTTGATCAGCCTTGTTTCAGGTCCGTTAGAAATTCAGTGTAGATTAATTGATTAGGGAACACGGCAATGAACTCAGTACTTTAAATTTCCCTCACCTTGTACTGTGTTGAAATTCCAGTTCCTTGGCATATCAAAGTGTCGTTATAGATTAACTCTCTGCCTGAATATAGTGTTAATTTGAATCCGTTAATTTGCATAACCAAGATGCAACTCACACAAGATACGGCGATTACGGGTATCTAGACCTAAATTTCTCTTCAGCCAAGTCATCTTATTGTTTGTAGTTTCGGTATCTTTATGTACAACGAAAAGCAGAATCCAGTACAGCGAGCAAGCCAACAGAATTCACTCTGTTGCTTACAAACTAACCGCGCCGACAAAACAGTTTGACTTTATATAGTTTGGACATCAGACTTTGTCGAATATATACTACAGAGATGGCACACACTTCCCTCAGGCTTTGATATATCGTACTTGGTAACTTTTTAAACATTATTGCATTGGATTGGGAAAATAAGACACTTTATAATACTCGACGTTCACATGGCGGCCTAGCCTGCTATAGCAGACGTAGTTTTTGATCCTCATAAATTCGAAGAAATAAATACGAATTCTTGAGAATGAAAAACTACGTCTGCTGTAGCAGGCTAATGGCGGCGGAGCATCGTGTAGTTACCAGTTCCCCGGCCAAGATAATTTATTCTAAAAACAAGAGCCCATCTGGGCTTTCACTCGGGCCACATGAGATTGAAGATGAAATACACTTTCATTTGAAATCATCTTAGTAATATTAACCAAAGGGAAGAATTATTAGCTGAATTTAGCAGTCTTTAGGAGTGGCCGGAAGCGCGGTGACTTTCATTCTCTGCTCCCCTAGCACACACCGCGGCAAAACGTCACGCGCATGCGTATTTGCTATTTCTTGTCCGCGCGCGGCCGCCCCCAGTTTCCCGCGAAAACTGAAATGAAACAACAGGCATATACCGTGATTTTAACGTTTCTGCTTAAAAGTATTCATTTGTGAACTGTTTTGTCAAAAACTAAGAAAACTACTTAAAAGCTAAGCCAAAGACTTTAACAGGTTGAAGTTTTCTTAATTTGTAATTCATTGTGAGTTTACTAAGTTATAAAATTATTTACTAAAAACGTTGAAACCCTCGGTAATTTGTATTTGATAGCAGAGCCTTCGATCTTTTGGCCAGCGGAGCATACCGTTTTGCCGCGGTGTGCCCCTAGCATATACGTAATTTAATATTTTTGTTTTTCTCGTATGTTGACCTTTTAATTTAAACACTACTTATTCATGTAACACACGTTTACAATTTAGTCTGCTCATTATATTAAAGAACTATAAAGGGAATTGTTGGAAGCCTTTAATTTCTCGAACCAAAATCTAGGCCGCGAGAGGTTTCTTGTTTAAGTTTACCTTGAGAGTTGAATATTGCTTGGGTCATCATAAATTATTCTGTGCTGGCGAGCGACAGTGTTGCTCTCACAGTTCAGGAGTTCAGATGTCTTCAGACTTCGATAGAGGATAGTACGGTGGCCCAGAAGGCTCAACGCAAAAAAAAAAGAAAATCAACACACACAAATAGGAGAGCCAAAACAAATATATGTATGCAAACTAAGAAAAAATATCACGACACACACTAAAAGTAAAAAGAAAATACGAGAAACAAAAAAAATGGTTCAACACAAAAAATAAATCAGGGCAACCCAAACAAATAAAAATCAGAATGCAAACAAACAAATCCGAACAACACAAATAAAGTTTGTAGATCTACAACGCAAACAAAAAAAGCAGACACGGCCCAGAAGCAGAAAAAGCAGACGCGGCCCAGAAGGCTCAAACGCAAACAAAAAAGCAGACGCGGCCCAGAAGGCTCAAACGCAAACAAAAAAGCAGACGCGGCCCACAAACAAAATTTCACCTTCTTGACAAGATGGACGACACGGACTTAAGACGTTTGGTGGACCATTACTTTCATCTTGGTTACGAAAACCGAGTAATAACTGATTTTTTAAACCATCAACACGGAATTTCTGTTAGTTTAGCCACGCTAAAGCGACGGCTTCGTGACTATGGTCTTAGGAGAAGGGGACAATTCACAGATGAGGAAAAACTCAGAGAAATCATTCAACAAGAAATTTCAGGACCTGGGGAACTAAGGGGATACAGAGCAGTGTGGCATTCCTTTAGACTAAATCACCACATACATGTTCCAAGACAACAAGTTGCTGCCATTCTTCGTGAGCTTAATCCTGAAGCAACACGTCAAAGGAGGAGCAGAAGGCTGACAAGGCGGAGATACACAAGTTGTGGTCCCAGTTGATGGTAAATATTTTACTAGTTTTACTATTTGACGACTAATTACTATGTCCTGGGGGTAGGGGCATTTGATTGTCTAATATGACCATTTGATGGGGCATTTGAACAATATATTATTTTGGCCTGGGGAGGGGAATTTCAACACAAACTCCAAAAGTTCAAATGCGTGGGGGAGGGGTGGGGGGAAGCATGTTGATGTTTTGATTATGACAAACTTTGATGTTTCAATATTGTCGTTCTGCATCAGGGCCGAGGTGGGATGGGAGGTGTAGCTACATGCTTTCTATTGTGAGCCCAAGTGCAGTACATGATCATTGTATGGAAAGAACACTACTGAGCCGGGTGCTCCTGGAAAAAAATGAAAATCTACATTGTAGGTCCACCTGAATGGTATTTCTACAGGTACCCCAGGCTCATTATGCGTAAAACGGTTATTTCCCGGATATTTTAAATTACAGTAAATGTATGGAGTTTTAGCTGGCATGCCCGTTTGCTCTAAAATAAATTTCAATAAATCGTCAAAATATTCTTATACCTGTCTCTTGTGTATTTCTTTCAGTTTCTGTGAAGTTTCAAGCCATTCCGTTCAATATTGAGTGAGTTACAGGAATTTTCCTTCCCTTAGTCACGAAGAATGGCAGTAACTTGTTGTCTTGGAACATGTATGTGGTGATTTAGTCTAAGGGAATGCCACACTGCTCTGTATCCCCTTAGTTCCCCAGGTCCTGAAATTTCTTGTAAAATGATTTCTCTGAGTCTTTCCTCATCTGTGAATTGTCCCCTTCTCCTAAGACCATAGTCACGAAACCGTCGCTTTAGCGTGGCTAAACTAACAGAAATTCCGTGTTGATGGTTTAAAAAATCAGTTATTACTCGGTTTTCGTAACCAAGATGAAAGTAATGTTCCACCAAACGTTTTAAGTCCGTGTCGTCCATCTTGTCAAAAAGGTGAAATTTTGTTTGTGGGCCGCGTCTGCTTTTTTGTTTGCGTTTGAGCCTTCTGGGCCGCGTCTGCTTTTTTGTTTGCGTTTGAGCCTTCTGGGCCGCGTCTGCTTTTTTGTTTGCGTTTGAGCCTTCTGGGCCGCGTCTGCTTTTTTGTTTGCGTTTGAGCCTTCTGGGCCGCGTCTGCTTTTTTGTTTGCGTTTGAGCCTTCTGGGCCGCGTCTGCTTTTTTATTTGCGTTTGAGCCTTCTGGGCCGCGTCTGTTTTTTCTGCTTCTGGGCCGTGTCTGCTTTTTTTGTTTGCGTTGTAGATCTACAAACTTTATTTGTGTTGTTCTGTTTTATTTGTTTGGGTTGCCCTGATTTAATTTTGTGTTGAACCATTTTTTGTTTCTCGTATTTTCTTTTTACTTTTAGTGTGTGTCGTGATTTTTTTTCTTAGTTTGCATACATATATTTGTTTTGGCTCTCTTGTTTGTGTGTGTTGATTTTCTTTTTTTTTAACGTTGAGCCTTCTGGGCCACCGTACTTTGTTCTACTAAGTCCAATATATCCCACTTTCTTTGTCCTTTGCGGGGGAGTACGTTTACAAATTCCCCTTGTATATTATCAATGATTTAACACATATTCCCCTTGCATTTTAATGTATATTCCCCTCGATCTTTCCCTCACGCAACTGATAACTACTGCCTTAATTACTTTTTACCTACAGTAAAGTAACATGAAAGAAGAAGATGGAAAAAGACAGAATTTATACGATCCGGAATCGTACTCAAACCCTCGCTTTCTTGATTTCTAGTCCTCTGTCCTATCCACTACACTACAAGAGTACGCTGGTTGAAAGAGTTGAGACCAAAAATTCAATACGAAGCCTTGTGAACAGTTGTGCAACTATGCACTAGTAACTATAGGCAAATGATGAATTGTTGCCCGCGTGGGAAACATTGGATTTTGAAGACTGCCACGTGACCCTGAATCAGCCAATGAGAGCATGCGTTGTGTCTTTTTTTTATGAAAAGAGATATTGTGATTGCGTAGCACGAGAAAACCTCGCCATCGTGAAAATAAGCATTATATTGGCCTTCCGCTCGGGTGTAGGGATTTATTCACCGCGTGTTCCGCCCTCGGGCTGCGCCCTCGTGCGGAACTACATATTTCTTGGTGTTCACATAAACCAACATCTAGACTTGAAACCCCATATTAACCATGTTGCACTGAAAATGTCCCAGTCAATCGGAGTTATTAATAAAGTGAAAGCCTTTATTTCAGTCCCAGTTCGTCGTCAACTATATTGTACTTTAGTTAATTATTCCTTACATACAGTATTGTAACATCGTTTGGGCAAGCTGTTATATTACAAACTTAGGAAAAATATTAAAGCTTATTAAAAAATGGGCAATCCGAATTTATAGATAACGCTGGCTATAGGCAACACACTAAGCTTCTCTTCCATAAGTTAAAACTACTCGACGTCTTCAGTTGGCATAAATAAATATCAAAAAGGTTGCTTTTTCTACAAATGCTTATATAATGTTAATTCGCTCTCTTCTGTTTTTATCAACTACTTCACACTGAACAAAGCCATACATAATTCATGTCACTGAGGTAGAACCACAACTAGACAACAAACATTAAGACATTGCGGTTCAGCACTATGGAACTCACTTGACCCAGATATCACATGTTCTAAATCAATCTACATCTTCCAACGAAAACTCAAAAGCTATATTTTTAATTCTTCAGCAAATGACTAATAACGGACGAAATCACTCAGATTAAACCACTACAGCCACAAATCGGTACCTCACCATTCAAAATTAGCTTTCTACCAATCCTATATATCTGGAGAGCCGGCAAGCAGGCTACCAGTGAGCTATCCATATATATATTTTTTATTTTTATTACCATTTGTTAAATTGTATCGCATTAAATTGTATAGCTTAAAATGTATTATAAATTGTATTGTATCATATTGTATGTATTTTCTAGTATGGTAAATACAGATTGATTGATTGAACACTCAGTGAATAAACCCCATACCCCTCGCTCCAGTTCAATATCCCTTACAAACCTGTTTCGACATCTCATCAACACGGTGTGTTTCACCGGGTATCAAGTTACATGCACGTGACCAAGATGGCACGACCCGATTGGCTTTTGAACTCATTAATTATGCATGACTTTGAGAACAATATTTCCTTATCTAAATATTCATGACACTAAGTAACAGGAATTACATCTCTGTATGGCTTTACACAAGGACAAGTTAAAGTGCTGCTGCGATCAAATTGCACTTTTAATTTTTTTTTCAGTTTCGAAAAGTAACAGTACTAAATACTTAACATTTCAAATCTTAAGTCAAAATTCCAACCGGAAATCTGATTATTTTAGCCATCAATTCGAACTCAGACTGGCAGCCATAGAAATAAGCGATCCTTCGATTAGCGGTCTTTTCGCGACGTCATCTAAGTAACAGCCACGCGACACAGCTACTAGAATGCATTTTATATTTCTAGACTTTTCTATATAAAAATTACCTTTCCCTTAGACTTTCTCAAAGTCCTTCTTAGCCCCCCGCACGAAGGACTTTTCCCACTTGCAGCGCGCTAAATTTACCGGTTGATTTTTCAACCGGAGGCGTGGCTTATGACGTACTAAGATTTGCCCAATCACAAAGGGTCAATTCTTCAGGCATTGTATGTTGACGTGTCAAGTCAGTCCACCGTGGATGTAGTATTTACAATTTAATTGTACTCAGAAAGAGTTTGTCAAAGGCGCGAAATGTAAGCTCCGCCCCTGAAACGTGTTTTCGCGCCAAAACATAATCCCCCGATTCGCCTCTCGCTTCGATTATCGCGCTCGATTTTTGACGCAGTAATCGCTTACCCAGTGACTCAGCGAGTTCGACTTGGAGCAAGTCTACCTTTCCCTCTGCATACTAGACTAAAGTAACCATGTTTTGCTACTATGACGTCATCGTATCCAATTCTAGTCCGTGTAATGGCGGACAGAAATAATGGCTAAAATAATCAGAATTCCTGTAGGAAATGTGACTTAAAATTTGAAATGGTAAGTATTTAGTACTGTTACTTTCCGAAACTGCAGAAAACAGGAGAAGTGTTATTTGATCGCAGTAGAGCCTCCGTAGCGGCCCCAATCGGGGGGAAAGGGAGTGGAATAGGAAGAGTGGGGAAGAGGGGAAGAGGGAAAGAGGGAAAGAGGGAAAGAAGGGAGGGTATGAAACGAAACCGGTGGCTTTTTCAATCCGCCCCTAATTTATGACCAGTCAAGTGTAACATCAACATGTTAAAATAACACCGCTTCTTGTAAGTCTTTGTTTGACAGTGAACGGAGGTGATATATATAAGCGGTCGAAAACCAAACTGGAAAATAATCCAAATGAAGTTTGTCGAGGTCTGTATGGATCTCGTGCTGTGAAACTTGTATTCAAACCTATTCAAACGATCAGAGCGTGAAGGATAGACCGGCTCTTCGAGAAGTGGGAATCAGTCCCCGGGGGGGGGGGGGGGGTATGTATGTGAGGCCAAGAGGCTCAAACCCTGACCCTGTTTGACCCAAACTCCGAGCTCCAAAACCCTGATTGCCCCCTTTTTGGGGGAAAAAACCCCTGATGCCTAAATAATACTGAACCCCGACCCTGACTGCACCCACATTAAACTCAAATCCTGACCCTGATCTGCCCAAACTGAGCTCAAAACCCTGACCCACCCGCGGCACATACATAATACGTCACAAACAGGAGTACCCCTCCCCCCCCCCCCCCCCCCCCGTGGAATCAGTCCAGTTTCGTATTCGAAAACTACCGCTGAATGCGATGACTACAGTCGCATGTATACAGGGTTAGCCTCGTTCTTAGTTAAACATTCATAAATACCAGCAAGAAGGTGCAAAACGTGAAACTACAACAATACGCAGAGTTGTGAATAGCCCAAGTAGGAAGTAGTCAATACGTGTATTCGAAAAATCGATAATCTTTGCGAGGTAAACAACCGGCATATAAAATATTTGGTGTAGAACAGGTCAGTCAGACGAAACGAGGAGACAAGGGAAAATCGTCAAATGTTTTAATACTCCCGAGGGAACATGCAACAGCTCGAAAGTCTCTCTTCGGGGTTCAGATTCTGAACGCCAATTTCCGATTGACTCGAGACGTGTCACCCACGTCAGTTAGGATTATCATAGACCCACGTTTTATTTATCATAATTACAAACACTTGGGAGAATGGCGGTGAACACTTACTAGCGATAATTTTGAGGAAATTTATTTGAAGTTTTAGGATTACTTAAAAACAAGGGTTTCAACTATGAGTTAAAAGAAGAGCAGCAAAAAATGTGCCATGTTCATCATATCATTGCCACATGCGGCTCGGTTTGTCAAGGACAGGGCAATGCAGTCGGATTTCTATAAACAAAGTTTTGTTCGAGAATCCGGCCACGTTCATCGTGTATGTTGGCTTTAAGACAACTCTCTGACTTGGGCTCTTTAAACTCTTTACAAACTTCTCGATTGTTTATGCTGTAATAAGCTGATCTTACAACAACAGTTCGAATTGAATGGCAATCACAACTTTGACGTCCAGCCAAGTACTGACCAATCTAAACAATATTTCGAGTTTAATCTGCGGTAACTGGTTTCTGGACAGGGCATTCATTTATACCTTCAGAAAAGGTAGGGATTTCCGACCACGAGTTTCGTTGGAGGCCCTTCCCCCCCCCCCCCCCCCCCCCCCTTCCCTTCTCACCTTCTCTCCCTCTCCTCCTCTCCCCTTCCCCTCCTCTCCCCATTTAATAGGGCCGCACCTCATCCGTGAGAATACGAAACTTGCACATTTTTCATCAGATTCATAGCGGAGCTATCGCGGCGTGCTACGCAGGCTAGTCTCGAACTATTATCGACCTGTAGTGGACAGGAGAGAGACTATCATACACGTTTGTTGAAATGACGAAGAGAAAATACCAATTAAATCCTTGGGATCAACAATAGTATGCAACAAACTACAGGTAAACAATACTTGCTAATGACCCAAGAATACAGGTATTGTCATTCGTATGAGAAGCCATTTCAAACACTCATTTTCGTGTTTGATCAGGGTTCCAAACCTCGAAAACAATAAATTAATCGAGCCATTGCTCTCTAGCCTGATTTTCAGACGGTACGAGCTAGGTCCTCCGCTCAGTCACTTCCTCCAAGTGAGCGAAGGACCTCGTAACGTCTGAAAATCAGGCTAACCGCCCTTTGGGATTAATTTTTTTCTTGGTGTTTGGAAACCCTGATGCGGAAACAGAAATTAAATTGAAACCGTTTGACCGAGACTTAAGGTTGAATGAAAATTAATTCTGACTATTTGTATTTGGATGCTGCTCTAAATAACTACAACCGCAACAGCATTTTAGATATTGCCATTCAGAAACTCTAAAGCTATGAATATTACTGAGTAGAGATCTTACAATTAGCACGTGACACTATTAACAGTAGCTTCGCCCTCTCAAACGTCGTCTACTAATTTTAGAGAAAAAATATCTTTAAATGTGAACGATGATTTTCTGTAAAATGTCGACAATTCCGATATGTAGTATGATGCTGTTCGGGCCTCACTCAATTCATCGCCTCCTTTATTGCAAAACCTGAGTGACCTTCGCGCTTTTTTAAAATCTTGTTTGAGGAAAGTGTACAAAATAGGGTTAAAAAACCCAGTACTGAATTTTAAATACAGTAGGATTATTTCGGCCCAAAAGGGAGTCTTGGACTTACTTGGAGCTATGTCCTCTTGGAGAGTGCGAACGAAATAGTTGAACCAGCCAACGAGATAAACCACTATCATCATTCCGTAGATGATGACAGCTTTTCTCTCTTTGCGGTTGTGTCTTTCTTTGCTTTTACCAGAAATGTGGCTTACAAGGCGTTTAATTTTCTGTAGCTGCTTCTTAAGAGCAAAGAAAATTTTCACATATGCGAAACCCATTATGACCAAGGGCAAAAACACCAAGACACATAGACACACCAGGTCATAAACCACGTCGAACTTGGCCTTACTTCCTACTTCTTCGTGTGTCCAGGAAAGCTGAACAAGAGATATTGTCAGAGAGAAACCCCAAACTGCAGCAAGAACACCCAGAGCGAAGCGGCTTGTCAGGTTTGACGATGATGTTCTTGCAAGCACAATGGTGTGATACCGTTCAATTGTTATGACAAGGAGGTGTAAGATAGTTGATATAGCAAGAAAGCGTTGCCCAAGATCCATTGCTAGGCAGACATCCAAACTATACTCAGGTGCCATGTTGCACGCTAGTATTAGAGGGATGACGAAGAGGCCTGTTAGCATATCTGACAATGCGAGGCTACCGAGACAGAAGTTTGTTATTGTTTGGAGGAACTGTTTACGTAAGATGAGGAATATCACAAAGGCGTTAATGGAGATGACAAAGAATCCCTCGATGACGAGAAATGTCATTATTAGAACGGTTCTGGAGCCAATGCTTCGATGTCCATTGCCTTCCGTGTACTGCAGGGTTGAGTTATTGCCTGCAGACATTGTATTGTTATTTACGTACAATATAGTGCCCATATTATTATCTTCAATTTCCCTTTTCTATGGATTGTGCTATACTCTTCGATATATATTATATTAACAACAGAGTTATGCTGTAAATAGTTCAGCAGTAGATTGTAAACACGTGATGTTATGTATGATTCAAATGATGCTCCAGCTCTCAGATTCTACAAGAAGCGGTCGTCCTGTCCAGATGGTCGATCAAAGCTAACAAGTTCTTGACTAGGGTCTATGCCGTGTATTTCTTAAAGTCGAAGGCGAGAAGACTGAAGTAAACTTCAGCAAAACACAGTTGACACGTTAGACCTCTCCTCTAAAGAGACGAATATCTTGGACTTCAAACTGTGAACATGGAAAAGAAGAAAAGCGTCAATAGCTCCCGTAGAGTTGCACTTCTGGGCCCGGTTGTTCGAAGCAAGGTCAGGAACACCCAACGGTAAAACTTCATAAAAACAAACATTCTGATGTTTTTATAACAAATCAGATGTATTTAAACATATTTAAGGGAATTGTTTTTCAGCTGGCAGACGAACAGCTGTTCTGCAGCGCCAGCCAGCCTAAAGTTCATGAAGAATTTCTAAATTTCCCAGCTGAAATATTTAAGTGCAGAATTTGCCAGCAGCAAAAATATTTTTTTGAATATATTCCCTAGGTTAGGGTTTAGGTACATTAGGTACAACAGGTACGTGCAGAATTTGCCAGCTGAGAAATATCGCTCTGTTATATTATTATTATGTAATTATATCGGACTGCAGAATTTACCAGCTGACAAATATCGCTCCGTTATATTATTATTTAGTATCAGACTGCAGAATTTGCCAGCCAAGAAATTCCAAAGTGCAGAATTTGCCAGCCGAGTGGCCCAGAAGAACAGTTATTTTGCAGAACAGTTCGTTGGGTGTTCCTGCAAGGTTAAGCGCTAACCCGGGTTAAATCACTAACCCGGGGTTAAACTGTACAGATTACAATTACAAGTTATAAGCAAGTTAACCTTGCTTCGAACAACCCGGCCCAGTACTAGAATATCTTCTTATGCCTTGCAGCTTATAATTCCCCTCACAGAATACACTGACACCGCTTGTTTGTTTGGCTAAGTGGGTGAAAATTACACTAAAACAATGTAACAAATGCTAGCAGAAATATACTATAGAGTCGTGTAAGAACTAGGATGTGTTCACGAAGCTACAGTGAACGCAAAAATGTGTAATATTACACAGGGTGTGCGCGAGCAATTAATCCCTTTGAGAATGGCAAGCATCCATAAAACAACACAACCCCCTCCCCCATAGAACACACTGACACCGCTTGTGTGTATGGCTAAAAGAGAAGTTTATTAAAATACACTAGAAACAATCCGATATACATGAAGCATCGGAAGATGCAAACGATAAGCCTATCTGCCACCAAACCGCCCAAAACAAACAAGAAGTGCGTCAAAAGGCTATTCAATAGTGATAATGGCATGGCGTACGTTGTTAGCTAGCTCTCTTGCATTTGTTAAGCGTAGTTTTATCCGATGGTGTTTCCTTGCCTTCTCGTGATTCTAGGCCTAATTCGTAGACCTTTTGGGTTAATATTAGTTCTACGAGTTCATCTTTAGCTTTCTTTGAAACAATAATCCCTCCTTACAAGTTTAGAAGTCTTGGCAGCCACAATTTTGTTGAGTCGCCTCCGTATAACGGAAAGTGGAGCCATATATTGTATACGTCATCAGAAACAGGGATTTTTTAGGCTAACAAATTGCTGATTGGTTCTTTTATTCATTCCTTTGCGTTTGTCTTTTCCGTTTCTACTTGTTGTGGTTTTATTTTGGGGTTCTATTTTGTATTACAACTAGTCAATCAAGTACTAGTCGCCCCTTTTCGTTTTGTTTGACGGAAAATGTTTCGAATCCCCCGCATGAGCCGGCCTTGTTATCGCGCAAAAACCCACTCGGTCCGGAACCCACTGTTCGCTCCGTAAATATGTAAGTTGGCTATTATAAATACAACTTATTTTGCGAATCAGTTAGTTTTACTATTAACCGCCTCACTGGTTAGCGAGCTCTGTCAAGAGAGCGCGGGAGGTCAGGGGTTCGAATCCCGGCCGCGTCCTTGAGCAGGGACGTATAAGCCGTTAGCCTTTTCTCCTTCTACTTTTAATCTATACGAGGGGGACGTGAACGAACCTGTTGTGTTATTTCGAGGAAAAGTAGGGGTTGTATCCCGACACATGGTATTCTGATGTACTGACAATCACTCATGATTGTAAACTGCACGGCAGCACATTGCGCCACAATAGCAGTCCGTATCACAAAAATAATCTTATTAAGACATTTGAACATATTCATATATAATTTGCGCTATATAAATGAATGCCTTTTTACCTTTTTACATTTACATGCAGCAGACGTTAATGACAAAGACTACTGCTGAGGAGAGACTAAGCAGGTGCAAAAGACCTATAAAATGAGTCCTCCAAATAAAACTAAAATATAGGCAAAAGTACAATACTAGACGCTAAAATTAGTGAAATAAAATACATAATAAAGTAGGAACAATGAATAATTACCAAAAAGAGAGATTGGTCTACCTACATGAACTTTGGGGGAATTGATATATTCAATTCTACATATATGAAATTAATCGGAACAAAACCCAAACGGTTCACCACTAAGCGTTTTACCGGTGTGCCTGTGGCGAGCCCGGCTTAGTGTCGTATTTTTATTTATTTTTCCTCGTCATCGGAAGTGGGAAATTGCTATCTAGGCCAAGGCTATTGAGCCGTGCCGTCAGACTTTGGTAATCTCTTTACCTTTTAATTTTAATTTTTCGCCAACCGAATTATTCATAAGGAATTGTTTTTGAGAAAATATAAATGATTATTTTCGAGAATTGCTGTAATTCTTGCTTTATGGAGAGCAAGACGTGTTAAATAGTGACGACAAACGGGCATGGGTAGTAAAATAAATTCCGTTCATGAGTAATAGTCACGCTGTTCACTTGAAGTTGATATCTTGGTAATTTTACTGAAAAAGTTTCACTTTTACCGCGAAGGACTCATGAGAAAGGTTGTTGGTAAAAGAATTGCCGCATTTATTCCTTATTCCGCTGTGACTTTACTTCTCGGTTACTCTTTGAAATGGTCAGATATATCGCACAACAACAACAACCCATACCCAGTACAGTACACGCCGGCATCGGCGAGTTCAAAGGTTATTCCCGTGGTGCACTCCTGCTTCTATGGACCATATTCTAGTTAAGAATGACAGAACGCACAATTTACGTAACAGAAACAGGGTTATAGTGCCACGCTTCAATAGTTATTACATGAAGAATTCGATAGCACATAGAGCGGCAATTGTGTGGAACCTGCTCACTCCAGACTTACCGGAGACCTCTAATGTAAAGAACTTTACCAGTATGGCTAGTAAATCACAGGCCCTGCATAATTTAGATTTTGGAGCTGAATCACCGCAAACTGCCCCTCACAAGAACGATTATTATAAATATTACTGAATTATTAGTTTTTAAAATAGATGATTAATAACTTAATATAAAATTTGAATATAGTTAACTAGTTTATTTTAGTATTATACACGACCCCACAAGCGGCAACGCTTTAATCTTTTATCGTGTTTAAATAAAAGTTATTGTATTGTATTGTATTGTCTCGTGCAGCTTTGGAGAACTCGAAGTTTCACCTTAACAATTATTCACCGAAGTGGAGGTGAATAGTGGTGGATATTTACCGAGCCGCTTTGGCGAGGTAAATATCCACCACTATTCACCAACACTGAGGTGAATAATTGTTTTAGTATATACCACACTCCATGTGAATAGCCAGCACCAAATAGTTATTTTATTTTCTGTCAAATGGACAAAAACTCGCGCGATATGATCGCTGCTTTGCTCGGAGGTGAATATGAAATCATTAGCCAATCAGAGCGCACGAAAAGTGATATTCACTGGTGTGGTATATACTAAATTTAGATATACACAGAAGTTACAAATGTATTCGATGTGATATTATTTCAGCAGTATTTCCTCATGACTGGTGATATACTTTGCTAGCTTCCTCTTCTTTAATTTAAAAGCACATTGACCAAACTCAATCTTAATCACCGTACCGAAAAAATGGCGGCTTGTACGCGTTTACCATGCACAATCCTTTCCAAGCGACAATTTTTTTTAATCCGTCATAAAATCACGGTAGAGAGGTTTGAAATCTTAGAAACAAGCCAGTACAAGTGCTGTTGCCAAAATACTGCCATTGAAGAGAATAGAGGATTTATATACATGTTATTTTGACTGTGTTAGATTCGCAAGGAATTGTGGTGAAATGTACAGCCGCCATCTCAGTTCAGTACGGTGGATCCGAAGGAATATGTAATTGCACAATTTGCGCTGGCCATTGAATAAGATTGAGCTTATTTGTACTATTTTATTAGATATAATTTGCTATATTTTAAACTCATTCGTAATAAAATTAGTATTGTACATGTATTGTATGTATTTCTTTACAGTTCGAAACGAATACACGTAACGTAGGCTGGAAGCATGACGTCTGGTTCTCTGTATAGATGGTTTTACCAACAGTAGGTGCGTCAGTATATTTTGTTTAATTTTATACTTTCCTTTGTTTACGTTCACGTTTCAACTGAACGAGTTACTTTGTAAGCTGTTAAGGCCATCCCTTTTTTATTTTCCGTTTCTCATCGTCCGACCGACCCATTTTTGTGGCTTTTTGTAGAAATAAAAAAAAAATTGGGGGAGGGGTGGGGGTGAAGAAACCCTAGAGCAGCTCCTGGAAGCTCATGCTCGAGGGTAGGTTACACAATAGTTTCGGCGGTACATTTGTAATTCCATGTTTGTAGCGTATACGGACGACGACATCGATGGTTTCGTCGTCCATGTTGGTTTGTAACCTCGCCTGTGCAACCGCGCCTTATTAGTTCCAGTCTATCCGCGTATTTTTTATTACAATTTTTTTTTTCTCACCCGACCGACCGACCCAATTTTTGAAAACCCCACCGATGAGAAACGAAAAAAAAAATAGGGATGGCCTAAGTGATACGTGGGTAAATAAGGTATAGTATTGTTCATGTATTGTATGTATTTATTTACAGTTTGAAGACATTATGAATACACGTAATTTAGCCGACAGTATGACGTCTGGTTGAGATCGCTCCCTTTTCCAAATAAAGTGATTATTTTGCTGTCTTTTTATTCAGCACTCATTTCCCTCATTTCTTCCTTTTCTTTGAGCTAATTTTATTTTGGTAGTCACTTAATTAATTGATAGTACAACTTCCAAAGGAAAACATATGAGCCTAGTTGTTGAACCATAGCTAGTGGAAAGCGCTATTAATGCGGTCAGTTTACGAAAGAGCAGAAATTTGAGATAAGTCGAAGATTAAAATATCATAGCTGATAGCTAAAATTCTGTTGCGAGAAAAATGTCAGTGATTCTCCATTAAAGCTAGCTGGAAGAATGAAACGAAAGGAAAGGAAAGGTCCAGTTTTATTCGAGCAACCTAGCTAGTTAACTGCATTGATAGCTTTTGCCTCGCTCTTAAATTCAGTTGTGCATTGTTCACGCAGTGTGGAAAATATATTTTCCATTCTGGGGGCCCGAATGCAGCCTCCTCCGCAGGCATCTCTATTTCATGTCTCGTTTGTTTGTCTTTTAATTTCCTTCTTATTTTACACACCATATTTAATTTCTATTACGATATTACGATCACTTTTAGTATGGCTATTTTTGTATTCCTCAGTTCATTTAAAAATTGTATTCCATCTTTGAAAAGTCTTTTCTCCAAATAAAATCAGCGAAGAATGCATTGGTATAACTAAAAACAACCTAAATAGAATATCGCAGTATTTCGTTGTCTCTTTTTATGAAGAGAACTATTTTGTAATGGCACATTAATTGAATTTGCAGTGAAGATTCCGCTGCCTTTCTTATTTCTTCTAACACTTGATCAGCTGCCTCATACACATCGAGTTCTCTTCGATCAGTGTCCTCGTCATGATTATTGGCTGTCTCGATCACATCTACTTCATCCAGTATTCTTCATTAAAGTAAAACTTGAATGAAGACATAAGAAAAAACATTATATCGCCGACCCAACTATGATATGTAGTCTATTAATCGAAACCATTCAGCCCATCGATCGACCAGGCAGTCCTTTAATTAATTCGGAATCAATCGAAAGCTCTTTCTCAGAGGAATAAAAAGCATAAGCCATTATTATTTTGGCGCGTATAACGTATTTTTCCCATTCCAAGTAGAGCTACAATTACAAAACCTTTAATTGTACGCTAATTCTAAAATAATAAAATATTGTGAAAAACCTTGTGTTTTGATGATGTTGTTTATACATATCATGCATGGTTCCAAGCGGTAACTGATGGATTTTGTAAAAGTGTGTCGGTGATAAGCTACGCGGTTACAATGTACGTAGAAATACTCTTTAGCTGGATTGACTCTAAATAATCATTCGGCCTAAAACACTTAGTCAAAAGCCATGAACCATTAGTTTATACAAGTAGGACCATGATAAAAAATGCCGATATCGCGAGAGGACCACTCTAAACAATTCAGCAAGCCGGTGTAAGCTACCGTTAAGCCAATAAGAACAGACTTACACTTATTCACTTTACTAGTCGTCTCTCTCCTTTAATTTTTGCCTCAAAGTGCAGGAAATACCAAACAAAGAAACAGAAAACAGCAAAGTTCAATTGATCGAATTCAATGTCCATGGTTCGTCAACGACGTGACCCAACTACTGATTGATGACTCGCGAATATAAAATTTAACTACTCGTTTTCAGAGGAATAACATCCGCCTGAGGTATACTTTTTATAGTTTGTTTAATTGCGTTCGACGAAGGAGAACGCCACCCTAATCTGGTGTTCGTTGGGCTCCCTGCTGGCGCGGATCCAGACCGGTTTAAACGTTTACGGAAACCGGTCAAAATTTCCAGATTTAAGGGGGAGGGGGAGGGGGAGGGCCGGGGTTCAGTAAAATTTCCAATTTTGGAGGGACATGCCCCCATCCAGAAAAACTTTTAAAATCTATGTTCTCAGAAATGGCATTTCCTGCATTTTGAACGCATTTTCAACATTTTAGACAAGGCATTTACCACATCTACTCGTACGCTCGCTATATACGCTACTGAAAAGTAGAAAGATTCGGACAGGATCCTCCTGCTGATTGTTTTAACATAACTTTGATGTTTGAATATTGTCATCCCGCATGAGAGGGACTTTTTCTTATTGTAATCACAAGTGCGGTGCATGATCTTTGTACGGCGGAACACCAATGTAGTTTTGTTTTTTTAAACTTCGAGTCTCTACTTATGCTACCACAGGAAGCTCAATCCTTTCTCGTGCATAACATTAATTTAAAAAAAACATGCATGATTATTTCTAGTGTTACACATAGATCATAAATGTAACTAGAATTTTGTACCCTAATATGGCTCTTTCTATGCCATACACCATGGTAAACTTCCTCAAGATTCCGCCTTTGTTTAGCAATGTAACTGATAACTGCAACCCCTGCCATTTAAGTCGGACCTCTTCAGCAATTTCCGGCTATTTTTAACACAACCCCCCTCCCCCATTTCAACAATGTGAAGGGAGAGGGGGACAGGCGAAGTCATAAAAAGTACCCTCGATGTGTCGGAGGAGTTCGTTCAGTGTTCTGGATATACTTATTTTGTCGGGCGGTCCGTACTTAATTGGCGAAGGTTATACATACACAGTCAGTATTACAGCCCAAAATGTTTTCCTTTATCTCAGCAATTTGATGAGCTGCATCCCTTGTTATGCAAGTTGTATAACTTATTAGTGAAAACATTCAAAACTTTGGTCAGTCTGTTGATCAATAGTGTAGTCCAGAACATTGAAGCAATATTTCAGTCTCCAAAGGGTTATGTTTGTTTTACCACAGGTAGCCAAAAACATTATGTCGGACGCACTTTAATGATCTATGATTACATCTATAGTTCTATATTGGACGGCTTGTTATCAATTTATCTCAACGACTTGGAAATCCTGGATTGCAATATAGGTCAATATAATGGCCATAGCTCTTTACAACGGCGAAAATGAGGTGTTGTAATTTAGATTATTGTCGATCCCCATTTCAGTATACAGATCAGTCCTCTATTATAAGTAATCCTCAGTCCCGCTTGAAAAATAAAAGCCCTATCGAGAAATCTGAGCAAGAGTACTGACAGCTGGATAACTGGTCGCTCTTGAAAAGGGATAAACAGTTCACATTTATCTTTCAATTCACATGTATAACACCATGAAAAACATATATACTCGAGTTTTTCAAGATCAAGAACAATTATCCGAAAGAAATCAAAGAGCTTGTGAAAATGATACGGGTAATACGCCCGTTGAACTTGCTCGAACGCACTTCACCACTTAAATAACGATTCTTTGAAAACATTCGACAACATTGCTCGAAAAATAGAAAGAATTAAAAAATAAACGAACTGAATTACAAGAGAACTTAGCCGGTCTGCCCCAAACTGAACGGTATTGGGGGATCGCTGCTCTTAGAATTGCCTATCCGATACGTTATATATATATATGTGCTTGAAACTTCGGAATATTTAACTCATGAGAAAGCGGTTGTAAATACGCCGAAGGCCAGTATGACCGGCGAATCCTTTTGAAAGCTTGAACCTTGTAAACAAGTCAATATTTCTTTACAGTTGACTTTTCTCAGATAAAGGTTTGTTTTCTCACAGCAGTATCTATAAAGACGATCGTTTCAGGATCGGTTCTCGCTCGTGTTTCCTTCGCTATCAACCCCAAGTCCTTCCATATACCCAAATATCATACGATTTCATGTGTTCACGCGGCACATCATCGGCATTCTGAGACATAATGCTCCCATACATTCTCGGCAATAACTCGTTTCCGCGTATGCAAGTTAAAAAAGAGTCCTCATTGAAATATAAGATCTTCTTTTCGCAGTATTGTCAAAATATATACAGCAGGGATAACTAGTTTCTGTAAACACAAGTGTTGGTCCGCCTAGAACAACTGGAATCATGCGTCAATACCACAAGTTTTTCTTTGAAATTATCCGGCCGATACTACGAAGGGTTAACCTGAATGAAACTGACTCTGTCATGGTTAAAGGTTGGCCTCTTCCATCAAAGCTTGCATGACACATTTTGATAAATGTCTCTTCAACCCAAGGATCGATTGACTTTCAGTTCAAAAGATCAGAACTTACCTGGCTTACGACGATAAACACTTAAAACTATTTCATCAGCTTGTCCCGAATGAAGACCAGCTAGTAAGTACCGTTAAATTAAATCAAACATTGAATTATTACTCAATTATATAGCATCTGTGACGTCCGCAATGTTGTTCTCAGTAAATACTACAGATCTTAAAATAAACTTCATTAATCCGTATCTCTTTTTAACGAACTATACATGTCTTTTCTTTAGAATGTTAATTAGGTCTCAAACATTGATTATTCATGCAATCAATCCTAGCGTTTCTGCTTTATTTTAAGAAGCGCCTGCCAGGAAGAAGGGACTAGATTTATGACGGTTTTTCCCATATTCCAATTACAGTCAAGAAACATATATTGTCGAATTTTCACTATACTGAATTATTTGATTCTTATAGTGGAGATTAAGCGTTGCACAATCTATAGCATCTGTGACGACCTCAAAGGACCGTTCTTAGTAAGCCCTTAGGTCTTAAAGACACTTCCTTAATCCGTATTTCTTTTTACGAACAATATATGTCTTTCTATTCTTTAGACTAAAAGCGGCTGTTAAGATTCAAACATCAATTACTCATGCAATCAATGGTAGCGTCATCTGCTCTGAAGCGGCCGGGGCAAAAGCGTCGAAATTAATAGCTGTTTTCCCATTCTATATTCAAATTACGATTTCAAGAAACAGATATTGTCGAATTTTCTTTACACTGATCGGCGGAAATGAAAGCATTGGTTAAAGCCAAGGACCCTCGCACTTACTATCAATAACAGCGAATTGAGAGACATTTACAATACCGAAAGCAAAGCACTTAAAGTTCCACTGCATACAGAAAGCAAACATGCGGCATTTAAAGCTCTTTATGATATGACTTGAAGCTGTTCAATTGTTTGTCCACTTCCAACGATCCAGGTGTTTGGCGCTTGGAAAAATATGTTAAATGTTAATTTTAAAACTTTGCACTGATTCAAAACCACGCTTTTTAATTTGGCCAGCAAAGGACAAACTTTATAAAAGCTGCAACAGACACACTGACCGTGAAATGTCGATACAGGTCGCTAGTCGGTGACTAGCGTTGGAGCGTTGTCCAGATATTTACCATCGTTATAGTCACCTCGACTTCGGGGAATACTTGTTAATTTTCATCCCACTATTCGTCATTAGCCAATCAGAACAGTTTATTTAAAAGCTTCCTTGACAATATCACTTAATCTTTTAAACTATTTCAGCTAATTATCTTCAAAATGAATGAAAGGATTTCCCCTTTCATTTACCCGAACTCATTACCTTACGAAATAATGAATAGCTATTTGGATTTCTCATCAGTTTTAGCCTCTAATCTCACGAAATGTCATGGTATTAGTTTGTAATACTATGATCTCCGAGGAAGCGAGCTAATCTGCTAGAAGTTTCTCTGCATAATAAACTGAATGATTTGAACTTGAACGTTCACATAAACTACGACACGTGGCGGTGGCGGATTGCTTTCAAATGCTACTTATACAACTTTTTCTCGTCAAACACAGTGTCCAGAGTACGTATGCTGTGATATTGCCTAGTGGTTTGATGAATACATTAGACGCGAAAGACTAAATACCTCTGATCCATATTGAGCATTCGTAAATTTCACTTAATAAGAATCACACATGGAAGACGGGGGTATAAATTCTTCACGTAGTCATAAATGGACATAGGGCGTAGAGTTAGATGAAAAAGTTTTACCAGGAATCATAATGGCTCCTGGTATTACCTAGTACTTACTCTAACCCGATACGTCCCCTTACCAGCTGCATGCTCTCCTAAGTTTCTCTCATGCATGTTCATGAGGGAAAATTAGAAGTTAATGAAGGAAATTTAGATCTAGTTTTGACTATTGTGTTGTATTTAAGAAATAGAAAACATTTCCCGTGTTTCTATAGAGTTATATAGAAACACGAGTGGGAGTTTGGGAGAACGAGAAATGGCAGTGGGAACACGAGCCCGAAGGGCGAGTGTTTCCACAGCTATTTCGTTTTCTTCCAAACTTCTACAAGTGTTTCTATAACTCTATAGAAACAAGGGGGAAATGTTTTCTGTTTTCTTTATAAAATAAACGAATAAAAGCACGGAAATACTCGCTTAATTTGATAACCAAAAATGTAAATTCTCACAACTAGCTCAAGCGCGCGCTCAACTGTCTGTGTTTCTATAGAGTTATAGAAACACGGCTTATAGCCAATCAGAGCGCGCGTGCTATCGAAACGATTTTATAATATATTGTATTGTAAGGTAAATTTATTTATACACGGTAAAAATTCCTCAGGATTTCTAATTAAAAACTATATATGTACATTAATATAAATTAATTATATAAAATACGAATATGCTATAATGTAATTTACTAATTACATTAAAGCATATTCGTATTTTATATAATTAATTTATATTAATGTACATTTATATAGATAAATTACTACTGAAATGTGAGAACCTGCTTTCCAGGAATTCCGTGTATCTCATTAAAATTGATTGAAAAAATTGCAGCAGCCTGAACCATAGTTAATAGAGTGGAATGGTTAGGAAACCCGGCAAACTTCAAAAGGGCTAACAAAGGCGCTGCGATTTAGGTTGGAAGGGGTAAGACAAAAGATTGTGCACGATCATAGTTCATTAGCGTTCCCTGAACGACTGAACTCACACGTTTCTATTGGCTGATTGATTAACATGTTGGAATTTCTATTGTGTTTTGTGCACGGTAGTGGTTGAAAAAAGCTAACAAAGACATATAACAAAGAAGGTCCCTGAGTTTCCTAACCGTTCCACTCTATTAACTATGCCTGAACGAAACGAGTTCAAAGTGCTTTCTTGCCGCAACTCGACTAGGCAAGTCCATTTCTACTGCGCATTCTTTTTAGAATGGCTAAACATGGTTCCAGATGTCTAATGATGGCTAGGCATCAGGTACGCATAGTTGGTTGGGTCTGGTCTGTAAGTAGGGACGTACCAACCTCGTTCCCAGGGGTCTTTACGCGCCTAATCAAAGATTAGATTAGGCGCGTAAAGATCCCTGGGAACGAGGTTGGGGACGTACAGACCCAGCCAACTACGTGTACCATGTGTAGCCATCGTTTGCCATCAGGAACCATGTTTTGCCATTCTAAAAAAAAATCGGAATAGAAGGAACGTTCTAGCAGTCTACAACTCGACTGGAAGGCTATTCCAGAGAACTGCTTCGCTATAGCTAAAGCTAATTTTTAAGTAGTTTGGACGGGGGCACTGGAATAGAAAGTTTGTTCTCGGTGTCTCTTAGGGTATAGCTTGTAACGCTATCGCGGGTGACAAATTTAGACGGCGTGGTTGTTCAGAGATTTATAAACCATGACAGCCCTTTGAATTTGGCGTTGAGAGTTGAGTTTTTTTCAGCCAAGAGTTTTAAATAGATCATCCGCATTAGCGTCTAAACTCGAGTAGGTTCAAATACGAGCGGCACGATTTTGTAGCTTTTGGAGTTTACGTGCCAAAGTGGCGAAAGTGCCATAACAATTACCCCAGCAAACGGTACAGCAATAATTAAAGTGAGGTTGAGCAAGATAATTACAAATAGACTGCAGTGTGTTATATGTATAGTTGTGGTAAGTCATTAAATATTTAATTTCTAAGATTTTGAAACAACAATCATTGCCAAAAGTGTTCGTACGATTCCATCAAAACAGAGGTCTCACCAACTCTCCCATTCAATGTGTTGTGTTGTAAGTTGGTGATTTCGTTTGACATTTTTAATTTGCGGGAGAGAGATGTTATACAAAACAAGACTCAACATTGAATAGGGGGAGGAAGGGATGCGAAATATTGTATATCAACGAGAGTATATGATATAACCACAACTCCTGTATCATGTCAACACATTTTTGCAACGTTTGAATTTTATTGTTTTGCCAAGAAATTAAAGATAAAATAAACCTCAAGTCCATAGACATGTATAGTGTCATTATTTCCTGGAGAATAAAGTAAAGTAAAGTGGCTGTTGATAAGACAGGCTGTATGTTTAACAAATAAAGAAGCCTTAGCCATGTTTTATACTATCATAAAACACGATGGGCATTTGAGAACATGAGAGAAATGTTAAAGCACAAGCCGAAGGCGCGTGCTTTCAACATTTCTAGAGTGTTCTCAAATGACCAGAGTGTTTTATGATAGTATAAAACATGGATTTAAGGCTTCTTTATCTGTTTTATAATATAGATTTACGCGCGCGATGAAAGGAAACCGCCAGTTGAAAACTATATAACACGGCTAACCATGTTATATACTCTGATAAAACATGGCTTCTTAGCCAATCAGAGCGCGCGTACTATCGTATCTATATTATAAATAGTAATATTCCATGGGTGCCTCGGTTTTCTTTGTTCTAGGAGGGACATTTGATCTCTAACATCGTGTCGTCAGGCGCGGATCGATCCAGACCTTTTCCACCGTTTTACGGAAAACATTTGTTTTTGGTAGCTTCTTAAAAGGAAACATTGCATAGTAAACGCTGGAAATAGCGTTTCAGAGCTTGTAAATTTCAAGGAGCTTGCGCCTTCAGCGCTCGTTTGGCTTGTACCTTCGTTTAGCTCGGAAAACGGTCAGTTTTTTAATTCCCTGGATCCGTGCCTGTATTGTAGTATACTTTAAACTGAACTTCTCGCAGATCAGTAGTTCGCTTCCTCGGAGATCATAGTATTACAAACTAATACCATGACATTTCGGGAGATTAGTTACTAAATTGCTCCGCGAGCCGAGGGAGGATTTCTAAACGTCCGTGGCGTCGAGTCTTCCACAAATCCTCCCTCGACTCGCGGGAAATTTAGTAACTAATCTCCCTCATGCCATGGTATTACTTATAATAAATACCACGGGGTATTAGTAATACACAAAAGATGACACCATTATTTCCCTATCGGGACCGAATAAGCTTGGTCGATGAATATATTGTATGGCTTTTAAATGCTAAAGAAACGCCGGATTCCATGAGGAAGCTTTCGTTTTGTTCCCACAGCCCGAGAATACGATTTCTTCCTTTTCGAAACGCTACAATAGCATTCTCTCTGATTGATCAGCTGGATAAGATGTGGTATCTGCATGATTGTCTGAGTGTAATTATATCAGTAGATTCAGTGGAACTGAAAGTGAAAGTCAACGTAACTTTTCCATCTACTTCTTCGAAAAAACGATACGACCATAGTTCTTCAACTGCTAAAATGTTATACCGGAGATTGTTTACTCCTCATCATCGTCTCTTAGAATAGTTCGACTTGCAAAGATCTTCAACGCAGTTAGATTTAGCCGACTTCCCCATACTTGCCGGATTCTGCGGAACGACATTCATTTCTTTAATTTCCGTGTTTCAGTCAGTTCTCATTTTTACTTATTACAGAGATTAAGCACTACGGCTTATGGGAAACCAGAAACATCAGATTTTGTTAAAGTTTTCTCAAAGTGCAAAATAAAGCTATGAGAAAAATGGAAACGTTCACAACAACTCACCTTCACGCAGAAACAGCACAGGGCAAACCGCACACGGCAACCGGCAAACGCAGGAAAATCGTGGTCGATCCAGTACAATCATTTCTCGATCATGAAACAAGCTGAGATTGAACGGACAGTTGACACACTGCTTGAAGAAGGTAGATTGCAATAATCTACTAGTTCATGGGCTTCGGCTGTGGTACTTGTGACCAAGAAGGATAACAGCCAAAGGTTCTGCATTGATTAATATAGACAGCTTAACTCTGTTACTGTCAAAGATGCTTTTGCATTTACCTCGAATTGACAATTCCCCACACTATTTGTCTGGCTCTAAGTGGTTCTCCACTTTGGATCTGGCCTCCGGCTATTGTCAAGTAGTTATGGATCCAGCAACACAAGAGAAGGATGCATTGTAACAAACAATGGGTTGTACGAGTGGAATGACATGCCATTTAGTTTGAGTAATACACCAGGCACATTTGAAAGATTAATGACACTTGTCTTGAAGGGACACCAGTTTAGAATTTGTTTGTGTTACTTGGATGATGTGATGTGTTCGCTTCCACGTTTCAGGAACACTGACAGCGACTAGAGGAAGTGATGTCGAGAATTGCATCAGCTGGGCTTAAGCTTAAGCCACGGAAATGTTACTTGTTTCAACAACAGATAACCTATTTGGGACATCTTGTAACCAACAAAGGCGTCATGACCGATCCTGAATAGATCGAACAGGTTTCAGACTGGCCAGTCACAGAGAATCCAACAGAAGTCAAGAGCTTTCTTGGTCTAGCATCATACTATAGGCGTTTTGTACGAGGATTTGCAACAGTAGCAAACCCACTCTATACATCTACATCTACATTTATGATCTGCAAAGCCATAAGCATCACGCAGATTTAAAACAAATATACAAAATATATATAATAATTATGTTAACTTAAAATATGTAAACGTTTAGAGCAAAATAATAGTAGTAATAATAATAATAGTAATAATATAATAATAAATAAGGAAATCAATAATTATGTAAACAAAAATTGAATAAGTGAAAAGGTGAATGAATGACTGAGTGAGTAGATGAGTGAATAAATATGTAAATAAATAATGTATAAATGAATAAATAAGTAAATATATAGATAAATAATTTAACTTATTACTTATTGACTAATTGCTTGCACCAAAATGTTGGAAAACTGAAATCTTAAAATTATCTACATTACTAGCCTGAAATACGTGCAGTTGGTGCATGGAAGTGCATTCCAATCACATACAGTTCTTGGGAAGAAACTGTTCATATTATAACTAGGGCCAGTAGCCATTTGGATGAAAGACTGAGTATGATGACTTTTAGTAAATCTTGATGGTTTAAGTAGATCATCTGGAAGTTGGATAGCAATCTGATTATTAACAGATTTATAAAAAAAATGATAACTCTATCCACTAACCGAGCACTCCTTGAAGGAGTTTGAGTGGACAGTTGACTGCCAAGTTGCTTTCGAAGTCCTGAAGCGGTTTCTTACATTTTCTCCCGTACTTGTTTATCCCCTACCGGATACAGCATTCATTCTTGACACAGATGCCAGCAACCACGGCATCGATATCGGTGCTGTGCTCTCGCAGATACAGGATGGGAAGGAGAAACCAATAGCATACTAAAGTCGGACACTCCAAGTCTGAGAGGAATTACTGCACCACTCGCCGCGAACTTCTCGCAATTGTCGAGTTTACTAAGCAGCATCGGCATTTTCTCCAGGGGCGCAAGTTTACAATACGCACTGATCATGCGCCGTAAAGTCTATTATCAAGACGAGCGATCCAGAAGGACAGCTTTCTCGCTGGGTTGCATTCCTAAGCACCCTCGATTTCGAAATCGTGCACCGTGAAGGAATCCGTCACTATAATGCTGATGCCTTATCACGCAGGCCGTGCACTGACTGCTGTAAATGGTGTCAAACGTGGAAATAGGCAGAACTGCTTCCAAGGTGTGATGTAGGAGTACAGACAGATTTAGGGGAAGATAGGGAGACCAAGGAACCGCGGGAAAGCAACTACGATGATGGAGGGTCGGAAGAAGTGGATAGGACTTGCCTTGAATCCCCAGTAGGCATCTTCAACAAGTGCAGCACTGTGAAACTGGAACCGGTGTGGATAATCGAGTATCTGAAAGAACAGCAGTTGATGGACTCTGACTTGCAATGTTTTATTAAGGTGATGCAATGACGATTGGGTGACCAAAGGCCAACATGGTCAGATGTGTCAGCCACAAGTCCTGTATTCAAAGCACTTTGGGCCCAGTGGGATCGCCTCCTATTTGAGGCTGGGGCTCTGTGCCGCAGATGGGAGAGTACGAGTTATAAAGCAGATTGTGTTACCAAACAGCTTGAGAGAGAAGGCACTATAGCAAGTCACCGGGGAGTTCAGAAAACATTGAGTATTTTGAGACTCCGTTATTATTGGCCTGGATTAACCTCGCAGACACATCGGTGGGTAACTAGATGTCATGACTAGTACTGTGGTGCAAAGAAGACCTGTGGAAAGAAGCGTCGTGCACCATTGAAGCAATACATTGTTGGAGCCCCACTCGAGAGGCTCGCTATGGACATTCTCGGATCACTGCCACTGCCACCTAGAGGAAATCGTTATGTATCAGTCATTACTGGTTACTTTACTAAGTGGACAGAGAGTTATGCCATTCCAGATCAAATGGCCTCTGCAGTTGTGGAGAAGCTTGTGGCTGAGTTTGCATGTCGCTTTGGTGTCCCACGTCAGCTCCATAGTGATCAAGGGACTAACTTCGAGTCAAAGATCATGGATGGGGTCTGCAAGCTACTAGACATCGAAAAGACGAGAACAACACCTCTGCATCCACAATCCGATGGACAGGTGGAAAGGTATAATCGTACCCTGATCGAGATGTTAAGGGGAAAGCTCAAGGAAGACCAGGGGGATTTGGACTTGCAACTAGTACAGAACTGCCTTTGTGCATGATGGCTTGTCGATCTGAGTCAATAGGGTCAACGGCCAAACCAGTTAATGCTTGGGAGAGAGATCGAAGTATCCTTGGATGTTGTGACGGAGTTGACTCCAGATGTGCCGAGTACATGAAAGCTCTGCACAAACGATTAACGTGTACACACGAGGGTGCACGACGATAACCTGAAGAGTGCTGCCTTGCGACAAAAGCGAAATTATATGAGAGGAAGTTAACTTGGAAGCCATTCCAAATGGGTGACCATGTATGTTCGTCGCCGGAAAGGAAGAAACCCTAAATTAGATAATCCTTGGGAAGGACCATTCTTGGTAACTGCAACCCTATCAGACGTGGTATATCGTATTCAGAAGACACAGCGAGCAAAGCCAAGTGTGGTACACGCAGACAGGCTTAAGCCATACTTGGGTTCACCCCTGAAAAATTGGATGTTGTCTGCAAAAACAGTGAATGTCACCATTGCTCCTCTGCTGTTTGGCGCAAAAGGAAGTCAATCGATTCCATGGAGCCGATGTCCCGAACTAGTCAGGATTTCAAGGATGCGATGAAAGTTTCTGATGCAGCCGGCTAATGAGTCGAGAGAGAAGGATGACGGTGAGTTTCTATCTGTTCTAAAGATGTGAAGTCTGATGATCATGGTGAGCCGCACAATGTCATGACTGCTTCTAAATGTACGGAGACGTTGTCAACGACATTGGAGTTCTATTAGCAGAAAGTAAAGAGAGTATTATCCTGAGCACTGCAAGTACTGTGCCAGAAGAAATATATGTCGATGTAGTAGGTAACAACACTAAATCTGTAATAGAAACGGCCACTGAGGAAAGATCGAACACAGCTGAACCAAGTGAGGGGAGACCAAAGAGAAGGATGAAACCCCCAACTGGGTTAGGAGAATGGGTTACATCCCTTAGAACTTGAACTTGAAGTTCATGAACATTGTTGCGAAAAGCGAACCGGCGGTCAAGGGAAGTCAATTGGGTGTGGATTTCAATTGAGCTGAGGATCCACGACCAGCAAGAGAACGTGCACTGTATATGTGTGGTCAGTTGTTAAATCAGGGGCAAACGGTAGCCAATAACTATCAACTCAAGGAATATGAACTTGAGCAAGCTTATCCAGACATTTGTTAGATTACAGTATAAGGACTAAATTCATCAGTTTAGCAATTTTGATTGTCGAGTTTATTTGTTTGTGAAGTCTCGGGTCGGATTAAGGTTAACTTTGTACTAGAGAATCTGTAAATATTTTCCACAATCAAACCTGATATCCTTTATCGATTTGTTTCCACATTGAAGTCGCTTTCCTGTCGTCAATCACTAAAGTTAGAGTTTATCCCGTCCTTTTTTTTCGTTCTGGTAATATTTCAAGCTCGGCCTGATGTAGAAACATTCTACTAAATAATCAAAACATGATTCCAAGTGCAAAATACGTTTTCATAGAATCTGCAATGGTGTACACTCCCCCTCCCCTTTACTAAACAAAGGAAGAGAAAAACTGTTCGCCGACTATAAGGACATTACTGGGCAACTTTCCCCAGAGGGGAGGGGAAGTGGATTCGGCGTTACAAGGTTCGGGTTTGCATGAGCCAAATTTAGACTTCAGTGTCCAGGTTTTGTGTAAAAAATATGAAGAATTCCAGGTTGAAGGCGACTCAGCTGATACATCAGGGTTAGTAAAGATAAAGTATGTTATTCTGGACACAAAGAAACCACAACAACTTGGAAACCCGGGTTTTGTAGCTCACTTTTATTTCGTATAACTGAGTCCGGTTCTGAATCCCATGGCCGGACAAGTCCCTTCCCCCACTCCTCCCCCCCCCCCCCCGACACACACCACAGGCAGACAGGCTGAACTCGCACCATTTTATACAGAGCTGGCCTTTCACAGCTGAACACATCGACTTCATTCCCGAATTCAAACATCGCGACAGACATGCAATCATCGACTTTAAGATTTCTCCTTCATGGATATTTATAATTATCTGCCATTATATTAAATGTTTAACTTCCGGCACACGCTAAGTAAATCATCTACATTTTCTTTTGGAATGCCCGGTACGGGCCAAGTACAGGCTGCATAACAGGCTCTTCTTTGTCGGTAGCGAATATTCGAAAAGTATGAAGGCAAACATCCGCCATAACAGCCGCCACAAGATCAAATTTAAATTTGTTGTTTTTCTCGTTCATTTTAAATGAATCACCACCATTTTTAGAACTCCTTTTGCTTAGGTTTACATTTTTCTGGGTTTCACAGTGAGAGCTTAAACGTTTCTTGCACGATTTCATGAGAACGTTTTCAGCTAGAGTCAAATTGTTCAAAAACATCGAGTCACCACGTTTCAGGTAAAACGGTTTTCAAACCGACCAATCACAGCATTTTTAGTACGCCATTTGAATTTTGACATGATATGAAATAAATAAAAAAAATAATTAAATCCCTAGAAATATTATTAAAATTGCCCACCTTCCGAGACTGGGCGACACGACTAGTTTTGAAACTTAGACAGGGGACACGAAGGGCCTCCAAACTGCCCAGGAATCGCCATAGGCATTAAAGATAATGACTACAAAGGAAAGCGAAGGTTTTTGAGACATTTTCTTAGATTTAAAGGCACTACAGCGATAATAGTGAAATGTTCATACTTTCTCTTATAATCGCCTATACAGATCGTAAGCTTGGGCTACCTGTGGTCAACAGCAACAACCTTTATTTTACTCCAAAACTTAACATAGATGATTTACAGAAATAGTATGATAAAAAGATTAGGGGTAGTGGCAACTCGAAATAACCTTAGAGGGCTAAACATGCCAGGTAGCCAGTTTACAAGAATATATTTAAATGATTGGTCGGGACACATACACAAAGCACACACATACACTGATCTACCAATAATCTACTAATAATTAATATTAAGCTATGTATAAACAATAATAATAATAAATAATATTAAACTATATATAGAGCTATGGTAATATTACTATATTATAAATAGAATAATAAGGAAGGTGTTGCAAAACAGATTTGTCACCTTTAATAAAAGCAATGAAGTAAACATCTTCAATAAAATTATGTTTCATTATCTTTGAATGATGAAATTGAGAGATCTTGAAATCTGATATATTAAACATTCCATAGTTTGCGGTGATAAGACTGTTTTGCGGCAAGCCTTGCCGGTTGTAGTTATGAATTGTATTGTCGTTAATATCCGAGACAGTACCATTAGAGCATTTTAAACAATGCATTATAATAGGAATAATTATATGTATCGGCTTCGCAAGATCATCTTTGTTCTTTATGTTGTAGACTCCCGTTAGAGGTCTGGTGTGACAGAAAAATGTTGAATCCTGGTTCATTGATGAATTCTGTCAATTTCTATCTGGGACTGGGCAGAGTCCCTATGTAGGCTTGGATAATTTTTGAGCTGAGCTTAATACACCACTCGAGGCAGTGAGCATATTCTTGCCGGCAGAATACTCAATTTTCGAGCAGAATTTGAGCAGAATACTGGGAAAATCTGTAATAAAAAGTTATATATTAATTCAAATAATGATAATGAAACAAAATTAAGACAAAAAATACTAAGCAATGAGATTCGCACTAAAAATAACTCAAAATTACTAAAAATGCCCACAGATCACTACTCTGTAGTCAGCGGCAGTACTCTGTGGTGACTGGCGAGGCAGCACTACAGTCAGCGGCATTACCCAAAAATACATATTTCAACATGGCCGACCAAATACTAAATGCCAAAATGCTAAATGCCAAGCAGAATACAAGCAGAATTTAGTGCAGAAAACGCGATTTTTATGAGCATTGCCGGCAGGCATAATACGCCAATTTACCGAGCAGAATTTATCAAAGCCTATCACTGCAGTGTCACACATACACATACTGGAGAAGATAAAATACAATCAGATGTTTGAGTATGCCCAACTAATACTCTCGGACAATCTGTCAGGATTCCTTAAGGGCCATTCTTGCGGCACGGCTCTCCTGAAAATGACTGAGGACTTCAGAAGATCCCTGGATGATGGTCAATGTGCTGTCGCCGTTGCAATTGATCTCTCAAAGGCATTTGATTCAATAAGCCACAGTGTCCTCATCACCAAGCTTAAGGCCTACGGTTTCTCCAATGACGCTGTCTCTTTGATCCAGTCCTACCTCACTCAAAGATTAACAGCGGGTGAGGATTGGAAGTGACTTCTCAGAGTTCCAAACAGTTAAACATGGAGTGCCTCACAGCTCTATCCTGGGCCCATTATTGTTTAACCTCTTTATAAACGATCTAAACTTTTTCATTAGTGACGTCTCTCTGAGGCTATATGCTGACGACACGACAGAATATTGTGCTCATCAATGCCCAGTCAGGTTACAAGTCATTGTACAAAATAACCTAGACTTACTGATTTCATGGTTTAACAGCAACTATCTCAGAGTCAATGACACCAAAACCAAAGTCTTGCCTCTGGGACGGGAGCAAATACCTTACCAGTTGTTCACAGAAATAAATGGTCCACCTTTAAACATTGTTAATAACATCAAACTTCTCGGGCTAACTATCGACAGTAACCTTACTTTTAAACAGCAAGTGAAGTTGATTTAAATAAGGTTAATGCTAAAGTAGCCACGTTGAGGAGGGTTAGGAACTTTATCCCAACTGAAGTTATGGTAGGCATATATAAGGCTTTTATTCTACCACACCTAGAGTATTGTTCCACAGTTGTAGTTGGCATAACTCCTGGCCTATCCAATAAACTCGAGCTGACTAACCGAGTACGCCATCAGGACATTGCTGAAACTAGCAAAAAACTACTTCATATGATAGCTTATTGAACATGGTTGAGCTTAAGCCCTTAGAGCACCGCCGGTACATCCAGTCTCTGCTATTGCTACACAAATGTGTCCACAACATAGCTCCAAAATATATCAAACAATTTTTTTCTTTCCGGGCTAGCACATATAATCTTAGGGGTGATATGATTCTTCAGTTGCCAAACTATAAGTCTAAGTATTTTCATAATTCTTTTACGTACATAATAGTTAGGCTATGGAATAGCCTACCTAACGAATTGCGCATTATTTCTTCCCCGATTATTTGTAAGTCTGAAATAGATAACCTTGCGTTATCATCAATAGCACATGGGGCTATATTAGCATGTGTGTTACCTAGATACTTTTTACCCTGCATTTATTAATATTTATTATTTTGTTGTTGTTGTTATTGATATCATTATAGTGTTGTTATTAATATTACTAGTATTATCTAATTGTAAATAAGCAAACATTGATTGTATTCTTAGAATTTAATATCAAATTTTCATCCTCTATCTTAATTAGTTGACTGCACGTACACATTGTAAACGAGCTTATGCTCATTAGTGACTACGTGGGTAAATAAACTACTACTACTACTACTACTATAGATACGTGTGGCAAAAGGCCAAAAAGAAAAGCGAATCTCAACTAATCAGTGACTCACGTTATTGTGCCAATGCTAGACTTTCTCAAAGTCCTGTCCAATTTTTCCAATTTTTTAATACCGCTTGGTTGCTTGCTTAATTAGATTCGAATCCTCACAAGTGAAAAAGACTTCAGGTCGGATCGCTCGCCTGTGCTAAACTAAAACCTAAATTGGTCGACTCGTAATATTACTCTAAACTACGGCTAGCTAGACCTCAATCAATCAATCGTCAATTAATCTTTATTATTTATCCACGGAATTCCAACAGTAGGCATCACAGTGATTTCCACAGAAGCCGTGCCCTATTTAAAACTACTAAATACAAGAATAATTAAATGTGCGCTAAATATACTAATTTACTTTTAGTATATACCAGTGACTGATATGACTTTTCGCGCACTCTGATTGGCTACTCAAACAGCGTATATGATTTCATATTCACCTCCGAGCGAAGCAGCGATCACTTCGAGCGAGTTCAGTTTTGTCCATTCAGGACAGAAAATAAAATAACTATTTGGTGCTGGCTATTCACCTGCAGTATGGTATATACTAAAACAAACTTTACAACCGAACAGTCCATATGTGTTTGGACGTGAAGGAATCATAAATTTGTATTAGTGCCCCTAGACCTGACACTATTTTCTTCGTAATATAATTAATGTATTCCTCTCTTCTTAGATGTTTATCTATAACCCCGACTGTTTTGCTTTGATTAACTGTTTTAGTGTTTTATCATCAATGTTTAAGGTTGGCTCCTCGTCCAAATTTGACAGTCGTTGTCAAGAGCCAACCAGCATATATTCAGTTTTAGCCATGTTTAGGGGCAATGGTATTGGCTGTGCCGCCAATTGCTGATTTTAACCACGAAAAGCGACGCGAAAAGCGCTCGAACTAGAATGCAGGAAGAGACAGCTTTGATCTGACCGTCCCACCGTTTGCGCGAGGTTCGTCAGTTGATGTGAAAATCGCTGAAATAACTGTCTACCGTGACATAGCCCTTTTACGATGCATGGGCTCGTAGCCTGAGAAAACAGCAAGACCACAAAGTGCTGAAAAACAGTGGCTACGACATGATATGACATGACGTGGAAAACTGCTAGTCATGCAATGACCTCGGATTGGCTACTGAAACTCATAATATCCTGCGGCTTTCAGTTTGTGCATGTGGGGGCGAATTTAAGAAAGAACGGGAGTCGCTTTTTGTTTCGCCCTGGCTTCCCCACTATCAGACAATTATTTCCCTCAGCCGTCGGCGACTAGCGGTAGATATTTGCTTCGGCTCGGTAAATATGCGACAACTAGTCACCTCATGCCTCAACTTCAGGAAATACTTGTTAAATAAAGTGCAGTCTATAATTTATGTCAAAAGTCCAAACAGTTTGCTTCAATTTCAGAAACCATGGCCCGTCTTATTTTCATGCCCAAGACTAACGTTCACGCCTGAACCTCCCCCCCTTCCCCCCTCAAACGTCCATTATATTGGATACGAAGTCCAAGGACTACGGCAAAGCTGACACAACGTAGGATTTTATATTGAATATTACAATATTTCGGCTGGCCAAACCAGCCTTCTTCAGGTACTAGATGTTACAAGTGAAGAGCTCTAAGGTAAGAAGATCTATAAATGTGGTAAATTTCGCAATAGAAATTGCGTAAACGGGACTGAGTGACGTAGACCAAAACTTGAAGTAGCAAAATAGTGATAAGCATTATGTTTCATTATGTTTCATTATATTGGACCAGTTTAATACGGCATATACGCAAGCCGTGCGGTCCCTAAACTCAAAGTAAAAACATCGCCGTACAGTTCTAGGCTTAACCGAAACTGGATTACAAATTAGACCCGATACGGCTACTATAAAATCCGGTACAAGGGTAAGGAAGTAGTAGTAGGGGACTGTAGTTTATTTTGTTTCAGCACGAAAGCTTTTTAAACGTGAAGTACTTCCGGTACGTGACCGGAAGAGGAAACGAAGCACGCAACTGGGAGTGTGCTTGTTTACATTATATTAGCACAAAGCGCGCCAAACCGATGACAAACGCAGCCCGAACATGACGTCATAACTACGATCTCTACGACGGATTGTTTATCGATTGCTTTTTAAGCTTTGCACAAATATATTTTCCGTCGATACAACTTCGGCTACGTAATTATCCAAATATGGGCATAGGCCGTGTGCTCTGCATGCAGGGCTTGTGAGTATTTTCGCGAGTCGTGTCTCGTTCCCCACCTAAAAATAACAAATTGGCTACAATTTCGCCAAGAAATCCGAGATAATACCCAAATATCATCTTACTTCTTTGTTCGGAGGGTTAAGTATCCTTACCGTTGTGCATCATGTGATATTTTGGAGTTTAAAACAGTTTTTTTTGGGACTGGAGGAAAGGAGAGTAGTAAACAAGATTGGAAATGGCGAGGTTTACGGTCATCACAGCTCTGCCGACCCTGGCGGGTTTATACGTGGTATTGGTTGGTTTGGGTGGCGTAAAAGCTCAACTGAACCTTTACTTAGCCAAAAGCGATGTTAATACGTGCCTCAGTAAGTATTTGCTCTCTTCCTACGAGCCGAAATCATTGAATTGTAAATGCACTAACGGAGGATTGAGAGTTCTACTACAACAACACGTGTTAAGGCTTGTGATCAAATCTTATATTTGCAGAATTGAACTACGACATGAATCTGTATATGATCGCAAATAACGAGCCTGCTGCCCTGTTGAAGAATTATAAGGCATTTTATGACTTCTTGTCGCCGATATCTTCGTCCGTGGATGCTATAAAGTTGAGTTGGTCTTCCAGTCCCGAGGTATGTGCTAGGACGTGATTATTAGCGATGCAAACTTCAATTTAGTGATTGATTGAATAGCTAAAGTCGCTTTGTCAGCCATATTATCCAACTAACTACTCAAGGCGAGCTCATTCATTCCTGAATTAGAATAACCAGTCCAACCTAAGGCACGTTTTAATAGGGATAGCTGTAAAATAGTCACGATTTGGTGTTTGTTTTTTTGTCATTAATAATTCTAAAACAAACAAATCGTCATTATGTATTCCAAATGATCAATTGATCGATTTCCCAAGAGGCAAAATATATTGTTGAAGATTTTGTTAATTTTGTTTATGGTTTGGTAGTGTTGTAGTTACTATTATAGGATGTGAGACATTTTGTATAATACTAATATCTGTTCTACTCTGCTGTGGTCTAGCTGTGCTCGATCAAAGGGATTCTTTCTCTTCTCCGATTTTGCTTAGCAATGGCAAACCACAATGCCAATGGCTGTTGACTCCAGATGATCTATGTTGTTACAGGATACGTATAATAATTGTTCTGACAAATTTCAGTCAATCCAAAGAACAGACAACCTCTGTAGCCTTAAAAATATTTATGTTGTAGTCTGAGTTGTGTTTTAATAATAGGTCATATATAAAACGTCATTGTCTTTCAAAATCATTGAGGTTCATAATGTCTGTAAACTATTGCATAAATTTGACGGATACGTATAATAACTATTCTGACAAATTTCAGTCAATCCAAGGAACAGCACAACTTCTGTAGCCTTAAAAATGTATTTATGTTGTAGTCAGAGTTGTGTTTTAATAATAGGTCCTATATATAAAGTCATTATCTTTCAAAAACTTTGAGGTTCATAATGTCTGTAAACTATTGCATAAAATTAACGGTAGAAAGATTTAGACAAAATTCCATGTAATCACATAAAAATAGCTGCAGACATTGTTACAAATATCTTTAAATTATCAATCTTTATTGCTGGGAATCTTTCCATTCGGAATGGAAACTACATGTAGCTAGAGTATCCCTCGTACATAACAAAGGCCCTAAAACCGATCTAAGTAACTATCGTCCAATATCGGTCATACCAATCATCGGCAAAATCTTTGAAAAATTGTCTATGATCATATGATGGGTGACTACTTTCTGTGAAAAACTAGTGTTGATCTGCATCAGTGCGGAAGATAAACACTGACAAAGGGCTAGCACTCAAAATGTCAGCTGCTACTCACACCCCCCGGCAGTTACCATACCTTAAAGACCCTGTGTCCGAGCCCATGGTGCTTTGCGCCAATGTTATGATTAGTTTGTTTATCAAGGCCGCATAAATTAAAGGCCAGCTTTTAGGCAAACTAAAATGCTCTCGATTGTTTATCAGTTTCATAAAAGAAGTACACATACACTTTGGATAACGAATTTCATAATTTTTACCAGATTAAAAACCCAATCAAGCCCACAAATTTCCCCCGGATGCTTCGAATATGATTTTAACAGCCGACTCGGTAAGGAGTGCGACTTTTCACAACTCTACAAGCAAGCACATACTCTTGCTACCTTGTTTTCATGTCTCCAGTATTGCTTAGCTGTATTTGAAGATCTCTACTTTCCTTGCGAATGGTATATTTTGAGTGCAAAATGAAATGTCGTACTCGCACTCGAGTCAAACTCACAGCGAAGTAACAGCTGAACTCGGCAGATTGGACTTTGACCCGCGATCGTAGTTTTGGTAGCAAGACTTTCTGGACGTACTGTAGGATGAAAAAAAAGGTTAAGGACATTGCTTTCTCTGCTAATAAAAATGCAAAACGTATACAGATAAGTCTGTAACACTGCAGTGGATCTCAGCCGTGCGAAATTATAATTACGAATGATCTTAATACCAGAAGTGGTTGCTTTGTGCCGCTTTGTATTTCCAACGAAGCCCGCCGGTCCCTTAGTGCAGCAAATCCCCGGGAAACTCACGTAGTAGTCCTTTTGAACCACAAGTGATGACTCTTGTAGACCTAGAGAAAGTAAAATATGGACTGCTGAAGGATTATTTGTCGAGTCGCCTCGCTGTCTCGGTCCTTTCTCCGGCATTCCTCTACTCGCCACTCTAGACCGGGATTCGAAGAAATATTCGAACTAAAGTTTCATTTTAAAAAGTATATATACAAAAGTTAAGATAAAAGAAAGTCAGTTAAGCATATATATCTATGAATAATTACACGATGGCCCAAACTAGGGGTGGATTTCGAAAGATTCGAGAGTCACATAACAACAACTGAACGATCTTTCTGATTTTCGTAGTCTATGAGGTTCAAGGTTCAAGGTTTTTATTTCCACAAAACAAAACAATAATTACATTTTGGACATGCGACAAAAGATAGTTGCTAATGTGGAGGAGCACAAGCATAAAACCACGAGGGTTACCAAAGTTGCTTATGCCCCTGGAAAACTTATTTAAATTAATCTATATATAAGACAAATACAGGATATATAAAAATGATTGTAGATAGTGCACTAGATCTAGTATAAGAGTTTGTGTAAACTAGACTGAAACAGAAATAAATGTATTTTGTAAAATAAGATTAAAGTAATAGAGTTTAGGTTAAGTATTATATCTACGAGAAAGAGCAAACATAGTAAATAGCACAAACGACAGCTGCAAACGACAGAAATTTATCATTAATACTCAGGAGGAAGAGCTAATAGATATTGTTTGTAATTATTTTTGAAAGATTTCAAGCTAGGCGATTGTTTTATTTCTAAAGGTATACTGAAAATGATTTGCGCTTGCAAAGCACCATGGGCTCGGACACAGGGTCTTTAATTGACTGTTGATCATACCAGTGTTAGTCTATGATCAGATGACTACAACTACATTGTAGTATCTCAACAACAACAAACTTTTATCTACATTTGTACATGTAATTACCAGTCAGGATTCTTGTCACTCCATCGTAACATAACTGCTCTACTTGAAGACACCAACAGTTGGTGCATTAACATTGATAAAGGTCTACTAAATGGTGTAATCTTTATCGATATGAAAAAAAGCAGCCTACACCATAGACCATAACATTATTATGCTCTAAAACTGGTCAAATATGGTGTTGAGTGGAACACCCCGACTTGGTTTGAGTCATATCTAAGTTCTAGTTCATTAGTAGAGAAGATGACAAGTAAAGGGATAGGTAGTTTTCTTTGGGAAGCAAAGGAGAGAAGCTTAAGTAGAGAAACTTGCTGACCCTCGTGCTCTGTCAGTAATGTGCCATTACTATTGAGTAATGTTCCATTACTATTGGTTAGAGTGGATTTCAATTGAGTGTCAGAAGTGTTTTGGTTTTGCGTTTACTAAGCTCTCCTATTGGCTGAGAAAGTAAACCAACCAATCAGAGTCCAAAGTAAAATCAAACGCAAATTGGTTTTGCTTTGGTTTGTCATTGGCTCACAGGGAAGCCATTTATGGGTTACTTGTGATTACTCGCTCCTGTGATTGGCTGGCCGTGGGTAGTTTGCGTTTGGTTTTACTACACTCAATTGAAAACCGCTCTGTGGCTTTGTTTGCAGTTATTGCAAAGACATTTTTCTAAAAACACCCACATGTATAAGCCCCACCCACAACTTTGAGACAATTTTGTTACTGTCAGAATTTTAAAGTCAAAAATATTATACATCTACCTGATAAAGCAGATCAGGCCAGCTATTAAACTAGCAATATATTTGAAGTTAATTGAAGTAATAAGTGTTATGTGGCAAGACTGGTACATGTATGTTGCAGAACCTAAAGTTTTCCAGGAGAGAATCACCCAGTCCCGCTAGAATCTCAGCCCTCCAATCTCAGACATACATAAAGCCACTTGTTTCCAATTATTGGTCCAAATATATTTATAGATGTACATTTGTACATGTGTATTTTGTCTTTCCCAGCTGCATGGGAAGGTATGGATCTAACGGTTTTTTGATGTTTACATAATTTGCTTATGTGTAATGTAAAATTATTGTAAATACCCACATACAGGCCGTACCTCAAACTTAGATCATTGCCTTTTTGTGAGAAAAAAAACGTTAGAAGGTTCACAAATGCTTGTACATTGTACCTGAAGCAAAACTTCTTCAGAAAAGATCCTTGTCATTCCAGCTCAGCTATTGCAACTTAGAGTATGGTTACAACTTTCCTTGTGATTTTAACCCTTCTGTCTTTAAATCACTCATTTCGTAAAAATGCCCTTACAGCATTGCAATTAAAGCACACAGACATACTATAATTTATACTGTTTTTATAAAGGTCTTGAATTGAAGAAAGTATAATGTTTAATATGTTTGAACAAATTAAAGTTAACCCTTTAAGCCCCAAGAGTGCCATATGGCACTATTACTGGTTACTTGCTTTGAAGGTTTAAATCTGACTAAGTTCAAAGAGCAATGCCCTGAGATTCCCACACACCTTAATGTATAGACGAATGATCCTATTGAACTGCAATAGGCATATTAAAAATGAATAATTTCATCTAAATCACCTTCTCTTTGCATAAGTTAACTATAGTTGACATTATTTCACTTCAGAAAAAGGGACTAAAATGACAGTTACAAAAAAAAATATTTCTCCTCAGATTTTAAATTTTCTCACAAAAATGCATATTTCACATAAAATTTAGAGTTTCATGTTTGCACTAACCTCACTTTCTGTCTCCCAACACCTAAACTTGCCCAGCACCAAGCCATTGTGTCCACAAGCACTTCACAACAAGCTAAATTCATCCATAATGACCGCAAAGCATGCTGGGAAATCCTACCAAACAGCGTCATGGCCCTTCCCCCATCTTTATTCTTCAAAATATATACTAAGTCTAAAGCCATTTCGACCTAATACCTTCAAATTGGAATCAATGGCAAGTAAATGTTGTCCAATATTCCATAAAAGCTATGATACAGTAGGTGGCTCCAGACCTCCATTTATAAAGCTCACGCTAAAGTGACAGAAGACGTCCTGGCCCATTCACGAGTGGAAAATGAGACTCTTTCTCTATCACAATAGCAGGCACTGACTCAGTTCTTTGAGAAAGTACTGATTCAAGCTCTCATCAGACTTAATGATGTCCTCCAGCACTCTAAAAATGAAAAAAAAAAGGCTTTAAAAAGCCTTAAATTCTGTTTTCCCCCAAACAAACTTCCCTCCAGCTCCATAGCAATGCGACGTCAACGTATCCAAAATGGCCGACAAAAAACTTTGAGCCCCCAGTATTGTTGGTCAGATCAAAATTACATGGTAACAGTGACTACAGTTTTCTTAGGGGGGGAGGGTTTGTTGCAGTCTAGAATGAGCCAAAAATCAGTTAAAAGCCCTCGGGGCTCAAAGGGTTAAAAGCATAATTTTAGTGTCATATATTTTTCAACAGGAAATAACTCCATCCACCAGGAGTTCAGCCCTTCGGGCTTTGAAATTTTATTAATAATTAATTATTCCTTTCGAATCCCAACTAAATTGTGTAAAATACTGTGTCGGAGATTTTTTGAGATGTTTCATGTTACAGATTTTATCCCTTTTCAAAAATTTCATCCCATTTTGATATAAACCAGGTTATAAAACCTGACGGAAAAATAATTTCAAAATTTTCTGACAGTATTTGGGAAACAGCCTTTTTCTATGACTTGTGAAAATTTGAGAAAAAAAATTGGACAACATGCAAAAAGACTGGATTTCAAGTAATTTCTGTTTTTGGCTGGAAGAAGAGCTGAGAAACAGCCCGATAAAGGTTTTCGATTCATTTTACGGTTGACTAGGAAGTCCCGCCTCCAAGGATAATCTCATTAACGTGTCTTTAGCCAATCAGAGCAATTCATGTTGTGTTCAAGTGTCTCGGCCAATTAGAAAGTTCAGACAAGCTGGCTTATAACAGGCTTGACTGAGAAGAGAGAAAGCTAAAGTTTACTGATGCCTGATACTTCTATAGAAACTAGTAGTGTCGATTCAAGTTTAATTTCAAAGAAAAACTCTCAGGAGTACAGAAAAATGGCACCACAGTAAGTAAATAAGGAAGTAAGGAAAAACTTGAAGCACTTTTCCACACCATGTACATGTCAAACTGTTTATGTCACATTCTAATTTCATCGCGCTGAATGAAAACCGGCAAACCTTAGCTTCCTGTATAGAATTCTCTGAAAATTTTTGGCCGATTGGAACTTGAGTATAAATTCCTCCAGCCATTGTTTGTCCTAATTAAGAACTTTACATCCACTGCCAAATTTACTCACAAACTAAATTGTTCTTCTTTTCTTCTTTTTTGAATACGGCACCAAGAACGATCTACTTTTACACTTTTGGGCATTGCATTAATGCAGAAGAACAATCTAAAAAGCATTACTTAGTGTTAACTCGGCAGCATGAAGAAATGTTGATATTTTTTAGGGAGAAATAGGTCAGTATTTTTGAGGGTGAAGAATCATTTTAAACCAAGTTGTTTACTGACAGTTGAAAAGTGAACAAAAAACCCTGTGTGCAATGGACCATGTATTTCAGATCGGTACATGACGTGACAAGCGGCTGACAAGAATTTACAATTTGTTAGCATGTTCCTGCACCCCTCCTATATGGGGTGAGGTTTGGCCTTAAATATGCCACACTTTTACGGGCCCCTCTTTCTGCATTTCCTGGATCCGCCCCTGGTAAATGATACCCTTAGCAAGATCTGTAAATGATACCCTTAGCAAGATCTGTAATTGAAGGGCTGTGTGCAAAAAGGGCGTAAGTGACTCTTGATCACATTCTAAATTCTCCTTTAGAAAACAAATAAATTAAAGGAGAATTTAGAATCTGATCAGGAAACACTTACACCTTTTTGCGCACAGCCCTTCAATTGGCTGTTGATGGGTAAATATTACTTGGTCAAGGGTCATCTAGTAATGCTGTACGCTGATGCTGGTTGAGACTGGGCTAATCATTACGCTTTTTGAGTAATATGGTTTTACTCCATATTGAGATTGACCGCTCCATATTGTCTTCGGCCACTGTTATTTGTTGTTATGCAAATGAGATCATGCTCAATGAAGTGATGCCATGTATAATGCACATTGTGATTTTAAAGGCCATATTATGGGGTAACAAAGTGTGTATTATACACAGGTACATGTACATGTAAATATGGTAATTAATTAATATTCTGAATTTCCCCTAATTTTCTCATCAGAAAACAAAATACCATCTTAGAATGTGGTCCAGTGACACTACAGTTATGCCACACCCTGCGACTTCTGTTGAGGAGGAGGGATTTGTGACTCATTCTGTCAGCGGTATGTTGGCCTACATGTTAATTCATGCCATCGCACTTCTATCTGGAAGTTTTTTAAAAATATGAAAAGGCAAAACAAATCCTTCAATTAATTTATTTTAACTAAAGGCTGTTTAACTGCAAAATTGGATAAAGTGCAGAAACAGCATATGGTATAGTACAGCCTGGATGTACAGTCCCTGTCAAAAGTTTTTCACACCGTACGAACCACATGTGGTAGCATGTGGCACATGTGTTTACCACTTTCGGTAAAATGAATGTGGCGAAATGTGGCGAAGCGAAATCGGTAACTGAACCACTTTCATTAAAACACAATCGGTGACCGAACCACTTTCGTTAAAACACAATCGGTGACCGAACCACTTTCAGTAAAACGAAATCGGTGACTCTACCACTTTCAGTAAAACGAATTCGGTCTTAAAACGAATGGAGTTTACCGAACGAAATCTACCACATGTGGTTACCGAATCTTCGTTTTACCGAAGCACATACGGTACCGTATACGGTTGGAAAACTTTTGACAGGGACTGTATGTTAACATTTACACGCATGTAGTGCGCGTGTACAAAATCAGTTTATGACATGCATTTGAGAGTATTACACTCGTGCACTGCACTTGTGTATTACACACAAAATGTGTGTAGTTTTCCTTTGTTGTACAGTTATGGTCAAAAATCAATACAGCATAAAATTGTTTGTAACCTGCAACTCCAAACTCTGTTTTCCTATGTGCGCCATCTCTTCGAGCGTTTTCGATTACCAAAGGTTTCTGCCAAAACTTAATCATGCTGAAGGGAACTTTTGATTGTACTGTATGCTCCGCATTCACTCTGCAATTCACGCAATACTTTCTCAGTCTACTGGTGTAAAGTTGTGTTTGTTGCATAATTTGTAGTGGACAACTTAATACATGTACATCGTCACTGCTCACAACACAACAGAAACATGAAGTTTCCTTTCACTTTGACAGCCATTTTATTTTGACTTTTCATCGGTGTCGGTCATGAACATTTTTTATGATGCGAACTAAATAAACTGCTTATTTCACTTGTTCTAGTTCTTACTGTACATGAAAGAAACAGCTAATAAACTCTTCTGAGAGATTTTCAAGTTCAAAGTTTTGATGCAAAGTTGTGTAAGTTGCACCTGGTCATCCATCCCAGCCAAAGTGAACTCATGAATGATGGTATGTTTCCAAAGTTTTGGAGACAGACTAATTGTTCATTTTACAATGGTGTTTACAGTGACTGCATAGTATGCATTACTTTGGTTGAATCCAAATTTCCAAATCCCCCCAAAAAGTAATGTAAATATTAAATATTGTGCCGGCTCAACTGTTATAACTCTTATCTTTCAATCAGTGATTGCTCTTTTTTTATTTTTTACGCTTTTTTTCCAGCCTTCCATACAATTTTTACGTTTGGTTAAACTCTTGTTTACAGTTTTTTTTGTCATTATAAAAAAAAAAAAACATGCACACATTCACACACAATCGACATGTAAGGGCAGGGTTTTATAGGACTATTGTCTGCCATTTATTATAATGTTTAGATAGGTTTCCGTTGTTTGAGGCTATAATACATGTATATTCTAAAGATCTGACATATTCCAGTCTTGCGATGAGCATGGGCAGGCAAGGCTTGCCATTTGATTGATGGCATCTATAAATTATTTGCTTTGCGACCAAAATAATGAAATTTAAAGATTTATTGTTTTGGAAGTCCCCCACAGGCCAAAGATTACGTCTTCTTCCAAGAATTGGGCTATTTGGAAATCGATGCTTCCTAGCCAAACTTGAATGGAAGCCCAGAAAGTCATTGAAAAAGTACATTTGTACAGCAGATGCTTGAGGGATTCGTTGAATAAGCCGCAGAAAGTACAAAGAGGAGATGCAACTAACTTCATTTTACATAAAATTTTAATTGTACATAAGATTAGATTTTATATTTTATATTGCAGAGCTCTAAGAGAGGAATCTAAAGTAGATTTCTCTTCAGATAATTCCATTGTTTTCTTGTCAAACATCTTCTAAAAACTAGTGAAATCTAACAGACATCGCTGTTCTGACTTTGCTGTCTGGTGGCCACCACATTCTTGCATGAGACTGTCTTGTTGTCACAGTAATACATGTTACAAATCCTTTTCTGGATTTTGCTTTCCTTTGGAAGCTGCAAATCCAAATAAGCCTTCATCACAAATCTGTTTTTCGGATTTGGCCAATTAAAAGGAATGCATGTTCTCTTACAGCCACTGAATGAATCCCGTCCATACACAAATCAGAAAGGTTAGAAATACCAGTCCATCACGTAGAATCCTATTGTTCAGCAGTGCTGCTCTCTTTCACTGTCAGCCTGTTCTGAGTGAAGATAAGAGCTAGATTCTTTCTTTTTGGAAATTCAGCAATTCTTTAAATAAAAAAATGCTGTTATTCTTTGGGCTTGGGAAAACGTTTAAGCTTATTTTTAGCATGTAAAGCACTTCATGAGTTGTGTGAACTTTCTAACTTGTTGCTCTTTCATTTTTAAAGCAGAGAGAATGGTCAAGATTTTGCCATGAACCATTCTACTGTTATTGTTGAAGTGCGTCCCTGGAAGTATTTTGTCAGTCGTCAATTAAGCTTGTCCCACAGGATAGTGTGCAGAGTTTGTTCACTTGTTGATATGAACGATGAACAAACTCTGCCCACTATACTGTGGTACAAGTTTAATTGACAGCTTACAACATCCAGTTTTGAAAACGAGACTCGAAACTTCAATAATAACAGTAGTAAATATAATTTATAATTTCGCAAAACCTAGAAAAAACAGTGCAAAGTAGGTCTAGAGCAGAGAGAATGAATAAAGAAAAACAGGAAACATTTAATACTTTTTTTTATTAATTGAAAGAATTCAATATGTACTAAAACTTACAATTTTAAGCATTAATCATAAATGGTTTAAGATGGCTTGAAATTGAATACTGGATAAATTACTTGAACTAAATGGAAATGCAACAAGTTTCTAAAGGTTGTCCTTGTAAATGGAAATTGACAACATTTGCCCCCTAAACTTCGAAGTTTGCAATTTCTAACCTTACTATGTACATTGTAAGTACCATCCTTTTGGAATAATGTATTTTGAGCCAACTTACTCCATATGTAGTAAATGTTTCACTGGCCATCGGATGTACAGTACCGCTTGAAATTACTGACGCATTTACCGCGGCTTTACCGTGTGCAACGACCGCGCACGGTAAAACCTGTGTGGCTGCAGTTTTACCGTGGTAAGCCACGGTCAAATTATTCCGCGTCCATGACCGCTCGAAATTATTACAATGCTAATTGGGGAAATATCCCCGGGATATTTCCTTTAAAATGGCACTTCATGGCCATTTGTGTGTTAAAACTGAGGAACAAGAAATACTTCGGAATAAGCTTCTCAAGTCTCGCTTCGCTAGCACGACCATGTGTGTGTTAAAAACTGAATAGAACAAGAAAGCTTCGGAATAAGTTTCTCAAATCTCGCTTCGCTAGCATGGCCATTTGTGTGTTTAAAATGACTAGTACAAGAAACGCTTCGGAATAAACTTTTCAAGTCGTGCTTACTAACACGTCAACAATCTTCAATATTCTTCATCTGATAAACTTTAGCTTCTGTAGTTTCAACTCAGATCTGTCAATCCTTCAGAATTTGTTGAAGTAATTGCATATGTTTGCAATTGAAGAAGCCAGCTTTTTGGATATGAAGATTCTCTGTTGACATTTGCTTTCAACCGTGGAGACTGATTGTCTGGTTTTTCACACAACAAGAGTGCCGCGAACTTCGTGGGAAGTGTAATTTTATTGTATTGTAGTTTAAATCACCACAAAGCTTCTCAACTTTACTGGCAAATGATATAAACGTCTACTAATTAAACACAGAACATTCTGGAGTTCTTATTATTTAATGTTGTTCCTTTTTCAGAGTTAATGAGGTCCGAGCCTTGAATTCTGCGACACAGAACTGTGACATTTTCCACGAACTGATTTGAATAATCAATGACTCCGCAGTGTTTGTTTTGTTTTGAAATCGCACCAAATATTCTCTACAGATAAAATTTTCTTTTAGAAATCGAGATGCTTACAGAATCAAACGTTTTGAAAGGTTTTACTTCATTTACGTATCTGAACAGTTTCCACCTGGTGCGAAAAATTGTTTGAGTCCATTTAGTTTTAATTTGTTGTCTGTTAAGCGTGAGATCGCACGAACCACATCAAACTTTTGCAGTGAATTAGTGAGCGGAGGCCGAGAAGTTAAAGGTTTTATTTAAAGGGGCCGTCTCACCCACAGTGCTTAGCGCGCTCACATAGCATAGCGGCCATTTTCGATGCCATCGAAATCCAGAGTTTCATATGGTAGTAGTTTTAATCTTTTCTTCATCTCTGCCATCCTTCCAGCTGTCGTCAAAAAAATCATACGAGGTTGAACCTTTTTTATTGCTCTTCCTATTGAGCCTCTTATTTAAGTGTTTTAAATTATTTGGTCATGCAATTTTAGTTTTATTTCAGGTGGCCGGTAGTTCTCTAATGGATGCCAGTCTCGTTCGTCCTCGGCGAAATTGGCGAAAGGAAACAATTTTTGTGTCCACGATTTCCACCTACATTCTACAACATGGAGAAGCTATTCTGACCATTAATCTTTATATGTAAAGATATATTAGCGCTTAGTTCGAGTATCTACTATCTTTGAGCCGATTTGGGTTTTTGAACACCGTGGCTGGCTTTATACGTGACTACAATTTGGAACAAAACTCCACTTGAAGAACAGTTTCCTAAAATCATTTTCAGGGCTTTGGCGTTTAACTTGTGGAAACAGATCTCTCTCTGGTTTCGAAGGGCGGAATTCGGGCTTTTAGACAGTGATTTTACCGAGATTTTCGGATTCAGCGGGTTAATCATTTGAAGTTTATACTCGTACGAAATTTGACAAACAAAGCCGCCAAGACTGCATGATAATAATTTCCTATTCAAACGAGCTGTTATTCAATTCGTTCACTGTTCTCTCTTGAACTGGTTCTCTGGCACCAGCAACAAGATTGCCTGCTAGCAGATGCATGATCTCTCTCTGCAGGGAAAAATAAAACCGAGGGGAGAAACCTCTCTTTTCATAATTATTAGTATTCTCTGTTTATAGTACTGATGACAGGGTTCGGAAGCGACGGGGAGCGGTAAATATTATAGTCAACAAAATATTATAGGCAACGAAACTCCGCTTGGTCGACCCGAAAAGAATTGAGCAATATCCTAAAATCATTTTGAGGGCCTCGGCGTTTAATTTGTGGAAACAGGTCTCTCTCTCTGGTTTCGAAGGGCTTTCACACACTGATTTCGCCGAGATTTTCGGATTCACCGGGATCGATCAAAGTTTATACTAGCACGAAATTTGACACCAGAGCCGCCGTGATAATAATTTTCCATTGAAACGAGCTGTAATTCGTTCACTGTTCTCTCTTGAACTGGTTCTCTGCTACTGCCACCAACGAGATTGCCTGCTAGCAGATATCTCTCTCTGTCTGCAAGTAAAAATAAAACCGAGGAGAGAAACCACAGAGAAACCTCTCGCTTTCATAATTATTAGTGTTACCCGGAGAGAGTGTTCTGTTTATTTTTTCATTCCAATCAAAAAAGTACATACTTATAATACTAGACTAGCCTCTAAATGTACTTATTATACTCCAAAAGTTCGTACAAATTACGGTAAATTCAGCTTACGTTACAATGGTGTCACAACCTGGAATTCAATTTGTGAAGACATTAAGACACTACATTCTAGAAAGTTATTTAAATCAAGTCTTACTAAACAGTTTTTGAATCTATATTAGTGCTCTCCTTATCATATTAAATTATACAATATAGATCTTCCTTTCAGCTTGTACGTGTATCTGTCTGATTTAAATGTAAATAGTGACTGACTTATACTTGTATAATGTGTGTGTGTTCGTGTTTTCTTGTCTGACCAAAAATACTCAATCATATATAATTTACTACATTTTTGGGGTGCCAGACTCGATTAGTTTAATTTAAGCTACTTCTGGCATCCCAGCACTCTAATTTTAGCAAACTGTTTTTCACTGTAAATTCCTATTTGTTAAAAGAGTGTAAATAAATTGTTGTTGTTGTTGTTGTTGTTGTTGTTGTTATAGCAGCGACGGGTGAGCGGTAAATGTTATGGTACAGCCAAGTACTGCTGTATAACACTTTGTTGACTTCACATTCAACTTGTAAGGTACTATTAGTTTCATCAAGGTCATCCATGTTCAAATCAAAATTATCATGTCACCAACATAAAGAATACGCTTAGTTCGTGAAGTTCCCGCCATGAACAAGGGGTCAAAGTCCCGGATATAAACAATAACAAAAGCACGCTAAGCACTGTTGGTGAGACGGCCCCTTTAATGTCGGCAGCAGTCGAACATTGTCACAAAATTTAATTTCATCTCCCTTAGCTGAGTTCTGAAGCATTGGGCAAAAAATACATTAATCATTGCTCAGTTGGTGGACTATTGTGTCATTACCATACAGTACCGCGGTCGTACCGTGGTCAATGGATGCCGTTTGTCCGCGTCCGTATGCATCAATAATTCCAGGCGGTACTGTACTCATCCATTACCTTGTGGCACAGACTCCAAGCTGATTCTTGGGAAAAAGGCAGTGTGGGATACATACAGTATTGTGCAAAAGTCTTGCAAACACCTTTCGGCGAATTTCGGGGCTTTACGGCGAAAATGAAGGAAAATTTTCATGAAACGAAATTTTGACGAAAATTCGTTGAGCCTTTTGTTTAATCTGCGCAACATTTCGCAGTGCTCTTCGACAGGTTAGCACGAAAATTCGCTGCACTCTACGAAATATTGTGCGAAATTTTGTTTGGTACTCTGCGAATATTCGCACAAAACTTGGCTGCTTCGAAATTTCGATCCTTGTCCATCAAGGATGAAGTTACTTTTTCCGGCTCACTCGGTCAATTCGACCAACCTGAGTTGTAAACTTTATTCGGACTTTGACTAACTGAACTTTACGGCTCACTTTCGAACGGTACAGGAGTTTACTTCAGTTCAGTCAGTATAATCAGGCTAAGAATGGATTGCTTAGAATAGAAATCTGATGCTTTGAACCAGGTTTGAATCGAAGGCCGGAAGGATAATAAACGAAAGGAATGCGTTACTATAAATCGCACGTCCCTGAACTTCGGAAGTGTTCAATTTTGTAAACGTTATCCGTATATCCACAATAATATTCAGATCCGTCAGCCTTCTAGATCTTTGTAAAAGTCATTGTATAAAGTTTTCAAGTAAATTCGGCCATGCAGTTATCGAAATATCGTGAGCCGTAAAATAAACAAAACAACGGCTGCTCGCTTACATGTAGTTCCCAGACCGGCAGTGCGTGGCCCGCTTTAAAGCTTGACTCACTTGCTGAGCGCAAAGCATAACACCAAATAAACTTTTGCTTCAGTGTAGTTTCACATTTACGGCAGATCCTTGTCTTGTTACTGGCAATCCCTTTATGTAGGACGACACAAATTTTTACCAAAAATACAATAGAATACAAGACAACACAATTCAATACAACAATAGAACGCAACACAATACAATACAATAGAATACAATTTGGTAGCAATTCGTGTCGTCCTACATGAAGGGATGGCCCTTGTTACTAGTATGAAAAGGTTTCGGCAGAAATCATTGTAAATGTTTGCGTATTAAAATCTCAACTCTGAATTTCCACGTGCAATCAGTCAGGTGTGAACGTGTCTGTCTGATTTTTTACAGAACATCAACAGAGTTTTGAAGCAACGTTTGTCATATTGAAAACGTGCAAAAACTTCTATACTCTTACCAGAAAACTACTACTGGGAAAGTGCAATTCCTTCTGAATTAAAAGAGCTTTAATGCATCGGATCAGACCAGTCAGTTCACGTAAATGGAAATGAATTGCGCCCCGCGCTATTTGTGTCAGAAATGAGACACGCGTCTGGCTGACAGTTCACGATTGACGGGGACTTTTATTATATAAGAATCTTGACTTTTTGATGCCTCTGGCATGCAGGGTATTTACCAAAACCATCTTACTGTATGTTTGTAAAACTGTTTGTCATGAATTGGCCTCGCGCACGAAGTTGGTGAACACGACGAAAATGGAGAAAATATAGACAAAATTTGTTTTAGAATTGTTGTAACTTTGTCGTTATTTAATTGAATGTTATTAAATTCCAACCACTCTGACCTTAGTTTGATGTAGTTTCTCGAATGTGAATCTTTATCTTCGAAAGAGGGAATAACGTGCCGCTGAGAATAAAAATATCAACCGTTCTCAACAGAAAAAACGTGAAAGCCGCGTAACAAAACCTCTCAATTTCAGAGTGAATTTTCATCGCGCAAATCGCGCCAATCGTGCCTTCCGGCACGCTCAATTTCTATTTTGCAAATCATGCAAATCGCGCAGATCGCGCAAATCGCGCACTTTTTGCCTTTTTTGCACTTTTTCCATCGCGCACTTTTTGCCTTTTTTGCAGTTTTTGCTATCACTTTGCCAATAAATATATTTACATCAATGTGAAACTATTCATTTTATCACTTAAATTTGAGTGTTAACGTTGAATGACAAGATTATGACTTAAATGTATATTCAACAAATGAATGTTTTTTAATGGCTAGTCGCTTTCGGCTTTGTCAGAAATTTTATTATTGCTTTATGCAAATTTTGCTATCTTTGTGATCCGATGGAAATCAGCCTTAAAATGTGCACAGATCGACCGTCTTAATTCACAAGGCGATGAAGTTCATTCAAGTTAAACTCCAGCACACTAGAATCCAAGAAATATTATGTAGTAACTCCAAGAAAGACCTTTCACTTTCAGTGAGTTGATCTTTTGCACGTGCCAATCTAAATTGTCTGTGATGTCACAATACTAATTGAGTTGTTTACAACTTCCAACTTTGAAGAATTCCCACGGTGGTTGAATGGGCCGTAGTCTTTATGTACACTGAGCTTAGTTTCTTTTCTTACTTTCCAAGCTAAACAGAGGAAGCGTGTTTTTCTTTGGAAACAAAGACGTTAAGTTTTGGAAGCATCGTGCACACCACAAATGAGAAATCTTTGATACAAAACGAGGGTTTATTTCACACGCTTTATTTCGCAAGAGCTGTACTTGGGAGTTTATAAAATACAAGCAAAAAAGCCGCTATGTTTTAAGATGCACATTTTGTATTTACTGTTTGTATTTTACAAACATGTCAGCCTACGATTACAATCTACTAACTCGGGCGCGATTTGCATGATTTGCGCGATGGAAAAAGTGCGCGATTGGCGCGATAGAAAAAGGGCGCGATTGGCGCGATGGAAAAAGTGCGCGATTGGCGCGAAATGCGTGATTTGCGCGATCAAAGGCAAAAAAGGCACGATGAAAGCTTGGAACGAGAGTTTTTTTCCGACATTGATTTTTTTCTAACGCTAGTTTTTGACTGATATTTCCTTTGAAGAAAGCATAAAGTACAACAAAACCACAACGTTTTGTGGCGAATTTCAAGTGCACTTCACCTAGAAGTACATATGCAAATTTTCTTCTCCGATATTTCTTAAACGATAAAAATTCATTGTGATGTGGAGTAAAAATCGGGTGGAAAATGACGAACTTTTTCAGACAGAATTCGAACAAATTCGTTTGTTTTTTCAAATAAACCCGTTTTCGAAAGTATTTTGCTCGTTTTTCTGTGCACCTAGACTGAAGTTTTATTTTCTGAAGTCCTAGGGTTATAGGATGTTTAGATTTTGAGAAAAATAATAAAACGTAGCGTTAGAATTTTATGTTACGCTCGTGTACACCAACTCCGTGCACAAGGCCAATTCGAATTTGTCATGCGTTAATCCTGGTGAACTGAGAAATGTTAAAAATTGTGCAATGAACACGTACGCTTGCCAAAATTTCACAATATTTCGGATCACGATATTTCGATAACCTGGTCCGAATTTTCGTTTGACAATAAACAAAATATTGTTGAAATGTCGCTCGCAGGTTGGCGATATTTTGCCTTGCATTCGAATTTTCGCGTATCTCATCGATTCTTCGTCGAAATTTTGAACGAATAGCTGCCCGGCGACATTCGTAGGAACAAAGAGCGAAATTTGTCGAGATACGTTTGCATGACTTTTGCACAATACTGTATTAAAAACATGCTTTCTAATTATGGCTGTTCTAAGTGGGCCTACTGCTGGCTTGTTTAATTTCACACAGCAGCAATGTTGTTTCCTTTCAGTTCTACATTTTGTACTTCTGAAATAAACTCTCAAACAATTAACTCATTGAAAAACTTAAGTCTAAGCCGACAAAGCTTTGTTGGAATCAAACCTCTAGTATGATTCTGTGCGGCAGGTAGCGACGGCGTGGCAGAAATGCGTACAGTCTGTGTACATGTATCTGTTGCTGTTGGTGTGGCAGTATCAGTCGGCATGGCAATTGCTGTCTGCATGGTAGTTGCTGTCAGTGTGTCTGTTACTGTCGGTGTGGCAGCACACAGTCTGAAAAGTGTGAAATGAATTTGGCTAGCATATAGCAGATGCAGGATACACAAAAGTGTGCATAGTTACACTCAGTTTGTGTAATTACACTCAGTTGAGCTAAATATCGAAAACTTTCATTCGCGAACCAGTATTGTTGAGCTATTCTTTAGCAGTTATTCTCTGGAGTTCAACAAGTTAATGAGGCACATACACATGTGTATGTGCATGTAGTACACAAAAATGCACTTAATTACACTCAGTTTGTGTAATTACACGGAATTCCGTGCACGTTACATGCAAAATGTGTTAACATACATCCAGGCTGTACTGTATAAAGTGACTACTGATCACATTCTAAATTCTCCTTTGTATTCTTAGTTTTGTTAAGGAGAATTTATCACCTAGTACATGCCTCATGCTGTTCTTGCACTGACCCTGTCAATAGACCTTTTCCACTTGGCTCAATGTTGTCCCATTCAGATCACGTGACCCTCCCCTTGTGTATTGTTTCTTTTATTTCTGGTTAACACATGAGGAGATATACTGATATGGAAATACTTCGGACAAAGAATATTATTCCCGAAAGATTTGAAATGGGACAGAGCCAAGCGATGTACTACTTGTTCATGACTAACTCGTTATATTTGGAGGCCATAATGAAATTGAAGGGGTACTTGCGCTCACCTCTTCAATTGTTATTGAAATGTTCAAAGAGTTTGTTCAACGTACAATGCCAAATGTCAATGAAAACATGTTACATGTACATTGTATATACTCATTATAACCACATTATATTAAGGCCAAACAAAATAAATGTTGTGTTTCGGGTAACGAGGTGGAAAAAAAATCCAGGTACATGTACATAGGTACTAGGAAAATCATGTTATTTTGTGTACTTATTTGCCACTTTTTTATCAGGGCTGTTGCATTTTTATGACTAGATAAAAAAAAATTGTTGCAAAACAGAAAATTTTATTCCCCCAAAAATCGCAACTAGTTATAAAAATTTAGTCGCAAAATAAAAACTGCAGCCGCAATGCAGTTGAAACAGAAAATAATATTACTGGTGGATAGTCTAGCGGTGTAACCATAAAATACTGCACCCGCGATATTTCATTTTAACGTATCACTGTGCCAAAGGCGGCCAGTTTTGCTCGCGAACGAACAATGGCAGTGTAAGGTCAGGATTTTGAGGGATATATCTTGAAAAATCTCATTCTTAATCAAGAGAAACACATCTGTTTTCGTTATACTTGTGATTCAGTCACAGCTTTGCGACTAGATGAAAAATTGCAAAATGAATAATTCTAGTTGCATTTGCGACCGTATCTGTTCCAATTTCCAGCCCTGTATATGCATGCATATTTGCAAGTTAAGCCTGTAGTTACATTGTAACCATGTTCATGTGATCACACTGAAGACGCACTGTAATGACAACTCACCATTTCCATACTTCTCATTAATTTTGATATTTCTGTATATTTTTTGTTTTGGAAAATAGCAATAAAACGTTTAAGGCATGAACAAGCATTTATTTTGTTTGGCCTAAATAACTTCTGTCATGAATTTTCTTTTGGCATTCCATCTAGCTTGTACATTGTTCAATATGTTTGACAGTGTTCTTTTTTTTCTTGTAGTGTTTGATGTGTCCTTTGGATGCACAGGTAGAAAGGAAGGTCTGGTGGATGTCTTTTTAGAGTTAAACTATACAAGTGTTGTTAGTGGTTCAATTAAAGAAAAGACACAAAAGACTTTTCGATTGAAAGTCCGGCGACAGTGTGACAAGACTGGTATGTACAATTTCATTTGCTAACTCAATTCATTGCTTATTGTTAAATTCTCGTTCTACAGTCGATGACAGTTTTTGTTTTTTCATATTCACTAAGTCCAGACTTTTCTACCAGCTGGTAACTCTGTACTATTACAAAATGCTTATGGTAGAGTAAGAGAGCCACACAAAACAACCAGCAGCCCCAGATTTTTCTGGCACAGTTCAAAAACTAGTGGAATCTCTGAAGTCACTTATGTTTTCTTTCTGAACAGTTTGATGCACAACCAGTGCATATTAAAGGTACAATATTATGTAAAACCATGGTTTGATCACATCCCAATGCTTCAATAATTTCAGGCATACAATGGAATATTCTTTGCTTCCAAGAAATAAGGCTACATTTGTACATGCATTATAATAGCTGTTATTACGGTTGAGCCAAATGGTCAGCGGTTTCACCCATCATTCCTCATGAAAACAAGGCTTTCGGGTCAACCATTTCAAAATGGTACAGAGATGGAGTCACGTTGAACGGAGATCACCAAGAAGATGATGCCACAAACAATTATTTTCTAAAGAAAAGCAAGAATAAAATTTAATGTTAAGCGGTGTCTGTCCTTGGCCTCTGGAGTGATTTGACAGATTTTTTTTACAAGTCTTGTCTTCAGAAGCTTATTGGGTCCGTAAAGTCAACAACTCACACGATAACTCCTCTTCGCATTCAGCCTTATGAAATCGGTTAGTCCATCCTTAAGCCACTCAGCGTCTTACAATCGCTACTACAGGCCTTCTGATATTTCGCGCGGGTGCGGGCCCGCGAAATTTAGGTAAATCCGCGAAATCCCGCGAAATTCACTAAAGTCCGCGAAATCCCGCGTAATTTGCCAGAATTTTGCAAAAAGTCCGTGAAATCGCGCAGAATTTGCCAGGAATTTTGCAAAATACATACCATTGACCTACAATAAACGCTTGTCACAGTTATTGAGGTAATTTTTATGCCATAAAGTCCAAATGTGTCGGGAAATTGCCTTCAAAACCGATTCAAAATCAATCGAGTACGTTGCCGCGACAAAAAAACTGCAAGGCGTTCCAAGTGTAATACCGCGGAGAACTGGGCGCTAAAAGCGATACTGCAAGGCGTTCCAAGATTGGATTACCGCGGAGAACTGATTTAAAACTCAGCAATGTAGTATTTCTCAAGTATGTAGTCTTTACCGCATGCGGCGGCTTTAAAGTTTCAAAAGTATGGAGAAGTTTCTGACCAAAAAGAAGGACAGCCACACTGCCCTGAAGACCAAAGCATATGATCGGTTACGAAGCTATCCCAAAGGAACTCTTCACGTCGACGATGGCCTCCTATTCTGCTCAACGTTCGTTGCGAAGTTCAAAAGTTCAGCGGAAAGTTCAGAATTTCCGAACAAACTTGGGAACATTTTCGTCAAAAGTTATGTGAAATGAAATGTAAACCATTTTATTTGTACATATTTTCCGCGTGTCTAAGCACCTTTTGGACAGTTAACGTTACAGCTAACACGAATTGGACGTGTGCATTTCCTTGCATTACCTAGCGTTTGTTTAGTGAGATAGGCATTATTATTAGTATTACTAAAACTTAGCAAATGAACACTCTTTGCTGTGTGCCCTTTAGAAAACAGTTTTGGTTTAGTTCTAAACGCATATACTGGTGTGGTAGATAGGTGTGGTAGATCCAAACGCATTTCATTGCGGGGGGGCTCTCAGGCAGTCTTTAATGATAACAACTTCATTCATTTATTAACTAACCTATTTACATTTTATCATACTACAATACGTATATCAATATTCATTCCTGACTAAAACATAGATTACCCGTACTTAAAACGGAAACTAATGATCAAGATACTAGTACACAAACAATTGACATAATCATGACTGCCCGTTTGGAGTGGGCGGGAGGGTTAAAAACCCTAATTGAATGCTTAAAAAGGCGTAAATGCGACAAAGGCTATAATAGTGCTGCTAACTGCTAAACGCTATTTTACATGTACAAGCAGTAGTCAATTTATGTAATGTAATATATAGGCGTGTACATAGCGGGAATGCCTCAGGCCAACTCCTATGGCTGAGGAATTCGCCGCCTGAGAGCCCTGTGTCATGTCTGCACGCACTGGTCTAGATTTCTATTAACATAGCTGTCAATATCCACGACAACCAATTTTCCACAGCTTGTCAGCGATTTTTATTGCTATGTTTCTACTTACACATTTTAGTACGACGCATGTTGTACAGGTTGGGTTATTTTTTAAACGTGAGAACGTAATGTTATTTGACGTTTTCAGACCGAATAGTAGAAGAACGTGAAAGTATGCTGCTTTTCTATTTGCAACCTGTTGATGTAAATTATCAATAGAAGGAATCAATAAATACATGATGTTTTTGAAAACTGCGTGTAGTCATTTTCGGCTGAAGCGGCAATGTTTACATTTGTAGAGCAACGACTGTTTCTGCTGAATATAGATTGCATTCGTTTCCCGTAAAATTAACTTTTTACACGCAAAATGTGTATCACAAAAGCGCCAATATTCTATACTATAGATACGTTCGCAAAAATAGCAAAAGAACGGCGAGAAAAGTTTATTTTCGCGAAATTAAGCACCGAAATTTTCCGCGAAATTCCCACGAAATCGCCGATTTCCCCCGCGAAATTCCCGCGAAATACACCTTAAAATCCCGCGAAATTCGGATTTTTTTTTCGCGAAATATCAGAAGGCCAGCTACTAGTACATCGAATGAAGAGACAGGAATGATAAAGCTGAGTAAAACGAGGATATTTCATGGAAAATTTCACTCAAACAAGCTCAAAGCTGAAACAGCCTCAAACGAGTCGATGACCCGACAAGATGGGTGAAACCGCTGACCGTTTCATGGTATTTGGCTCAGCTGTAATAACAGCTATTGTAAATTATGAATTTATTATTCAACTTTGTAGTGCCTGACCCCAGTCGTGATCCCTCTAGCAGTGACTGGTCACGACCAGCAATTGTTGGTCTGTGCGCTGGAGTGACAGTTATCTTCTGTCTCACTGTTGGACTTGGACTGTTAATCAGATATACTCTCAAACAGAGGAGGCTGAAAATGGAATTTGAGGATGACCTAGAGTTCACAGAGAAAAGGTAAGAATTAGTAATTAAGAGTCTTTAAATTTTTAACTAAGTCGTGTGGTTCCAGAAAATATCTATACGTGTTACTGACCTCCCCTGGACTGGACATTCAAGTGGTATTTTTTTGGGGGGTCTGGGGGTCGGGTTGGGTTGGGTTCTTAAAGGAATACATTTTAGAAGGGGAGACGGGAGATTCCAGCAGATTTTTTACTTGAATGAAATAAAATACTTACATGTACAGTACATGAAAGTGTTTGGCTATAAGCTGCACCCTAACTTTGGGAACGGTTTTCAAACAGTTTCAAAGTTTTGTGGCAAAATGCTGCTGCTTATACAGTACTGGCCGAAAGTATGTTAACCTTTACACGCGAGAAACGCGTGAGAAACGTGCGTGTAGTTTGCATGTAGTAAATTAATTGACTACATGCATTTGAGTGTAATGCACGCACGTACTACACGAGTGTATTACACTCAACTGCATGTAGTTTTTCTTTGTTATGCAGTTATTGTTCGAATTCAAGTTTGCGTGAAGTTCGAACCGACTTTAAAAACGAAGAGTTGCCTTCTTATTCAACAACGTCGTTTCTAATGCTTCAACTAAACTTCGAGAATCGAGAAAATAAAAACAATTCAAGACTCGTCCCGCTATTAATAACTTTACCCTTCGAACAGAGGTTTCAACACGAAAGTCAGGTTATTCAACGGCACACTAAACGTTTATTTTCATTTCACACTTCGAGCTAATACTTACGGCAAAGTTTAAGGGAAAATACACATCGGTGAAACGCCATACGGATTTTCAAACATTGATCCAAAAAACTTTAACTGCTATTTGAATCATAATCGGCCGTAAACTGAGGGAACAGCTGAAATGAAAACCCTAATAAACCAAACGTATGTGTAGAAAGTTAGAGTTAGAGTTCTTCACTTCTAAAGATGCAGCACTGCGTTTCTAAAACAGGAACCCTAAAACACGTAAGATATAAATGAAGAAATCAGAACTTTTCATAGCGGTTCAAACTGCGAACTCTTTCAAAAAACAACAAACACCCAGTCGATCTAAGCAACTTAATCAAAGATAAACCGGGCATTAGGAGGAAGATGTCCTGATGTGAACATTGAATTTTCGTAATTTTTGCTGAGAACCGCGCAAAATGAAAATTCCCGGTAGAAAAATTCCGTCTTCAAACACTAGGCGACTGCCGATCGCTTACAAGTATCGGCAAGCTAACAGCAAATAAAATTTTAGCTTCTGTAGTTTCACATTTACGGTAGATCCTTGCAATTGTGTTGTTTAAGGTTTTGGAACCAAGGTTTTGGCCGAAATCACTGCAAATGTTTTAGAAATTAAAATTTCAATCTTGGTGTCTGAATTTCAGCATGTGCAATCAGTCAGGCGTGAACGTACAGTACCGTGCAAAAAGATTTCAACGCTAATTGGAGATATATCCCTGGGGATATATCCTTTAAAAGGGATATATCCCTTTTTCATGAAGTGAAATAACCCCTTTTGAAAAGGATATATCCCCTGAAACTTCCCCCAAAAGGGAAATATCCTTTTTTCAGGGGATATATCTCTTTTTCAGAGGATATATCACTTCCCCTGTTGAAATCTTTTTGCACGGTACTGTATCATTCTGATTTTTGACAGGTCTGTCAAATCGTTATAAACTTTCCGAGTTTTGAAGCTATTTATTGTTTATGAATGCGTGAAAAAACTTCAACGTTCTTTTTTTCGAATTAATAAAATAATGTCTTCTCAAAACTTTGAAGGTCCACAACATTATTTTGCTGTCAACGAGAAAAGGGGTAATTAGCATACTGTAGTTAGTCTTTATTTGGAAGTTACATAAACACACAAACAATCAAATAAAACTGAAACGACAGCACATCGAAGTGTCTTTAGTTTGTAGTTTGCTCATAGAAACTGGTCTTCATACACTTAGTCACTTATGGATGGTTTCTAAATAACTAGCGCACAAGTTCTTAATACAGTGTACTTGGAAGTTAACACATACTCAGCAGCGCATTTGAATGGTTTCAGTTCAATAAGAACGACAACACATCGAAGTGTGACAACACGGGAAGTGCCGACTCATCAAACTTTAGTTTATAGTTTATTCCGAAACCGGCGTTCAGACACACTTATCAATGGTTTCTAAATAACTAGCACACAAGTTTTAATACTTGGAAGTTAGGAACACTCGCACAGCGGCGCAGTTGAATTGACTTCAGTTGAATAAAAACGACTACACATTGAAGCTGAAGTGGCGTATCACAACACTGGAAGTGCCGACTCTTCAAGTATATCGACTTCAGATTCGGGGCGAAACGACCGGATACCGACACTGCATGACCCAAAATATCAAATAAAACTATCTTAACTTTGCCAAACTAGTTCAGGTTTGTATTGATACAAGTACGCTGAGTGCTTAACTAAAAAATGACAGCACATCGAAGTGTGAACTGGACGGGATGAACATTGGCGAAGTAGTCAGCGTACGCTGAGTGCTTTATTATTATTTTGGAAGTTGAACACAAATAATCAAATACAAAAACTTATAACAGCGCATCGAACTGTGAGGTTTGCGAGAATAAACTTTGGTGAACTAGTCGGGGCCGCTGAGTGCTTTATTTGGAAGTTAAACACAAACAATAATTAAAAACGACAGCACATCGAACTGTGAGGTTTACGGGAATAAACTTCAATGGCGAACTAGTCGGCGCCGCGGAGTACTTTATTTGGAAGTTAAACAAACAAACAATCAAATAAAAAACGACAGCACATTGAAGTGTGAGCTTGGCGGGATAAACTTTGACGTACTAGTCAATTGTGTATTCCCCAAGCAAATTTAATTCTGTTAATGACTTATACAGGTGCGTGTATTACATACTCAACAAACTACACTCAACAAACTACACTCAACAAACTACACGCGCGATACACGCGCGATACACGAAAAAAACGTTAACAAACTTTTGGCCGGTACTGTCAGTGATCAACTATGGTATATATATGAAATTTTAATAGAAAACGAAAAAAATAGAATTCAACTCTATAGTTTACATCACAGTCTTGCACAGTGTGCACAAAAAACAGGTCCCACATTGATTAGACAATCTCTATGCATCAATGCAGAATTTTTATCTTGATTCAGGAGTGAGACCTCCCCCATCAGACCCTGGCATAGTGTTTGTTGGATACAGGAGTGATGATTAAAACATCAGTGTTTGTATCCGTGATACAAGAATATCAGTGATACAGACATTGATGTTTTAGTAATCAGCATCTGTATATATCTGATACAATGCAGATGTTTTATTAATCAGTGTTGCATCAAAATAATATACAGACACTGATGTTTATTAATCAGTTACAGTACCGACCAGAACTAACCTCCAGTTAAATATTCGATCGGGGTCGCTTTAGTGAACGCAAAGTGAACGCAGGCGCTTGAAGCGAACCCTAATAGGGTTCGCTTGGATTCGCTGGGTTCACTAGCATTCACTCAAGCAAACCCTGGAAACTCTGAACGAACCCTGCAAGCGAACCCTGCAAACTCTGAGCTCTGAGCAAAAAGGAATTGACTGTATATTTTAGTGAAAACGAAACCCAGCAAATGCAACTAATCTTAGGAATATTTTGAAAGGCTATTTACATGTAGATGAGAAAGTAAAATTATTACCCACAGAAATGGCCGATAATTATAAATATTGTTCGCTTCATTCAGTCTGTTTGAGAATTAGGCCAAAGTGGCTGTTCGAGAATTATGCCAAAGTGGGCTTTATTTCAATCATAAAAGTGTATATCTTTTGAAAACCAACTTCTGCAAAATTAAAAACAAATTACCACCAGAGAATTTGAAGGGAATTCTGTTTCTTGAATTGAACGGCATGGCGATGATCGGAAGAAAATTTTAATTACTCTGAGAAGTAAACACATCCATTTCAGTTCCTGCAAATGTTTATAATGCTGCTCAAGGACAGTTTGCCAACACTATTTTTACCGATGAAAGCACAGTCGAAGCTCACTGCTACAGAATGAAGAAATTTAGAGATGTTGGAGAAGCGAATAAATAAAGGTTCAAAGTCATAAATAGATCAAAACGAAAACATCCTTTGAAGAAAGCCGACCTGGGAACAGAAGTCATACTCACGGCATGAAAGCGAGGCCGAACATGACACATTCAAAGTCTTTGCAAGGTCGGTAAATTATTTAAGTTTATACTGTATAAAACAATAATAAAACCGCTCTAAATCGTCTAAGAGGTGCTTCAAGGTATCAAAAGATAAGATGGGAAGGAAAAGACGTTGAAAGAAAGGTGAAAGTTTGCAAAGTTAAGTCTTTGTTTTGACATTTATTTTAATGTGTTTTCAGCACGTGTTTGGGTGCAAAACTGCATTTGCGAGCAGAACTCCCTGGCAGAACTCCTTACATTGTGGTTATTAATAAGTAATGCATTTTTCTAAACATTTTGAGCTAGACAAAATGTTAAAAAGAACCTAGAAAATATCTTAGACCACTAGTCCTTGTTTAATGCAAGTTTTAACTCTCGTGATTCATGTCTTTGGCTACATCAAAGTTCACACACAGTTCGCTCAAGGGTTTGCTCAAGCGAACCCTAGCAAACCCTTGAGGGTCTGCTTGAGGGTTTGCTCAAGCGAACTCTCTAGGGTCTGCTCGAGGGTTCTCTCGGGCTCGCTTTGTTCATGGGGTTTGCTTGAAAGTGAACCCAAACCCAGATGCACTGGAGGTAGGTTCTGGTCGGTACTGTATGTATCAAACAAATGCTAAGTATGGACTGAATGGCTAATCAGTTCTGCACAAATGTATGTGGGTTTACAGTGGTATTCATGTGACCTGAATTTTACAAGAGGATATACATTGTACATGTATGTAGTTCTATGTATCTAATATATGTAACTTGAATACTGCATTTAGATTGGTTAGCACCCTTATGAATTATACACATGTACATGAACAATCATTAATAATATATATATATTTAATAATTGCTTGCCATACATATGCACTGTCTAGCAATAAAGGACTTGACATTTTGACCGATACAGTCACCTTGGTGACTAAAACAAACCAAATTTAGTCAAACTCCACTATACTAAAATTTGTTGGCTAGCATTTTTTAATTCTGAGGCCTGCATACTGAGCCAGTCATCTTCATGTACATGTACAATGTAATAAGTGATAATTAGTAATAGTTGTACCACATCACTTTTGTCAGACCACAAGTATAACCACAGCCTAGTTAAGTGAAGGTAAACATTTAAAAGTAACGCGAGAGTTTGTAAATCCCATAAAGCACGGACACAAATTCTGTATCTGACTTATCAAACGTCTAGATGACTTGTATAGATTCATGTTTTCAGTTATTTTGGCAATAGGACTTATTTTGGCCGAGAAAATCGAAGCAAAAGTTTATGTAAATCAGGACGAAATCTCTAGCAGATTTACAGATCACTTATCATTCAGAGATTTCCTTTGTTTTTGCTTCATGAATTATTAATGAGATTGATAATGCATGTTTAAATATTTCAGGCAATATGGATTAAAGAAAGTCCGGAGTCTTCCTGTTACAACACTAGCATCTCCAAAAACACCACCAGTAATTTACTCCCCCAGACTTCGAATCGGAAGACCGCGCCCACGATCAGACACCAGTAGGAGCGATACCTCGATTGTAGGACTCATTTGCCAAGATGAATCAGATGATGATGATCATGTGATGATCAAGCAGATACAGCAGTTTAAAAACAAGGAACATCAAATCATACCAGGTGATTATTGTTTAAAGGGTCTATGAAACAATTTTAACCCATAGCCATGAGAGATACACTAAACTAAATATCTAGTAACTAATATCACTAATTATATAGGTATTACATTGTATATAGGTGGAATAAAAACATATTAACTAAAATACTCTAGAATAATTATTTTACAATAAATACTAATTAATGCTAATGGTCGTAGTAAAATATATGTACATGTATGATTGAATTTCCTTAAATATAATAATAAAATTGAAAGATAAAAGTTAATTTTTACTAAGCGATGCTTTAAAAGCATCTAAGGAGACAGAGTCTTTAAGGGCCTTAGGGAATTGATTCCACAGTAGGGCACCACTGTAACTGAAACTCGTTTTTAGGTACTCACGAATAGGGCATACATGTACATGTGTACATGTACATGTATATGGTATAGAATAATTATTCTGACTAACACTTCTTAAAACGTAGTGTGTGGACATTGATCTACATTGTACTTGTAAATAATTCTAATAAATAGTCAGGACATAAACCGTGATGGATTTTATACATCATAATTGCCATAATTATGTTTATTTCTTCTAGTTTGTAGATTATCCCATTCAAGTTGTTGAAGAAGAGTATGGGATTGTATGTCATCAGAAGATTTTGTTACTACCCTCGCAGCTCTATTTTGTAGTTTCTGTAGTTTATTTGCTAAAGTCAATCCGATATTATCCCACACAGAGCTGTACGATGTAGTAGTCAAAATGACATTTAACCTTTCGACATTGACATACAAATGTATGGCCTCATTCTCTTTATCATACCTATGCCTGATGACACTTTTTTACGATTTTATCAACATGATTACACCAAGAAAGTTATCATCAATTTCCATACCTAAGTATTTTGTGTTAGAGACATTAAAATGTCTTCTCAAAACTTTGAAGGTCCACTGCGCATTGTCAAATGCACATTATTTATTCTAGCTGCTGTCAATGAGAAAGGGCTAATTAGCATACTGGTCTTTATTTGGAAGTAATACAAACACACAAACAATCAAATAAAACTGAAACGACAGCACATCGAAGTGTCTTTAGTTTGTAGTTTGCTCATAGAAACTGCTTATGAATGGTTTCTAAATAACTAGCGCACAAGTTCTAGAAATAAAAGTAGTTCACCAGTACTTTTAATTCTTGGAAGTTAACACACACTCAGCAGCACAGTTGCATGGTTTCAGTTGAATAAGAACGACAACACATCGAAGTGTGACAACACGGGAAGTGCCGACTCTTCAAACTTTAGTTTATAGTTTACTCAGAAACCGGCGTTCACACACACTTATCAATGGTTTCTAAATAACTAGCACACAAGTTTTAATACTTGGAAGTTAGGAAAACTCGCACAGCGGCATAGTTGAATTGACTTCAGTTGAATAAAAACAACAATGCATTGAAGCTGAAGTGGCATATCACAACACGGGAAGTGCTGACTCTTCAAGTATATCGACTTCAGATTGGGGGCGAAACGACCGGATACCGACACTGCATGACCCAAAATATCAAATGAAACTATCTTAACTTTGCCAAACTAGTTCGGGTTTGTATTGATACAAAAAAATGACAGCACATCGAAGTGTGGACTGGATGGGATGAACATTGGCGAAGTAGTCGGCGTACGCTGAGTGCTTTATTTGGAAGTTAAACACAAATAATCAAATACAAAAACTACAGCACATCAAACTGTGAGGTTTTCGGGAATAAACATTGGCGAACTAGTTGGGGCCGCAGAGTGCTTTATTTGGAAGTTAAACACACAAACAATAATTAAAAACGACAGCCCATTGAACTGTGAGCTTGGCAGGAATCAACTTTGGTGAACTAATCGCCGTACGTGGGGTGATTTATTTGGAAGTTAAAAACACAACCAATCAAATAAAAAATGACAGCACATCGAAGTGTGAGCTTGGCGGGATAAACTTTAATGAACTAGTCAATCATGTATTCCCCAGGCAAATTTAATTCTGTTAATGAGTTTTACAGGTATGTGTATTTCTGTGCGTGTATTACACTCAACAAACTACACGCGCGATACACGCAAAATAAATTAACAAACTTTTGGCCGGTACTGTATACTGTGGAATTTTTTGTGGTTTTTCGTATCCGTCAGTGTGTGTAGTTGCATCTTATGTTACATAAAGTGTGTGCGGTTAACTGTCAGGACCGCCTCCCGCATATACATGTACATTGTATGTGTCTGTTATCAGTTAATTGAGGAGAAGGAATTACTGTTTTCGTTGACCCTGGACGTTTCAAGTCATACATGTATGTTAGCTTTGTATGAGACTAGACATTGCATTTGATTGGCAGTCGGCTAAATGCAATTTTCAAAATGCGACTTGAAACTTTCAGGGTCCCACTTCAATGAAAACACTAATAATAAGATAATTAATGTACATATTTTTTTCAAACGTTCAGGGAGAGCCTGCAATAACACTGAGATATTGGAGGAATTGAGTAAGGCTTGGTCCAACCAGCTTGATGGGTTTGTGTTCAGCAAAGAGAGCCTACAGATACAGGAGATGATTGGAGAAGGTAATACCAATAGTACTGTAGCTTTCTTCACACATCAGACGTTAGTACAAATGTAAGGAATATTTATTATGTATAAATTATGACACACTTAAGATGATGAGGTTGAATGAATTCCGAGCAGTTTCCCTGTTCTTTTTTTAATGGTCTTTCGGCATCTAAAACATTGAATTCGAACAGGTCCTGGATTTTGTAAAACACTTTCACTAATAAGTACATAAGGTTCACAAATAATATGTCTTGTGTTAGACAGAGAAATTATATTTCTCTTTGAATGAAAGGAAAAGAGAAATGAGTTCCTTATCGGAAAGACTGTGTTGGTATCCCTGTGGATACATTCCATAATTATGGACAGTGTAGTTTTAGCGGGAACTGGAGTATATACAATTCGTTAGAATGTTACTAGTTATCCTAGTGTTTAGCCACTCTCTTTAGGATAATACTACTAAAAAGAACCAATGGTGAATATTCCACATAAGTTTCCTATTGAATCAGACATTTCAGAACCCTGCGCTCAGCTCAGCGCTTAAGTAATTGAACCTGTGAAATGGGAGTGCATTTTAGCAATTTTTCAAGAGCCTGAAAATGCATTAGTTTGTTATTTAACATATAGATTCCATTCTGCCGTGTGTCTGTCCTGTTATACATGTACATGTACATATGACATCACAACATGAAGAGAACAAATAAGCTGTGTGTCACGAGATGCAGACTGTCAAGTGGTATAACAGATGTACTCTTCCTGTTTTGGCATCATCTGTGTATCTACATGTACAAGAGGACAGATGTACATGACATTATGTACACTGTATGCCAGAATGTTAAATAACAAACTAATGCATTTTCATGCATCTAGTCTATTTGTTTTGTGTAATAATCGCAAACTGAAAACTATGAAAATATTAATTATCCAATCAAGGCCAGTTGAGAAATTGGCTGCACCCACCATTCATTGTGTCCTAATAACATGCGACTGTTGGTCAGTCAGAGCATCTATTTTGGACTGATTATTAATTTATAAGGACATCATGTACATGTAGCAGAACCATCTTCTATTTGTTTTATAATTAACATAAAATTGGATATATGTGGAAATAAATTATTGAGCATGCACCAGGCATTATAAGAAAATGAAGCATGCTGGCATGAAAAGCCATTGAAATCACACATTCTTTGGATGCTGCCATGATTATTTTATTATAGCATAATGAAGAATATATATACAAGCCAATACTTACACTGTATCTGTTGCAAAAACTGATAACCAAAGCTTAGCTGCTTTTTTCTTCAGGAATGCTGTATAATGTACATCGTGGACTATTGACAATGACAGAGTTCTCTGAAGGCCCGGCACTGGAAGTAGCAGTTAAGATTTTGAAAGGTACAGCACATGACGTATAGCTTGATAAAGGTTACAGACTGCGACCAAGAGCTGGTTGTTCAAACCTGGTGAACAATGCCATCTCCCTGATAAATCCCATACTTACCCACACTCAGCATCATCCATATTTTGAACAACTGAGTCCTGATTTCTGTAGTTTAGTTTATGTTTGGAATGTTTAAACAATCAACTTGTATTCTGGCATTTTTTACGTGCATGCCATTGTTTTGAATTGGCAGGTTTAATTTGGTAGCTTCATGTACATATACATGTATGTATGTGTATGGGAATTGTTTGACTGAGGGCTAAAAAAAATCAATATCTACATACATGTACACATGTAAACTTGTGAGCCCCATTTAAAAATGGAAAAGTGTAAATGAAATTATTTTACTTACAGTCCCTGTCAAAAGTTTTTCAACCGTATACGGTACCGTATGTGCTTCGGTAAAACGAAGATTCGGTAACCACATGTGGTAGATTTCGTTCGGTAAACTCCATTTGTTTTAAGACCGAATTCGTTTTACTGAAAGTGGTAGAGTCACCGATTTCGTTTTACTGGAAGTGGTTCGGTCACCGATTGTGTTTTAACGAAAGTGGTTCGGTCACCGATTGTGTTTTAACGAAAGTGGTTCGGTCACCGATTGTGTTTTAACGAAAGTGGTTCAGTCACCGATTTCGTTTTAACGAAAGTGGTTCAGTCACCGATTTCGCTTCACCAAACATTGCAGGTCAAGACAGTCTACAAGTTGTTACTTGTACATGTAGTTCACTGCTTGCGACTAAAGTGATTTTTACAACGTTAAAACTGAAAATGCTGAAGTTTACATTTCAAAAATGATATCTCGTTTTGTCTTCTTTGAAACGATATATCAAATTGTCGGCGAAGCGTCAGGTCGGTGTCCTGGTGCGATCATCGAAAAACTTATTTGTTTTGATCGTGATTTGTACCGAGAAAGCCGCAAAGTGGCTAAGAGCATTTCTCTCCTTCCTATTTCTTCTGATGACCTCACTGATAAACTGTACTGAAAAAAAAGGAACTGCTGTGAATATATAACCTTAAACTTACGCCACAAACTAACAACCGCCGTTCGTTCATAATCTAGCGGCAAACTTTTAAAACGGGCCCCGCCAGGAAGCAATAATCAACAAACAAACTTTAGCTTCCGTAGTTTAACATTTACGAGAGATTCCTGCGTTGTTCAAGGTTCCGACCAAAAGCATTGCAAATGTTTGCGGATTCTGGAAAGGCATGTTTTCAAAATTAAAATATCAAGATTGTGCAATTGCAATCAGTCACGCGTGAACCTGTCAGTCTGAGTTTTGACAGGTCCTATGTTTGATCGATCGAGGACCTGAGACTTGTTTGTTTCACATCTGACATCAGACCAATCACTGCAGTCCGGTCTCACAGCAATTATAAACCGCAATGCCAATCACAAATTGACGAAGTGATGAAGTAAAAAAGCTGAAATTCAAACTCCAGAAGATTCGGTGCAATCTCACGGCAAAATAACCAATAACGAATTAAAATATCCAAAATGTATTCACCTGGGTGTTTTTATTTGACAGAATGGACTCAAACCAGTTTTCGCATTGGGTGAAAACTGTTCAGACCGTAAATAAAATACAAAACTTTGAAAGCATTTGATTCAGTAGGAAGATATCAAGATAATTTTTGGTGTGATCTCAAAGCAAAACAAACACTGCTGTCAGAGCTCATTGATTATTCAAAAATGTCACACTTCTGTTCGAGCAATTTGAGCAAAATGACGGATCCCACGTTAAATAAAAAGAATTCCAGAATATTCTATTTGGTAGACGTTTATCACTGCCAGTATTAAAAGTTGAGAAACTTTCCCGCATTATTTAACTCTGCATTCTGCAATAACATCACATGTTCCGCGAAGTTCGCGACATTCTTGTTGTGCCAAAAACCAGACAATTAGTTTCCACGGCTGAAAGCACATGTAAGCACCGAAAAGCTCTTGAATCTGTTGAATTGAAAACATACAGCGTACGCAACAACTTTTAAAGAATCGTGAAGGGATTGAGGGATAGATTAAAGTATGAAAGTACAGAAGTCTGTAAAGTTTATCAGATGAATAAAAACGCCGAACTTTGCTACAACTAAACTAAAATTGATCACGTACGTAGCGCCATATTTACATAACATGATGACTATCCGAATTCATTTTACCGAAGGTGGTCGAATCACCGAATTCGTTTTACCGAAGGTGGTAGAGTCACCGAATTCGTTTTACTGAAGGTGGTAGAGTCACCGATTTCGTTTTACTGAAAGTGGTTCGGTCACCGATTGTGTTTTAACGAAAGTGGTTCGGTCACCGATTGTGTTTTAACGAAAGTGGTTCAGTTACCGATTTCGCTTCGCCACATTTCGCCACATTCATTTTACCGAAAGTGGTAAACATGCCACATGCTACCACATGTGGTTTTTACGGTGTGAAAAACTTTTGACAGGGACTGTACATGTACATAAATAAGGGTGCATTTCATTGACCATAATCAATTGGTGTATTCTTATTCCAGAATACTAGAAATTGTATAAAGAAAATACCACTGGAATACTTAGTGTATATCCTGAATATCATATGCCACAAGCATTTAGTAGCTTACATGTACAGTACTGTTTCAAATGTGCCAGAACCAGTAATAATATCTAGAGACTATTCCATCTATTTTTATTCTGGATGTTGAGTTGTCATGAAGAACTATTGATAATGAAAGAGTTTTATTGTTGCCAGAATGTTGGAAACCAAACTAAGATGTTGTGAAGCTATTAAGTATTCTTAACTTGTATTTTGGTTCCACTAATACCCTGGTAGCCTGAATTTCAGCCATCTCCTCTGGTTCGTTCCTCCCGAGAGAGACGTCTGAATCCAATAGCCGATAATGCTGTCCAGTGACGTCAAGGCGGATTAACAATTTAATTTATGCAAATAAAACTGTCACGGCGGTAGTAAGAGTTTGTGGGTCACAAAAACAAAGCCATTGCTTGCCTTGAGAAATTATTTGATATCATGCCGGCCAAAATAAAAGCCATCCCATTTGCTTCTCAAGTGCCTCTTATGTTGTGAAAACCTTTTCAAAGCAACAAATCGTTATATTGTATTTGGAGGCAAAGTACAGTTGATCTTTGTCTTTCCGTTGATCTTTGTACATGTCTCGCGATCTGCCGTTTGAATCGACACAGCTACGAGATATTACCTATGTAAATGATGCAACAGAAAAGTAGAAAAACATGAAAGGATAATGGTGAATTTTCGAAGAAATACAAAGACTCTTGCGGGAAAGAACAGTTCCTTGAAGAGAGTAGTGACATTCTTTACCACTGCGAGTGTGAATAAATAATCGATTATCAACAACCCTGCGGACGCGACGCGACACGATAAAATGTACATGTTTACAGGACAGTTGGCCGGTTATTGTGCAGGACACTTTCAATCCATTTCCAGATGTTTTCCTTACGAATTCAAGGTCTTTGCCAAAGACAATAACCACTGAAACTCACTGATGATCAACAATCGCAAGTCCAAAGTGAATCCTGCCGTCTTCTCGGCTGATAATTATGATAATTATGCGAAATTATAGAATATGAACCAATCAAAGATCACTACCAGGTTTTCTGGTAGTGACGTCACTGAACAGCATTATCGGCTATTGGATTCAGACGTCTCTCTCAGGAGGAACGAACCAGAGGAGACGGCTGAAATTCAGGCTAATACCCTGGTTCCAGAGGAAATTTTTTGCTGCAGACACACCAAGCGTGAGACCGAAGCAGCAAAGTCTTGAATGGCGAAAGAATAACCTCTGCTCTAAGCTGTTCACTCTTTGATCCATCTGCCATTGTGTTTCAATGTTTAAATGCAGAAAGTGGATACTGTTTCGTGATTGGCTGAACTTGTCACGTGTAAAAATATGCAACTCTAAAAAAAAATATTGGACAAAGGGTGACAGCGGCCTGAGAAGTGCAGAATCGTGGAATCCTTCTATGCTGGTAATAATTGAACATTTTCCCATTGACAATGAAACTGGGGATGCCACGAATGGTCTCATTTTCTGGTGTGAAATTCCAACATGACTCAGCGAGCTGTGTAAACATCGCTTTTCTTGAGATTTTTTGAGAAATACTTGCAAGTCGCCTGCAGGAACCATTGTATTTTTTCTTTAACTCCTACTACATGTACATTGTACGTTTGCACTGATAACAAAATTAATCTTATTTGAAACGTGCTGTGAATCACTGATTTCCTTTTCTAACAGGGAAGCCAGCTTCGCAGCAGTTTTGCCTTTGAATAAAGAAAATTAGTATAATTTCATCAGTGAATATAGAGATCCCTGTGCTCTGATTGGTTGAGAATTACGTCATATGTTGCTATATTCACCTGCAGAGCGCCTGGAGGTGAATACAACATACAAGGCATTTACCAAAATGGCCGCTTGCATATTTACCGATGTTTCTCACGAAGAAATAAATAATATGAAAGAAAAAGCTTTTCCAAAACCCACTAAAGAAGCAACTAAATAAGTATGACTAAACTTGAAGCTTGTTTTAATCTACAAGCCTTCACAAACAAAGTTTACTTAGGAGTTTTGGGTTGAGTTTATTCGATCCTCACCAATTTTCACAAGGAAATAACTTAAAGCAATAAATATCACAACGAGACCTTGGCCAACAAATTTTGCTGCTTCAACTTGAATTCTAGTGTGCATTTGGACTGCTTTTCGGTATTTCTCTGTCTTTAGAAAATCCATTCTTGTAGTCCCTGCAAGTCTCCTGTTGAGTCGGTTTGTGCAGTGAACCATAGCGGCACATGATTATGCAAATGTCTGTCACAAAACTATCCTGTCACATGCGCTTGTAAAACTTATAAAAGGGTCGGAAGTCAGACTAATATTATCTAGTTTTAATTTTTCTGATATTCACTGATGAAATTATACTAAAACAATTATTCACTTCAGTCTCAGTGACTATTGGTGAATATTTACCTCGACTTCATCTCGGTAAATATTCACCAATAGTCACTTCGACTTCAGTGAATAGTTGTTAAATATGATGTGACCAGTAGTCTTTTCGGGCTTTTAGGGAGTCTTAGGACAAAACAGACCAGCTAACACCTAGTTTATGTCAATTAATTGTATTAAATTACTGATGTCATGCTTCAAAGTGTAATTCAGGTTGGCTTGGGCCAGAGGTTATTTTTTGCCACTTGACTCTTGCGGCTTCTGGCTCTCACGGCTGAAGTGTTAGCCTGAATGTCAGCCGTCTCTTCTGGTTCGTTCCTCCCGAGAGACGTCTGAATCCAATAGCTGATAATGCCATCCAGTGACATCACTACCAGAAAACCTGGTAGTGATCTTTGATTAATGGTTCATATTTTATAATTTTGCATAATTATGATAAGTAACTCATCAGAGAAGACGGCAGGATTTTTTGTTTCTGTTTAATTGGACTCGTGATGGTTGATCGTTGACGAGTTTCAATGGAGTGCTTGTCTTTGGCAAATACCTTAAATTTGTAAGGAAAACAACTGGAAATGGATTGAAAGTGTCCTGCAAAATAACCGGCCGACTGTCCTGTAAACAACTACGTTTTTTCACGTTGCCAGTCGGGTTCGCGGGGTTGTTGATAATCTATTATTGGTTCACACTCAGTGGTAAAACTGTCGCTACTCTCTTCAAGCAACTGTTCTTTCCCGTAAAAGAGTCTTTGTACTTCTTTGTAAATTCTCCAAATATCCTTCGATGCTTTTCTACTTTTCTGCTGCATTATTTACAAATTTACAATGGTAATCTCCCCCTGTCTCGAACCGAATGGCAGATCGAGTTTACTAGTAAACAGAAGACGAAGATCACAGTTTGATTGCCTCAAAATTTAATGTTACTGAATGATTTGTTGCTTCAAAAAGGTTTTCACAGCATACCGTAAACAACTGTAGATAAGCCGCACCTTTTCACCCAAAATCGGTGGCTTATCTATGGGAACACCTAGAAAGGAGACCCAACATTAACATATATTTACATATCATGAACCTGTATGAAGCTTTTATTATGCGACGGTGCGTATATTACAACAGGTTCAAATCGCATCCGATCGTGTAATATAGCAATTTAAGCATAATCATTGGGGGGAAAAACATGCAGTTTGAAAGAATTAAAGCAAAAACTCTTCTAAGACCCACCTTAGACCTAATATATTAGAATTTCGTGAATATTTAAACGTGATTAAACTTATTTTCCTTCCAAAACATGCTGATTCGCAGCACTTGTCAAAGCATGCATCTAAACAACCAGGCATTCTTTGCAATTTTACACGTGGAAGATTGGCACTAGTTAATGAAAATCCAAGATGGCGGACCTCAGACCTACATGTACTCGTGCAAGTATAGTTTCGCCAGAAAACCTTTCTTGCTCTAGCGATTAAAGGAAAGCGGTTCCTTGGAATTGTTGTTAGTTAATGAAAGAATAAAAGCGGAAGAATTCTGGAGTGATTTAAAGACTGCAGGTTAAAATATACACAAGAAATGACAAGGCAAGTTGAACCATATTCGATCGAATTAAAGTTGCGATTATGTATTTATGACAATCTGATGAAGTTTTGCTTCAAGTACGAGCGTTTATGATTATTTTTTTCTAATTATTTTTTGTATTTTTCAAAAAAAGTTTTTTCCTAAATTTGAACTTCAAAACTTGGGGTGCGGCTTATACACGGGTGTTTACAGTACATTTAAGAGGCACTCGAGAAGCAAATGGGATGTTGATAGGTAGGGTCTTAATTTTGACATAACCTCAAATAATTTCTCAAGGCGAGAGCTTTGTTTTGTTACAGCTGCCGTGGCAGTTTCATTTGCATAAATTAAAATGTTAATGCACTTTGACGTCACTGGACGGCATTATCGTCGAATGAATTCAGACGTCTCTCTCAGGAGGAATGAACCGGAGCAGATGGCTGAAATTCAGGCTACTGAAGTGTTTCAGTGGGAAAAAATAATCTCTGGAACCAGGGTAGGTTCCACTGGGTCAAGTGAAGAAAAGACAATATGTAGCAATGGAGTCGACAATTTATCGACCACCTTCCAACCACTTTAATACCGACAACTTGCTAACCACTTTCCCAACACAATTTTACAGACAACTTACCGACCACATCTTTATGATGCAACTTGTCCACTTTAGCTGTCATTAATGTTTGTTTGTTTTTGTCAGATGATTTAACCAACGATCTGGAAACAGTAAAATGTTTTGTGCAGGAAGCTATTGCAATGAAGGACTTGCCTCACCCTAATGTCGTCTCCCTAATCGGTGTGGTATTGCGCCCTTCATTACCACCATACATTATTGTGCCTTACATGAAGTATGGCAAACTGAGAAAACTGTTACAGCAGTCTAGAGGATCTACAACGAAAACACAGGTACACAGAGAAAGAATATTTATATTGGCCACTTTTGAAACGAAAAAAGGCCTGGCTTGTCCCTCCAATCCATACAAACATCTCTTATTTTTGCGATTTTTGAAAGCTCACCACAGGGTAAATATCGAACGAAACGTCACCAAACTTACTAATTTCGGTGTGCTCTTTCTTGTGATGGAGTTCATTTTTTTATGACATTATAATGAAATTGACATTACAAACTCGACCCAGTCCTTTTTTTGTTTCTAAAGTGGCCAATTGGTTAATGATTGTGCATTATGTTAATACATGTAGATACTTCATAAAAATTATGTCAATGTTATTAGTATATTATACATGTACATGTATAATACAACCTTGGAATGTTTACCATCCTCAGTTAGCTAGTGCTATATTGGAAGGGGGGGGGGGGGTGTAAAAAGAAATTATTATAAATAAATATGGTATACCAATGATGGAACTCTACTTAAATGGAACTCTACTTAAATGGAACTCTACTGAGTGTATGTAAAAAAAAAGGGGGGGGGGGGAATAGAAAAATTAGTGCATAATTACATTAAATTGCTGACAGTTAGGTACTGAAAAAGGTGCAACTAATGTGTTATCTGTCTATTATGGCAGAATAAATAGGAAAAGTGGAAAAGACTTGTTGATCACATATTCAGGACTACATGTATCTGCATGATTTTATAGATGCCATCATAGTCATAGTCACGTGTACACTAGGTTATTGTTTCTTGTTAAATTTTCAGTGTACTGTAACTGTTACACTGTCTATTTTATGGCAATAAACTTCTTTGTAAAGGGAACTTTTGCAGAGCTGTCTAAGAGTACACTGACAGTGCCTGTACTTAGAAATTAGCTGATTTCATATGAGTTTGACAAGTTACGCCATGTCCGTATTCTTACCGTAACCGTACTATAACTTACTGTACCGTAACTCTGTATTTTGATTAGATCAGCAGGGCAAAAACTAATGGAAACCATTTCAATGTCACTGCAGGCCATATAGTACTATAAACTGTGTCACAGTTTGTCCCACTCATACAAAATCTACTTCTATTCTCTTTCACTACGCTCAGGCGAATAGAAAATATTTCTCATTTCTATATCAATGACAACACGACTTTGAGGAGGGTTGCACGTGGATCAGCATCATTTATTACATTCAAGTTACAGCAGTAATTGGTGTTATAATTAACAACAATAGTCCAATACAATAATAGTACAATACCTAGCTAGATTTTAGATGGTGAATTCCCTGATATGAAAAACCGGGATAAAAACCTCCCAGTTGAGGAAAAATCCGGAAATGTATTCTCCAAACCAGTGCAAATTCACCTCAACCTCTGGAGTCAAAAGGTTTAAAACAAATTATTTATATACCAATCTTTTTAAAAACAATATTGCAAATATAATAATTAACGCACGCCGAGTCACAATGTAATATAATAATATGTGGCTTATAATCCAACAAGTCTTATTATGGGCTATACGGGTACATGTATGTGCTGCGGGATAGGGTATGGTTTTTGAGCTGCCGAAGTCTGGGATAGAGTATCCTTTTCACGGTTTTGGTCTGGGAAAGGGTTTGGATTTTGATATACTTGTCGTTGACGCCATGCTTAGTGCTCTATCAACCACACTACAGCTTGAAATACCATATTAAAACAAAACAACGGCTTTCGTTGTGTAATCAAGTATGAATCTATGGTTTGGGTCTGGGATAGGGTCAGAGTTTTGAGGTCTCGCGGCACACCCCTACCCAAAAATCTTCTGAGTGCCCCCCCCCCCCGGGTGGAAATTAGGCCTGTTATGGGTTGTGCAACATCAAGTGATATGATTGCATTAACAAGTGGTATTTAAAGCAATAATTATTATCCCCAAAGGGAATGAAGTATGAATGAATGCCATAAGTTATGGCAACAAGAAATTGAATTTGTGTATTGGCATGCATTAAGAGTTGATGTGGGGTGCTAGATTAAGTTAAAGGCTATGATCATTATTTTTCAAACATGTACACGACACTTGAACTTTAATTAGTTGATATTGGACTAATGTAAGTGTGTGTGATTGGTATAGGCATTCACATCCTTTCAACTACTGGATGTTGCCATTCAGATTGCGAGGGCGATGGAATACCTTGCCAGCAGAAGGGCCATTCACTTGTCTTCACAAAACTGCATGTAAGTCTATCACATTTGACATATTAATCATTGCTACCAGTAAATGTCTGTTTCTTTAAAATAATCACTATAGTAAGTTAAGAATCTGACAGATTTGTAGACTTTCTCAAAGTCGTTCACCTGTTTTTTTATTGTGATTTTGGTTTGCACGGGACGAGGGACTTGTTTCTTGCCAAACTTAACAATGGATTTTCCAGTCTGAAATTTTTTTTAGAGTAGCAATAAACCCTTTCAGCTTGCATGGATGTTGCCCCATTTCAGACCAAGTGATAGATCTCCAGAGGTACAGTGCTTTGTTTTCCAATGATAGAAATTGGTACATTTCCTCTTGGGATACAGAAAAACAAAAATGCATTACTCGAGGGAAAAGTCACGTGGTCTGAAATGGGGCAACAAATGGGCAAGCTGAAAGGGTCTATTGAATCAAAACAGCTTTAATTCACTTCTGTCAATTCTAAAGTATGCCACACAAAGCAGCCACCACTCTGTTTGACCCTGCCTCCAAGAAACTTGATATGACATCTCAGTAGTTTTTTGACAAACCACAATATTAATGCAACCCCTGCAAAGGCAACAAGCCAACCACTCATAAACCCTTAAGTAACAGTCCATGCAAGAGGTAGGCACAATTCTATGGTTCAGATGCTTTCCCCACTTTAGTATTTTCTGTTTTTCAGACTAACAACTCATCATAAATTTCTGAAATTAAATCGACTAAAAATACATTTTAAAGGTACAGTTCTTTTGTGTGAAAACATTTCGTCCAATCAGAAGAGTGCAAAACAATAACCAAGAAAACGTTCAATTTAAAAATGTTTCCCATATTGAAAGTTTGTCATATTACGTTATGAAAGTTTTCACAAGATGCAATTCAAATCTGTTTACAAAATGAGAAAAAATTATATTCTTCAAGTTTAGATAAATTTTAATGTCAAAGCCGATGAGGTGGAATATTGAAACAATACCACAATTGGCACCTTACGTTCCATATATGCCTACATGTACCTCTTGCGTGGACCATTATTTATTGCTTCGCTCATCTGTCACCCAAGGGAAAAAAATGTCTATAAATTTATTAAATGTCTCTTGTTCAAACTCGTTGAATGAATGTTACACTGAAGGTTAGCTCCTTAACTTGTTCTTGAGTTTGAGTTACTAAATAAATCCCACTTTGTTGATCACAGGGTTGGCGAAGGGTTTGAGGTGAAGGTTGATTCACATACGCCACAGTGTTACCCCAGTGATGAGGAGATCAAAGAACATATGGGCTGGAATGCACCCGAGTGGTTAAGAGACGGAATTTACACAGAGAAAAGCCAAGTGGTGAGCAAGATTGAAAAGCACACTAAAGCAATACAATAATGACAATACGATACTTTGATAATGGACCACTATGATTAGTTATGAACAATTAGTTCAATCATAATTATTATAGGTATGAATGCAATTATGGAATTACACCAAGAGTCAATTAGAACCGTTTTCGATTGAGTATAATAGTAAAACCTAGCCTGCTTTGCAGAATGATTTTTTTCACTCATAAATTCGAAGAAAAAGGTAACGTCTGCTTACTCGAGCGCTTAATTAGTTTCCAATATGCACACCTCATTGTGTTATGGACCGATCAGATTTTACCTTCCATATCCTAGAAAGTGATGTAATGTTACATTTAAAAGGAATTCAGACAAATACAGTTGCAATTGACCAATCATAGGAGTGTCCACTGGCACACCAATTCACTAAAATTATAACAATGGCTTTGATTGGGCAGCAAAATAAAACTAACCTAACGTTACTTTTTTTCTTTGAATTTATGTGTGATTTTTTTTTATATAAAACCAAAACCAAAGTAATTGACCTACATGTATATCATTATGACGTCAAATCAAAACAATCTATGGTTTAAACGCTAAGGATCACGGTCGTGGGAGGGGGACAAAACAGCAACAACACAAAGGAAATCGCTATCAAATGCATTTTGTAGAACGTAGAATAGCGGTAACAGTCACCAAATACGGTAAATATTGTGGGATAAACATTGATACAGCTAATATCTGGAAACCAGACAATTCGAAGTTAAATTTTCCTCAGCAGAGCAGATTTAGTTCAAAACTCTATTGTTCAAGTCGATTCTGTCCCCCTCATAAACAAGCCGTGACGTCATAATGATATAGGGGTAATTTCAGAGCATGTCTGGGAGCAAGTGATCCAATCACAAGGAAAAGTAAACACTCGTGCATAACTAAAACAATTGCGTGGCAGTTAAAAACGGGACGATGTTGGTTTTAGTTGATTGGCTGATAATAACAAAACATTTTTCAATTACTTATATTATTTTCATGACTGGTGTAAACTAGTACAAAGATGTATATTCGTTATTGTTGCTGAGCATATGAAATTATGGTGAAAGATTTTTAAGAGAATAGCTAGGAACCTCTAGAATACAGATCCAGACCAATGCTGTGAAAATGAGTTCTACGTTTAATGCCAAATCCTTTTCTTGTTCTAGTGGTCTTTTGGTACTGTACTGTGGGAGGTAGTGACACAAGGTGAAAGGCCACACTCAGACTTGAGTTGTCAAAACATGGAGAAGCACCTACTGGCACAATGCAGACTTCCACAGCCAAAGGACTGTCCAGATGAATTGTAAGTGCTGTTTAATAAATGAGCAGCAGTGTTTTATCAGATTTATAAACACATGATAATAATTGAGCAAATCACGTGCATGGTAAAAATGCATTTTAGGGTCTTTATACAACTTTTCACTGTAAGAGTGTGGCCCTATATAAAACTTTTCCTTTGTTGACCCTCCTAGTCAAGGGTTGCTCACACGCAACCAGCCAAACATTATGGGACCCAACTGCGCATGTCACACTGATAAAACAAGTAATTCGTCACTTTCTGAAAATTATTATGTAATCTTTTTAGAAGTAACTTTTAATCACTGGTTAAAACCAAGTTTGATTTAACTTACTGCATGTAGACACGTATCATTCCGTAATTAATGTCTTTTCACCTGATATCCCTGTAGGTACTCTGTGATGATGAAGTGTTGGAGTACAGATCCTGCAGAGAGACCAACTTTCACTTGGCTTGTGGACTGGTTGAGTACTTATCAACAGAAATTGCCTTCTGAAGCACTGAAATTTGAGACAGCAGAAGATACACAATCACAATGTTAGGATAATTGAAGAGATTCGTAGAAGAACAGCACTTCTGATCACGTTGTCAATTCTTTTTTTCTAAGGGAGAATTTGGAACTTGAACACAAGCCAAATATAGTAGGACCAAATAATGAGTCAATTAAGTGTAACAGAGAAGATGTAGCTTGAGCGCAGTCCAATGAAATAACTAAAGGTTGACACTGATTCATGTGTGGAACATCTCATGCACTGTCAAATCGTTCGTGCCTCAGATTCGGCACATGATAAGATTAACGTATGAACCAGGTCTTGTGCTATTATTGCAATAATGTTACCACCAATTTCAGTGTTATTGCATAGGTTTCTTGTTTTTGAGCCAATCATTCCATGCAAATCTCTGCTCACTTGTTTATCGTGGTTTTGACAGACTTCGCCAGCATGTGTTGCTGACCAGAAGTGGAAAATTTTTGCATGGAATGATTGTGTCGAATGAGTATGTTGAATGGTTGTCTAAAAACAAGAAATATTTCCCATGCACGTAACACTGAAATCGGTTGTAAGGGATCTAAGGGTAATTCAGTAGGCTCCAAAAAGATGCATGTTACAGTATTCTGAAATGAAAACTCTGAATTTAATGGGACCTGAAACAACCATAGAGAGGCTGACCAAAGTCAGGATCCGGCTAATTCACAGATCGAATTAGAATTTATCGTGTTGGTTTTTGTGGAGGGAGAAAAACCCTAAGAGCAAGGGCGAGATACCAACCAACTCAACTCACCTACACAATGTATGGTGCCACATCCAGGAATTTAACCACTGCTTCACCTAGTTCCCCTGTTTTCATACAAAAATGCATGTTCCTGTATGTCATGTTCATAATATAATGATGTTTTGTTTCTTGTTAATGCAAACACAATCCATAAATTAGTGTAAGTATTTATAACTACATTTTAAACATGTCATGTGCTGTAATTCATATTTAATTTAATATTCACTCTTATTTCAGATCACAAGTTTTGCACAAAAAATGTTTATTTAAAATATAAAGAAAATAATATTACCAAATAGGGTTAGAAGGAAGGAAAAAAAGTTAATGGCCTAACTTCCAAAAATGTTACTTTTACTCTGCGTATTATGTTGGTTACAATGTTTCATTCAGGTTTGTGTAAGGAATATTGTCCTTTGAAATCTAAAATTACCCCCATTTTGATCCCTATATGAAGGTGAAATCACTTCTTGAATTAGAGTTAGGTGATTTGGTACCCTAAAATACGAGAATTCAGTGGTTGCTGTATTTAAGTTTCATGTATAACGATGGCAGTTGTCGCTTGTTTGTTGTGCTTGGTGCAAATTACTGCATTCAGGTTCAAGTGACTTTAAATGATTCACTGAGGTTTGTTTAAGTGCCATAGATCGAAACATCAAGAGATCACAGTCAAGTAATACCCGTCCTGAATAGCTTGACTAAATGTTATATTATATTTTTGTATACTAGGATTAAAATTTGCCTGTTTTATATTTGACATGACATATTGTATTAATCCTTGAATAAAGTGGGCTTGGAAAATATGAAGAGGGCATACATGAACTTTGAGTGTCAATAGTATTTAGCTGTAAAGCTAATAGAGTACCGAAGTGTGACGTAACAAATTTGCAAACTTTAGATGTAGAATTGTAGGACCACCGTACAGTGTTTTGTTAAAGAAAATTATAGATTCCAATGCCCATATCTCGGCCGCTTTTCATCGTATTCACCTCATTTTTGGTATGTAATGTTCTTTTAACGTGTTCTTTCTGAAACTGGTCAAATGTTCTTAAACCGAAAATCTATTATTTATGACGTCATCACTTCGGTACTCTACTGGAGACACTATATTATAGGATATATAAATACGTATACACTAACCTTTAGCTCATCAGCAGTAGTTTAGTTTAATATGCTGCAAACCCAATGGAATATTCTGAACATTTCTGGCAGAAAGCAAAAGAAGCAGAAATATAGCCTGTACAAATTATTCTCAATATATGAGAGAGAGACTGTAAATAGAGTATGTTATTTTGTCAAAATAGAACCTTTATGCCAGTCTTGTGTACAGTACTGGCTGGTTAATCTTTTGAAGGGTTGTTGAATGTGTATACCTGTTACGTTCAGTTTAACATTTTGATAGTAATTATCACATACTTGTGATATTTGTACATACGTTAAATATACGTGTTAGACCTATTCATATGGTTGAAATAGTAAATAGTTGTATAGAAAAGCACGTTCTAATTGTTACGAGTGTTATTACTGTAATATGTATGTAATGGTGGTGAAAACTACAGGTTCCTGTTCTACGACTTTAACATGGCCACAGTGACAACGAAACCAATCGCATCGAAGAATGAAAACAACTAATTCCAACTTACAAATCCTAACATATCCACACAATTTTCTTCGATGATTAAACTGACTTTGAAGTTAGCCCACCACATTTTGCTCTGACCCGATGCTATTGCAATGTTCACTGTCATGTCATCCCTTGTCATTAATGTGCCAACCAGAGATCCATTGCTTACTGAAACAAAGCGGCCTTTTAAAATCATGGTTGGCATATTAGCATAACAATTGTAATGTTTATAAACACCAAACATCGTAACGCCAATCAGCGTCGAATACAGTACGATAACTAACCGTAAATTGAATTGCTTTGTTCTGCAATGTGATTGGTTCTCGTTGTCTAAGCGGCCCCGGTTACAATACCAGATAAAATGGGTATCTACCTCGTTTTATGACCCAATAACAATGCTCTAAATTCTGGTATTGCCCTACCAAGGGCAAAATTACCATTAAATTAAGAATTTTTGAAGAAAATATGCAAAATACTTAACTGGATGCCATAGTATTTGGGTAAATATCATATTTGACTACCACAGTCAATATTTTTTATAACATCAGACTAGATATACTGTTTCTGTGGGACGGGCGGATATCAACTCGTAATGTAGCACACAGTCATTGTAAATAGAGAAATTGTATAGTTCATTGAAATAAATAATGGTCTACACTGTTTATGACTGAGTGGCTAGTACATAATGTACCACCGTTGTTGTTGCTATGCGACGTCACATAGTTTGCATTGGGCTTCACAATAAAGTTTAAAGGGGCTGTGTCACGGTAATAGACTTTACATTTGTGATATGAACTAACGAACCTCGGCCATGTGGGATTCTTCAAATCAAAGCGCATATACAAACATGACTATCAAACAATGTATATAAACAGTCTACAGGGGAATTTTTGAAAACCTTTCAATCGAGCATTGAGGGAGGGAAGTTTAACTCTGTGTATCCAATTAACAGCCACCAACTGAGTGATTACTCGATACATGCACTACTAGTACCATGACATCGAAACTTCGAAGCCACTGCTAGTTAAAACAAAATGTCAACTTTTAAGAATTTTGCTTAATTCTTAATTCTGCCCGAATTTTCGCAAATGGCACTGCATACCACTGCTAATGAAATCTTGATCCGATCACACATACTAATGACGTAATTGGGACGTCGGACAATTTTTTTTTGTTTCAAACAACTGGAAACTGTTCAAACTTAACACGTACTGTGCAAATTTTATTAAAACGCTAAGGCGGAAGTTTTCATCCTTGTTTCGCGCCAGAATTACCGACATTCGCAGACTGTTTTACAAAAACATTTGCGCTTATCGACACGAGTTCAGTTGACCTTTCAAATAATTTATTCTGAGGTACGCATACTCTAAATCACAGAGATGTTAAATAAAGCGATAATTAGAAGAAAAAGTACATTAACAGACAAACTGAGAGGAAATTTATTCAAATCAAAAAGAGTTTACTTACAGTACTTACGTAACTGAATCTTTCGTTTTGGATCTTTTGGTAGTGTTGGTGACAGCATCCCACCTTCGTGCACATATGCACTGAATCGGAATGAAAGTCGAAGCCTACCTCGAACTTAACTTTCAGCTAACCTGTTTCCTTTCATTCCACAATGAATAATCTCATAAAGTAAGCTCGTAGCTTTCAATAAATAATATAATCAATATTTCGTTGATAACAATGATAGTAAAAGAATATGGAAAGGAATTAAACAAATTATTCATTCAAGCCCCAGGCTAGCCAGACATCTATAAAGATGGTAGCTAGACAATAATATTATTGTGAAATAACTGACCCTAAGCAAATGCAAATACTTTCAATAAATATTTTGCTAATGTAGGTAAAGAATTAGCAAGTACAATACCTAATGTGCACAAAACACCACTAGAGTATCTAACTACACCGACATGCCTTTCCTACCACTAGTAAAATGAAATTGCTACTAAGTTTAAAATCTGGTAAAGCCACGGGCCCCTTTATAGTATACCAATATCCATACTTAAAATTCTAAAAACTGTTATATCAAAGCCACTGGAATATCTCTTTAATACTTCTTTTATGGCTGGTATTGTCCCAAGTGATTTTAAGCTATTTAAATTCCTGGAAAAAACTTTTTGATAAGCAATTTGGATTGCGTGCAAAACATTCTACAGATCATGCAGTTCTTTGTATAATAAATTTATTTAATATTCAAAAAGCAATAGATGACCGCAACTATTCCTGTGGGATATTCTTAGTTTTCAGTAAAGCCTTTGACACGGTTAATCATCAAATCTTAATTAAGAAATTAGAGTACTGATTTGGTATCAGAGGTATAGCAAAAGATTGGTTTGTTTCATATCTTAGTAATTGACAAGTTGTTTCTGTAAATAATGTAACATATCAGCTAGATCAGAGTACTTCAGACCTATTTGATTTTCATCTATTTGCAGATTATGCAAATCTTTCCAATGAACATAAGCTCACGCCGGGCACGAATAACCGTAAAAACGGCGGGGTTGAGTGTAACATAAAACGTAAAAGTGACGCCATTTCCTTACTTCTACTCTAAATTTGACGAAATGTTGGCAGGTTGGTAACAAAGTAAGACTACATTTTTAGGGACAATTGTTTCTGTATTGTGACGTTTTGTGGCGTCATAAGGGATGTCTCCTTTTTTGGTGAAAATTAACCTTTAAAACACGTTTCAAAAATATTACGTCATCAGAAAGCTTTTATGAAATATATTAATTTGCCGAAAATTTGAACTTTCTACGATAAACATATTCAAAGTTATGGACGATTTACTGTTTTTATGACGTCATTATTAGTGACGTCATACTTCAAGCTTAAATCAGATTGTCGACTATAAAAATATTATTAGAGAGAAGACTATGACTTGTGAGTATTAGCCAAATGCATTTCATTGATAAAATTCCAAAAACATTGAACTGGCTATTTTCTGAGGGTACACAAATATATTTATGACGTCATAATGACGTATACAAAAAATGGGGCTTCAATTCTAAGCTGTTATACTCAAAAAATCAAAATTCTAAAAAGAACACGTTGTTACTACTAAAGAGCTCTATTATTGTGCAAAATATGATGCACCAGTATTTCGAACTGTAAAAGTTAAAACAAGCGACATTTTCATAAATGGTTTTATGCAATTTATTTCCCGCCAATTTTTGGCGGGAAAATTACCAAAATTCAAACTTTAATAACTTTCGTTTGCTTCAACCGATCGATAACGGGTTTTCGATTATTTCATTCTCATGAACAAGAGATTTTAAAAAGTTATAATAAAACGTTTTTAGAGGTAATAAAAATTTATAAGAAACCTATTAGAAAAGGATATATGACGTCATTGTGACGTCATAACGATGGCTATATTAGCTTAACTTATCAGACTAGGTTTTGTTTACACTCCTTTATACACCTACCAAAATTCATTCTTCTATGTCGAAAACTTTTAAATATATATAAAACCCGCCGTTTTTACGATCATTTGTGCCCGGCGTGTTTAAGAATCTCTCAGTACTTGAAACAAGCATAAATGCTGAACTAAACAATGTCCATATCTGGCTATGTGCTAATAAGCTCAGTCTCACTTAATATAAAAAAAATCCAATTTTGTTATCTTTCATCCCCCACAAAAAAAATGAAGGTCTCAAATTTTAAGTTAACTACAAGTGATAAGCATCTAAAGCAAGAGTTTTGTATTAAGTACGTTGGTATCTATGGAGGATCAAGTTAACACCATGTGTAAAAGTGCTTTTTTCCATATCCAAAACATTGCTCGCAACAGGAAATGTATTTCATTTGATACTTGTAGGATCTTAATCCATGCATTTATTACCTCCAAATTGGATAACTGTAATTCCCTGTTATATGGACTTCCAAACAATATTATTCAAAGACTTCAGTACGTACACAACTCTGCGGCTAGGCTGCTCACCTATTCCAGAAAGCACAAACATATTACTCCTGTTCTGAAAGAACTTCACTGGCTTCCAGTACAATATAGAATTATTTTTAGGTTTTTAGTACTGACTTTTTAAGTCTCTTAACAGCGCTGCTCCATATATTTATTTATCGGAACTTTTAGTACCATATAGTCCTGCACGGCCGCTACGAAGGTCACAAAGTATAATTTGAAATTATAATATGGACTCCAGGCTTTTTCAGTATCTGTGCTCCTATTTTATGGAACTCGTTGCCACTGGAAATTAGATCTATTACTTTTCGTAGTTCTTTTAAATCTAGTGTTAAAACATATCTTTTTAAGAAAGCTTTTGGTATCTAATATGTTTCCTAGTATTTAAGCCATTATTATTATTATTATTATTCGATTTTCTTTTTGGTATAAAATTATTTTTTAAATGACAATTTAAATTTTTAAAGGTTTTTAGTATAGTTAAAAAAATTCATAACTACAATACAAGGCTTGTCGCAAAACAGTCTTATTATCTTCCAAAAGCAAGAACAAACGGAATTTTTAATACCAGATTTCAAGGTCCTACAGTATATTTTATTGATGAAAATATAAAACTTTCCTCAATTTCATCATTTAAAGATAAAATGAAACTTAAATTTAATGAAGGTTACTAGCCCTAAATATTTAATTCATTGCTTCTAATATGACAAATCTGTTTTGCAGCACCTTCCCTATTATTTTATTTATAATATATTAATATTATCCTCTATATTTAATTTAAGATTTATTATTATTGTTTATACATAGCTTAATATTAATTATTTAATAGTAGATTATTGGTAGATTAGTGTGTGTGCTTTGGGTATAGGTGTCCCGACCGAAACATTGAAATATATTATTGTAAACTGGCTACGTACGTTACGTTTTGAGAAGAACTTTCTTCAGCCATAAATTAGGTTGGGAATTGTGTAAGCAGGCATTGCGTCATAACCGGTATGCCAAGGGACTGTCCATTGTTCCCTCATCAGCGTGCATCCCTTCTAATTTTTCCTCTTGCATGCTAATGAGGAAAAATTAGAACAAGTATGCATGCTGAAGAAGATTTAGAGATTAAAGCAATCTCGTTCCCAGAGCCCGCGCGTTTTTCGGCTAGCGGTGACCAACAGATCAATGAGATTCAGATTAAAGGCGCTGTGTTATGGTATTGCTAATGTCTGGACTCAATATTCGATTGGTGGCTGTTAATTGGTAGCCTCATTTTCAGACGGTACGAGGTCGTCCCCTCACTTCCTACACCTTGCTCCATCTGAATGCCGTTCGGTGCCGTACTTCTTACACGAATCATTATTTAAATATATGAATTAATATTTCTTTTGCCCAGTACAACCACGTGATTGCATTCCTGCAAATTAAAAGTCTCATTAGTTCCAGTCCAAGGCGGAGCTGGAGCAATGGGTTTTTATCGCACGGCCGCCATGTTGAGTCCCAGGAGAATAATAACGTTTGTTTTCGTCCGCTAAACTCGTTCTGAAACCAACCAGTGCGAGGCTACCGGGGCCAAAACTATTGTTTTATCCAAGATGGCCGAACTGCGATAACAGCCCATGCCCCATAGCCCACCTCCGAGATATGCCTCACTTCCTACATACAAAGGAATCAATACGAGACTCCGTGCATAATGCTCAGTCGTTCGTGACAAGACTACAGCACTTCTATAGTTTGTCACGAACAACTGAGCATTATGCACGGAGCCTCGTATTGATTCCTTTGTACGTATGAAGTGAGGCATATCTCGGAAGTGGACTATTTGAAGAATGGAAGCCTGGACGGCAGTCCAAGTCTTCGGAATTGAAAGAGAATTAGTCACCTTTCGTCGTCAAAGCGCTATGAAGAAAATCACAAGTTTTGCAACATGACCTAATAATTCTACAAAAGTGAACCGACAACGGAATGAAAGGTAAGTTAAAAACGAAGCACATTTGTGAATTTAAGGACGGTGCCTACTAATTGCAAACCAATTTGTTTTCTAAAAATCTATATGGATTGTTCGAACCCCCTAACGAGCTTTTGAAATCAGAAAAAAAATTATGGGGTACCCATACGTTTAAGAGAGATAATTAAGGATGAAAATCGAAAAAAGTGCTGACTCAGCATTTTTCTTTGTCCGAGAAACTATTTTTAATTCGATTAATATTTTGGGTTATCTGGCAAAATATTAGGACAAAAAACGTTAGACATAGCGTTCTTCACAAAGGATGGCAATCAAACTATTTATCTTACAATGATTATAATTTTTTGTACAAATTTTGCTTTGTAAGCCTCATTAGTGACCATGAACACACACATATTTTTTGCCGAAATGGACATCAAGTTTCAATTTTATAAAGACAAAAAATATATGTAAACGTTGTTTAGCTTCTATATTATAGATTACAAAAAGAAAAAATGGGGGTATCCACGCGTTTTAAAACGTTATGTGGACGGTAAGCCTCTTTATCGCTAATTTTATTTTCAAAACTTGACATTTTTTACCCAGGCCTCCCTAGTAAGTCTGAAAATTGGTTTCTTTTATTGCATTCTGGGAGATTTTCAAGATGGCGGTGGGGAAAAGAGTCAGTCCCGTCTTTCGACTTTCTTCATTGAAAATCAAAGGTGTTACTGCTTCCTTTGTGCTCAAACCCCATACAGTCCTTCCTTCTTCATTCTTCTTTGGATTTCCAAGAGGTTTACCCGTTTTCACAAAGCTTATTTGACCGTATTCACACATTGTTTATACTCGGCCTAGTCCATGTTTGGAGAAACTGGCGAAACTCGAAAGCATCGACAGGCCTAAACCACAAGGCGCTGGGCGAAAAGACAGCAGTGATTCATGGCAGTCCAAACAACCTTCATTCAATTGGTCGGGTAAATCTCCTAAATCTACGATTCTTCGACCATCTTCCCACGATAAATCATTGAAATGGTCGGCTGTTTTAATACCATTTCAGCTGAAAATTGTCTTTCGTGGCCGTGTAGTGGAATTTAAAGATTTCCCAAATCGTTCATTTCTCAAGCATATCTTTCGACCGTATTTTAAAATCCTTCATCTTTCTGTCTGTAAAATTACACAATTAACACAGCTTTTTCAAAATAGTTCTGCAAATGGCCTGTCTCGCGGGATGACCCGCGGGACGCAAGATGCGCAGAACGGCGTGCGCACTGACAATAGTAGGCACCGTCCTTAAACCCAGTAGGATAAATTTTAGATAGTTTTGATTGGACTTATGTAGAACTAACTGTAGAACTAACTGTATCTAGAATTCAAAAACTCAATAATTAAAAATAATTAATGACAATGTTGTCCAATGGAATGAATGTCTTCTGTCACGTGGAAGGGCCTTTATACCTGGTAAATTGGCCGGTAACAAAACGAGCAGGAGACTGGGACAGAGTTTATCAGAATTACTCTAATTCTAAAATGAAGTTCATCACATGATAGAGCATGTTGAAATTAGGATGTGTGCCAAGTTTGACTTGATTCAAGTGAATCTTGTCTGAATTATAAGCAATTTCTTTGTCCCTCCAATGTATGATTTGGAGTAGTCCAGAGGCTGGTCTCCCCTTTCAACTTCTGGTTCGGGCTGCCTGTGGTGCCGCTAGATGCTGAAATGGGAGACCAGCGTCTTGACTAGATTTTGAGGGACAACGTTTAAAAATAAGAGAGATTGTATTGGAAAATTGACATATTTCATGCCTTCTAGCATCGTCAATATTAAGCCAAAGTTCACCAAACTTTCCAGACTAGCTAAGTTTGATGTTCTTTTGGAAAATAATGCTCACTTTGACTAGTTATTAATTGAATTAGTTTAACTGACTCGGTTCCAGTCCCCTGCTCATTTTGTTACCGGCTAATTTTAACAGCTTTCTAAAGCCCGGGACGGATTTGAAATTGGTATCAGGGGAATATGAGGTCATTGACTGAAACAAAGGATGTTAAAACGGTCAAATGTAATTCAAATTAGGATGAAATATTTACATAAATTTCCAAAAGTAAAAGAAAACACAACATCAAACGGTAATACCAAGCACTATATTTTGGGGATTTCGTAAAACATATTTTTTACTAACCTTCCCTCGTTTTCCCAGGCGAAGTAGGGAAACGGTGTTGCTGCCATTCCCTTCTTGCAAGTGACGCCGAAGTCCAGCAACGATACTATATAGTCTTTGCAGGTTCTTTCGCCACCTAATTGGGAAACTTCCTGAATAGACTTCGTCAGCCATAGGTTTAGACTCGCTGTTATATTCACGATCTTTGTATCGAGCGTCTGAACCTCTTCCTTGTCGATTTTAAAAGCGAAGTACTCGGCATTTGGATCTTTGTTTTCCCTTTACATTTGCCATTCGGACATTAACTTAAATGCCCATTTTGTTGAATACCGCGTAGAATCCGGGATACACTGCTCCAACAAGTTCTTCTCCTCTTTTTCAGGCCTCGGCTTTCTAAACTTACGTTTTGGAGACATTTTGCTGCATCTTTCACGCACTAAAGTGACGTAACACTTAATAGTCGAAAGCTGTTTACTCGCACTTTTTAAAGTGCCACTACGACGAAAATTTACCATTTCGATTTGCCACTTTTTCAGTGTCTATAGGTCAATCAGTATTAGAAATATCCGAAATAGTAAAAAATATTCCCAAATGGGCATCTTAAACCACAAATTTTAGGAGAGTTTACCGGTAAAATCCTGTCCGCCATTGCTGGAAGCCGTGCCCTTTGTTCAGCTTTAAACAAAGGTTTATTCACCGGAAGTGATGTCATACACTTAACACGACAACCTCGTGGCGCGAAATAGCGTGCATAAAAAAGTAGCCAACCTCGCAAAGATAAATATAACTTTCTTCTTATGTACGTGAAGACGTTTTTAGTAGAAATATGCCTCCAGGCGTTGTGTTCTGCAGGCGAGCGTTAAGTGTATGACATCATTTCCGGTGAATAAACCTTTGTTTAAAGCTGAACAAAGGGCACGGCTTCCAGTAATGGCGGACGTGTAAATTCAATATTCGGAGCTAAAAAAATAAGACTTCCTGTCGTTGTATCGAAAAACAATTTGAACTGGTAATAATATATGAACTCTACTTTATGAATATGCAAAAACATTGATATGTCAAAATTTGATCGAGGGGCACTTTAACATTCCTGTTCAAATCAAATCCCAAAAGAACTAATTAGTCTCGCTACATTTACTTTATTATTTCAAATCCTTTGTTTTGTTTTCCTTTCAAATTACTAAGCCAGACACCCAGAAGATATTAGTTTGTTCAGAACTTTGGTCATAATGTGAAAGATTACTTCATTACTTCATATAGTTTTGAAAGCATGTTTTCTTTCTTTCGTGTTATCATTCCCTAAAGGAATAATAGCTGGTTCATTATCTTACATTCCTTTGACATGAATCCGTGAATGTTTTTGAAGCCGTTTAATAAACCGCAGTACGTGTTTTATCAGATCTAAAAACACTCGGATTACGTTCTCGTGTTTTTAAATCTGATAAAACACTGCTGCGAGTTTATAAAACAGTACATAATACGTTGACACATCTAAAAAATAAAAGCAAGAGAGATTATTATAGTGCCTATTCTTTGAAATGTAAGGACAATCTTAAATTAACTTGGAAACTTATTGGCACTCTTATTAAAAGGAAAACTAAGGGGCAATCTTACCCTTCCAGAATTATACATGGAAATAGAACTTATGTTAAAGAGTCTCAATCAATCAATCAATCAAGCTTTTATTTATACTCAACATTTACATTTACAAAGAAGAATACTGAAACTAACAAAATATAGGAAAAGAAAATAATCTGCTGCTAATGGTACTTAAGACTTAGATGGAGTAAACGCTGCTTAGATTAACCACGAGGGCTATTCGAGCTAAGTAGCGTTAAAATTGCTTTGAAAAAAATTGGAACAAGATAGGCTAGGGGACAAGAACAACAATGTTTACCGAGCTACAGTACATAAGTATTATAAAACTACAACATTAAATGTATAAAGATGGCAATAGGAAGATAGGAAGCTAATAATATTGATAGTTAATTAAAATAGTAATGGTAATGAAAGGGACATTCATCAATAATTCATAATAAAGGAGTCTCTGAGAAGCTTTGCAAAACATTTCCGACTTTTGGATTTTGGGTTTTCATCAATTGAGTTCCAAACTTTGACACCCGTGTAGCGTATACTAAATATGTAAGATATGATGTTTCCAACTCAATGAAGACACCTAGGTACTTAATACTCTTTTCTTGCTTAATTTCTCTATTGTTTATGCATAATGTGATTTTATAGCTCACTAGTTTTTGAGGAGGATGGAATATGATAAAGTTCGTTTTGTCAATATTCAATGACAGCTTATTTGCCGATAAACACTTATACACTAATCTAAGATTTTCATTAATGGCAGTTTCCAAGGCAAGTAAGCTGTTATTGGAACAAGAGAGGTTGGTGTCATCTGCAAAAATATGAAAAATAAATAGTTTACTGCAGTTACAGAAATCGTTTATGTATAAAAGAAATAAAAGAGGCCCTAACACAGAGCCTTGGAGCACCCCATGTGAAATAATAGACTCCTCAGATCTGGCACTCCCAACTGAAACGAACTGACGCCTATTTTTCAAGTAGGAAACAGACCAATCATGTGCTATGCCACGAATACCATAATGATACAGTTTAGCAATTAAAATGTCATGATCAACAGTATCAAAAGCTTTGGAGAAGTCTAAAAAAATTCCACATGAGTATATCCCATCCTCAATTGCTCTTTGTATTTTATCAATTATAAGGAGAACTGCATGAGAAGTGGAATGCTTGGCACGGAAGCCAAATTGATTTTCATAGAGAATGTGATTTGTATCTATAAAAGCAATTAGTCTTTTAAACATCAATTTTTCCAAGATCGTATTAAAAACGGAAAGAAAATTGGTCTATAATTATTCAAATTTGTGGTTGAGTCCTTTTTATGCACTGGAATAACCTGAGCTACCTTGAAGTGATCTGGTACAGAGCCACTAGAAAATGAATAATTTATGATAATTTCAAGAGGGATTGATAGGCAAGTTTTGAGAAGTTTTAATAGTCTAGTTGGAATACTATGTGGAACAGTTGCTTTTGATGCCTGGAGGTTTAATATTTCATCCTCAATTTCTCTAACAGTAACTGGAAATAAGTAAAACACTTTTTAATTGTGGAGTACCCAAGAAATCCTTGGGGGTTGCGGTAGAGCTGGGAATATCTTGAGCTAGTTTTTTTCCAATATTAGAAAAGTATTTATTGAATGCTGAGGCTATTGTTGCAGGATCTTTCAGGATATGATTATTAAGTATAATCTTAGAAGGGGGACTCGAGCCCTTTGGCTTTAGGGTAATCAGTTCCTTAATCCAGTCCAAGTGTTTTTAATATTCTGACTATGTATCAAAAAGTAGTCTTCATAATATTTCTTTTTGCTTATTTTGAGAAGATGATTTAATTTGTTGCGATAACATATATATTTCGCTTGATAATAAGAATTATTAGAACTTAATTTTTTTTGAACAGATTATCTTTTATCTTGATTTACTTCCTAATCCCAGGAGTAATCCAAGATTTAGACAACAATTTAATTTCGCGCCTTGAGACTTTACGAAAGGGTACATGTTTATTAATTATATCAGTAATAGTTGAATAAAATGCCTGAAACAATATATTGACATTGGTACCAGATTCACAAGGCAAAATCTTAGACCAATTAATCTCACTCATTTCGGAAAAGAGAGCGTCTTTATCCAAATTAGAGTAGGCCCTCTTATACATTTTAAAATTGCTAGGGAGAGAAGACAATTTGTTTATGATTAAAACAAATTACGTAAATGATCTGTAATATCGCTCAAAATATTACCACTAAGGGCTTGATGTTTGAGAATTGAGAATTGAGAATTGAAAACAAATGTTATCTATGTGTAGCTGAGTGAGCAGTTATTCGCGTTGGCTTCAGGATTTGTGGATGAAAAGAGTAGGAACCCAGGATATTTATAAAATTGTCGATATCTGCATGAGAATCAAAGTTTAGGAGATTAACATTAAAATCATCCATTAATATAGGCAGTACTTGGACTCTTTTTGGATTTTATCAATGGACTTTGAAATGTGGTCAAGAGCTTTCTCTAATTTAGAATTTGGATAATATTATGGTTTTTAGTACATTAAACTTCAATCCAAAGGGATTCAAATTCAGGTTCAGAAATACAAAGATCATCTCTTTTAGTGTAAGTGAGTCTGTTGTTAACAAAAAATCCCACTCCACCAGAATTAGGAAGAGTGGCTGAAAAATGAATTGATATTCAGGAAGATCAGTGTTCAGAACACGATTGGAATTCTCTTTTATTTTGGTTTCAGAAAGGCCAACAATGGAAAAAGAGTGATGAAGTTCAACTAAACGTTCTGAGAGGGATTCATAATTTGCTGCTAGGCTTCTAATATTTAAGTGTAGTGCTGAGAATGAGTTACGTGTATCAGTAAGCGCTGTTTGAATCTCGTAATTACTCGGGCTGCGTGTGGCAGCACCGAGTCTTAAAATGCAAGCGGTTATTTTTTTGTTTGTCTCATGCAACAACATTTGGCCTTTTGACCCATGCGGTTATTTTTTCTTTGTTCCCATGTATTACAAGTTCACCACCAATCAGATTGCACTGTGCTAGTCACGTGACACTCCCAGGTTAAGATATTTACATAATGTAATACAGTAAATCAAGATGGTCGACCCGCGAGGAAATTTCTCTCAAATTTGGAGTCCCATCTCTCAAATGTAAGCAGTTTAATGTTTTATTTAACTTCACCGTGCGAAAGCCTTCCAACAGGCTCAGGATATTTCAACTGGCGCTCTTGTCGGAGCCGAAGGACCGCGTTTTTTACCCAGATGGCCAGTGATTTTATATACGACACGAGGCCGGACCTGAAGGACTCAAAGCCAGGATCCAGCTAATCCACACATATCGAATTGGAATTTAGCGTGTTGCTTTGCTGCTGAAACCAAGGCTTCTTCGCCGATAGAAATGGCAAGATGTTGTGTTTTTCTAGGAGGACAAAATATTTCTCGTTTAAGCTTCTCTTTCGCCACGGCTTTGTTATTTGAATCTCTGTGGATTGGTATACTCAAATATACTGCACAAAAATAATACAACTGAATAAGAAGTCTTTAACAAAGCCAAACTCAACTTCAACGCAAGAGCAAAACTGAGGGGGAAAGTGAAACTGAACAGTGTCTTGTCAGGTCACGAATTAAGGTACGGTGAGGTTGAAGTCATTGCGTGTTTATATCTGCATTTCTTTGTCGATTTGTTGACCTCGTGGCGCTGATAGATTTTGCCATCGGACGGTATTCTTGTTCGAGGTACGTTTCGTAGGTTTTATGCCACATTTCATTTTACTCTCGGTCATAATACATACCAGCGCAAACACCTTGATCTGTAGGCCAACACGTGTTTTGAGCGTGTTTTTGGCTAAGCTAGAAATACCCCGGAGAAATAAACACTCAGCACAGAATAATTTATGATGAGCGAAGCAATATTCAACTCTCAAGGTAAACTTAAACAAGAATCCTCTCACGGCCGAGGTTTTGGTTCGAGAAATTAAAGGCTTCCAACAGTTCCCTTTATAGTTCTGTAATATAATGAGCAGACTGCAGTTTTAGGAAGGAGGGTAAAAGCTTTTAAATATAGATAATCAACAGGCATTTCAGTTAATAAATACCAATATGGACGCGAGCTGTGATAAAGAGCCGCAGGGTAGAATGAACAGTAGAGAAATATAGTGATAGCTCCATCATAGGTGGACAGGATACAACTTATAATATGGGACAAATATAAACATACATTTGAGACACTCATCTATTAGTACTCTGAACCTGGAGAACAGCAGACTAAATTGTAAGCTTGCGTTACATGAATAAAAAGTAGAGGTCAACTTCTTTAATTTACATACACGAGAAAAACTAAAATATTAAATTACATATATATACTAGAGGAGCAGAGAATGAATGCCACTGCGCTACCGGCCACTCCTAAAGACTACTAAATTCAGCTAATACTTCTTCCCTTCGGTTATTACTAAAAGGATTTCAAATGAAAGTGTATTTCATCTTCAATCTCATGTGGCCCGAGTGAAAGCCCAGATGGGCTCTTGTTTGAATGAAAATCATGGGTTGTATAATAATCAAAGCTGGTTAAGTTTGGTAAATTCTGATCTATATCTATATTGGTAAATTAGGGTTGGTATTGATGCTAGACATAATGTCAACGCAAGGCAAATATTCAAGTTTTAAGCTTGCTATCTGAGTAGAGCAAAGGCATTCAGAGTTTGAGTTGAAAGACAACTCAACTAGATCATGCTGATCTATATTGTGAAAAGGAAAGGTCTCTGATCTGCAAAATATGCACATCCAGAAATCATTAGATCTACAGTAGTAGTTGTACTCTTTGATAGATAGAACAGTGCATTTCTGATGAAACCAATTCAAACATATATCACACTGAATGCCTCTGCAGTTGTCTTTCACAACTTTTCTACAATTGGGACAGTAAGATGCCTCCCTTAATATAATATTAACACTATAGCACTAATCTCAGTCGGTTGTGAAAGTGGTACATTATTTCTGACTTTACTTAGCTTCATGGTATTCTGTCTTGTTGGTCTCCTGCCTTCAGCTTGGCCAGATCGCTGATTGAGCTAATTAACATAGATCGACTTTCCTTATCTTTGCGTAAGTATATTCGACCATTAGCAATGGAGATAAACTTGTATTTAAGCTCCTTCTTGACAGCTAGAGCAGCTTTGAAGATGTCTTTCCTCCCTTGAGTTAAGCTTTCTGAAATGTAGATGCTGCTGCCCAGCATGCTCTCGAAACCCTCGAGGTCGCTCGACATTTTCCCTTTCAGCTTGAAGCGAGCTCTGTAGAACTGTTCACGTACAACTCTCCTAACAAACTTTACTGATATTACTGAACAATAATTTTTTTTTTTTTATAAATATAGGTCCAACCTTGGCAATGGTATTAATACTAAATGACATTAATCCCACCCAATGTTACCCACTCCCCCTCCTCTAGCTTTTTTTGGCATCTGTTACTGAATTACAAGTTTTTCATTATTTGCTAGTTTAGATGAAAGCAAAGCATATATCAATATTCCAAATAAACTTATTAAACTTGCAAGTAAATCATTATCTTTCTCATTTACAAAAATATATAATGAATCTATATCAATAGGAATAGTGCCTGATATCTTTAAAGTCTCAAGGATAAGTCCCATATATAAAAAAGGAACTGTTACTGAATTAGGTAATTATAGACCTATATATAGCTATTATCTCCCCTTTTAGCAAATTCTTGGAAAGATCAGTATACAATCAATTAATTTTCTTTCTGGAAAAACAGAATATATTATTTAATTGCTAATTCGGATTCAGAAAAGGATACTCAACCGAGTATGCTATTCTAGAAATTATAGAAAACTTCAAAGAAGCAGTAGATAAAAAGCAAATAACCTGTGAAATCTTTCTCGATTTTCCCAAGGCATTTGATATGATCAATCATGATATTCTCCTAGTGAAAATAAACAAATATGGGGTTCGAGGACTGCCGCATGCATGGTTTTCCAGTTATCTGAATAATAGGAAACAATATGTCAAAATTGGTAGTACTGAATCTAGTTTGAAGAATACGAAATGTGTGGTATTCCACAAGTCTACACTAGGACCTCTGTTAGTCCTCCTAAATATAAATGACTTGCCTTATGCTTCAAAAAAACATTATTATTTCGAATATTTGCTGATGATACTAATCTATTTGTGACCTCTCGCAGGGAAACGTACACTAACAGATATCCGTTAAACGGGCAAAAATTAACGGCTAACGAACGGATAGCAAACGCTTTTACAGAAATCAAGTCTTTTTGAGTTTTGATTTCAGCTTTTTTACTTCATCACTTTGTGAGGAGTTAATAAAACATCCAAACCTGCAGGTATGTCGGCACGTATCTCGTTTTATAGCGTTCAGAAAAGCATATAAAGGCGATCGCGCGTAATCCGAGTTTCTAAACTCGTTGTGTGACTTGTATGTATAGCTAACAGATGATCGCCGAAACCAACGGTGATCGTCGAACTATTTAAACGCCCAATGGATGAATGTTTTGATCGATCTAACGGATGAAGGTTTTGATGTAACGGTTGAATGTTTTGATCAAACGGATGAAGGGTTGGATGTAACGGATGAAGGTTTGGATCTAACGGATGGAATTTTTTTATCTAACGGATGAATATATTAGTCAAACGGCATGGACAGAATTTCTAACGCTTCTAACGATTTCTCAAACCGTTCAAACAGCATGGTCAAAATTTTTAACGGGTGTTCTAACGCTTCTAACGCTTTCTCAAACCGTTCAAACGGCATGGAGAAAATTTCTAACGGTTGTTCCAACGCTTCCTCAAACCGTTTAAACGGATACCTAACGGGTGACGAACGGTCTGGCCCGTTTAACGGATATCCGTTAGTGTACGTTTTCCTGTGAGAGGTCACATTTTATACTTCCGATAATCCTAAAGAATTAGAAAGTTATTAATGAAGAGCTTGTAAATGTGCTAAAACATTGTGCAGCCAATAAATTATCAATTAATTTTAAAAAGACAAATGAATTATATGCTAATAAGTTCGAAGAATTTATGCTAATAACTTCTAAAGAATTAGAAAGTTATTAATGAAGAGCTTGTAAATGTGCTAAAACATTGTGCAGCCAATAAATTATCAATTAATTTTAAAAAGACAAATTTATGATATGCTTATAACTTCGAAGAATTATATGCTAATAACTTCTGAAGAATTAGAAAGTTATTAATGAAGAGCTTGTAAATGTGCTAAAACATTGTGCAGCCAATAACTTATCAATTAATTTAAAAAAGACAAATGAATTATATGCTAATAACTTCGAAGAATTATATGCTAATAACTTCTAAAGAATTAGAAAGTTATTAATGAAGAGCTTGTAAATGTGCTAAAACATTGTGCAGCCAATAAATTATCAATTAATTTTAAAAAGACATATTAACTATATGCTAATAACTTCTCCCAGAAATAAAACTCATATAAGTATTATAACCTGTATGGTCAAATTCAATTCTTATTTAATAATAAGATGGCGAAAAATATAGGAATTATCTGTAAACTAAGATACTATGTTATTTTCAATACATTGCAGCACCTCTATCATACCCTTATATATCCCTACCTAAATTATGGCCTAATGAGTTGGGGTACTGCCCACCAATCTAGACTGAATAAAATAACCTCAAAGCAGAATAAATGTATCCACTGTATTTTGTTTGCAAATACAACCGAGAACGCTAGCCCTTACTATCAACTTTTGCAATTTTTTAAACTCTTGTCCATAAAATAAAATATGTTAAAACGCATATTCCAGCTGTTTTTCTTGATTTAACAAGAGGCCCTGAGCGGCCTTAACTCGGGCCATCTGGAGAATGTACTGCATGGAGTTCTAGCACAATTTTGTGTCAACATGGTTTGTACTGATGCTCTTGTCTGTCAAATGTCAATGTGCAAATGCCCCACGTATGCCGAGGGGGTTAGGTTAGGGTTATGGTATGCCGGGGTGGGGGGTGGGGTTAGGTTAGGGGGGTAGGGTTAGGGAGGGGGGGGGGGGGGGGGTTGGAAATGATAGAGCCATAATACACACACAACACACACATACATACATGCTGTGCATGTACATTTCAGCCACAATTTCCTTCAATTCTGTAGTTTAATATTTAATATTAGTCAATATTATTGTTCCTTGATGGTCGTTAGAATTATTTAAAAAACTTGGTATGGGTATTGTTGATTGAAGTGCAATGGTTATTTGAGTAGTCTGCACGATATCGAGTCACTCAAATTTGATGCATTGTAATTATATCATGTGCAGTACGACTACAAGAAATCAAGCAATTTAGAACAACAAATTCCACATAATGTTGCTATTCATTGTGAATAGTTAGGTAATGTCGTTCTACATGTGAAAATAATAAAGTCATCTATTTGTAATTCTCAATAACAAATCACTGGAGACGGCTGAAATTCAGGCTAAATTCTCAATACAATATTTTCGATTGGGGTCGTAAACTACAACTAGACCACCATTTTCTAGTATTAGTGAGCTGCCACTGTGCTAGTGCTCATTTTCTACATCTTGAAGGAGACTGAAACATAATGGCAAGCCACAAAGAAACATGCAATGTCCACTCATTTTTTTCTATCATTGGGCAAGGTTAATTTTCATTCCCAAATAATTCTTAAAAGTACTCGTACTCCTGATCGTGATTGAGTGAAAGTGATGATGCTGACGCCAAGAACTGAGGAACAACAACAACAATTACATTTATGTTCTCATAAGATGATGGAAATGTATACAAGTAATAAGGCATAATAAAAAATACAATGATGAGAAGGTAGGTCCTTAAGGTAACCTTAGGGTTATCTTAAGCCAGAACCACCTCAGATGGAAAACACTGAAACAAGATCTAGCTTGCATGGATATATAATGGTACCAAGAAAGGGGAAGGGAAAGAAAGAATGCCACTTGCATGTAAGTATACTCTCTCAGTTCTGGACCAAATTTAGTTTATTTTATAAACTTGCAATAATGATAAATACACTACTCTATACATAATATCATTATGTCAGTTCTAAAAAAAATATTAAAATAATACACTGTAGAATGCCTGAACCCAGAGATAATAATCAAATACAAAGAGGTACAGGTCAGATGTAAATAGACCCGGGAAATAGAACAAAATAAAAAGTCGATAATTGTGCTAGGTGGTAACTGTCTTGTGTTTAGGAAAGATTGTTTTTTACCAGTGTCAATAACACGCCACAGATAAATATGCGATTTCCACATCAGTCATTTATCGTTCGTTTGAAAAAATCTTCATTTCAGATTACTTAGTCAGTGTATACTCACTCACTGCATGCTAGATTTTCGTTCCCGAATTTATAAACATTTAAATACATGTGCATATAAATTATAATATTTTAAAAGGCCCTTGTCAGTCAGAGAAATCGGGTCATTTCTACTATACTTTCGAGAGGTTAATAACAATAAATAACAACACAACGACAGTCAATTGGTATAAAGGTTATCATGTTCAGATTAGCGGCTACTTACATTTACAAGCTGTTGTCTTTATTTATAGTCGGTGTTGATCGCAGAGCAGACTGTCACGAGTGTATCTTAAAGCATGTCGCATAATATGTGATAAATTCCCGTCCAAAGCCCATGAAACACCTCTCAACTTTAGAAAAGACAAAAACTTGGTATTGCACTTGAAGGAACCTTTGGTTTACACAAAAAAACAGCTGATATTAAAGGTTTTGCTAAGTCAAAACTCCCACTTGCCGCCATCTTGAAAAACCTGGAAATGTTGTCCACTGTTCACATGTCACATGGCTGGCGCAACGTACGTGTCACGTGACCAGTCGAAATCTGATTGGTCGACGGCGCCAAAACTCGACACAAATAAAAAATAAAGGAAAAACACTTGCGATTTAAGACTCGTGCTGGCCGAAGGCCTGGCCCGAGAAATTACATCTGCTTCTGATCACAAGATATGGTGCTAACCAAAACCTGTATAGACCAGCTTCCAGAACAAATTATGGTTTATCAACATTTAAATGTATGGCTTCTAGGATATGGGAGAAAATACCCACACATTTCAAATGCCTAAAACACAAGAGCTTAAAAGAAACAGTATAAAGTTTTTTTACTTGATTATCAGATCTGATGTACAGTATACAAATCCAATTGTAATGTATATTTATCCCACACCCTATCAGCACCTGCACTGTGATCAATTGTAATTAGTTTATTATATTTTTCAATATACTTATAATAATTCGTGAATAAACAACCCAATACCATTGTAATGTATAATTCCTTTGTTGTAACTCTATTAGCACCTGTACTGTTTGTTTTAATTTCCTTATGCTGTTCTCATTTATTTGTTTTTCTCATGGTAGTGGTCAACTCGAAAGCTTCATGCTCCTTTGACCACTACACGCATTTCCTCAAAGACATTTAATAATTTATTTCCCCCTTTTTTTCTTATATAAAATAACTACATGCACTGTAATTAAATAATTTGTCAATAGTGTGCAATAAATAATCTTGAATCACTTCATAGAGATCAACAGATGTACACATGTTTGTTTATTAACTTTGTATAGGAATAAGCGGAACACTAACTAGCCTCAATAATTTCAAATGGAAAGACATTGCTGCATTAATGGTTCAGCTAAGAACTATAGCAATAAGCGGATCCCAACAACGATTTTGCTATAATACATGAAGGCCTTAAGTGCTGTTTGAAAAATACTGCTTTTAGACGAATTTTGAACAACTTGAAATCGTTTCACTGTCACCGAAATCAAGTTTCTAGAATAAGCTTTTGTAATCCACTTAAAGTGAAATTTGTTTTCCTATATCAGCAGAAACGCCCGTTCACAGCCACCAAGAAATGATTGCAAATACCTCCCATGACGTCATGTAATTAGCATTTTGGATATTAAAACCTCCACAGCATTCAAAGCAACATATATTTAACCATTCTACTCTTCACTTGATTTAGAATTGATATATAAAATAAAATAATAAGGTTCATGGGCACTTTAAATCTTTGCCATCCTCTATCGGAAAAGTTTGGAAAGCATATCAAGACATTCACATGGTATTTGTCTTCTATCTCAGGGTGTTAATGATTTTTCATAGTGTAGTTTTGATTAAAAAAAACTTGAAGGTTTAATTGGATTTACAATGGCCCTTACATGACTGCGGTTGTAATGGGATCGCACTCAAATGACAAACTTTACAGTGATGACTTTGTGTTCGAAGATTCCACCACTCCTTCCTTTAATAAGTCTGTAGTTTCACTTTCAGAAAATCCTGCCTCTAGTAGAACATCTACTGTATGCTGACCAATATCAGGTAGCGAACTCGGAGACTCGTTTCCGGGAGTCCTCGACAATCTAGGAGCTGGTGCAGGTTCATACGACCCTTCATTCTCTATGAATGTTCTCCTTACGATATTGTGGGGGTGTTTAGGGGCTTCGTCAATGGAGAGAACTGGAGCAAAACATGCGTCAGTACCCTTGAATATCTCACTCCACTCGTCACGTGTCTTAGAAGCAAAGACTTTGGCGAATTCTTTTTTCCTGGTGGGCCAGTCTTCAAAGTTCATTTGCTGAGAAATACTGTATGAACTACCAAGACCTGCCAAAAAATATAGAAACCAACTAGTTTTCCATCATGAATCCTGCAATGTGATTGGCTAAACTACTCACTATCCATTCTGTGATTGATCGCGAGTAGCTCAAAAGCCGCCGTTTTCAAAAGCAAAACAATGGCCACCAAGTCGTCAAATTACCTCCCAAAACTGTTTAAGTTTAATGTCAAATAACTAGTGGTTTCTACAAAAACAGGAGCCCATAACTAGTAGCGTCCATCCCGCATACTAGGCCTACGTCACAGCGTTTTCACAAGTTACCGGTAGGTTATTTTAGAACGGTTTCCCACTATTGTTGAGTTGCAATTATTCCTAAGGGAATCAAATCACAAAAGCATAGCAGCCATGTTGTTTGGTATAACAAAACTAGCTAATGAGACCTCTTTTATTCCGCCAAGATGCAACCCACCAATTGACGGGTAACATAATCTAAAAATAGCCCAACTTGTAAAAACGCTGTGACACCTGTATAGGAGATATGTACGCTCCTGACTAAAATAATTAGCCACGCCCCTTGTCAACTATCAGCTGCCGATAGAAACTACGAGCTCTTAGTCTAATGGTTAAAGTGCCTCTAACGTCTATTTTTTAAATCGACTCTACATCAACTGAATAGTTCAATAGTCCCGTTTCGTATTCGAAAATTACCGCTGAATGCAATGACTACAGACGCATGTACTCAGGCTTAGCCTCATTCTGAAGTTAAACATTCTTAAATACTAGCGAGAAGGTGCAAAATGCGAAACTACAACAATACGGAGAGTTGTGAAAGCCCACCTTCTCGCTGGTATTTATGAATGTTTAACTTCAGAATGAGGCTAAGCCTGAGTACATGCGTCTGTAGTCATTGCATTCAGCGGTAATTTTCGAATACGAAACTGGAGTATTCTTCGTTTGCAACTGACGTCATGGCGGCCATGTTGGATTACAATAACAAAAGATTTGGCAATAGATTCTTTTGTATTGTCACCCAACATTGCCATCACGTCTTTGTCTCTTAAATCTTCGGGAGTGACTACAAACAAAGAATAGTAGATTTTTTTATTTGACTGTTGCGTATACGAGGTATAGATGGGTTGCAGTCAATCCCCAGAGATTCAAACGACAAAGGGCATGGCGGCCATGTTGGTGTACCTAACAAAAGAAGCTAACGAAGAATCTATTGTTAAAGGTACACCAACATGGCCGCCGTGACGTCATGTGCAACCATCTATAGAGGTTTATATCTCCAATATGCTAATGAGTATGGCGTCTACCCAGGATTCACTAATTATACAAAAACAAGCTGGTAGAGATCGATGTTATAGTTGAAGCTTTAATACATCAGTGATTTTACCAAATATTTTAACTAAACCAGAAAATATTTTCATTCACAAGGAGACGTCACATCATTAACACATTCGAAATATAAACCGTTATAACTCAAACGCAACAATCAAATCAACAAATATTTTACTATTCACTTGATGTGAGGGGGACATTGGGGGGTTCTCGATACAGCAACACCGCAAACAAAATCCGAAACACCGCATCACCGCATATAACGTTGACTAAATACCGACACCGCAATGACGCAATATTTTTTTTAAGAGTCCCGTAATTTGCATGGATTTGACTTTGAAAATAAACGTTTCACCGAACACCGCAGGTTTGAAAACACAAACAACGCACACCGCAGGATTTGAGATCACCGCAATATAGGATTTAATTCACCGAAATACCACACTAAAAACTGACCAACACCGCAAACCCCAATGTCCCCCTCTGATGTGGAATAGATATAAATGATAAAAAAATAATAAGCCAAGAATGAGAGCGCGCAGACAAAAAATCAACAAGAAAACATATAAGCCCTGGGTAATTATATTTCTTACGAAGAGACTAGAGGCCATAGACAAAGGATTCCGTAATAAAAAGTTGATTTGATTTATTTGTCGGCCGTTCAAAGTTGCCCAAAAATGTGTTTTGGGTTGCCTGTGGACCAAAATCAATCGCACGAGCGCGCTTTACAAAATTGGCACTGGGTCTAGTTTGACGTCATCACCAGAACACGCTCGATACGCCATTGCATGAATGGCCTTGCCGAATAAAGCTCTCCGAAGAGTTTATCGCTGTGCACTGTACCTTATCACTTAGAAAACCTTATTTTGAGAGGAAAGTACTAATTTATCGGAAGTTACGGTCTGTCAATAAAACCCTCTTATGTGATGATATCAGGAAATCGTCTTCGATGACTTATGAGAACTTTATGAATGTAACTGGCCTAGTGGACCATTATGACGAGATACTGTCTTCCTTGTTAGAGCTTCACGCTCCTTTGAACAAATGTGTTGTCACACTGCGCCCAGCTGCACCCTGGTATTCTGACGAGATTAGAGCCGAGAAAACTAAGAGGAGACTTGAACGAAGGTGGCGTGTAACCCAACTTGCCATTGGCAGATACTTTATGTTGATCAATGTAACTTGGTAAACAGTATGATATTTGCATCTAAAATGGAGTTTTACTCAACGGTAATTAGAGACAACAAGTTGGATCAAAGGGTTATATTTAGAACTGTTGATAAATTGCTAAATCGAAAGCCAATAAAGAAGCTTCCATCACATGAAAGTGCCTCTGACCTCGCCAACAGATTCGCAGACTTCTTCACAGATAAAGTACTCGCAATAAAGGATAGCCTCATTTCCATTAGCAGTGGTAAACAAGATCCATTTTCAGCTGCCGTGTGTCTTTCCGAGCTCCGTCCCTTCTCCCCAACGTCTGTTAACGAACTATCTGCACTCACTGGCGCTTCTGCACGTAAATCATGCATCCTTGATCCAATACCTGGCAGTTTCTTCAAAGACTGTTTTAAAATGCTTATACCTGTTATAACTAGAATTTGATTGTTAATATGTCGCTCGACAATGGTGTGATGCCTTAGAAAATGAAAGAAGCAGTTTTGTCACCTGCACTCAAGAAACCTTCCTTGGATCATGAACAGTTTCCTAACTTCAGATCTATCTCCAACCTTATGTTTATCCCGAAAGCCATTGAAAAGGTTGTTGCCTCACGCATGAACAAATACTTGAATGATGAAAATCTGTCTGAGCTTTTGCAGTCTGCATATAGAAAAAGGCCATAGCACAGAAACGGTGCTCCGCGTTAGAGTTCAGAACGATATACTTAGAGCGATTGACAACCACGGCTGTGTCATACTTCTCCTGTTTGACCTATCTGCTGCGTTTGATACAGTGGACCATCAGATTTTACTTTCTAGACTAAGCAATCGCCTTGGAATCAAGGGCCAAGCTCTTGCATGCTTTCGTTCACACCTTTCCGACCGAAGGCAGTTCGTATGTGTTGAGAATGAGAAATCATTTAACCGTGACCTAATCTGTGGTGTTCCTCACAGATCAGTGCTTGGACTTATCTTGTACTTGTTGTATACTTCTCCTCTTGGTGACATTGTTAGGCTCCACAACATGTCCTTCCATCTTTATGCTGACGACACTCAGATTTATATATCATTTCAACCGTCATCTGCGAGTCAAATGCAATACCCTGATTGAATCATGCATGCGTGACATCGATCTCTGGAGGACAACGAATAGGCTAAAGCTCAACAATGACAAGACTGAACTCCCTGTTCTGAATGCTCGTCACCGCCCACAGCCTCCCCTCGACTCCATCTGTGTTGGCACCGAACTGATTAAAGCATCTAACTTGGCAAGAAACATTGGTGTTCTGTTTCCATGGATCAGCAAGTAAATGCTGTCTGTAAAGTCATATTAGAAATATTGCACGCATTAGGTAATTTCTATCTTTTGAAACCACCAAAATTCTGATTCATACTTTTGTGACTCTTAAATTAGGGTACTGCAATTCTCTATTATATGGACTTCCTAAGGATTTGCATTTTTGCTTTCACCCGAATAGAGGTGTCATCTTGCTGCAGCATCGAAGCCGATACGGACGACCGCCGCCATATCTAATTTCAGTTGCAAACTTAATGCAACTTGCGCTTTTGTGGTTTTATATCATCAGTATGGAATTTCTTTTCTGAAATCGCAGACGCCTCTCTCGGGGTATGCATTTTTGCTTTGGCCTGAATAGAGGCGGCTGTTTTCGCAGGCTAACATATTTCTTACCCCTTAAAAACTGAACAATGCATCAGTTCCTTTGCAAGAATTTTTTGTGTGTGCCTTAGTGCTTGCAGGAAAAAAATATTTTGTGGGGGGAGGGGGAGGGGGGCATTTAGCCTTGCACTATTTTTTTTGGGACTACCCACCCCCCTCCCAGGATTTCTAATGATCTTATTCAGAAATTTCAGTATGTACAAAATTCTGCAGCTTGCCTTGTTACTTGTTCAAGTAAATATGATCATATTACGCCTATTCTTAAGGATCTACATTGGCTACCTGTTGAACAAATAATTACATTTAAGATACTATTGCTGACTTTTAAAGCCACTAATAACATTGCTCCATTATATCTTACCGAACTGTTACAACCGTACGTAACTACTCGCTCGTTACCTTCCTCGTCTAAACATTTACTTAAGGTTCCGAAGCATAATCTGAAATCGTATGGACTGAGGGCATTTTCAGTTTCTGCCCCTATATTATGGAACTCCCTGCTACTAGATATCAGGAACACAGAGTCAAAACTTTTCTTTTTAATCAGGCATTTTTATTGTAATTATTCAATGGGAAACCATTTAATATATATTTTAAGACTTAGTGGAATGTATACTTTTTAGCTTTTTAACTTGATAGTGATCATTCTATAGTAGATTTTAAATTTTAATTATTTGTTCTTTTTGGTTTCTATATATAATAATACATCATTAGTTTGTGAAGCGCCATTGGACAATTAGTGGAAATGGCACTATATAAATTACTTATTATTATTATATTACCATCTTTCTCAGTTATTTATTCAATTATTTTGCACATATGCCAACGCTTTTTACCCGCGAAGAGACGAGTTCTGTTGACGTTTCATTCTCGTCCCAGTCCCCGAATGTGCGCGGAAATTAATCTAAATTTGGAAGTTTAGTTGCTAAAAAAATAATGGCAACATTTTTTTATCTTTCGGTATTTTTCCCCTACCTTTTAAGGTCTAAGCTAAAAAAAAAAAGCATAACTGGCCAGGGCTTATATGCACTTTAAATAAAGTTAAAAAATGAAATCACATGGCCTAAACGTTTAGGTGAAGGCATTTGCGAGTCTAAAACATTCCAAATACAGGGCTCCAAATTAAATAAAGTTCTAGACGCATTTTGCTACTAGTTTTAGTCGTTAAAAAAAAACCAGAATCCAGCGGTCTTACGACAAAAAGCTGCGCCCGCGATATATATATTATAAAGAGTCTGGCGTTATCACTTGGATAAAGGGAAATAAAAATGGAAAAATGAAGGTAAATGGTGCACGCTTTTGCTGAAAAATTGTAAAATCCCAATGAAGCATAAAATGTCAGACTGTTGAAAGTTATCCTATAAAGAAAGGAAATAAAAAACAGCGTTGGATTGAAAGAAAGAAAAGAGAGCCGGTTGAAAATAAGATGCCTCGGTTGACACTGGATCTGGATAATGTGGAAGTTAATTGTGTTCTTGCGGGTTTTTATGATAAGTATCCAGAATGTTTGCGACCGCAAAAATGCACATTGTATTTGTTATGTGAAAAAGGCAGACGATTCGAATTTGAAAGAGAATGCGTTCGTTCCTTGGAGTAGAATATGCCACACGTTTTGTATCGTGTGGTAGCAAGATAGGAAGAGCTAGTCGCGTTACGTTGTGAACCATGAGGAGGCGTATCCCAACACTTGGAGAGGTTGTTGTGTTTTGTGATCAAGAAACAGCAAATGTTTTGTGTGGTTTCTGTTGCTAATGACTAGGATTTTTGATGAGCCCAAAAAAAAATGTGGTTTAGAGTTTGGAAAGCGATAATAGAAAATGCCTCGACCTCCTCAAGCCAAGGAAGTAAGCGCTAATGGCTTGTGTGTTTTTGTGGTAAACCCTGTTTAGTTTACGACAAAGTGGAAGGAATCGTGAGATACAAGTGTGGCACTAAAGTGAAGTTTAATTCGAAGAGCAAAGCTAGAGGGAAATAACGAGATTGTAATCTGTTGTTGGACGCCGAAGATTTGAAGGTGGCGCGGGAGGCTTTGATTAAGCGCCACGACGTTTACGTTTGATGGTATTCCAAAGTACAAGAAGCATGGACTCTATTGTGCGGTGCGCTTGAGTCATTCAGAACGCAATTACCAATGTACGTACTTTGCGTGCTCGGTTGCACTGCCTAATAAGAAGTACAAGATGTTTACATTTTTTGGGAAAGCAAACAGAACCGTCGAGAGCAGTAGCGATGAATCGGATTCGGAGAAGGAAAGCAGCAGCGACGACGGGAGGATGGGGGAAATGTTGGGAGTCGTCGTGAAAGCGCAAGGAGCAGTAAAGCAAGGAAACAATATTAGGAAGAAAAAAAAGAAAGAAACAGTCAAGATAAGTAAATCACTGCGAGACAGTTTTAAATAGGATACCATATGATTTTTATTATAGGATTATAAGTTTATTACATGGTTATAGTTCACGATGGATGTTGATAAGGAATATACCCCCCCCCCCCCCCCCCCCCCCGGGACAAGGTGGGGGAAATGTGGTGCTTTGAGCGCATTTGATGGCTTTGTATCCCCTGGGGGTCGGGGATTTTGTTATATTTGCTTTATGCATTTTATGGAGGGGTAGGGTGGGTGGGGATTTGACTCGGGCCCATTCTTCCACCGAGTACTGCACGTGGCGGATCCGAGTTGAAAAGTCGTAATTTCAAGCTGTTATGTTTTCCCCAGGCATTGAAGGTGAGTTTGTCTCTATTTAGAATAATGATTTTGCTGATTATATGCCTTTGACTACATTCTATGCATGTGATAGAGTGGTTTTCAGTTGAGTGTAGTAAAACCAAACGCAAATTACCCACAGCCAGCCAATCATAGGAGCGAGTAATCACAAGTAACTCATAAATGGCTTCCCTGTGAGCCAATGACAAACCAAAGAAAAACCAAAACAATTTGCGTTTGGTTTTACTTTGGATTCTGATTGGTTGGTTTACTTTCTCAGCCAATAGGAGAGCTTAGTAAACGCAAAACCAAAACACTTCCGACACTCAATTGAAATCCGCTCTCTATAGGAAATTATATTCATTTAAAGATGATGCCTACTTTATAGATTCGTGTTTAGAAGAACATGCCAGCAAAGGTATTCTTCCCCTCCCCGGTGGGGATTTTACCTGTTAACAAGCCCCTATAGGGTGGGGATTTTTAAAGATTGGTAATATTTTCGAGTCAAACCCCCACCTTCTCCCGGGGTGGGTGGGGGTCGGGGTTTCAATTGATAAGTGCATAACCCTTTCGCGCTTAACCACTGCGTCGCCCCGTCACTCCTGGCTTTGCCCTCGATAGTTATGACAGTTAGAACAGCGATCCTGACAACGCTAACCCTACAGGGAAACCACAGATGAATCTCACCTTCAATCAGTTCTTGGTAAAATTTAGGTTCAATGGCTCCGACTGCGACATACTTGCCATCAGCTGTCTTGTATGTGTCGTAAAATGGCGCTCCAGTGTCCAACAGGTTCTCCCCACGCTCTCCCGGCCAGATAACACCGTCACGTGACTTGTACACAAACGAACCAATATAAGCTGCTCCATCAATCTGGTGGGATATTATAGAAACATGAGAATGGCATACAGTGTGTGTATGTACGTATACGAACTACAATTAGTAGGCCGCAATCTTTTAACAAATAGAACCAAAAAACCTCTGAATTTTAACGGGACCTGAAACAACCCGGCTAAACCACAGATCGAATTGCAATGTAGCGTGTTGGTTTTAGTGGAGGGAGGAAAACCGGAGAAACCGGAGAAAACCCCTCGAAGCAAAGGTGAGATACCAACAAACTCAACTCACATGTGGCGCCGCAAACGGGAATCGAATCCGGGTCTAAGAGGAGAGAGGTGAAGCGCTTAACCACTGCGCCACCCCGGCTCCCCAACAGAGTTTGTTGTGTTCTGTACTTTGATAAGATATGACTGGAGCTTAAGCCCGTGTTACGCAAGGCAATGTGTTGTGCAACTATTCTGCAATTTTGTTGGGAGAAAAGTTGCACGAGAAATTGCAAAAAAATCGTCTCGCAATTAATTGGAGCGTTGCACGAAGTACAATGTAGAACCAAGTTCTACTTTTCGAAACCATTGCGGCAACGCTGCAACTTTTAACTGTTACCCAGTGTAACACCCTTCCTGCAACTGGTCTCGCAACGATTTGTGACCAGCTAATAAAAATATGTGACCAGGCCAGCCCTCTGCGGTCGCCCTGCATGAAACGTTGCCTAGTGTAACACCCCCTGTTCATGCAACTGCGATGCATCTATTTTCTCGTGCAACAAAATTGCGTGACGAGTTGCACGAACATTGCCTAGTGTAACAACGCCTTTAACAATATGAAAACAAGAATACTGGAATCACGTGGGGCGTAGCACAATACAGTGAAGTGTTTAGGAAGGACGTGGGCCATGTGCCAATGGCACTAATTTCGAATTGATGGCGCAAAAAAAAAATAGTGGCCCAAAAGGGCGCATAACTATTTCTGGAACTTTCCTTTTTCAATAAAGTCAAATAACACCGAAAAAACTACGAGTTTTCGTTGTTTTTCCGCTGGTATGGAACCTGCATAGTTGATGTTTGAAGCTGTAACTGAGATCTCAGGTAATTCCTTCTTCTTAGGGGACTATAATTGTGATCTTTTACAACCGAACAAACCACCAAAGGATGGTCGCGATTTGATGGATCTGTTGGACATATAAAACCTAAAGAATTTAATCAATTCAGCCACTCGAATATGAAGAACATCGGAAACTCTTCTTGATCTTATTCTTACTAATAACGAAAGGAGAGTCCTGCCATCGGGTGTGGTTAATGCCCAAGTGAGCGATCACTCACTGGTGTATGCAGTAATACTTAAGGAAAACAATGTTGTTATAACAGACAAAAAATATATAGCTGAGTTATTTAATGAATATTTCATTCATATTGTGGATGGCGTAGCCGAAGTCAGTGAAACGGATTATGGCACGGACTTTAATGAGCATCCCAGCAGCATTAAAGCGATTAATGAGAATAATAGGGAAAGAGGCATGCCAAATTACTTGGACTTCATTATACCAACACGAAAGTAGTCGAACAGCTTTTATCAAGTATCAACACGCGTAAAGCCTGTGGACACGACTTTATATCTCCACGGCTAATTAAGGAATCCACCTCTGCAATTACAGGTCTGCTTACAACAATAATGAATGATTCAATAAGACAATGCAAATACCCTGCTCGCTGGAAAATGGACAAGTGACGCCTCTTTTTAAGAAAGACGATGAATTAAGTAAAGTCAACTACAGGCCTGTAACTGTTCTCCCGGTTCTGAACAATATTTTTGAGAAGCTATTGTCAACCCAGCTCCAAGATTTTTACGTTCAGATATTGTCAGATTTTATATCTGCGAAACAGCACTACTCAGATTAACAGAAGACTGGAGGCGTAGTTTAGACAACGGTAGCCGTGGTGTCAATGGATCTATCGAAGGCATTTGACACCATTCCGCACGCGTTATTACTTGCGAAGCTGAAGGCGTATGGGGTTAGCGATAGTAGTTGTGCTCTTCTTAAGGATGATCTATCCGGCAGAATGCAACGAGTCAAGATAGGAGATACTTTCTCGAAGTGGGATGTGGTGAAGTGAGGCGTGCCCCAGGGAAGCGTTTTTAACATATTTATCAACGACTTATTTTTTCACATTAAATTAGTGAAACTGAATGTTTATGCGGATGACGGACAACTGTACTACTCTGATAAGGACCTAACTGAAATTAACAGTCGCATGCAGCATGATGTCCACATAGCAAACTCTTGGTATAAAAAAAATGGAATGATCGCTAACCCAACTAAGCATCAAGCAATGGTGTTGGGCAGCTCTCAGTTTGACTTTTCCTTTCCAGTAAAAGACAAACTGGATCTTCCAGGCATGACATTAGATAATGAACTGAGCTTCAAGGAGTACATCACAACCATATGTAAAAAAGTAAACAACCAATTTAATGTTATGATTAGGTTCCGTAAACTTATTCCAAACAGTACCTGCATGTTACGGCTGTATAAGGCCTTCTTACTACCTCACTTTTATTACCACAGAAATGCCACACCATAGAACAATAGTCGCAATTCCGACAAACTAGAGGCATTAAATAGACGCATTCTTAGGTTTATTTTTAAGGATAAGGATTCTGATTATAATCAGCTGCTTAAGAAAGCAGGAACTACCTCTATATACAATAGGTGTATTCAGAATATGCTGCTCACACTTTTTAAATGTCTGCATTTTGAAAATTACCCTGGATACTTAAAAGATATGTTCAACTTAAGATCAGTAGCTTATTCTCTGAGAGGCAGTAATATTCTCAGCCTTCCTAAACCATCTACAACTTCGTATGGCCTTCACTCATTTCGATATTTTGCAGCTAAAGTTTGAAACTCACTACCCGACAACTATAGAGTTCTCAATACCTATAATGACTTTAAAGGCGTTGTGTCACGGTACTGCGCATGTCACAGTCTCCAGACTTTGAATTGACAGCTGTATTGTGTAACATCCAATGAGAATCAATCAAAATAAATTGCCGGAAACGCCACACGGTTCGCCACACTGCCGTGATTCACAGATTGTAGTTTTACACAGTATATGGCGAGATTTACAAGGATTTTATTCTTCCTACATCCAAGGTAAACAGCATTGAGTAAAGAATGGTATCTATATTTCATTACTTGTGTTAAGATAAAGGATCATACGATTTTAGACAAAATCCTACTCTAGGAGAAACATATTAACAAATTCTAGTTTAGCCCCAAAGTCGAGTTACTTTAATTAAAACGTTCTTTTGTTAATTTCGGTTTGGTCACGAGCCTGTATTTACTAATGACGTTTTCCATTGACATTATTGAATAGAACTCATTTTCCAACAACCTGTGTTGTTACAGGAAACTAATTAAGTATTGATTATATCTTAAGCTATCGGTACCAAGCGATCCCGACAACAAGCCATTAAGATTTGAGTATTCCTAATTACAGTTCCGTACTTTGTCAAGTACTAAATCCATTGAACTTTCCGTCAATGCAGATTAGTCACCAACTTCTAGTTGGATTTCTATGGAATATATCTAAAGACTCGTATAATGTTTTACGCTCAAGCTATGATATTTGATTTCTAGTTTCACCTTTGACATTTCTTATTTATGTTGTCGATCGGTTGGAACACCTTCCTTTCAAGGTCAGTTTTGCAATGTTCGGGCAACGACCTATACACAATAGGAGTTCATGTAAAGACAGCTGGATTGCTTGAGAACTATTCTGGTCAAGGACATCTGTTCACCACATAGACCATGATAGCTGAGAACGATTCTGGTCAAAGACATCTGTTCACCACAGAGACCATTGTTTGTAAATAACATAAATACAGAACGAATACTCTTGTAAGTTGCCAGTCATTGAGACCAGTAATAAAGTACGTAAGATCCAACCTTGGTTGTTGTCGCTACAAGCTCTACGAGAATCCCCCTCAGCTCAGGAGAAGCTTCCCTGACACTTGCTTGTATTTTTTGCTGTTTCCAGTCGTAAACAGTCCGAATTTGACCAAAGTGAAACGAGCTGCTCGCGTCCGTAGATATATATTTCTTCGTTATTCACTTTTGACATGATACAATTCTTCAAATGGCACCATTGTTTTATTTCTACATGTTTAATAATACAGTTCTCTGCTGTAAAAAAAAAACATTCTATGGAAGATTTCTTGTCCTAAAGTTTGGAAACGTAACACATGCATTTGACGCTAGAAAGTTCAGTACTCGCGGAAGTACGCAAGGTTAATTTATTAGTGGCAGTTTACTAGTTTGCACTATCGGCTGTTATGGAATGGAAACATACTTTCACAGCTTAATATGTATGTCGATTGGTCAGAAGGATATCTTGTTTAAGATGCTACGGTCCTTTCGGCATCAGGAAATTTTTAAACGGGAGTTTTCGTACAGTATTTCAAGCTATGCTGTAGCGCGAGTTCAGTTAAGTCACAAATGTCCGTGAATAGCGCGTTCATTATTATCAGTTTGCTCTATGGGTTTTCATGTATTCAATAATTACTTCTGGAGATTCATATGTATGTCGATTGGTCACAATGATTTCCTCTTTCAGTTTTCCCCGTTAGTGTGGACATTAGGGATACATCCTTGGAGATTTCGTACAGTTTATCGACCGTGTGTCGAAAGTAGAAAAGTTCGCTTGTCACGAAAGTGCGTAAACTGTCACAAGCGGTTTCATAACAGTTCGATGTTTGACTCTCATGTAGTCGATGATAACTTATATAGCTTCATATGTATGTCGATTGCTCACAAGGATTTCCTCTTTCAGTTGTCCCCGTTAGTTTGGACATTAGGGATTTTTTCTTGGGGATTTCGTACAGTTTAGCGACCGTGTGTCGAAAGTAGAAAAGTTCGCTTGTCACGAAAGTGCGAATACTGACAAGCGGTTTCATAGCAGTTCGATGTTTGCAGACTCTCACGTAGTCGATAATATAAACTTCTATAGCTTCATATGTACGTCGATTGCTCACAAGGCTATCGTATTTGAGTTCATGAGGTTGTTTTGCCAGCAAAGGAAGGTTTTATCTAACTTTTCGTACAGTCTTTGCACTCCGGTCGGTTCATATCATTTCAGCCTCGATCGTTTCTAAGCCGTAGATATATATTTCTTCGTGTCGCTGTTGATCTGTGAAGAAAAATAATATCAATCGATGTTCAATCAACTTCAATTCAAACGTAGGTTAAACGACTCTGCCGAGTCGACTATGACCTCCACTAACTGCATTAAATTATCGTCCAGTGATACACAGAAGTAGCAGGGGTACAGTACCACAGTGTAATGAGTTAGATCTTAGGAGTAACTTTCCAATCAAACTGTAGATTTAGTGAACATGTCAAAGAAAAGTTTAAAGAAGCAAATAAATGCTTGTACGTTATAAGATCCTTAAGGAAAGAAGGTTTAAAGCAGTCTGAAATTGACCATCTCTTTATGGCCATAGTTATGTCTAGGCTAACGTATGGTATCTCAGTTTACGGAGCATCTAAACCGGAGTTAACAACAATTCAAAATTTTCTGGACAGGTGATTTAAAAGAAAATACATATCAAGTAAAATTAACGTAATACAATATCTAAAGAAAAGCGACGAAACAATCTTTAATCAGGCTAGGTATAACGAAAGGCATCCTCTTAGAGCTATTATACCCAAGGTTAAACCTTGCACCTACAACATCAGACGGAAAGGTCCAGACAAGCCTAGAGTAAATACAGAACGTTTCTTGAGTAGTTTCGTTAATAAGCTGATATTTGATTACAATTTAGCACTTTAATTAACATGTCAAAAGCACATTCTTCTATACGTTTCATATCCTATTGTAACACATGAAATGTATCTTTCATGCGAATAAGGTTATTTGAATTGTATTGTATGAAAGAGGGATGAGAAATACATGTATTCCCCACCCCTAAAAAATTATGTCTTATTTGTGATAGCAAACCCTGGTTCGTATGTCGGTCGTAACAAAACTGATCAGTTCTAAGACTGCAAGTTCTGAAAATTGATAGAAAATGAGAAGTAAAAACAAAACAAATGGGAGATTCAATTTTTCGGGTAGGAAGAACGTCGTAGCAACGTGGGGTTTTCATCAAAATGTTACGTTGAAATCAACGTTCACGGGGAGAAATGAGAACAGAAACAAAATTTCAAAACGGCTTAACCCCCTCCCCCTGAACTTCATTGGTGTCAGTATTAACTCAAAAGGTAAAAGCAATTAAAGGTATTCATTTATATAGCGCAAATTCTATATGAATATTTTCAAATGCGCTTCACAAAGTTATTTTTGTGATAGAGCCTGCTATTGTGGCGCAATGTGCTGCCGTGCATTTAAAAATCATGAGTGATTGTTAGTACCAGGCCGTTGTGTTGGGAGACAATCTCCTTATCTTTCTCGAAATAACACAAAATATTATTTTACATCCTCTCGTATAGATTAGAAGAGGAAGGAGACAAGGCTAACAGCTTTACGTCACTACCCAACGACGCGGCTGGGATTCCAAGCCCCGACCTCCCGCACTCTAAACCGTGCTCTACCAACTGAGCTAACCATTGAACAAACCCCCAACCTCCCACACTCTAAACCGTGCTCTACCAACTGAGCTAACCATTGAACAAACCCCCAACCTCCCGCACTCTAAACCGTGCTCTACCAACTGAGATAACCATTGAACAAACCCCCAACCTCCCACACTCTAAACCGTGCTCTACCAACTGAGCTAACCATTGAACAAACCCCCAACCTCCCGCACTCTAAACCGTGCTCTACCAACTGAGATAACCATTGAACAAACCCCCAACCTCCCACACTCTAAACCGTGCTCTACCAACTGAGCTAACCATTGAACAAACCCCCAACCTCCCGCACTCTAAACCGTGCTCTACCAACTGAGCTAACCATTGAACAAACCCCCAACCTCCCACACTCTAAACCGTGCTCTACCAACTGAGCTAACCATTGAACAAACCCCCAACCACCCGCACTCTAAACCGTGCTCTACCAACTGAGCTAACCATTGAACAAACCCCCAACCTCCCACACTCTAATCCGTGCTCTACCAACTGAGCTAACCATTGAACAAACCCCCAACCTCCCACACTCTAAACCGTGCTCTACCAACTGAGCTAACCATTGAACAAACCCCCAACCTCCCGCACTCTAAACCGTGCTCTACCAACTGAGCTAACCATTGAACAAACCCCCAACCTCCCACACTCTAAACCGTGCTCTACCAACTGAGCTAACCATTGAACAAACCCCCAACCACCCGCACTCTAAACCGTGCTCTACCAACTGAGCTAACCATTGAACAAACCCCCAACCTCCCACACTCTAATCCGTGCTCTACCAACTGAGCTAACCATTGAACAAACCCCCAACCTCCCACACTCTAAACCGTGCTCTACCAACTGAGCTAACCATTGAACAAACCCCCAACCTCCCGCACTCTAAACCGTGCTCTACCAACTGAGCTAACCATTGAACAAACCCCCAACCTCCCACACTCTAAACCGTGCTCTACCAACTGAGCTAACCATTGAACAAACCCCCAACCTCCCACACTCTAAACCGTGCTCTACCAACTGAGCTAACCATTGAACAAACCCCCAACCTCCCACACTCTAAACCGTGCTCTACCAACTGAGCTAACCATTGAACAAACCCCCAACCTCCCGCACTCTAAACCGTGCTCTACCAACTGAGCTAACCATTGAACAAACCCCCAACCTCCCACACTCTAAACCGTGCTCTACCAACTGAGCTAACCATTGAACAAACCCCCAACCTCCCACACTCTAAACCGTGCTCTACCAACTGAGCTAACCATTGAACAAACCCCCAACCTCCCGCACTCTAAACCGTGCTCTACCAACTGAGCTAACCATTGAACAAACCCCCAACCTCCCGCACTCTAAACCGTGCTCTACCAACTGAGCTAACCATTGAACAAACCCCCAACCTCCCACACTCTAAACCGTGCTCTACCAACTGAGCTAACCATTGAACAAACCCCCAACCTCCCACACTCTAAACCGTGCTCTACCAACTGAGCTAACCATTGAACAAACCCCCAACCACCCACACTCTAAACCGTGCTCTACCAACTGAGCTAACCATTGAACAAACCCCCAACCTCCCGCACTCTAAACCGTGCTCTACCAACTGAGCTAACCATGCAGTGAGGCGATTTAAGTTTACAAAGATTCCTTTAACCATTTGCTACATACCAAAAATTAATGAATTAATTAATGATTATTATTATGATAATCGTTAGTAATTATAAATAATTTCTATTAAATAATGATCGAGGCCCACATGTAACATGTAATGACTGATGTAGATTGCATACCATTGCTGTGTCAATGACTTGTCCCTTTCCAGACTTGTTCCTCTCAAGTAAAGCCAACAATATTCCCATGACACACATCAGCCCGCCACCAGCAAAGTCACCCAGTAGGTTTAACGGCGGCACCAGGTTACTGTCCTTTCTTCCCAGCATGGACAGCAGGCCAGACATAGCAATGTAGTTAATGTCATGACCAGCTTGTTTGGCCAGTGGACCACACTGGCCGTAACCTGGAAAACAAAAGAGAATGTCAAACAAGGTTGAAAAACAAAGGTGATCATTGTAAGTTTAAGTAATGATGTAGCTAAGAACTGTAGCAAAAGACAAATAGGCTGCAGCAATGGGCACATCCCCACATACGATTCTGCTTGCAATGCCTTAAAGTGCCTATACGACCAAAAACGATATTAATAATATCGATTCTACATAGTGAATAGTTGAATGGTACAATATTTCTGGGTTTGAATGCCGTGCCGATGATGTTATAGAGGTTTTAATTTAAAAAATGTCAGGGGAGACATTTGCTAATATTTCTTAATGCTCATGAATGAACGTATTTGCTGATATAGGAAAACAAATTTGTAAAATCATCAATAATGTTTAACTGTAACAGGATTTTTTGTATAATATATTATGCCTAACCTGACGTCATGTAATTAGCATTTTCGAGATTAAAACCTCTACAACTCATCAGCATGGCATTCAACCATGAAATATAATAATAATAATAATAATAATTCCTAACGATAATCATAGAAATAATACAATCGTTAAATAATTAATTAATTAATGTTTGGTATGTAGCCAATAGTTATAGACATAAAAACCAGCCTATCTTATGTATTTCCGCCCAACTAGATGACATTTTGTGTGTGATATTCGCGCAAATTAAGTTCAGGAGGGGTTAAGCCGTTTTGAAATTTTGTTTTGGCTGTCATTTCTCCCCCTGAACTTCAATGTCAACCAAATTAAGAAGAGCCCCTGCAGTTTTCCATGGGTAGCATTTTGACAAAAACCCCATATCTCTACAATGTTCCTTTCTACCCGTAAAAATCCATCGCCCTTTCCGTTTTGGCCGCAAAGCATGCTGGGACAGTTTCATTTGCTATTTCTGAGTCCAGAATTGGATTAAATAAAGTTGCAGCGTTAAAATCATAGTTCTGGTAGTAAACATGACGAACACAACATATTGGTTGCAAATGTGGGATAAGAAATGTGAATGAAGTTGCAGCTTAAAATCACAATGGATTAAGTGACGTAGCAGAATTAAAACCATGGTTTGTGTACTCGACGCGATGACTGCAATGAGGCACGAACTGCGGAAGGCTGTCGCGAGCTTGTGATGACATTCAATGCACTTGAATGGAAAATAACAATCATTTCAAGGAGAAACTTTTTTCACTACGTTTAGGCCACTTATTTCCACGAGAAGTGGTCCAAAATTCCAGTTGAGCCTTAGTAGGTGGAAAATAACCATACACCCATGATCACTACCATGCAAGTTGCATGGCACTACCCAAAACGCGCTATGTCGTAGCTAGCGTCTAGCATGCATGTTGGATTATCGTTAGTGGGAACCAGTAGTAGTAGCAGTAGTAGTAGTAATAATAGGCTTTATTTATCAAGGGTGACACTTGACAGTACAATAACTGATAACCTAATGGCCCTCTAACAAAATGAAATAAATACAGGAAAAAATTGACATAAAGTCAAAAAGCTAAAAATTTACAATACTGCTGATGGAAAACTATTAATATTATAATTTATGTTAAAAACCAATTGCTAAAAATACTACTAAAAGATTTGAACTAACTACCAATATATACTACTTACAAAATTTAATGTACTATTTACAACTAAACCTACTACATGTATGTACAAATAATCGCAGAAAATCAGATTTTTAAATGTAAGGACGCTTTTTGCCAACATAAAAAGCTTTAATTTGTAAAGATCACGTTTAAAGCTGCTTACAGAATTTGCCCTTCTTTGTTTGATATTGATGTTGTTCTAGTCTTTGATAGTTCTGACGGTAAATGTTCTCCCTCCTTCAGTAAGTCCCTTGTATCTTAGACATAATAAATAAATATTAGAATACTGTATCTAGTTTCTCTATTATGCACATCTGAATTTCTGACAAGCAGGGAACTAATGTAGGTAGGGGTAGTGTGGAAAGAACTATTTACACGCTTAAAGGCAAAAGTACATCTTTTGATTAGGGCAACATTAGTGAAAGGAAGCCAGTTTAAATTGTTAAAAAGAGTAACTGATGACGTGTCTCTGTCTGCACTTAAAATAATTCTTGCCATTGTACCAGTGTAGATCGAATCGATGTTATTAACCCTTTCCCTCCTGCACCGCCCGTAACCGCCCAACATGAAGCATGTACCTGCAGAAAATTATTGCATCAAACCTAGACATGCTGGAAATACGATGTTGTGATATTATTTCAAGGGATGAATGACTTCGAAGCCACAGCTGTAACGGGGATCGCTTGACTCTCCCACTTTGGAGAAAAACGTATTTGTTTTGGAGATTGTTGTTCATTTCTTCGCTTTTCACGAATTTTGAGGAGCTGAAAATCGGCTCAAAAACCCTTCCCATTCACACTTAAATTCAAAAGCAAATACAAAATCACCACTCAGTCGTTACAGTACCTTGTTTAATCTTTCCAACCAGCAGGTTTGTTTGCATAAAATCCACCAAACGACTGTGAACCACGCCGATGTTTACACTGCATTTCACTCGACCACGTTTACTTACTCCCACCTCCAACTGCATGCAGTGGCTTTTTTCTCCCAAATTAGAACACATTTCATTGGAAACCCTACCGAAAAAGCCATACCTACCGCTAACGAGTGCACAGAATTCTCCCAAATGGCATTGTGGGAAAAGTTTGAGCCCTCTGCTTAAAAAGTCAGCAGTATTTAACTGCCCCGGGCTAGCCAAACTTGAAACGAGGGGGGAGGGTTGAGTTAGCACTAAGGATTTCACCAACTGAGCCAAACATGTCCAGTAGGGAAAGGGTTAATATCGTTGTTGGTCGTATAGGTACTTTAAGTGCTGTATGATATGTCTACAGTCCAAACATTTCCCGAAAATAAATTATTTGTTATGCTATTGGCTCTTGTTTCTGTGCAGCCAATCGTAAAGGAAGAAAAAAAAAGGTTTTTCCAATCACAAGTTTGAGAAATTTCCCCAATACGATATTCTTCGAAATTAAACCATACAAACCATACTCATTCAAAGAGTTTGATAAATCAAGACCGAAGTTGTCAAATATTTTTCCTATACTATGTAAGACATCCACTATCTGTGTTGTACATGTACACGACTTCCCCTTGACAAAAACCCATGCTGGAGATTATAAATGTTAATCTGCAAAATAGGGTAAATGTGATTTAGCACACATCTTTCCAGCACCTTGCAAACACACGAGAGAAGAGAAATTGGAGGATAATTATTGACCATTTCCTTGTTGTCTTTCTTGTGGACAGGAGGAAGAACGCCCGATTGACAAGGATGATTAAGAGCGGCCGTCTGTAAATATCGCCTAAAGTGTTTAGGATGAAAAAAAATGAAATTCCTCAAACTTTCTCAGAATAATGGCCTGGGTGAGTGAGGCATATAAATATAACTTTTAGTTGAATCTGATTTTTATTTTCGCCAAACGGCGACAAAATCGGTTTTACGGCTCTTAGACCGGTTTTTAGGAGATCGATACCACACATCGATAACGGCCCGCCTAAAAATGAAAATAGAAATTTATAGCAATACTGTGCAGCTAAATACAAAGAAAATATAATGATTTCTCTTTTCATGGGTTGTTTATTACAAATTAAATATTTTATCAATTTTTAATTATTGTGTTAATTTTAGACATTTTTGGTACGCAAAATATTGACCAAATTGAGAAGCCAAAATCTCCAATGATACATGACCTGGCTATATTAGAGTATAACCTAGCGAAAGAGCAATGTTTCTTCTTCAAATACATGCAATAAAATTTTTGGGCAATTAAAACTACGAATTTTCAGGGCACCAAACGCAAGTGGCACTGACGTAAGAATACTCTCTTTTCTCACAGCGTTCGAATGCACAGAATCTAAGATGAACAGAGGAAAAAAAATATTATATCAACTTCTATCAGGTTAAATTTAACACTAAAGAAGCCTGAGTACTTTCAGATAGATTATATATCGGTTTCTACCAATTATGTACAAAATCAGTGGCTTTTAGCGGTATTTTTGCGATGACATATTGTTGAATCTTTACTCATGCCGGAACGCTGACAACTTTCAATTGATAGACTACCTTTATGAGACTTCTAAGTCAATCCGAATGATCTACAGTTGAATTATTCACTGTTAGGAATGTTAAAAAGTAATTGTAATGGCTTAATATGTACCTTTCATGTGGTTTTGTAGAGAATCGGTAGTATAACTAGAGGTTGTCAAATGCAAGACTGCCGTTAGGTAGTTCAACTGTCAACAGCTGAGATTGCGTTACACACAGGAAGCCCGCTTTATCAGGAAATATGAACGCGTAATATAACTATATATGGACTTTTGGTTTACGTTCCGATCCGGGAAACTAGTTATATTTTATGTAGAATCTCAGTATCACTGGATTTATTTTTTGTCTTTGAGTTTGGTCGCCAATTGAAATCAAAGCTTCACGTAACCTTATCTCCCTTAGGGGGAGACAGGAGTACTTATGTTATGTCTCTTGACTCTTTTGGTATGACCAGTTGGCGAGCCCGACCGATTATTATAATTCGCAACCCAAGTACGGTTCTGAAGCAAAAATGTAGCAATCCGTTAGACTTTTTTTCTCAAAAGTTTGGAAAAAAGTGTTTCATAGCTACTCAGTTTCCGCACACCTGGTCAGGTTCCGAAGCTGACGCCGGCCGCATAATAATCTCTCGGGAGTTCTAAAATGGCAATTACGTATATTCAATCTTTTCACCCAGTGGCCATCTTGGATCGAATGCGAGAAAATCAGTTTTTTTTTTGTAACGCTATAACCTCGCACTGAGGGATATTAGAACGAGTTTAGACAAGCAAAACCTCGCATTGGATCCAATATGGCCACCGAATGAAAAAAACGTGAATGCAACCGCGTTATTTATGGTTCGGTTTCCGTGAGTTTACTTTTCGCTTGCCTATCACAAGCGTAATTTTATGATTAATGGTGTTGCAGCCATGGCCATGTAGGTTGACCAAACAAGAGAAGTTAATGTATCTATCAATTCCAAATCTGCCCCCCCCCCGGTATACGTGTAGCATTTGGCCGCGCAGTCTGTCCCAGGGTGGGGCATTTTACCAGCAAATAATAGTTGGGGTGGTGAATAGCCCACGTTCGATATATGTTTCACTTATCACGCACAAAGGTTTCAACATGTGTCTCCGGGGTAAATTAAATATATTATATTATTTGAACAAAGAATAAAATTAATTTAATTACCCTGGAGCATCATTATACTGAAACCTTTGTGTGTGACGAGTGGAGCATATATTGAAAGTGGTGTATTGGTGAAAGAGAGTCAAGGTTGCGGATTTTACATCAAGTATTTATTAGAGATTTGCACTCGTTCCTAAGCCCCACGGTTAGGTATTTGCAAAGCTCTGATTCCCAAAAGTCAAATGCTCCACAAATGGGGGGGGGGGGGGGGGAGGGGAGGAGTGGGCAGGTTTGGAATTGCTAGAGAGATAACGAGTCATACTTTATAAAGCCCGGTTTACCATAGGATCGTTACGATCGCAGTGATCGCAGCGATCATAGATAGCGATCGTAACGATCTACATATGGAAACCGATCTATAGTTCTATCCTGCCGATTGTACAATCCATGGAGCCCGTGGGAGGAGGACTGTGTGGCGGTTATGATTTCCGGGTACGTGTTTTTCACAAAAAGACAGGTTATAGACGACTCGGAATAATAAAACATAAATGCGGGTTCGTTTTCACAATAACTTGGAAAATCGGTTTTGAACTATACTTCTCTGAAAACGGATCTGGATCGGACCCCATGCCGGCACATACGTACGTACCCGTATTGTGATTAATATATTGTTCACATATCGACTGATTTATTTAGCATAGTGACCGGATTTCGAATTTACCATGGCCAGTTGAGCACCATATTACATGCATTAAGATCGAAGGTCACATTACTTTGCTATTTTAAAAAGGGACGCTTATTTATGTTTAGACTCTGCCAAAATGGTATAGATAGCAGCAAAGGCTAAATCATCCGATGCGGTCAACAGACATTCTTCTCAGTCTATTATTCTCAGTCTTCTGAGCCTTACACGGATTACTGATTGTGGTCAACTTCATTCTTATGTTGTCCCCTTAAATTATTTTAATTAGAATTCAATAAAAAGGGGTACAGCCATGGCCACATAACGGACTCCCATGCTCTATACCAACGCGTATACCGTACAGTTATGGTGTCAGTTTTTCTAGCCAACACAACTACGTTTTCACACACCTCTACCATTTAATTAATTTTGAAAGTGCTACCCTTCCCCATCCCGGATATTTCCATGCCTGGTATTAAAACAGCTGATTCAATAGTAAACTTGCTGAATTCGATAATCTCTCGCGAACCCAAAAGACTCAATATTGATGGAAACTTGCAAGAATATTGACTTACATTGTAGGTAAGGTACCAAAGAACTTAAACAGATGTCGCATTTATGATTGGTAAATGATAGATGACATACAGTGGCGGATCCAGGGAGTGGGTTCCCCCTTACTTCTGGATATCACTCAGAAATGAATAGCTAAATACATATTTCAATGTATGCTACTCAGACATGAAAAATTATCATAGAATATCATATGAAACCTGTTACATATTGTAAGTATAGTTCTCTAGTATGACACTATTATTTTGCACCCCCCCCCCCCCCCCCCCCCCACTATGACCCGCTTAACCCACCTTATATCACACTTGACACGGTTTTCTTTGTTCTTCATAGGGGTGAAACTCTCTGGTATAAACCCGTTGAACAATAGACTAATTAAATCGTCAATCTGAGGTTTATAACTGTAAGTTACAGGGAGGTTTATAACTCAGTCAGTTTAAACCTCCTTTCTATTTGAGAAAACCTCGCCAAATGTGATATAAGTCAGTTTCATACCTCGAACCTTCGGTTCTAATCCCTAAACATCCCTCGGGGCTCGGCCCTCGGGATGTTTAGGGCTTAGAACCTCGGTTCTCGGTATGAAACCGTCTTACTTTTACAAAATCCTGGATCCGTCCCTGAATGAGTTGTCTTCTTCATCAGTAGTGGATGACTCTAGATCGGCTAAAAAAACGTAAAACGATCCCACAAGCGCTTAGATAGACGAAGAACAGAATACTAAGTCCTAAGCGCCTTCGGTACATTTTTGCGGTCTTTTTGGGCAGAACTTGAACATAAATCAACATCTCTTTAACATCAAAGTAATATATTCACTGCTGATAAAGACTGAATAGCTACTTCCAGAAAAATACTTCTATACTACTACTAGTACTGCTTGGCACATGATACACGTTTCTCCTACAGTCGGTGCCTGCATTCTCAGCGTGTTTAGCGAAACAAATCATACTTTAGACATAAACAGGGCCGACCATTTACCCGGATCGTTATCGTTTATTTTTAGATTTTATATAATGCCATACGTATTGTTTGCTTTCATCGCGAATGTAGGCTGGTTTTCATTTGGTCGTTCGCTGCGATCGCTGTAAAGGTGAGTCGGCTTTAGGGACCGGACATTATTTAGCGGTAGAGGGGTGGGAGGGGGGGGCTACTAGTTCTGCATTGTGGCTTGCCCCAAAAAATGTGACCTTGCAGTTCTCTGGTCTCACAAAATAATGACCCTCCCCGTAGATAAGCCTATAAATATATTTAACCTATAAAAGAGGAGCATAAAAAAATTGACCCCCCCTTAAATGGAGCATAAAAAATCGTGACCCCCTACAAATCTAGTAGTCCCCTCCCCCAACGCTAAATAATGTCCGGTCCCTTATAGCGATCGTAGTGGTAACATGGAATCTACTCTCAAGCGGTCATAGCGATTACGATCGCCAGGATAGAATTTATTGTTGTACCCGATAGTTCGGTTCAGTTCCATTTGATAGCAAGATATAATCGCTACGATTGACAAGTACTTTTTTTCAGCGGTCGCTGCGATCGGGAGAAACGGGCATATGGGATATAATTTAGCATGGGGAGTGTCATACATTTTCAAACCCCCAAAATAGAGGGTCGTAAAAAAGGTTGGCTGTAGGGGAAGGCAAAATATTTCATACTTATTGGTAGTGTTATATATTTTTAGAATTTTTCATTTCATTCTCCATAACGTATGGTACGGACCTCGTACTCAGATAAGAGAGGTAAATACTTGTGATTTCCGGAACTCTTTTCTTCGACATTTTGGAAAAAGAGTTCTGACAGTCTTATAGCTACTTTCGCACACCTGGCCGACGCCGCACAAGTACCCTCCATCTCCCAGCAATTGTAACATGTCGATTGCCGTCCAATATACAGTTTGAAACTCAAAGACAAAAATAAAAGCCAAATCCAGTTACACTGAGATCCTATATCGAATATAACTAGTTCCCCGGATCGGAACTGATGTAAATCAGAAATCCACAGTTATAGATTTCTAGCTTCGTAAACACGTTGTTCATTTGTTCCGAAAAAGCGGGCTTCCTGTGTGTAACGCAATCTCAGCTGTTGACAGTTGAACTACGGCAGACCTGTTTATAAAGCTACCAATTCTCTACGAAACCACATGAAAGGTACATATTAAAGGAACAGTGCCACGGTAATGCGCACGCGTAACACGTGATTGTTAATAATGTCAAAGACAATGGAAAATCACGCTGTTATGTCACGTCACGTCAAAACTCAACTGATCTGGAACGACCTTTGGAATTTTCGCTAGCACGAAATCTAGAGTTTACATTCAGTTTATAGTTTTGTGATTTGCAGTTGAGAAGTTCAGGATTTAGAATCATATAAACTCCCCACTGGACCAAGACATAAGTGCGTCGAAGATCTGCATGTATGGGATTCGGGATAATAGTTTAGGAATCCACTCGACAATGCCGACTGACATAAACAAACATCAACTTCTGTGCGTGGGAATTATAATATTCCATTCTAAACTGCAGTTTCGCTACGGGGAAACTAATGTTCTGACTTTATAGCTTTGGGGCTTTGTGATTTTTAGGATAGTTCTTGTACAATTATAAGAGCACTTCCACTACAAAATTGGGGAAGAAAAGAGTTCGATTTTGCTAAATAGCAAGCTCGAACTGTACCGAGCGACGGCCGTGTTGACACTGCAATAAATACACGCGAACATTCAGCGTCTTTAACAAGTAGAGTAAATGTCTCCCCTACATTCTTACTGTCTCCATGTTTCCTAGGCCGTCAATTGTCCCCTTCTCAATGCTTTGGATGAAACTACCAGGAGACAGAAGTTTTCTTCTGTAACCATTAATTCCTCCGCTCAACGAACCGTCCAACGGCACGGCTGAATTCAGAGTCAAAAATACTCGCAAAAATTATAGACACGAACGAAATAACATCATAAATCCTAGGATACAAAACTAAATTACTGTTCTAAATAGGTATAAGGTCAAATGAAACTTAAGCGAAGCCGATGGAAGAGGATTTCTTTCGCGTATCAAATCTCTCCCCATCTTTTGATTTCTGGACAACCCAACCAAAATTCAAACATTTGCGCATGGGCACTGAGCATGGCACTGTTCCTTTAAGCCATAATAATTACTTTTAACATTCCTAACAGTGAATAGTTTAACTGTAGATCATTCGGATTGACTTAGAAGTCTATCAATTGAAAGTTGTCGGCGCTCCGGCATGAGTAAAGATTCAACAATATGTCATCGCAAAAATACCGCTAAAAGCCACTGATTTTGTACATAATTGGTAGAAACCGATATATAATCTATCTGAAAGTACCCAGGCTTCTTTAGTATTAAATTTAACCTGATAGAAGTTGATATCATATTTTTTTCCTCTGTTCATCTCAGATTATGTGCATTCGAACGCTGCGAGAAAAGAGAGTATTCTCACGTCGGTGTCACTTGCGTTTGATGCCCTGAAAATTCGTAGTTTTAATTGCCCAAAAATGTTATTGCATGTATTTGAAGAAGAAACATTGCTCTTTCGCTAGGTTATACTCTAATACAGCCAGGTCATGTATCATTGGAGATTTTAGCTTCTCAATTTGGTCATTATTTTGCGTACCAAAAATGTCTAAAATTAACACAATAATTAAAAATTGATAAAATATTTAATTTGTAATAAACAACCCATGAAAAGAGAAATCATTATCTTTTCTTTGTATTTAGCTGCACAGTATTGCTATAAATTTCTATTTTCATTTTTAGGCGAGCCGTTATCGATGTGTGGTATCGATCTCCTAAAAACCGGTCTAAGAGCCGTAAAACCGATTTTGTCGCCGTTTGGCGAAAATAAAAATCAGATTCAACTAAAAGTTATATTTATATGCCTCACTCACCCAGGCCATTATTCTGAGAAAGTTTGAGGAATTTCATTTTTTTTCATCCTAAACACTTTAGGCGATATTTACAGACGGCCGCTCTTAAGAAGCAAACTGAATTATTAAATGGAAGGCACAATCAAATCGAGAAGCTGCTGGAACAAGCTATGAAAAGTCAGGAATTTGTAAATAGACAATAATTTATGAAGATACAAGAAAACGCATGGACAACATCACGACAGAGAACGTTAGAATAACAAAGGAGAACGAGAGGAAATGAAGCAACAGATTGAAGCCAACAAAAGAATCTGCACAACAAGGAACAAGTGCTGTAAACTGAACCTTGAACAATACGGGTGCCAGTCTATGCTTTAGATAACTGGTATTCCACGTACGGCAGAATTTTAAAGATGTGGAACCTATTAATTGTTATAAATCCCTGGAAATAATTTAAACATCACATGCACTACAAAGCAATGATCGATATTGAAGCAGCCCACCGGATTTTGACTATAAATACATCAGCGAACATAATAGTGCAATTCACAAACAGAAAAATATGACATCTGGTATACAACAAATGCTCATCGCTGCAAGGGTCAATTGACACCTTCCCTCATATTCATGAAAAAATATATCCTATACCTCATCTCAAGCTGATAATACATTTACTAAGTGATTATCTTGTTATGTAGTCTTATATCTTGTGCATCCTTGATATCCTGTTATAAATTTATGTTTACAAACATTATTGTCTCCACGAACTACTGAACAAGTTTCACATTTTTTCCTTCCTTTTTTATCATATTATTTTGTATTTTTGTTTGTAATTTGTAGTGTTTGTATTAATTCATATATCCCCGCATAGGATGGTCCTGGCTAGGTAGGTAATTTACCCCTAAGGTTTTTTCAGGACCTACCCACTCAGAAATGTATATAAATTTTTGGCTACCTGTATATAACTCCTCCATCTTGAGTGAAATACAGACTGTTGCTGCTGTTGTTGTTTGTCAGTGACAGCATTGCAAAACTAATTTATTAGAATATGAGTATGTGTCATTTTACCCTCCAGATTTTTGCTGTGGAAAAAGGTCCCACTGGCTGACATTTGTTAGAAAGTGGATTTAAAAGTTAAGTTTGAGTCCTATACAGTACCGCCCATAAACATATGTACAATTTTCGCGAACAATTTTTGAACTATTCGCGAACAATTTGCGAACAGAAAAAAACGCGAACAGATTGCAAACACTGCACGCAATCTGCTGGCGAAAATTTCGCGAACAAATGTACATATGTTTCTGGGCGGTACTATACATGCAATGTATTTTCGTTTGTTTCCACATGTTCTCCATTGTATTAAGGCTGTGTTTATAATTTTGCTATCAGCTGCACGTAGCCAGTACATGTACATGTATATCTACCACCCTAGATTAGTTAATCTAGTGTTAAATGGAATGGCTTTTTTATCCTACATGTGGGATTAGCTACCCCTGTGTTACAAAATTTAATAAAGGATTAGCTCTTATAATCTGCCTTTTGGAAATCAGAAACAGGGCTCGTTACATTTGGACCAATACTATCACTTCCAGCTAAAACTTTGCCAGTAGTTTCAAATTTGGTGACTACATGACTACGCGTAGTTTTTGCCAAAATAAAGAAATAAATAAAGGAATAAAATGTCCAATAATCTCGTTATGTACATTTATATTTCGTTGATATTTTAAAAAAATTCAGTAAAATCATGCACCATTTCCCCCTTATTATCCCACTCAGATGGCATTTTAAAGCAGTCTCTTTTAAAAATATATACAGCTTTTGTTGTGAGGCTTATGTTTTAGTGACTAAAATCTGGGAACTTGCAACCACATTTTTGCAACTAAATTTTGAAACAATTCTAAGGTGAAAACATACTACTTTAATATGCATGCCAATTAAAAACAATATTTTCAACTGAAAATAGTAATTTTAATACTGGGTTTTAAATGTTACTTCTCTAACCCTTAAAATCATTCTTAGGGCTATCATAATTCTTAGGGCTATCATATAATAATAATAAAAAATATATATTAGGAGCATCATACTGCATCTCAATCGCTCAGTGTTTTATCAGAAACAAGCCTAGCAGCTGTATTTGTGAAGGCATCGTAGTTTGTCCATATTCTACTGTCAGATGTCCATACAATATGCGCGATTACAAGAATCTATCTTAGATTACATTACAAAGGCATGGACAAACTTTACACAGTCCACCTAGCATAAGTACATCCTTAATCTGCCAATATTCTGGATCGCTAATGAGGCCAATTTGCATTATGTTGTTAACATGTTTGGTGAGATTCAGATGACGCGACACCTAGATCTCGAGCAACTGGAACAGGAGTGATAGTGGTGCCGTCTATAGAGATATCCAGCAGGGGTCCATCTATATAACACCATCCACAATTATAATCTGCAGGGCTCGGACATTATCTTTTTATTCCAAGCCTAAATAGCAAGGCCCTTAAAAAGAGTTTTGCTTATAGGGTGGCTGTTTTATGGAATAATCTGTCATCGGTAGTTTATGCAGGCCACTAGCCTATCTACCTACCGAGATATTGTCAATTAATTAGTTCTATTTATAGCTTTAACTGTAATTAGCCACTTTATCTTAATATAATAATTATGGAATATTCTATAAATTTCAATCTTAGATGACATTTGTAATTTATATAGACTATATAAATATACATGTAGGTCATTAAAATGTTATTGTACTTTGCACGGCTCCTTGGAAGAGCACTAAATTGTGAGTAATGGCATCCATGGATAAATAAAGGTTTTATTATTATTATTATTATTATAGTAGTATAGAAAAGGGGGTTCTGGCACACCTGGACCGGTCTCAACCGGTTTCGTAGGGTACGTCTGGGCTATATACGGGGGGATTTGCCTGGATCCACGACAACGGGCGGCCGGGTAGACGCAAAACCGGCAATCGTAAATCTACGGCATTTAGACCAACGGGTGCTCGCCTACACGACTATTTGGGGCTCCGTATGTATCAAGCACATAAAAAGGAATCAAAACTGGTGCGCCGCCGCCCAACTATTGAATGAATGTACCCTGGTTCATATACTACAGGATGGGTGTGCGTGCAAACAACCACTGTGAGTGGGTTATGATAGGCGAAACCAAGTTCTGCGGGAAGCCTAGCGTGTTTGAGCATTGTAAGCAGCACCATGCCCAAATTCGAAGGGGAGGCACAGCATCGCACACCTGTTGTGGATGTGGGAAAGGTACCCAGGCCGAAGCAAGGCTATGTTACCGATGCGACGCAACCAGCAGCATCAAGAAGGGTCTCGGGTATGCGGAGAAACGCGCAAGGCGCCAATTTGGGTTGGTGCTCCGACAGCTGACCCGGATTCCGAATTAGAGAAGCATATCTATATGGACATACCCGTGAGACGTACAACGGATAAACATGGATAGACGTATTCCGGAAGCCGTCCGTAGGCATTTGCCACAACCTCTGCTTCCAAAGCCCTACCGACCTACGCCTCATGCGCTGCCACGCAAGAAGCGAAAGGAGGTCCTAGAGGAATTCGATCCACTACTATGGAAGCCCGCCGGATCGTACAACGACTACCAGAGAGATGTACTGAGTCTGTACGAGAGACCCGTGACAGCCCCACGCCATCAAGGCTTCCCCTTCATATTCAAACGCACTCGATGGGTCATCGGCAATTTTCTCCGAGGCTGGCAGATGGATGTCCCCGAAGGACACGCCTTCGGCGCCGACCCCAAGGTTTTCTTAGAGGGCGTTCTCCATTTGATTCGCAAGAAGCTAGTAGAGGAGATTCGTGCTCTCAAAGGGGTGAAGTTTCAGCTCGTCTTGAAAGTACAGCTGCGGAAGGACAACCCCGATGGCAGCGAGGAGTTCATCGACCCAGTATTTCGCCACAAGCAGGAGGCTGTCTTGCAGGCCCACGAGATCGACGAGGCGCTAGACAGGGCTTTCCCTGTGATTATGGAGACCTTGGAGAAATGGACACAAAGCGACTCAGGGTGGGTGGTCGAGCGAGGCGTGCTGCTCTGGCTCGACATCGCGCGGTACTAGCCACTACGAGGCGGCTCCTACATTCCGCTACCTAGGGAACTCCAAAACAAGAAGGCTGTGATCAATGTGAAGAACAAGGACGACAACTGCCTGCGATGGGCTCTCCGGTCAGCACTCTTCACCGTAGCGAAGAACCCCCAAAGGCCGACCAAATACCCTATAGAGGACGGCCTTCACAGCTATAGACGCACCGACACCAATCTCGCAAATCGATAGGGCCGAGAAGCAGAATGGCCTCGCGATCAATGTCTTTGGCTGGGGCAAAGGGGTGATCACCTACAGGATTAACAAGCAGGTGAACCTGCTGCTCATAGAGAAGTCAGGAAAGTGCCACTACACCTGGGTCAAGGACTTGAACAGCCTACTCTACTATCAGAGCACCCACCGCGAAAGGAAGCACTTCTGCGAGCGGTGCCTCCATGGGTACTCCCGAGAAGACCTACTGGAAGCCCACAAGCCCGAGTGCGAAGGTATAGGGCAAACAGCGGTGAGAGTGGAGATGCCTGAAGAGGGCAAGAACAAACTCTCCTTCCAGAACTGGCACAAACAGCTGCCAGCTCCGTACGTCATCCATGCCGACCTTGAGGCACTGACCACGACGGTTGCCGGCCCAGAGCTCGATCCAAGCAAGAGCAATACCCAGAAGACTCAGCTGCACCAGGCCTGTAGCTTTGGCTACATCGTGGTGCGATGCGATGGCCACACGGAGCCTGCAGTCGTCTACAGAGGTCCCGACGCTGCAGAAAGGTTCCTGGAGGCAATGCAACGAGAAGAAGGGAAAATCAAGACAGTTCTATCCACCCGAAAAGCCCTGCGTATGACCCCAGAGGACTGGAGAGCCCATCGGGGTGCAACCGTCTGTCATATTTGCCATAAATCTCTCAAGGGGGATTCGGTCCGCGACCACTGCCACATCACCGGGGAGTACAGGGGAGCAGCACACAACGCCTGCAACCTGAAGCTGCGGCTAGACCCCAAGAAGACCACGATACCGGTAGTCTTCCACAACCTACGGAGCTACGACTCTCACCTCTTGATGCAGGCCATTTCAAAGGTAGAGGGACAGATCAGCTGTATACCCAACAACACGGAGAAGTAAATATCCTTCTCCCTAGGCCGGCTGCGATTCATTGACAGCGCTCAGTTCCTGCTGTCCTCACTCGATCAGCTGGTAGCCGCCAACAAGCCGGATGGGTTCCAAATCACAGCCAGATACGAGCAAGACAAGCAGAAGCGCAGCCTCCTCCTTCGCAAGGGCGTCTACCCATACGAATATATGGACAGCTGGGAGCGGTTCCAGGACGAGCTGCTACCATGCAAGCTTTCTGGCGAAGGCATTTCGGAGGAGGACTACACCCACGTGCAGAAGGTTTGGGAAGCGTTTGGGTGCCAAACTATGGGGGACTACCACGACCTGTATCTCCGAACCGACGTGCTCCTCCTGGCGGACGTCTTCGAGACCTTCCGGAAGACGAGCCTACAACAGTACGGCCTCGACCACGCACATTACTACACAAGCCCCGGACTTGCCTGGGACGCACTCTTGAAGAAGACCGGGGTCGAGCTCGAGCTGCTCGCCGACTACGACATGCACCTCTTAATCGAGAAAGGGATGCAGGGCGGCATTTCGAATTCGATGGTCAGTAGGCGCCATGCAAAGGCCAACAATCCACACGTTGCTGGGTACGACCCAACCAAGCCCAGTACATACATACAGTACCTGGATGCAAACAACCTGTACGGATGGGCTATGAGCCGGGCGTTGCCTGTGGGAGGATTCGAGTGGGTAAGCGACGTCCAGGATGTAGCCACCCATCCAGAGGACGCAGAGAAGGGCTACATCCTCGAGGTCGACCTCTATTACCTACAGGAACTGCACGATGCACACAACGCATATCCGCTCGCCCCGGAGCGTATGAAAGTCCCGAAGGAGTGGATGTCGGAGTACCAGCACGGGCTCCTGGGCGCAGGGAGGACTCTAGTCGAAGTCGAAAAGCTCGTGCCCAACCTCCGCAAAAAGGAGCGCTATGTCCTACACTACCGAAACCTACAGCTGTACCTGTCTCTCGGCATGCGGTTGAGGAAGGTGCACCGGGCACTCCGGTTCGACCAAAGGCCCTGGATGGAGCCGTACATCCGGATGAATACAGACCTACGCAAACAGGCCACGAGCAGCTTTGAGAAGGACCTCTACAAGCTGATGAACAACAGCGTGTTCGGCAAGACCATGGAGAACCTGCGCAGGCGCAAGAAAGTGAAGCTGGTGCGCGCAAGAGAGGAGGACAAGCTCAGGCGGCTGATAGCGAGTCAGCATTCGCGAGATCCAATATCTTCGATGACGGCCTTGTGGCCCTACACATGCACAAGAGCAGGCTCGTGCTGAACCGCCCGGTCTACGTCGGGATGAGCGTCCTGGACCTATCCAAACACATGATGTACGACTTCTACTACAACCAGCTCCGATTGCAGTACGGCGATCGGTGCGAGCTGCTCTACACAGACACTGACTCGCTGCTGCTAGAGATCCAGACCAAGGACGTCTACAAGGATATGGCCGCAAATGCAGACCTCTACGACACCAGTCATTACCCGGAGGAACACCTACTGCACAGCACCGCCAACAAAAAGGTCCTAGCAAAGATGAAGGACGAGTGCGCCGGTGTTCCCATTGCGGAGTACGTGGGGCTCCGACCGAAGATGTACTCCATCCTGCGCGCGGACGCCAAGGAGATTCGCAAGGCTAAGGGAGTGAAGAAGTGCGTCGTCCGGAAGTACCTGCGGCACGAGCAGTACAAGGAGGCCCTCTTCGATAAGAAGACCTTCAGACATGGGATGGACATGCTGCGAAGCATTGCGCATCAGATCTATGGTCTGCTGGTGAACAAAATCTCCCTCTCACCCCTGGACACGAAACGCTGGATCTACCCCAATGGCATACACACGCTCGCCTACGGGCACAGGGGGCATTGCTAGCCAGAGGCGAGTTCGACGACCTCATCGACGAGTTGTTCACCTAGGGCGGTGGGGCGCAACCAAGACACCCTTCGGTGAAAGCTCTGTGTCCGGGGGTACCACCTGCAGCTCTTCGCGCACGAACCCCCGCTTAGGCACCCCCTGCGATAGATAGTACAGCACAGGCTGCCCCGAAGACACCGCACTGCGCGAGATGCCGTATGTCCCTAGGCTCCACACGGGGTCAGTTGCGCGCCGCCTTTCACCGCCCTCCAGCTCGCCAGGCGCATAGAGATAGCGGCCCCCGACGTCGAAAGGCAGCCGCTCTTCAGCGAACCCCACAGGCCGTGGATAGGAAGGGGTTTTTATGGCCACATTCGAGGTTTCCACAGCCTTCGAAGGTTCCTTGCCCGTCAGCCGCGTCACCTCGCTATTCATCGCCTGTAGGACCGCGGGAAGCCTCTCTACCCATTCCCTCGACCGGGAAGCCAACCCTTGCGCCTCGAGAACCATCTCCTGCACGTATTGGTGTCCAAACAACCTCTCAGCAAGCGTCCGGTTCGCCCGCTCGACGAAGCCCTGCCCCCTGTGGTGGCCCGCCTCACCGCACCGGGCCTCAACACCATGCCGCTCGAAGAGAGCAGAGACGCGCCCCATGAACTCCCGCCCAGGATCCACTTGGAGCTGCTTCGGCCAAGACAAAGGCCCGCGCTTGTAGATGCGTTCGAATGCACCCGCAACCTCCCCACTGTCCTTCGAGGTCAAAGGCTCAGCCTCCTTGTATCGGGAGGCAACATCCACAACCACGAGCACATACTTATATGTGCAGAGCGCGCGCCCGTAAGGCGCCGTATCGTGCGGTAGAAACAACAAATCAGAGCCACCTCTTCTGGGACCTTCGAGGTCTCTGCAAGGTTATTGGTGGCTGCAAACCCCTTCCAGTACCCTCGAGGACTGTAGTAGACGTCAGAGAGCTTCTTATCCATTGCGTTATAGCTTTGCTATATATTCTAGCAAACGGATGAGTCTCAAACACGCGTGAGCAACGTCTTCTGGCAGCTGCGCAGTCGATTGGAGTTCAGTGAGCTCCTCAAGCACCTCATACGCGAACTCCTGGAGGTTCGCCACGTCATCGCGCCACAGTTCTAGGTTTCGGTTCGCAATATCTCCAAGGACCTGGAGGTTCGCCACGTCGCCGCGCCACCGTTCTAGGTTTAGGTTCGCAATATTATCTCCAAGGACCCGGAGGCCACAGTACTTATCACACTCCTGCTTCGCCGCCGCAGCCACTCCATGCATTGCGCAGTATAACTCTTCCGCCCACCCCATAGTATAGGTATACCGTATGTCCAATACGGACGACCGGCTGGCGGCGTAGCCAATGGCAAGCATCCCGCCGCCGACATAGACCAGCTCGCCTGTTTTTTGGGCGCTCGAGGGTCGATAGTAGGCGGAGAATTGGGGCTCCTTCAAAGCCATGCGGTATAACCCCGCGTGTGTCGTGTTGTATAGCTCGAGAGCACGGTCCGTATTTTCCAAGTCCTCTTCGGCGTGGTGCTGAAGCCGAGATTGCTCGGCACCCCAGTCGGCCAGCTTCTCGCGATTTTCTTGGAAGGCCGCCCAGTCGGCTTGATACTTCTTGAGTGCCAAATCGTGGCGCTTTTTCTCAGCTGCGATCAAATCGGGGCCCTTTCCGGAGAGCGTCTTGGCGATGGCGTTACCGCCCACAAAGGCCGTAGCGTTCAGAATGGCCCCTTCTATCATCATTGCAATGGTGGCCATCGTAGCTTTGCTACAGCACCTACAGGTTCATAGGGATGAGCTTTTTGTCCTCAAGGTATTCCTTAGCCGCTATGCTTCCGGCCAACACGACAATCCACTTCACGTAGTTCAAGACGCTCATCGAGGGGTCACTAGTCATGGGCTCCTTCACCACCTTCTTTGCAACCCAGCCAATACCTGCGGCGAGTCCAGTCAGAATGGAGGCGTCAAGCACGGTTTTCACGAGTTTGCTTTCCGGCATAGCTACTATGACGAGAAACCAGTCAAGCTTCAATAGGTAGCTGCCTACCTACTCCATAGGTGGCGGCGGGAGCCTTGGCGTTGCGAGAACTTGTCGTTGCGAGAGCGACTGTGCCTCCGGCACTGCCGTAACCTCGCGGCGGGCAGTGGCTGCCGGAAGGTTAGGGCTACGACAGTTCTGTAGGCGGTGTTGACGCATCTGATACCACACCCCCACCAGGGTCGCCCCTACGCCAATCGCAGACAGGACCATTGTGGTGGACAGGCCTTCAAGCAGGCCTGCAGAGTTGCTCTCGCAACTGCTACGTGAGCCTCTACGTGAGCCTCTACGTCGTGAGCCTCTACGCGGGCAAGGGCCTCTCGGGCTCGTTTGTTTGATACCGCTAGGGCCTTCCCAGCGGCGACCCGCTTAGGGTCTTTAACCCTGGGGCTGGTCGTCGGGGGGTCCGCAGTGATTCGATCCGCTTCCGCCATCTCGTATGTCTACCTCGGGCTGCGAACCTTCAATAGCTATGCCGACTACCACTATGTAGTTGGCGACATGGAACAAGGCGCTAGCCAGGGCTACAAAGCGACCAGTGCGCAGTGACAACAGGCCGGCCAAGGCGGATATCTCGTTGCAAACTAAGGGGTCCTCTTGCAGGTCGCGCAGCAGTGCTTTTTCCTCGTCTAGAGGAACTAACCACCCGACTGCGCGCGTTGCTAGCCGCAGTGCTCCATTGACAAGAAAACCCGTTGCCTGCTGAGCGACAACTGCCTGATATCAAATATGGAGTCGCTCTACATCCTTCTCCACCAACCTACCGAAATCTCCTAGAGAAAGCTGCTGCCCCAGGTACGTCTTCGTAGCGCCCGTCACAGCCAGAATGGCGAGGGCCTCGCGGTGGTCAGCCACACTGTCACTCGCGCGCTGGTTGCGGCGACCTCGGCCTGGGGCGGGGTTGGCCCAACCATGTCCTCACCTAAAAGTGCTGCGATTTCGGCCTCCATGTGGGATGCATATATGCACTGGGCGCAGGTATCTCCACACACGCGCAGCGCGGAGTCAATAGCATCCTGCGGGGGCGAGATAGCATAAAAGTGGGGGTCTCCATGGGCGAAACCCCAATAGGTCTTGTTGTGGGCATACGTGGGGCACACAAGGACTATATAGTCGAACTTACCACGGAAGGGGCCCCGGAGGTTGTCAACGATAAATTTGGTTTTACCACACGCAGTAGGTCCGACGATCAACACGTTTGAGGGTGTGTGCTCTACCAGGGCGTCCATGCTACGGTCTGGTCAATGGAGCGCTGCGCGGTTAATATGTAACGGACTGGAGCCCCCCGTTCAACACAGTGAGTTGGGCATCGGCCAGGACGCAGACATGGCAATTAACCGTCCCGGAGCCCCCCGAACGGTGCAGACGAAGGCTGATATCCCTGCCGCTTCCAACCTGGCCCAGTCCATCGCCGTGGACTGAATTTTCCTTCGCCGTGCGGCAATCAATCAAGACGGCAAAGCGATTCTCGAAGAACTTGGCGGGGGTCATGTCCGTGGTCCCTACATCGGCGCTGCGGCAAAACCACCCCTTCGCGGCCTCCCAGAGGTCACGTGGCAGCAGCCCCGAAGGAAATAGAGCTTTAGGAACACCGTTGATATCAACCTCGACCTTGGTGACTCCTGGGTTCAGGAATTGCTCGCTGTCTCGAGTGCCTGCGGTATGTTGAGCTGCAAATAGGAGAAGCAATCCTGTGAAGGAGCGGTGTGGGACGTTTACAGTCTCAGACACCAGCGTATTGGTTTCTCGGTCGATTGGAATGGTTTTGTAATGCACGGCGTGGCTGTATAGGAAGGCTGCGCCGGAGGCCGCGAGCCCGGCGTCTTCGATCACCTCGTACTCGAGCTGGAGACCGGAGAGTTTGTACGTGCCTATCTTGGTGGGGTCGGATCTTACGATCACGTCTGTTGCGGGGGCCAGGGTAAGTTCGAAGGAGATGCTGTCGCTAAGACCGTGCGGATATAGGACGCCGTGCCCGGTGATGATGTCGCAGTCTAGGGGTATCCGATACTTACTGGCGTATGCGAGTAGTACCGCGTCGCCGGCGCCCGAGCGAAGCTTAGAGACATTGACCGACTGGATGCCTTGGCCTACCCGGCCATCCCGCTCCTTGGTAGGAAGAAACAGGTCTGCATACGTTTCCAAGAGATCAGGCCTCGCGGTGTCCTCCAGCACCTCCGTGCTTATTTTGATGACCCGACGTGAGAGCAGGTTGCGAGCGACGTTGGCCACAACGCGGTTGTTCACGTGCTTCCCTCCCTCGAGGGTGAGATCGGCCAGGAGTCCCAAGCTGGCTGGTACCAGGGTCATGTTTTCTCCCAGCTTGGGCACCGTGCCATACAGCGTTTCGCCAGGATTGGCACTCGATGGATTGAAAGTCGTGCGATAGAGCACTCGCTTTGCCTTGAGTGCACGAGGCTCTCGCGGGGTGTGAGTGGGATCAAGCTTCGTTGTTATCATATTGAAGCCATGAGGTGGTAGGATAGCCCTTCGATATGGATGTCGATATTGACACAACCGACGAGACGCCATTACATCCAGATGGCGGCGATGTCGATGGCGGCGATGACGATGACGAATACAACACTGTTAACCCCTTTCCGACGGTTCCAGGCGGAGCTGCGGGCAGTGGTGAGGAAATCCCCATGAAAACCCGCAACAGGCCTCTCTGGGAACAGCAGGGCTCACGCCCCAAAATACCCGGTACCTCATTGATTGCTGTTGCTGCTATCAAGAGATTCTTCCCTGATGCGGGGATTCGAGGTACGGTTGAGAAATCTACCCTAGCTGACGGCCGAATTGTCATTCACGCGATCGGAAGCAAAGAGCAGCCCATACCCCTAACCAAAACTACAGAAGTATATCAGAGGATAGGTAAAGATCTCAGAGCAGCCCTCGATCCTACGCGGGAAGAGGCAGAACAGGAAGTCGTACAGGCACAACAACAGCTCGAAGAGCGGTTTACACAGAATGAAGAAATTCTCCAAGACCCTGCAGCAACCACGGCTCAGAGAGAGGTGGCCAATGAGGAGATCGACTCTCTCCATGAGAGCAGCCCTCGAACGCCGAGAAGAAGCCCTCCAGGAGAGTCTGTCGCTCCGTGATAGGGTGAAGGCTATTTTCAAGAAGTACGGCTTCACCGTGCTCGGGGTGTTGGCCGCGGCAGGCACCGTCATCGGTGTCATCGTTTCCATGCTACAGCGAGGGCTCCAGGGGGTGGTCAGAGGGGTCGGCAAGGGGCTACAGACGCTTGGTAAAAAGCTGGGGCAGATCCTGCCTGGTATGATAGGAGCTATTGCTAGCTTCCTCTTTCGCACAGCGGGCGAGGTCGTTGGATTCCTCGCGAAGAACGCCTGGCTATTGATTGTGGCCGTAGTTGTGTTCCTTGTAGAGCAGTATAAGAAGCGTTAACGGAACAGCCACCATGCGGCTCCAGCCGCGGCAATCGACGCCATTGCCAAGTTGGTCTTGTGTTGTGTTACAGCTCCGCCTACTGCAGCAGTAGCGGGATGGTGCAGAGCAACTGCAGCAGCGTGCGGAGCTGTGGGGGGTTGTTGCTGTGCCTCCGGCACTGCTACGTGCGGTAGTTGCTTCTTAGGGTGAGGGCCCTGCATGGGGGCTGGCGGCTTTTTATATACTCCGTTGACGTCATTCACCCCCATGCGCATGTTGAGCGTAGCCCTTTGCAGCTCGTTGTTATACCCCGCAATCCTCTCCATGTTGATTATGAGGTTAGCTGGCATGAGCCACACCCCAGGACCCACGGCTAAGTTCAGCTGTACTTTGGCCTCTTGTATGGCTAACTGGTAGTTGGAAACGCTTTTTACGAGGTCGTTTTCTAAGATGGCCACCTCCAACATTTTGCGAAACTCGAGTTGTGTGTTCAGAGCGACCCCGCCGTTACCTGCGATAGATGAGCGCATGTTGGTATATACGAAGGCCTCGACTGCACGATTTAGTCTGCCCAACCCCGGCCCTCGTAAGACCCCTCCCAATTGGTGGTGCGTCATTCCGAATGAAGGCCAACAGATTGCCTTCCGTCCTAACCCCGCCCTGGTCTGCGAATAAGTTACTCCCATGGCTGGTCCAGGTGTTTGCTTCGGTGTCGTACCCCCTGATCACGTGCTCGTTTCTAGGCCCCTCCCCTGGGTATCTAACGAATATATCCCCTAACCCGTGATTCCGGCCCCCCTTCCACCTTAAGTCTGGTGTGCGAGGCAAACCGAACTCGATGCACAAAGCCTCCAAAGCCGCTTTGCTGTAGTAGTTATCGAGTTGCGCGAAGGCAGAGTCGCCAGGGAGGGGTACTGCTGTTGAGCCTCCAAGTTCATGCAGAACCCTTCGCGTCGTAAAATAGACGTGAAATCGAAGGAAACCCTGAACCACAGGTGGGTACGTCTTGAATGAAGGGTCGGTTAGCGACACCCCACAGCCCGCAGTCGCACACCATACCGCGAGGTTGAGTTGTTGAGGCCAATAGCCGTATGATGGGGCCGACAACCATTTCCAGGCCTCCTTTGCCGTTTTGTGCGTTACGACGGTCTCCTTTAAGATGTCCCGGACGCCTGCTTCAAATGATTCCGCGGGTGTGACGTATATCCGCAAAGACTTGAGATTGGTGTCTTGCGCTGGGCTTCCAAAGCGGATCGCTGGAACGGGGTATTTCACACTTTGGGCCCATATCATGGTTGGGGGGAAACCTCCGTGCATCCCTTGTAGCGCACTCTTGGCCTCAACCGGCAGCTTGTAGCCGACGCCATCGCCGTAAACCGAATAACTATCATCCCCGTCTCGAAACACAACACTCGTTGAGTATTTTCCTGGGCCGTCGATATCCGTGGATACATAGAACCGTGTAAGGTCAGCATGAGGGTAGTGTTTCTTAAACTTTGACCACAGATCGGCATTTAACCGCTCACTGTGCCCTCTCCTCGAACCCTTGGTAATATGGCGTGTGATTTCATAACGAGCGGCATGGTTGCCATATTAAAGCCGGGGCCGGGATGTTTAAATATACCGATATGTTGTGCTTAATATCCACTGTACCTCGTCCGACCATACGGTCTACTTCGATCGACCTCTTCTTGTCCAGAATATTTCGCTAATCGAGGTCACTATCGAGAACAGTTGGTGGAATCTAATCGAAACTGCGACTTTCTGGTGGTTTACGGAGGGGGGAAATAACGAACCCGAGGTGAGAAACGCACACAGTATCGCTGCAGGGCGCCATGACATAGCAAGCCTCCAACCATACTTCAAACCCGCAATTGATGTTGGCATTGTGAAATTTGTGAAACCCTTACCGAGGGGGGTTTGGATCCTAGAGGTCAAGAAACCGGTCCGGTTCAGTAAAAATCTCTGCACACTGCTGTGCGTTAAAGGCAATGAAGAGGGGAGGGGCGTATTGATCAAAGCGGGTAACCATGAACTGGTACTCGAAGATATCCGTACGATATATGTCCACTGCGATATCGTCGATTCCGGCTTCTCTCTTCTAGAGGGGAAGCCATCGAAAGTCCTGGCCAGCTTAGAGATTCGAGGTGAAAGGTTCGCGAAAGCAACATATTCTCCACCAAACCCCCCTAGACATCCGAGCACTAGAGGGGGCAATGCGGAACAGCCTTCGCCTGACAGTTCGCGATGAGAAAGGCAACATCGTAGACTTCCGTGGTCGACCCCTACGCTACGTATTGAAACTAGGAAACCCAGTGGAGTAAAAATCGATATTTCTTTCGAACGAAGCCAGTGGCTCGGTGGGGCCGGCGGGTGTATCAAAGCTTGACCTTGCTTGGGCATAGACCAAGCAATGGCAAGTGATTCGATTTATCCCTCACTTGCTAGCGCGGGGCCAGAGATGGCTGAGAGCTTTCGACTGCAGAAAGTCTGCGATACGCTCGCCGAGCTCGAACAGCAGGCGAAGCACTACGAGGTCGTTCGCAAGAAGTACGCCCGAGCCCGTGGTATTGTTCACGGGGTTGCTGTGGCCACAGGTAGCCTGAGCGGCGTTTTATCCGCTTCCGCTCTGGGCACGTCATTTACAGGCGTTGGACTTCCGGTCGGCCTCTCTCTAGGAGCGGTCGGGTTTCTTTACGCCGTCGTTTTGGCTTCGATGGCCGTAGCCAGTGAGAAACTTGGGGACCACGTTTCGAAGCGTGAAAAGACTGTTATGTTGGCCCGGGCTAAGGCTAATTCTGTGGAGGCCAAAGTTTCGAAAGCCCTAACCGACGGCAACATTTCGGAAGCCGAGTTCTCAAGTGTTATTGGCGAGAAAGGGAAATACGAAGCGCTTAAACTCGAAATCCGACAGAAAAACAGGCGAGAAGGGGGGTTAAAAAACGTCGAAGAACTTCGCTCCGAGATCCGAAAGGAGATGCGAGCAAAGCTAGGCAGTCTCGTGGGTTAAAAATCTATATTTCCTACGAGAGAAGTGAGCGAGGTAGCTATTTTCACTTCGCAAAGATCTTCGCATAAATAGCTTCGCATAAATAGCTGTCTACTTCGTATGCAAATACGCTATCGTAACGCCAGACGCGTGACACAGTGGCGGAGCCACATTGCATCAGCTCGGGCCAGACGGATTGATTACCGCATTCCTTTCCGACCCTGTTTTGAGCTTAGCAAGACAACATACCAAAACGACGCGAAAAACTTTTTGTGAGCGCTAAGGAATTTTTGAAGCGGATCGGCATTTCGTAAGCGCTTAGTAATTTTACAGTCGAATTTTTCTTTTTTCACCAAATTTATTTTAAAAAGGTCATTCGAATTTGATGGAAGCACAAAACGAGAGTTTTCGACTTTTGGGTGACCGGCGAAAGTCGTGCGAAAAGTCGTCCTGTGACGTCACTCATACCCAAGCCTCGCCGGTCTAGCTGTGTGTGTGCCGGTGAGGAGTTATTTTAGGTCTGTGTCGCAAATCCCCCCGTATATACCCCAGACATACCCTACGAAACCGGTTGAGACCACTCTCGCGCGCGCAATTAGAAAAACACGAAAATCTCCCGCATATACCCCAGACGTACCCTACGAAACCGGTTGAGACCGGTCCAGGTGTGCCAGAACCCCCCTTTTCTATACTACTATTATTATTATTATTATTATTATTTATTTTATTTTTATTATTATTATATAGCTTTGTTTATAATTTTGTGCCCTGTATATACATTTTGTACAAACCATTTACATGTACAATATAGCTGTACCACTTTACATGTATTTCATGTAATATCATTGAAGTCTATGAATATCTTTTATCAACTTAACAACCAACCTGTCAATCTTGCATAGATCAGCCTTGAGTTCTCTTTCATTAGTACATTAGGTCCCAGTCCTAGCTTCTCCATCACTCCTGGTCTGAATGGTTCAATAAGAACATCTGCTTTGGAGCATAATCTGTCAGATATACAAAAAGAAAGAAACAAAATGTACTGTACACTTATTATTATATACAGGCTTACTCAAAGTAATCGAAGTCAATATACATGTATAACAATATAGAAAAAAGACGAAAAGAAGTGCTAATTTACACTAAAACGTTTCTAATGTGTGTGCATGTATCGTAATTATATATGGTAATTATATTAATTCTATGCTTGGGTGTCATTATTAAACTATACTCATGTTTGTTTTCTATCTATTTTACAGCATATACTAACGTCCATAACTACACTCCAGTAGAATGTTTTCTGTGGTTCACTTTAGCGAATGCAAAGTAAATGCAAAGTTTGCTTGAAGCAAACACAGAGGATTCACTGGGTTTGCTGCATTCGCTCAAACAAACCCAATGGGAAACCAGCGAATACAAATATAATCTTAGGAATAACTCAGAAGAGTGAAATGGAGATGTGGGACATTTTTAGATGAGAAAGCAAAATTATTACCACAGAAACGGCAGATAATATTTCATTTCTCACTGCATTCATGCAGACATCTATCATGGCCACTGGCTTTATCTTACATGTAATTAAGTTTCAATCTTGCATACATATTTTGAAAACCAATTAACTTCTGCAAAATTAAAAAGAAATAACCACCAGAAAATTCCAAAACCTGACTCTTACATTTGTACATGTAAATCGGTTGAATAAACAGATAAACCTCAAGTGGGGTGATGATGATTGGAATCTTGAACATTTTAATTAGTCTGAGAAGTAATTACAGAGCAATTACATGTCTCTGTCAACATTTTCCTGTGAACGATTGCTGCTTGAGAAGAGTTTGGTGATATTATTTTCACCGATGAGATCACAGTTGATCCTCACTGCTACACAATGATTTTTGAAGAAATTTAGAGAAGCTAGGTGGGGATCAAGGAAAATAAAAGTATTAACTGAAGGTAGATGTTGCAGTTAATTTTTGTTTTCAGTTATTATTTTTCTAACCAGTTAATTTTTTTCTAACTAGCTAATTTTTTTTCTAACTACATGTAGTTGATTTTTTTTCTAACTAGTTATTTTTTTCTAACTAGGAATTTGTTTAGGTACTAAAAATATATTCACCCTCCCCTCCCCCTGTCTTTTCCTACCTCTCTCTTCCTTTATTACTTCCTTCCCCCTCCCCATAAGTCCCCACATAAGCAGTGCTACATTGCTTTAATTAACTACACTAATTACCATATTGAATTATCATACTGGATCTGTTTGTCCAAGCCTTAACCGCTGTGCCACCAAGTGATTGATGTGAAACCCCTGTACTTATTTACTATATATGATAGTGCTACTAGTACCCAGTCCCTCACAATCTCATCAAAATTTGCATATATGCAGTAAGATACTAAGTCAATCCAAAAAAATCCCTAGTTAATTATTTTAACCATTTTCTTTTTTACTTCCTTTTCATTTTTTTCTTCCTATTTCTTCTTTTTTTCGTTTTCTTCTGGTAATTTTGGGTTTTAGGGCTAACTCACTACAGTAAATAACAGAGAAACATAACACTTCTTCAATGATCCTGTTAACTAATTCAAAGCCTAACCCTACATTTAAAAAAAACCTAACCATCAATAATGGGTGCTCACTAATTTAGGGTTGTTAGAGCTAAGTCACTAATTTAGGGTTCACAGGTAAACAATGAGTTTTCACTGGCCTAGGGCTAGGGTTCACCTGGTAATAAGGATAATAAGGGCTCTAAACCTATATAGTTAAAAAATTACCTAGTTAGAAAAAATTAACTACTGGTAGTTAGAAAAAAATTACCTAGTTAGAAAAAATTACCTAGTTAGAAATAAAAATTAAATGAAAACAAAAATTTACAGCAACATAGATAAAAACAAAAACAAAAACATCCTTTACAAATCCAATGTAGGCCATTAAACAGTTATTGTAATATTTACACGACTATTAAAGTTTGAATATGGGAAAGTTTATAATGCCAGAAGTTATTTTTTTGCCTTTTGTTGGTACATTGTAAATAGCATTTATATCGAGTGCTAAAGGCATGAGGAGTTAGGTGAGCAAGACAGCAACAGTTTAATTTCTGGACCAGCTCTGTCAAAATTTAATTGACCGGCCAGTGATTGGCTAATTTTCACAACAAGCTCTAATTGGATAAAATATATATACATGTATACTGTATGTGTACCCATCACATGTCCAGCTCTGCCTGTCATTTGACTCCACCTACACATACATGTACTTTCCAGCCCACATTCCTACTTTGCAGTTATCGGCTATTTTAACTATTGGCATCATCTCCGACAGTTCAAAAAATGGAGTGCACTGATGGTTGCATCATTCGGCAGCATGCGTGAACTAAAATTGAGACATTTCATTAAAACCACAGGCAAATTTCTAGTTTCCCCTTTCTCTGCAGTTTTCTAAATATCAACTACAGTGTATGTGCCAGAAATAATGAAAGCTAGCTAGGTTACATTTAAATATGTTAAAGTATTTGCTTTTGCAATACATGTACTTTGTGAAAAGGTGTTTCATGTGTATCAACTTTTTTGTCCAGACATATATATATATATAACATAACTTATAATCATAAGTGTCACTTAGGGATCGGATGAATGCGTTAACAGATACACCAATGAACTGAACAAGAATTGATCAAATATCTTACAGGGAAAGCTAAAAGGTAATAAATATGTAAAAAACTATACGTTCCACTTATAAAATATGGTGGCGCGATTATAGAATACCCAGCCACTTTTGAAGCTACTTTTGAAATAGTGCTCCCACAGTCAGTCTACATGTTGATTGATAGCTTTTTAGAACGAAGAGTAATTCATACAGTTTTATGACTATACTGTAACAAAGTGCTACCGCAGTCCTAGCCTGCTTGCAGGCTCTGGTTGATTTGGAGTTCCTGTGGTGGGGGAGAGGAGGGGTAAGGAGGCGAAAGAGAAAGGAGAGCCTGCAACAAGACCCTGTCTTTTAGAAATTTCCCATTCGTCCACGAACGGGATTATCTGATTGGTTGAAAACTAGAAGAGGCGTGCACACTTTGTTCGAAATGGCGTGTATTATGGTGTAAGCAGCACGCGCAAGCTAAAATTGAAAACTTTTCACTCATTATCAAATCATTTTTCTGCTGTTTTCTCTCGTTTTCTCAGGTTATTATTATCAAACATGCAGTAGAAATACAAGGGGTTCAATGCTAGGGTACATTTATAACAGAATCTCGTCGAAAATGTTGATTTTAAAATTCTTTGTGCAACATGTAACTTGCAATGGTATATGACATCATGGGGGGCGAATTTCAAAAACACAAGGTCTTGTCGCAGGCTCTCCTTTCTCTATATTCTCCTTCCCCCTCCTCTCTCCCACCACAGGAACCCCAAATTAACCAGAGCCTGCAAGCAGGCTACCACAGTCCCACAGTCCCATAGTCGATCTATGAATATTAATATAACGAAAGCATTATTTTTATATAACCAAGTGCTACCGCAGTCCTGCAGTCCCATAGTCTATATATGAATATTAATGATAGTGAAGGCATAATTTATAACCAAGTGCTACCGCAGTCCCGTAGTCGATCTATGAATATTAATAATAGCGAAGGCATATAACCAAGTGCTAGCTACCACAGTCCCGCAGTCCCATAGTCGATCTATGAATATTAATAGGGAACTCGAGTCGGGTAGGCAAAGTACTATAAGCTATGTAGATGGAGAAAAACATAGCTGACTGCGGGACTCACAGCATGACCATGGTAGCAGTGTTTCATACTAGATTCTAGTATGAGTGGACTGCTACCGCAGTCCCATAGTCTATCTATGAATATTACCCGGCGTAACTAATCGATCAAAATCGATCATCGGAAAGCTAATCGATAAATCGATTTTAATCGATAGAATAACCTGATTAATATCGATTACTATCGGTAATCGATAAAAATCGAGTCACAAATTTTTTGCTGGCTAATTAATCTAAATTATGAAGATGGACCCGGTCAAAGTCATCGTTCTGTAATATAATAGTTAAGTTGTTTGTTACAGTTCCATTTTTTACTTGAAGCATTATTAATAAAATAATAATAATAATAAAAAAAGCAAATGGAATACTTTGTTTATAGTTGTGTGTTAATTAATTGTGATAGCAATATATATAATGCAATATAACTAAGCACAATGAATCGTTCGTTTCCTCTCTTATGGCACCACCACTTTTAATAAAGTGTATCTGGCTAAATATAAACATGCCTAAAAGTACCGTATTTACCCGTGTATAAGCCGCACCTTTTCACCCAAAATTTTCGTTCAAAATCGGGGGTGCGGCTTATCTACAGGAACACCTAGAAAGGAGACCCAGCATTAACATATATTTAATACATGTATCATGAACCTGAATGAAGCTTTTATAATGCGACGGTGCGTACATTACAATCAGGTTCAAATCGCATCCGATCGTGTAATATAGCAATTTAAGCATAATCATTGGGAAAAAAAACACGCACTTTCAAAGAGTTAAAGCAAAAACTCTTCTAAGACCCACCTTAGACCTAATATATTAGAATTTCGTGAATATTTAAACGTGATTAAGCTTATTTACTTTCCAAAACAGGCTGATTCGCAGTAGCCTGCGTGCAGACGTGCACGCAGGCTAATTCGCAGCGGTTGTCAAAGCATTCATCTAAACAACCAGGCATTCTTCGCAATTTTACACGTGGGAGATTGGCACTAGTTAATGAAAATCCAAGATGGCGGACCTGACCTACATTGTACTCGTGCAAGTATTGTTTCGCCAGAAAACCTTTCTTGCTCTAGCGATTAAAGGAAAGCGGTTCCTTGGAATTGTTGTTAGTTAATTGGAATTGTTGTTAGTTAATTGGGGAATAAATGCGGAAGAATTCTGGAGTGATTTAAAGACTGCAGGTTAAAATATACACAAGAGATGACAAGGCAAGTTGAACCATATTCGATCGAATTAAAGTTGTGATTATTTATTTATGACAATCTGATGAAGTTTTGCTTCAAGTATGAGTGTTTATGAACTCCAACAAAAGATTATTCTTTTTTTGAAGAAGTTTGGCATCAAGTACAAGCGTTTATGAACTCGGACAAAAGATTTTCTAATTATTTTTGTATTTTTCAAAAAGTTTTTTTCCTAAATTCAAGCTTCAAACTTGGGTTGCGGCTTATCTACGGGTGCGGCTTATACACGGGTAAATACGGTAATAGATAAAAAATCGTTAAAAATCGAAAATTCGATTAAAATCAATAACAATCGATAAAAATCGATAGTCACAAAAAAATAATTATCGATTTTTATCGATGTCCGATACAAATCGATTGATTAGTATTGACTATTATCGATTAATATCGATTTTATTGATTAATCGATTTATCGATTAGATACGCCGGGATATTAATAGGGAACTTTAGCCGGTTCCGATGGCCTTTCGGCCCCCTCGTCGGGTAGCAAAGTACTATAAGCTACGTAGATGGGAGAAAAAAATAGCTGACTGCGGGACTGCATGAACACGGTAGCAGTGTTTCAGACATCTAGATTCTATTTCTAGTATGAGTGGACTGCTACCGCAGTCCCATAGTGGTCTAATTTATTGTTATAGTACTTAATTTATTCTAGCTGACTGCGGTACCACAGTAGCAGTTCTTTTGACATTTAGAATAAGTGGACGGGTATTCTATAATCTAGCAAATACGGAACATGAACTGAATGACGTAAACTTATTTAACAATTATTTAATTGTACCTCTTGATTACTTCAACTCCGCGGGGAGTTTGCAAGTTCACCGCCACTGAACGCTTTCCTCTAGACAATCTATCGAGTGTAAATAAGGTCTTGACTCTATCTACCCGTGTTACGGTGGCTCCAAAGTCAGCCAGGATCATACCAGCGAATGGAACAGGAGCTAAACCCGCCAACTCTACAACACGAAGTCCAGCTAGAGCCGCCATCTTGGGTTATAGCTACTTACCAGGCCTCTCGCATTAGTTTACCACAGGGATGAATGCAGCCAACACCCTAACCAACCCCTCAACACACCCCCAAGTTTGAAAGCGAAAGCGATATATGAAAAAATATAAACCCTAATAAGAGAACAAATATTATGATGCAGCTTATTACTTAGCTAGCTAAAAAAATAAAAAAAATAAAAATACATTTATAAAGCGCAAATAAATTAACATGGGAATGTTCACTCCGTACCTTATGATAGTCCGTGCCAACCTAAATTTGGCTCAGTGGACGTCACGATGCTATTTTAAGATTCGGTTCCAGCTCCTCACGGATTTTCATCGCTCCATCTCATGAATTCAACCTTCATAGGGGCAATGGTACCCTGGTTCCAGAGGGGCTCAGGTACGAGTATACTGTAATGTGCCGCGATCGAAAGAGTTTTGATTTCCCGAAGGAGTTTTGTTTTACGTGACCGACGATTTCGAGCCTCTGGTATCCAGGGTAGGGCAATGGATGCGAAGCTTCAAAACTCTGAATTATGGCTCTGAATTATGTGCTGCTCCATAAACGTACTACCCGGACTGGTATAGGGCGGATCTGACCTGATCTGACTTGAAAACCCGTTAAAAATATTGCCGTTTGGATTTGACTGGGAAACTGTAGGCTGTATTAAGCCAGACCCGTAAGAAATTCGGATGTGACCTGGAAGCCGTGAAAAGAAACTAGAGTGACCTGAATTTCATGAAACTATCAAAGGAAATGAGCCGTATTCCATTCAGTTTGTAGCCGGATCGGCGAGCATGGAAGTCTTCCAAACAATTGAATAAATTAACAATCCCGTATCGTTGTTATTGAAACTTCACTTACCTTATAAATACTCGTTCCCTGTAGTTCATATTCATGTATAGCTAGATAACATATCTAGGGAACTGACTGGATTATTTGCTCTTTCATCGGGCTAATAATTTTAGAAACGTTCAGTTTATAGCAAGCAAGCACACATCGACTTTTGACCACAATTTTGCGAAATTATAAATCCAGTTAATCTGAAACACCGACTGACTGAGTTTGGAATTATCGTAAACAGACGCCGTACAATTCGCTAAAGAAATTAGACATAGAACCTATAATATCGTAAATAATCGGACATGCTTTTGCAAAACCGTAATCAATATGAATCTGTAGAGTAACATGTGAAAGTAGAAAATTGTGAATGCTTTGATTACTGAGTAAAACACTGAATGTAGTCTTCTGCTCTCACCGAGGGTCCTGAAGGGGGGTCCTAAATCCCAGTTCCCAGCCCAATTTTGGTCCAAATCCCAGTCATCAAAGTGGGCTAATTCGAGTATTTGTGTCATCAAAGTGGGCTAATTCGAGTATTTGTGTCATCAAAGTGGGCTAATTCGAGTATTTGTGTGAAATTATACAGTCAGAGACTAGCAAGTCTCACAAAGAAGAGAAATCCCATTCCCATTTTCCAAAGTATTTGTCCCATTCCCAGTGGTAAAATCCCAGTCCCAGTGCACGAATCCCATTTTCCCAGCCCAAAAAGAGGCAAATCCCAGCTCCCATTTTACCCTTCAGGACCCTCCTCACCGCCTGCCGGGCCATTCGGACACGTGACACCCACAACCAATCGGATAGAGTGGTAAAAATAGTCCAACTAATTTGTGCAAGCTAAAAATAAATCGGCGCAGACTATCATGGGGGAGAGGCTAGTATGGGGGGATCGGTTCTCTTAGGTGATGGTCTCTTGGTTTTACGGGATGCGGGATTGGGCATTTTTTGGATACGGGATTCGGGATATGAAAGAAAATGAGGCGGGATTTCGGGATTTCAACTTTTGACGGAACGCGGGATATAGATGATTTTTGCTGCGGGATACGGGAAATAGAGGCACCGAGAGGCGGGATTCGGGATTTTCGCGATCTGCTTATTTGTCTTACTTCAGCCGTTCGCTTTATCTATCAGAGAAAAGAATAAAACCCGACGTGGTCAAAACGAACATTTCACTGGTTTCTCAGGTGTCAATCAAAAGGGATTAGTCTGGCATGGAAGTGAGATTCGTAAGCCGTACCCTGGGTGCCAGAGGTTCTACTGCCCTCTCTAGCTAAGCCAAAGTTTAGGATCGACGAGAAGCCTTCTAGTAGAACCTCTGGCACCCAGGGTACAAAAGCCGCCAATAGTGCCAGAGAATATTCCGCCTTCTCAATGCATCGCTTCGCTGCTCGGTCTTCTCGCTGACTTTTGCCTAGAGAGGGCATTATAATCATAGAACCTCTGGCATCCAGGGTAGGGTTTAAGATTTTACAGCAGTCTGCACGTGTAGTTTCCATGCAGTCGACTCTATAACGTCTATAACTCTAACGTAAGATGACTAGCAGTGCCCAAGATAGTCGAAAGAAAACGGCTAAAACTAACCTAAAATGAAAAAAAACACATTGTATGTCAAATATTAATTCAGTGTGTAAATCCTTGTTTGGTCTTTGCCGCGACATGACACATGAGTCCAAAAAATGAATCAGTGAGTGAAAGGGGCAATTTCGCAAACTGTCAAACGTGCCATACGAAGGTACGTCGTCATTTTAATACACTCGCCCAAGCATCTCTAGTAAAATAAGAATTCGGAAAAATTGGAAAATTGAGCTTCCTGTTGCAAAAGGGGAGAGTTCATACACAGGAAGCCCACTCACCCGATTTATTTTTATTCATACTTTTAAAAGGCGTTTCCATTTATCCGTCCGATTTGGACAGGGCTCTTGTTGTAGAAAAGGAAAGGTTCGCTCTTTATAGACGTAAAACTCGACGTTTTCAAGTTGTGTTTTTGCAAACAACAGTCAAATCGTTTACGACTGCATGCATTTTCACGTGCAGTTATTGTATTTTTTAAATTAAAACTTGTTTTATGCCGTCATGGTTTCTTACGTCCCTAATCGTATGCGTTGTAGGATAGAACTCAGTCTGGCAGAACTTCATAGTTCTCCTCCCTGAGTAGCCAATCTGTTCTGAACCAGTTCTTAGAACTGACGCGTTCCATTTGAAGGCTGGCCTATCAGACCACTCTGTTCGTGTAAATGGAAGCACCCTAAGTCCCTACTTTGTCCTTCATTTGGATATTGAGCGAAGTCAGGGAAAATGGGGGCGAGTTCTCGCCCCATTCTCCCTCCTCAAACGCGTCCTAAACTTTGACTTCGCGCGCTCATATCGATGTCCGAATGTAGGGAAAAGGACTGCTCGCAGTCTAATTCTAATGCGCCTGCGTGCGGAGTCTCCCAAAAGAAAATATCGAATAGACTTAGTATTAAAATGCTCCTGTTCAGCCTCTTCTTCTAGATTTAAAAAAAATGTTTCATTGAAATGAAAATTATAAAAAACAATGACACGGAACGGAAATTAAAAATAAAAAGAAGATAAAACTCAGAATATGCCGGTTTAGGTTGGATGATTAATTTTGAATGTTGAAGTTTTTGCCGGGTACGGTAACGGGGGCAACAGAGATGGATTGGCCAAAATGGCCGAGCTGTATCAGCCGGTAGGTCTTTCTGTACAATTTGACCACGTCGTCCACGTTTGTGATGCACAAACGAACTGCATCAAGGTATTTACAACCCTCCACAAAACAGCGGAATTTCTGATTGCTGTAGGGAAGATTTATAAAGCCTTCTCTATCAACGAGAAGCGTCAGCCTTACACAGTATATGTAGTCTGCACGAAGCAGCTACACTAGTTGACAAATTTCTACTACTCCTACGGCAAAATGAGGCTGGTATCAGAGATGCGATTCCCAAGTTACTAAAGTCTCTCAATGGAACCCAAGGCAACGTGGCGTCTAAGACTGTGGAATCGGTTGCAATGCTGAAAAGTGGTATCGAACGGCTTGATGAAGTCCTAGCAACACTTCGATGCAATGCGGCAAACCTCCTCAGTTGTATGACACTGGATGTCGAAAATCTGCACTCAGTGGTTAACCATAAAGATCTCTTGTGCACTGTGCTGGATTATATGCAAGGAATTTTGGCAACGCAGTAAAGGAAAGCCTAAGAAAACTACTCATTGGGCCGCATTTTATTACACGCATCCCAAATCATCAGTTACCCTGTCCCACAGGTAACCCAAGCTCTGTGAGTGGCAATATTTCCTAACATATGTATGCGATATTTCGTCTTGGATTTTTCAAAACTAAATCCAAGCGAGAATACTTACAGGATTGTTTTTATTTGTCCATGGGCTGTGTGGGGTAAAAACGCGCCCAAAATGCTGAAATTGCAACCACACCCAGCCCATGGACAAAAAACACAATCCTGTAAGTATTCTCACTTTTTATTCAATATTAGTTTTGAAAATCCAAGACTAAAAAATCCCATACAAATGCTAGTAAATATTGCCACTTACAGTGCTTGGGTTACCTGTGGACAGACGAGACACGATTACAAACCGTCGACGAAAGGAACAATCGCAACTACTGGCAATCGCAACTTATTTTTAGAGAATTATGTTTCGGGATCGGGATTGGAGATAATATATTGCGGGATTGCGGGATTGAGAGAGAAAAATGTCGGGATTGCGGGATTTAAGAACCCCTATTGTGGACCCTCTTCATATGCGCTGTTTACAATAAATTAGAAATAAAAATAATAACATTTTAGCAATAAGCTTTACCGTAAAAATATGTTTTCAGTTGTTACTCGGGCTGCCTGTAGCAGCACCGAGTCTTAAAATGCAAGTCGTTTTTTTTAATTATTTTTTTATTCAGTGTAGCACGCGGTCTGCGCATGCGTTAAAGGTCAAATTCACACCAATCAGATTGCACTGTGCTGGTCACGCAACAATCGCCAGGTTAATTTATTTACATAATTGAATACAGTAAAATCAAGATGGTGGCCTTGACGGAAGGCTGTACATAGCGGTCGAACATAGGCTAGTTTGAGGTACGTTTGGTAGGTTTTATGCCACATTTCATTTTACTTTCGGTCATAGTACATACCAGCGCAAACACCGTGATTGGTAGGCCAACACTAAAATAATTTTGACCGCGTTTTTGGCAGGTTTACCGATCTCGTATCAAGACTTGTGTACGTTATACTATACAAGTATACTGAATAGCTGATTTATAGCGAAATATAGCGATTTACTAGCAAATATATATACTGTGGTTGAGCAGTTATAGCTTGCTGTACTCTATCGAAGTCTGAAAACATCTGAATTCCTGAACTGTGAGAGCAACGTTAACAGTATACACGAAGGCAGAAATATACACATTCCGCACAGAATTATGATGAGACAAGCACTATTCAACTCTCAAGCCTCAAGGTAAACTTAAGTTTAAATTAAAGATCTACTTTGGTCTTTTATTGTGGATTACTGTGTATGATTGTAATATAAGTGATCTGTACAGGGTGTTCATGCTCAAAGATATTCTAGTATTCTTTACGTTGTGTTTTGTAACAGCGATTATCTGTTTGAATTTGACGAAGCTTTGCCTGGGAATAATCTTAATCTTATGGGAAATGCAACTTGTATATATCTTAAATATCAACAAAACATCCGGATCGGAGGCTGAAGAAATGGTAAACATAAATTTATATGAACACAAAGTGGATAAACAGCTTAAAGAAGACTGTAGATCTCGTTTACATATAAATTCAACAGCGACACGAAGAAATATATATCACCTACGGCTTAGAAACGATCGAGGCTGAAATGATATGAACCGACCGGAGCTGAGTGCAAAGACTGTACGAAAAGTTAGATAAAACCTATCTTTGATGGCAAAACAACCTCATGAACTCAAATACGATAGCCTTGTGAGCAATCTATACGTACATATGAAGCTATAGAAGTTTATATTATCGACTACGTGAGAGTCTGCAAACATCGAACTGCTATGAAACCGCTTGTCAGTATTCGCACTTCGTGACAAGCGAACTTTTCTACTTTCGACACACGGTCGCTAAACTGTACGAAATCTCCAAGAATAAATCCCTAATGTCCAAACTAACGGGAAAAACTGAAAGAGGAAATCATTGTGACCAATCGACATACATATGAAGCTCCAGAAGTAATTATCGAATGCATGAGAACCCATAGAGAAAACCGATAATAATTAATGAACACGGTATTAGTTTCACGGACATTTGTGGCTATAGCATATATTTGCTATAGCATACATTTGCGCTATAGCATAGCTTGAAATACTGTACGAAAACTCCCGTTTAAAAATTTCCTGATGCCGAAAGGACCGTAGCATCTTAAACAAGATATCCTTCTGACCAATCGACATACATATTGAGCTGTGAAAGTATGTTTCCATTCCATAACAGCCGATAGTGCAAACTAGTAAACTGCCACTAGTAAATTAACCTTGCGTATACTTCCGCGAGTACTGAACTTTCTAGCGTCAAATGCATGTGTTACGTTTCCAAACTTTAGGACAAGAAATCTTCCATAGAATGTTCTATTTTTTTACAGCTGAGAACTGTATTATTAAACATAAGAAATAAAACAATGGTGCCATTTGAAGAATTATATCATGTCAAAAGTGCATAACGAAGAAATATAAATCTACGGACGCGAGCAGCTCGTTTCACTTTGGTCAAATTCGGACTGTTTACGACTGGAACCTGCAGTATAACAGAACAGCAGACTAAATTGTAAACGTAAGGTCAACTACTTAATTTACATACGAGAAAACAAAAATATTAAATTACATACATGTATATATACTAGGGGAGTAGTATATCACCGCGCTACCGGCCACTCCTAAAGACTGCTAATATTCAGCTAATAATTCTTCTATTCAAATGAAAGTGTATTTCATCTTCGATCTCATGTGGCCCGAGTGAAAGCCCAGATGGGCTCTTGTTTTTTTTTAAATAGGAAGGGAGCTAATGTTCCTGATAAAGGCCGGTAGAGAGTTCCATTCTGTTGGGGCAGCATAGGAGTAATATGCGGGAACCGCGGAACTTGAGAGACCAAACGAGCTGCAGCATTCAAATATCATAGTCCATTAATAAGTTTTACTAACACGATAATTATCAGGAGTGTACTTATAGACATTGAAAATTGAAAGTAAATTTTCTTATATCATTCGGTAGAGCGTTCCAGATGTTAATAATTGAATAGAATTGATGTTCTGCAGAGACTGTACGAATCAATACAGTACTCAAATAAAGATTATATACCTCTTCAAAGTTGTGTTTTTGATTGTCCTGTGCACCGCTGGGGTGATTTTAACCACCAAGATTTCCAATTCAACCTCCCAATATTTCTCGCAATCAGTTGCTTTTAAATAACCCAAAAATAGAGCTTGGGCTGCCTGTGGTATAATTCGTCTGTCAATAATGGAGAGCGCGCCAATAGTAGCGCGAAGACGCAGCTTCAAATTATCGTCATCAATCACACTCATTTACTAATGGCTAATTAGCAGGGAACAACGAATGTCTTCATAATAATCGAGAACGCCGGAGATCGACGAAAACCCGACTGCAGATATTCAAATGGCATTCTGGCGAAGATTTTATTATGGGTAGTCTATGCTCTTGTGCATCTTATGTGGACTCTAGAACAATGGAGGGAAGGAATATCTCAAGATATAATGCTGACAAATTTAGTAAGAAACCTTTGCTTGGAACTACATCGCGTAATGGTTACCATGATAACGAACATGATCCGAAGACATGCACATGTCATCGGAAAGTAAAAGGCGAAAGAGACCGACCTCGCTTTTCTGGTGGTCGACATTGCTGTAACTTTGGCACTTGTTGTGGCGGGAAATCAGGCAGTGCGCGAGCAGTCAACCAGACACGTTACTGCACATGCGCAGCATGGTTCACCGCACGGTGGCGGTGGGGAACTGCATCGACGCATAGTAGCCATAGTAACCACGCGGAAAGTGAAAAACGACCAGGTACTAAACTCTGCCGATCCGAGCGCGCGGTCAATACGGCATTTTACCACCTCTTGAATTCGAACCCTAGCATGAACGGCCGGCACTCAAGGCTATCATTTGTACATCCAGCATCGGTATGCGATGGGTCAAGTGATTTCCCGCACTCTTCTACATCTGATACCCGTCAATGTAACCATAGTATCCAATTAGAGAAAGGAAATTCTGATGCTTCTAATGAGTGCTCGACTGTATGTGTTTCCAACGATCCTGTGAATAAAGTCACCTCGGAAACATATAACTCGATCGTAGTCGAGCAACCAACTTCAACTAACACACAACTAATCGAAAGCAGTATTGGTAATAGTGGAGCGAGTTTGAGTACTGAGGGCAGTAGAACAAGTCGTAGCGATATTAGGTATTGCTGTTCTACCGCAACTCTAGCAGACTCAAATGACATCTGTTTTCGTCCATTTATGTCACTTAATTCAAGCATTTCGAGCTCAAAGCACAGCAGAGATAGCATATTTCTAAGGTCCTCAAGGTCAGACAGTCTACTAGAAACATGTTATAGGCGATTCAAAAGATTGTCACACCTAACTCCGGAGTTCACATGTTAGTCTTTGTGTGCCGATGTATTAAGGGAGAGAAAATAAACGAGTGACAATTTGGAAAAGTAGCAAAGGACTGATTAAAAATAGCAAAAAATACAAAGACCATGATTTGTTGTTGCTTAATCTATCAATATACATGTAGTATAACACAATTACCCAACTTGTAAATTTTTTAATGGTTTTTCAAGACTTCCAAAAATAAATCTTTCATTTGTTATAACAGGCTGATTATTGCAGCTTACAGCTTATGTGGACCTGCTTTTACTCCTCACTACATTAACTGTTTTGGACACACAACATTCGACTCATATTGATCTTTATAGGGTCGTTAAGGGGTAATGCTATGAAGACTCGATTGGACGATTCGAAAACATCTTTCCCACATGGAATGGCGGGCATCTCAGTTGAAATAATTAGTGTAACATTTTAGACTCAGACCAAGAGTCGATTGAGTTATCCTAATAAACTGCGAAGTACGTTTCTAAAGCGAATAATCAGGAATAATTCGTATAATTTGCCCACCTCTCGTACCATTTCCATAGAGTTCTCACGACTGAATTTGATACTATATGTTTTCCATTTTCCATAAATGAAGATAATACCATCAAATACAAATTTAAAAACACTCTTCCGTAGATATCAGTATCTTAGTACTAAATGCATTAACTGTTTTCTGTCCCTTCTAACAATTTATTACTATTTTTTACAATCATGTTTCTTCTATTTTCGTATTATAATTACCATACAAATCCAATCATAAATTAATACATTTTCATGGCATCATGTTGAGCTCGCTAATGATGTCCTTGACCTACAAGCAGCGAAATTTTCTTCTATTTTTTAATCGATATATCCTCGTATTTTATTGTATGGATCGTAGTGATAAAATAAATAAATAAACCAAATAAGAGCAGCTGACGTTTCGAGTGCTAGGCCTTCGTCAAACCCATACCGTGGCCACCGCATGGCAAAACGTTATGCTCCGCTGGCCGAAAGAACGAAGGCTCTGGAGTTCAAATACCCGTTTCCGATGGATTAAACTGTTTTAGTAAATCATTTCATAACTTAATAAACTCATAATGAATTACAAATTAAGAAAACTTAAACCTGCTAAAGTCTTAAATTAAAAGTAGTTTTGTTTTTGCGAACAATTTCGCATACGTACCTAAAATTAGAAACGATTGCCTAAGTTGTTTTGTTTCAGTTTGGGCGAGAAACTGACGGGATGCGCAAACGCTGAGCTCATCAGCGTCAAAGCCGTGTTTATCTTCCCCGCCGATGCAGACCTTCACTACATAACAGACACTATAGTTTTAACAGAAACTAGTCATCCATTGTATCTCTGAATTACTTCGCAAAGAGCCGAATTTAATACTGTCTCTGTCCTAGCTAACTAAACATTTGCTGAGAGGATGCAAGTGTGCACTCCATAACCTTTTTATGCACTCGTTATTGACCAATCGGAATCCAGATATTTTGTTGAGTATATTATAACCTGCATTATGAACCATCAAATATTTTCTCTCGTGCGTGATTGGTGGAATAAGTCACGTGACCCAATATTTTCTCTCCGCCAGACGACAAATATCAGCGAATACACCCCCTGTGATCGTAAGCGCGCGTCGAATAAAATCATTGAAGAATGATAACAGCAATAACCAACATCGTGGCGTCCTCGAAGGGAGTCACAGTTTCCCTCGAGTTTCGCTCTCGGGAACTGTTCCCTTTTCGGAAGAGATAATATCCGCGGACAAAATATCAGGGCATATTCACAACACAACACAACACAACAGGTTTTATTTTACGAGGGTAAACACTTGACAGTAAGAAACTGATAACTTTGTTTTACAACAAATCCTATTTCTACATAGCTACTTAAACACAACACAACACAGCACAACACAGCACAACACAACACAACAAAACAGGTTTTATTTTACGAGGGTAAACACTTGACAGTAAGAAACTGATAACTTTGTTTTACAACAAATCCTATTTCTAAATAGCTACTTATATATTTATGAACATAACGCTAAAAAAACTAAATACATTTGAAATTTAGAGATAATTTTTAGACTTCCTCTCAGTTAAGACCATACCTAGATAAAGCTATAAAAACGTTAACACTATTAAATTGCTTGAATAATTATACAAATATCTATCTGTAATATATTATATTAGATTCCTAAACCCACAAGTATCCACATAGCCAACTCCAAGATAATAAATATATAAATATGTTACGACTATAATATGACTACATTTACAAAATGTATTGATAACACTGGACTCTAAAACTTTTTTAAAAACTCCTAAAATGAAACTATTGTTTAAGTTAAGCCAATGATATGCAATACAAACGATGGCTAGAGGTGAAACCGTGACGTGGATTTCTGGCGAGTTATAAAGTCTTTAAATAGATTACGTTTCGGCACATAAGGTCTTACCCTAAAAAAAACAGAGGACTGCCGGACTTTCTTAATTACCTTTTCTATACGGGTGTTCCAACTAAGGTTTTGGTCAATGTACCAGGTATTTGATTCCATTACTCTTTTGATGGAATTGTTTGGCTTACTGAAAGCTTTATATTCATATCTACATTGACTAATTTCTGCTTTGCCCCAATAACCACATATTCAGTCTTGAGAATATTCAGTGTCAATTTGTTGGTAAGCAGCCAGTCCTTTTAATATGAACTCCAATTCGTTATTCTTTGCAGATTCCAGTGACTTCACGTCATCAGACACGAAAAAAAATGAACTAATTCGAGGCTGGCTATTTCACCAGGAGCCAGGAGTTCCACGAGGGGGATTCCGATGATCCATCATCTTACAGAGCTTTTTTACCCTTTGGAACTCATGAAGGGGGTTTTCCGAACCCCTGGAACCTCCCCTGCTTGTGTGGTATATATTATATAGAGGATATTACATGGCCGCGCGGAGATACAGATTTTATCTTCCGCGAGTGTTGAGGATGTATACTACGAGTGAGCGCAGCGAACGAGTAAGATATTTCATCAACACGAGAAGATAAAATACGCATCTCCAAGCTGCTATGTGATATTCTGTTTAATGTTACTAGACCTTCGCGGCCTGTTTTCTCCCAAAAAAGCGTTCACATGTTAGCAGTACTGCTATCGTTCATCCCCCTTCGAGTTTTCATTAGAAATATTGTTTCGGCTCGCTTATGGATAAACCAAAACGGAATCCCAGTCCTTTGAATGCCCTATGACCACATATACAGCCGGAGTTCGTGCTGGTTTGCTGCGATGTATCTTTGGCTTTGTTGTCGCTTTCGCCTTCTACTTGTGGCACGCTTGTGGCTGCTTTTTTGTCTTACATCGCTTGACAACACTTTTCTTTTCGCTAAGTTTCTTAGTTTTTGCCATGATAGCTAGCACTCTAACCAGATCGTTCCGTGAAACTAGCAACGCAGTACTGTATGTAAGAATGTAAACCCAGGTAATACGAACCATTTCATTGCCCGCGAATTCTTGGTTCATTCACAACAACCCCAAGGGTCCTATGTTTCATTGGCTTGTTGGGTTAACATGTTGACAGAACCTTTGATGAAGTGTGAACTCGCTGAAAAACTTCCGAAGCTAAAAACTCTTACTTCATTTACTTGCTTATTCCTTATCTTTGAGTGAATTATACGTCTCTTAATAATTATCGGATCATTGCGAGACTTGGCCAAAAGATAGATATACTATCAAGGAACCAAAGTGTATCGGGCCTCCTTTTTTATGTGGCTTTGCGTCATATCGTTTGGAAGATTTTCCAACCTCAGACTTCAAGAAGGATTTGCATACGAACAAAGTAAAATATAAAAAATCCCCGACACATTTTGGAGGCTGTCATCTGCTGATTGACATAGTGCAATTGAATGGATCGTAAGCTCAAAGCGTACGCACATAATTCACTGATGTAGGCTTAGTGCTACTTTACAATGAAATCTTTATTTAAAACAGTAATTCCGACAGATACCTTGTTTCATAAGCTTTACAGTGATGTATAGGTTTATATGGTTTCCTTTAAAGTGTAGCGCGTATTTTTTTTTAACGAGAGGTAACCGCGAAGGTCTACGGTAACCTTAATACAGTATTTAAAACCTGTATTAAGCGGACCCCATATTAAGCGGACACCTTCTATTTAAGAGGACACCAGCTTGGGTTCAATGTCATGGCATGCAGTACGGTAACCGTGTCACTGTGGCAGTCAGTGCTGTAGTTTGTGCCACCAGAAGTCCATATGGACTCTATGATATCACTTCACGGGTTGTATTGCCCAATCAAATTTCCCGTAATAAATTACTTAGACCAATCCAATTGCTTGTATTATTTTTTGCTGAATGCTGACGTCAGTTTCCCGCCAATTGACGTGGGAGGTGGAGTAGCTAGGGATCAGTCTAAACTCTGACAGAGCCGCCAGTGAAGTAATAGTCCAGTAATTTTACTGATAGACCTACCACTAATTGCAACATAACGTTTTTCTGCATAATATAATCTGGAATACCGTCTAGAACAACAAAGTCTACATGAATCTATTTAGAGGAACATCCTCAAAATCGACTTTATTTGAAGTCCAGTGTTGGATTGACATGAAAACGAGGCTCTGAACCGGAAGTCGTATTATTATGCCTTATGAATGCATTATAATTGCCTGAAACCTTCTAGAATTGTGGTAACGAGAGAGTATAACGATCTAGAAACATGAAACGGGGAGCGTGCAGACAATAAAAGGGGAAGGTGAAGGAGAGGGGATGGTAGTGCCGGACAAAGTGCGACCAGTGTATAAACCCACTGGTAAGATTTGTTATCTACCATACTTGATTAAACGTGATTTGACGTAAATTACATACCATGCCTATCACGCTTATCTTGTTACGGTTTAGTCGTTAATATTATTAATCATGACTTTGATTCTTTATTTGTTAAACTGAATACTGCTCTAAACGCTTATTAATCGAGCCTCTAGTGATCTCAGCCACGGTTTTCATACCTTTCTAGCATCTATCGTCGCCTGTCCCTACATACGCACTTGTATCGTGTTACGATCGATCGATTGGCAGCCACTATCTCAACTCACTGGCTATTTCATGTTCAGCCGCATCATTTTTGGGAAGCCCCATCGCAATCCGTTCGTGCAGCGCCCGCAAGCGGTCTTTTATACTTCAGCCTTGGTTTTCTGTTCGTGTCTCGCATTTTGTCCCCCTCCCCCTTTCCACAGAGTAACCAGGTAAGATAATTATTTCGCTTGCCATAACCTTTTAACTTATCTGTTCCAACTCAATAACGAATGGATACACAACATAGACCGGGTATGTAGGGTCAACTCATGGTACCTTTGAGTTTGAAACATATGGTTGTTCAGTACCTAAATTCAACTTCTGCTTAATTTCGGCCTTCATTTCATCAGTAACATTGCCAATTTTTCATCTTTCGGCCACTAAACAATCCTGTTTAACTTTTGACCTCTGATGAGAAGAGTTAAACAGTCAGTCTTACTTTACGTGTTCTCCAATCGTTATTACAATTCCAAATGAGCTCATTTGATTACGCCACTTTATAGTCATACTACACCTTCATGCTTTTATGGAGCCTAAAATAAAGCACTTACCTGGTTTCGATCTTACCTGGAAAATAGGACTCAGTTTGTTATGATTGATGGGTCTACTTCTTCCTCACGTGCCCTAAGTTTTGGAGTCCCACAGTTTCTGTTTTGGGGCCGCTTTTTTACCTGATCATTATACTGCTTCGCTTGGAAATATACATCATACGCAAGCACACAAGCATGGCTTATCATTTCATTTGAATGCGGATGATATACAGGTGTATACCACCTTCACTTCCAATAATGATCACGAACTGGCCACTGCCAAACATCGCATTGCATGAGGATTGCCTGGCTGATATAGATAAGTGGATGACTATTAATAAACTTATGTTGAATAAAGATAAAACTGACTAGCTTCTTTTGCTGCATTCTAAATTCCGCTCATACACTCCACTACGTTCCCTTGCCTTAGGAGATGACACTGTATATCCGTCAGACCATGCCAGGAACATCGGAGTTATATTTGACAGTACTATGATTATGTCTAAACAAGTAAATGCTATAGTAAAATCAGCATTTTACCACTTGAAAAACATCGCAAGAGATATTTATCATACGATACTAGTAAGGTCCTTATTCATGCTTTTGTTAGCTCAAAACCAGGAGCGTTCCTATGTCATGGGCTGGGCCCCCAGCACAGGAGTAGATGTGGCTATATTTAGAATTAGAATTCCCGCGTTGAAAGTGAGAAGAATGATAATGAATAATAATGAGAAGTGACTGATTGGCTAAGACAACATGGCCTTTGTTTATTTCGCGCGAAATGCAATTCTAAATATAGCCACATCTACTCCTGTGCTGGAAACAGGACCAATGGGGAACATGGACGCTCCTGGTGATGGGCTCCTTGCTCAAAACTGGATCATGGTAATTCGCTCTTATATGGTCTTCCGTAGCATATGATTTCAAAGCTTCAATACGTACAAAACGCTGCTGCACGGGTTATTGTATGTTTAGGCAAACATGACCATATTAGTCCTTCACTCAGAAAGCTCCATTGGTTACCAATTCAATATAGGCTAATTGTTAAGGTTAATTTACTTACTTTCAAGACCCTACATAATTTAGCTCCATTCTACCTACAAGAGTTGTTAGAATTGCACAAACCAAGAAGACTACTGCGTTCATCTAAGTCTGTTTTGCGCCTAAATTGCATATCTTATAAATTAAAGAACTATGGACACCGAGCTTTCTCTGTGCACACTCCCAAGTTTAGAACGATCTTCCACTAAACATCAGATCTTCTGAGAATGCTAAAACTTTCAAATCCAGGCTTAAAACATAGTTACCTTTTTTTAAGATTGCTTATGATTTGTAATTAGTGTTTTTTTTAACTCGTTATATCAATTTTTGCTATTAATATTATTTTTGTTATTAGTATTATAAGCTACATTATTCTATTGCAATGTATAGGTTAAGCATTCGATAATTGTATAGATTGTAAAGCGCTTAAAATATTAATGTATAAGCGCTATAGAAATTGTATTATTATTAATATAATCGCCCTGTACCGGTTGATTCTCCAGTTAGATGTTTCATTCATGATTATTGTGATAAATTCTAAGCGGCCTATATTCGTGTTTGTTACACGCTGTTTCATGGTTCACGGCATGTTAGGAAGTTTGCAAATTTTAAGCCATTGTCTGGCTTAGGCGTAAGTCAAAAGTATTAACTCTCAATCTAAAGTAAACACACTGTGGTTTTAAAATTTAAAATTGTAATCGGGCTTGGTTCATAACCTATTGACTTTGTAGATGGCCGTATATTTGTCATTTTTAGAAACATGCAGGAGCCCATAACCAGGAGCGTCCATATGTCCTATATAGTTGTTACAGCATTTTTACAAGTTGGGCGGCTATTTTTAGATTATTTCCCCCGCCAATTATGGCTGCACCGTGGCGGAACAAAAGATGCCTCATTAGCTACTTTTGTTATACCAAATAACATGGCTGCTACGCTTTTGTGATCAGTTGATTCCCTTAGGAATCATTGCAACTCAACAATAGCGAGAAACCGTTCTAAAAAATAACCTAACTTGTGAAAACACGGGATGGACGCCTGATACATGCCATGTTATACGCCATACCATACCATACTATACTGGCTAAGTTGAGCCTGCAGATGCAACTTGCCAGCGGTACAAATATTGAAAAGGTGTCAAAATGTTAGAATCAGTCTAAAAACTTTCCCCACTCCAGAAAACACAGGTTTCACAATTTTTTTTCATGTTTCTAGATCGTTATACTCTCTCATTACCACAATTCTAGGAGATTTCAGGCAATTACAAGACATTCAAAGGCATAATAATACAACTTCGTTCAGAGCCTCGTTTTCATGTCAATCCAACACTGGACTTCAAATAAAGTCGATTTTGAGGATGTTCCCCTGAATAGATTCATGTAGACTTTTAGTATGTTGTTTTAGACGGTATTCCAGATTATATTATGCAGAAAAACCTTCTGTTGCAATTTTAATAGTGGTAGGTTGACCTACTTTTTTTCGTAAAATGACGCCGGGGACTATAATCAAAAGAGGGAGTATTGATACTGAAAGAGACACATGAAAAATACATGAAACTAGTCACACAATAATAAGCCTTGTATGGCAGATGTCCGGACATAAAAACAACAACTCTCTTAGCTTCAAAATAATAATTTATATTTCTGAAATTCATAGCGAAACTTATGTTCATACGACAAACAAAGTTAATTACAGCCTGCTAGCAGGCTAAGTTAGTTAGAACTCAGAGTCCTCTCACAATTTGGTACAGATTTAAAATTTGGTTCAAAATTAATTAACAGTATTATTATTTATTGCAGTGTTGACTGCATGTTATAAATATTTCATTACTTCAGTTTACAACAAAACCTATTTGATTTACTTGTTTTGCAGCGTGTGAATTATGTCTAAAAGTTTACAAAATGTTTTCAATGATTATTGTGCTTAGGATAGGATAGGATAAAACTTTGTTTATACACGGTGTGTCCTTCAGGTATAAATATAAAAAATGTAATGTATAATAACAATATAAAGTCAAAAGATAAAAATAGAATAGCCATAATGATTTCCATCGAATACTAATAATTCTAATGACACTAATAATACGATACTATTACTAGAAACTAAACTAAAAATCCTGCTTTACAAAGACGCCGTGTCTATCGCGTGTCATAATTATGACATATCACTCTGAAAGTCATGGCAAATTATTTGAGACTTAAAGTCTGTCAACGACGATGCCTGTCTTAGGTTTTGGGGTAAACTGTTCCACAAAACTTCTTTTGTAATAGTCAGTGTGCGGTAGCGGTACTGCCAGTTTATTTTCTGAATTTCTTAGGCTATAATGTGTTATTTCAGATCTATTAATAAACGTTAAGCTCAAATACTCCGAGGTGTCATTATGCAAAGCTTTATACACCAACATTGATTTATCTACTTTACGTTGATGATCAAGCGTTTTCCAATTTAGAGACCTAAATAACTCTTCGGCGCTAGCATCGTAACTCGAAAAAGTTACTAAGCGCGCGGCACGGTTTTGAAGGTTTTGGAGCTTTTTAGAAAAGCCTTTGTTACAGTTTCCCCACACCACTCTGCAGTAATTAAAGTGCGGTTGAACTAAAGCATTGTAAACCATAAGAAGTATTTCGCGGGGGACGAAGTCCCTTATGCGTTTCATTGCACTTATCGCAGAGGCTATTTTTTTCGATATCCTATCAATGTGATTCACCCAGTTCAGGTTTTGGTCTATCATCACACCAAGAGATTTTGAGGCGATAACGAATCAGCCTATATATGCATAAAAAAAGTCTGATTTATGTTATGGTGATTTCACGAGGCAAGGTGTACTTGGTATCAGTATAGTATCATACAGTTTGGATCAATAGAAGAATCATTGCCACCAACTGTTAACTATTCACTAAGTTTGTTTGGGTTCGCCGGTTTAGATGAAAAAACAACGTATTTAACTGATTGAATTCTCGGTTTGGTTTCTAAAATAGCCAGCAAAATTTAGAGAGAATACTTGAGCCAAAATATCGTTTGACAGACATTTTTACAGGAGAAATTTCGTGCCAAGAATGATTACACAAACAAGTAAAATAATACAACAGAAAACTGAACAGACCTAACAGATAGGGAAAACGACATTATTCCATTGTACGTAACTGAAGGTCAAGACATCTAAATAATGCTATTTAACAAATTGTGTAAACTGAAGTCGTCGCAGTTTGTGAGTCCAGATGTTGAATACCTTGACAGTTAAAACCAAACTATTTTTTGCCTTTTAACTATATTTTAGACTTCGCAATTGTGTGTTTTCATTGCCCATGTATGGAGTCGATGTTGGTTTGGTGGCTGTTAATTGGCTACAAACAGTTAAAGGGGCTATGTTATGGTGTTGTACATGTATGGAGTCAATGTGTTATTTGGCTACAACCAGTTAAACCCTCCTCCCTCAATGTTCGTTTGACTGAAATTATACGCAATATTTTTCTTGAATACATTTATGCATATTTGCTTTGATTTGATAAACCATTCCACATATGCGCGATGATAATCCCGGACTATGAAAGTTAAGGAGTCTCGCTGTGACAGAGCCCCTTTAAGGAATACGAGTGTATGATCACACAGGTGTTAATTCCAATAGTAACTCTAAACAGTCAAGGCTGGTACTGTTTTGTAGGTCAAAACGGAGTCAAAGTCCTAGCTCAGTCAAACGACAGGTATCAGTGTGAAAACTTTACCATATTATTTAGTTTGCGATTACAATACCAGTTTTAGCTATGTAGGATATGTTACGCTTGCTAAATGATAGAGTTGTCAAATTTCGTTGCTAGCCACCGCAAGTATTCTCAACTTACATTTCTGTTTTACTTTCAGTAGAAATAGTAGAAAAAGCAGAAACATCGTGATCAGAGATTATTAGCCGAACATTTCACCTCAAGATCCAATGGCCAATACTTTATGGATCGCACTTGTGGTGATGTATTCCCTCTGTTGGCCCTCATGCCAGGGACAACACGGTTTAGCAAGATTCCACATAGGTAACTAAGAACTTTAAAAGTTCCTCACTCCTCATCATATTTCCTATCGAGAACTCAGTTCTCTTGAGGCGCTTCTGCCAAAGATACACGTTTAGAAAACATGATCCATCAGTTGCTTAAATTCTTTCTTATTCAGTCATCGTCGTCTTTCGTAATTGACTCTCGTCAATACCAATCGCTGATGATAACTTTTTCCAACGACCGTAAGGATTATCAAATTATTATTATCATATTATCTGTATAGTATAGCGTTTGACTTTTTTCATATACATGCAGATTTTTTCTTTCAATTCAAGATTTGCTATACATTGAAGCGCTTTTCAAGAATGCGGTCGTCAGTATGATACTTCGATATGACTCAAAAATGAGATTGATGAGATTTCATTACTCGCTTAGTAACTCACTAACCGTTTTATGTTTTTATCTAAATGGTATAGCTTTAGCCTAAATCTTATCTACTCTAATAAAAAGAGGTTATTAGTCGGCTAAGCATCTAATACGGTTTACGAGTCATGTATTTTGTCGAGCCTTTCTTTATTATATAAGTTTAGTAAAGAAACGAAATTATTTGATTTCCATAACTAACTCAAAACCTTGCCGGTGCTCGCTCGAGAAATGGATATCGATTTCCCATGATGGAAGCAATTTAATTGTAACTACTCAAAGTACGTTCTCATATTTGGCTCCGTCTTGTTCATCTGTATTTCGTGTGCTCTTGCATGGCTCACAGGCGGCAAACACGTACAATACGAATTATTCATGTTGTGCTATTTCGAGAAAGAGTAGGGCATTGTCTCCACTCATGGTTGTAAATTAAACATGGCGGCACAAATGTATATGCTACAATTGCAGTCCGTATCTCCTTGTAAAGCGCATTTGTTTATACCTATAGAATTTGCGCTATATAAATTAAAAAACTTTCTACATTACTTTTTTTATGAAAGCATCAGTCCACTAGGAGGGGAACGTTTAGGGTGACCAACATAAAGCCGGATACCCCAAGAGGCCTATAGCAGGAGCAAAATATATGAATTATTATAAGTTATACCACATCAACCCTTAAAGGAGTACTCTACACTAAAACTGAACTATTTAAAAATAAATCTTAATTTAAGTTATTTTTCTCATGTTTCGTTTCGTTGTTTCAAAAATTATATTTTGTGAGAAAATTTGGGCTGCAGTACCGCGGCGCAGAATAGTTCAGTTTCGTATCCGAAAATTACGAAACGGGACTATTGCGATGTCGGCGGAATTTCTTTTAATTTATGACGTAGTATGCGGGGAAGATTTAGAACAAACGGGACACAAAGTCAAAGATTTAGAGAAAACATTGTGTATTGCCAATCAAAAATATGGTGCTAGCTCAAAATGGATGTCAAAATTGAAAAGAGCAAGCTAGACTAACTTATAGTAACAGGTGCAAGTTTCATGCATACCCATATCTTTAAAATTAAATCCAGGAAAAAATTATTGAAATCTCGAAATTTAACAGAGTTTATGAGGCTGGGCCCAGTTGTTCACAGGGTGGATAACTTTATCCAGCGGATAAAATAAACTAGTTTGGTCAACATTTATCCACTGGATAAGGATTTATCCGCTGGATAAAGTCATCTACCCTTTGAATAATCGAACCATGGCCCGGAAGCAACTCTTCCTCGTATACTACGTCATAACTTCCAGAAATATTCGCTGACACACTAAATTTGCGCCGCGGTGTTCGAGGCCAAAACTCGCGATTCATCGATATTCAAGGGTCTTTCTTATTTATTTCGAAATATAACACGAGAAAAGTAGCTATGAAAACGATCGATTCTCCATACCTTTAAAATGTATATCAGGTCAAACATTGTTATCATTGATATCGATTCTACATCAAGTGAATAGTTGAATAGTAGAATATTTCTCGATTTGAGTGTTGCATCCATGAGTTATAGAGGTTTCTATTTATAATATATTCAAGCCGGTGACGTAAACCAGTTTTCATTTATTATACAAAAACGTACTAGTAGAGATAAATGACATGTTGTAAACATCTGTTATATTTGAAGGTTATATCAGTGATTCTACCAAATATTTTGTCAAAATCAGTAAACGGTTTCATTCACAAGGAAAAAGAAATGAAAGTCATATTTACATCACACGTTACCATATTGGAAATAGAAACACTCAAATCGAGAAATATTCTATTATTTAACTATTCATTTGATACACAATCGATATTAATGATACAAATGTTTGACCTGATATACGCTTTAAGATTTATTTAAAAATAGGTCAATTCTTCTTTAAATACGACATTTGAAAAAAACCGCGATGCTTTATCCCTACTTTGTCTTTGGTAAGCGAAAGAGGTTAAGGCACGTTCGATTATTGACAGTATTCTGGAATAAGAATACACAGAATGATCACTACAAATCGCTTATATCTGGAATATTTAGCAACTGAAACACTAAATGTATCCTGAATATCATATGGCAGCAAGCGTTTAATTTGTAGCCCATATATAATTACAGTGTAAAAATGTGCCCGAACCAGTGACTTCCAGAGACTATTTCATCTATTCTTATTCTGGAATACAATCGAACGCACCCTAAATGTAGTTTGTGGCTCATGATAAGATAGCCTATCGTTGGCCGTCGGTGGGTTGAACCTTACTCTTATATTAGTAAAACACTCACCCAAGTGATGCAGCGTCTTTATACTAACGTCACTAGTTAATTCAGTTCCCTACATAAGCGAGTAATAGAACGCTGTGTGTGTTGTTTATCAACAGATGTCACGCGTGGTAGCAGTGTAGTGGAGAGAGCGACCATTCTAGATGTCGTTGATGAAGTGAACTCACAGCTTTTAAATGAAAACACGTCGTTTTCACTCAAACTTTGGAATTCCTCCACTACAGATGCCGACCTGTTGAGTCAAGGTGGGTGTCTAATACTTAACAAATAGCTGTCACTTTACGTTCGTCTGTTCTCTTTAGATGCACAGATGACGTCACAACATGAAGAGAACAAAGAAGTGTGCCACGAGACGCAGTCTAGTGCAGTTACTGATATTCTCTTCACGTTTTCGCGTCATCTGTGCATCTATAAGAGGACAGACACAAGACAAAATAAAATATATTTGTCTTACATAATAATTTTTAAATAGCTTGCTCGATATTACTAGAACACGTGTATAAGTAGATTGTTTTTATTATTATTAGTTTATTACTATCAGTGATATTGTAAGAGCATTGAGCATTTCTATAGGAAATGCGCAATATAAGTAATAAATATTATTATTATTATTATCATTAATTAGCGAACTTTCCCCAAAAAATACAGCGCGCACGTGACCTTTTGACGTCATCCGTGCATCTATACTCTAATAGATCATGGTTATCGACCAACCAGAGCGCGCATTTCGCACTCTTCATCGTATAATTAGCCATTTTACATGCATGGACTCCGTAAAAATTGCCAGTACTTTGAAGGTACGATATTACTATAATATATACTACTGCCATATATTATTACACTCTGGCTGACTGCCATAGGCCCAATGCAGTATTTATTATTTTCTCGTTCATCGTACAGTTAGCAAGTGTCGTATTTGTCAATAAAACACAGTCTCTAACATTATAATATTGACATTCAGAATCATATATTTTATTTTTTCTTACAAAAGTCATGTTGATATTACTGGAAGAAAATGTACGGGCGAACAAAGCCGGATTCAAAATAAGTTACGCAACCGAATGAATTTTATCCCAGAGCAATATTGTGTAACGACGATTTAAGCATCCACTACTTGATTATAAACTTATTGGATTCATCGGAGCCCAGTATTAAACATAGGCGTCCAATGGAAAACTCGTGGTTTTAATATTTAGCAACAGTTTCCAGAAAATATCCATACCCTTATTTTCAGGGTTTTTTTGGGAGGGGGGGGGGGGGGTCTACTGCCTGGAACTCCAGTTCCACTGAAGGGCTTTCCTCCTCCTCGGAATTTCAATGGTTTCCATGTTGTTGTTGTTTTACCTTTGACCTGGCCTTACAATGTATCCAAAATTTAATATATAACTATTGCTACTGACCACAGCTTTTACTGTATGTCGTCAAAAATAGAATACAGCTGGAGTTAACTGACTGTGATGAAACTTTGACACCATAGAATTCATTTTAAAAACATAATTTCGATTCTTGACGGTGGTGAAACAGTATTGTACATCTGAGTTAAAAGGTTTAGTTTGAGTCCAAGGGCCAACTCAAGTACAACACTTCATTGCAGACAGACAGACAGACAGTCAGATGATTTTATTTGGAGCCGTATACTAATATATACATCGGCAGTAACCCAAATAAGTTTACATAAAAGACAAGATATATCAATAAATAAAAATTAATCATAGAATGTTATGAAGTTGTCCTTTTCTTTCTTTCTTTTACGCTTTCATAGATATAGATATAGCTTTCATAGTTATTTGTTTTTTTGCACAGCTCTATCCTTGTTTGGAAGGTTTGTGATTAGTAATATACCTCATTAGGCGTCATTCTGTTTATTTTGATTTTCATTTATTCCTCCAAATAATCGAAAAGGTTTTTCCTTCTATTGCATGTTGTAGTTTCAGAAAATCGAAACCCCATCCCCCCTACCCCCTACCCCAAAAAACTTGAGTGGTCAAACGGGACTTCGTTTCATGGCTCGGGGCCAATTAAATAAAACTTTTATACTTGTACTTGTTTAAACGGCGGAAAACAAATGGCCAGACTTGTAAAATACACGTGTACAAGTTTTACTGTGTTGGCGCCAGGTTCAACGACAATTCTTTGTTATCTGTGAGTAGAACTGTAACGATTTTGTTCTCGACCTTCAGCCACCCTCATGTTGCAACAACAAGTGATTGTTATGATTGATAGCAGTACCTCATCGCTCGACGCCTGTATGGTCAGTGACTATACTAGGATACCAATATTCCTTCTCCATCACAACGGTTACATTCAGATGGGATCATCCCCGCATGCCATTACCATGTCAGCGGACTATACCAGTTACGCACAGGCGACCATCCAACTTCTTAATGCTTTCCAGTGGACAAATATTGCCTTGATGTTTGAAGGTACGTTTTGGGCAGGTATAGTTAACAAAGCTGGACATGAAAAATATTTCTGTCTGGTGAATTCAAATAAAGCCGATAAACCACGTTCTTCTTACATATATAAAGACTGAATTGAAATGATTTGGGTACATAAAAAGTATATTAAAGGATTATCCTATCGGTAGTATTAAACAGTAGGAAAACCGTAAATCTGGCATTAATGCTTATTAGGTATTATGGTTATAATTAGTAGGATTTATAACGTCACCGTAGGAATCCTGTAGGAATCCTACACAAGAAATAATTGTTATGTATTTCGTAGTAGGTCCGGCTTGCTTAACTATGTGGACAGAAAACTTCTTTAACACTCGACTTTTCACCGACTTCCTACACAAAATGTGTAAATTATGTTCGTGATAAGTCTTCGCTTTACTAGTAATCAAACACAAAACATAACTATAATAAACTGTTGTTTCGATCAATGTTTAGGGTTTCGAATCCGTGCCGCGTCCTTGGGCAGGGAAGTATAGGCCGTTGGCCTTGTCTCCTTCCTCTTCTAAGACCTTCTAATCTATATGAGACGTACGTGAAAGAACCCGTGTTATGTTATTTCGAGAAAGAGTAGGGGATTGTGTCCCGACACAACAGCCTGGTATTCTGAGGTACTAACAATCACTCATGATTGTAAACTGCACGGCAGCACATTGCGCCACAATAGCAGTCCGTATCACAAAAATAACCTTGTGATTCGCATCTGGGTATATTCATATAGAATTTGCGCTATAAAAATGAATACCTTGTCGAGAGCAGGGCTTATATCACGGGCGCTTTTAACCGGAAGGGTTTTATGTCAGCAAACTGACTGCAGCCTATAACCGGAAGGGAAGGAGGACGGGGATTATAATCGGGGAGCTTATAAGTGGGACTATACGGTAGTAAAATAGAACGATAAATGGATAGATAGATATTTCAATTTTCAGTGTCCCCTTTTTGACGCACACTGCGAAAAGTTGTCTGTTATTGTTGCATTCGACAAAGGAGAACGCATACTAATCTTGCATCGGGCTCCCTGTGCGTTTACAGGCGGAAGAAATCGAGATTTTTTGGCGTATGTGGATATGTCGGAGAACCTCGTTCTGGCGCACATATGCGCACGCCGGGAAACTGGTAACTACAATCGATCGAGTGTGCAATAATGCAGTAATGTTCAAAAAGTTAGCAAGTACGATTTATCAAAGTCTGAGGAAAGTGTATGCTACAGAATAGTCACAACTCGGCCGTAATTTGTGCTTAAGTATCCAGTAAAAACCGAGCTAGTGAATCTGCGATCGAAAATTCTGTTGGCTTGCTCGCTGTACTGGATTCTGCTTTTCGCTGTCCATACAGTTAATCTAGCTATACTTCGATATGCCAAGGAACTTGAATATCAACACAAGGTGAGGGAAAAATTCAAAGTACTGTTCCCTAATCAATTAATTCTAGCAACATTGATGATATATTATTTTGCAACTAACAATGGCACTCAATAATATTCTGCATCCAGCCTTGCTCTCACTTGAAAATAATTTGAATGATCTGAAGGAACTGGGATGTAGTTTATCAGGTGTATACACATGCATATATAGTTTGTTCTATACTGGAGTATAATTATCATTGTGAATGCTAGGAACTGGAATGCAGTTTATACACATCTAAATAGCCGTAGCAAGCTATAGAGTTCGTTGATTGTGTGGTTTCGATTGTGTTCTACACTAACTCCAATTACTATTTTACACTGCATACCACACAGCAAAATCATAGTTTAAGAACAGTGCTACAAATGCTCAAATGAATGATGAACATATAATATAACCACATAAGCATCCAATGATTTAATGTTACACAAAGATAATTACAGTTTTATAACCAGATGCATCCCTTGCATATTAACTTAATATAAGTCACGACATTCAACATTTTCACATTGTATTGTATTGTATTTTGTATTGTATTTATTTGTCACTCACAACGTTACATTTAATATTACAGTTACACAGAAATATAGATAGATAGTTTACAAATATAGATAGTTTACAAATATTTAATATATAAAAGAACTAGAATAAACTAGAAATTAACGCTTGAGAGTGACAAGGAAGCCTCTGAGAAACTATATAAGCTTATTTGAAGAGGCTTCCTTGCGGCAGTCATGAAAAATATGTATTTTATTATTATTTTTTATATTATCACACAAGAGAAAAAGCATATTGAATTATAAATGAGAATATATTAAGATCAATGATAAAAGCAAAAGAACAGACAAAAATTATAGTATCTGGTTAAGTAAATATTGTTTCAGAGATTTTTTAAAGCTAACGAGACTTGAAGATTGAACTATGTCGAGGGGAAGAGAATTCCACATATTTGGACCTTGAAAGAGGACAGTAAATTGCTTGATATTAGTTCGGCAGGGATGCGATCTGTAGTTAGAGGAATTTCGTGTTTGGTACCTATGAATTTGTTGATTAGTCAAGAATATATCATTAAAGTAGGCAGGAAGAAGTTGATTATGATAAGAATACATGAAGCATGCAATCATAAGAGAATTTATTTTAAAGACATCAAGGATTTTTAGGGAGTAGAATAAAGGAGCAGTATGTGCGAGGTAATCAGCATTAGAAATTATTCGTACAGCACGTTTCTGAAGAATAAATATGCGATTTAGATTTGTAGGGTATGTGGATGACCAGGCAATGTTGCAGTAATTGATATAAGGATAAACTAAAGTATAATACAAACTTAAGCGAGACTTAGAAGATAAGAAATAACGTGATCTTGATATTATGCCAATTGATTTTGCCATTTTTTTCGATACAAAACCTATATGATTCTTCCAAGTAAAATGTTGATCGATGAAAACACCAAGGAATTTAGTAACTTCTACTCTATTAATAATATGGTTTTCAATAAAAATGCTTTTGTTTAAATGTACTCTATTTTGTCTGGGCGTAAATACCATATAGTTTGTCTTTTTCAAGTTTACAGAGAGTTTGTTTGCTTTTAGCCATGTGGCTATTTTTATTAACTCGCTATTTAAAGTATCAAAAACATGATTGAGATCTTTGTTAGAGCAAAAAATGCTTGTATCATCCGCAAAAAGAAGAGATTCAGTTAAATTGGAAGCATTAGGAAGATCATTAATGTACAAAATAAAGAGTAGAGGACCAAGAATTGATGCTTGAGGAACACCGCACTTTATAGTTTCTAGATTTGAGGTATGGCATCCGAACTGAACAAATTGTTTTCGATCCGTTAAATAACTTTTCATACATTCAAATGCATTTCCACGAATTCCATAATGATAAAGTTTGTCAAGTAAGATTTGGTGGTCTATGGTATCGAAAGCTTTCGACAAATCAAGAAATATACCTACTGTAATTTCATTTTGATCAATTGCCGAGGCGATTTTGTTAATTAAGGTAATAAGTGCTAATGAAGTAGAATGATGTCTACGGAAACCAAATTGTTTTTTATAAATAATATCATGTTGATCCAGAAACTCAATCATCTGATTATACATGACTTTTTCAAACAGCTTAGAAAAACCCGGAAGTATGGAAATTGGTCTGTAGTTATTGAAACACTCAGAATCATCAGCTTTAAAAATAGGAATAACTTTAGCAATTTTAAGCGATTTAGGAAATACTCCATAATGAACAGATGAATTGATTATGTCCGCTAATGGCTGTGAAATATGGTCAAATGAAAGATGGATTATTTTCATAGATATGTTGTCATGACCAGGAGCTTTATTTGGCTTGAAGGATTCAATTATGTTTTTGAGTTCTGAGGGTGTAACATTTTGCAATAACATGGACTCGGAGCAAGAATCTGCTAGGAAATGTTTATGAGATTCACTGGTCGTAGGAATTTTATCAGCAAGATTAGGTCCAACTTTAGTAAAATACTGACAAAAACTGTTTGCAATTTGTGTCGCATCAGTCACTTTCTCGCCGTTACTTAATTTAAAACTAGAGGGATAGGAAGGTTTAGCTTTACGCTTATTAATGAGCTCGTTAAGAATTTTCCATGTTGCTTTCAGATCCCCTTTTGCCTTTTCCAATTTCTCATCAAAAAAAATCTTCTTTGCAATTCTAATCAAGTGGTTCAATTTATTCTTGTAGGACTTGTAACATGCCTCACGTTCAGCAGTTGGGTTATTGAGAAATCGCTTATACAACTTTCCTTTCCTATTAATTGACTTTATTAAACCCTTACTAAGCCATGGATTTTGCATTGTTTTTAGACGTTTGCCTTTTAGTACTTTCAGGGGGAAACTAGCATTGTAAAATTCTATATACTTGCTTATAAAGGTGTCATATGCGCTATCTGGGTTGTCAGTTTTAATTACACTCCAGTCGAATCTACTGAGCATGTTATTGAATTTGGAAGCATTGGCAGTATTGAAATCGCGTATAACAAGGTGTTTTTGCCTGCTTTGTGAGGTAGTTGTAGAGGTGCGTGCAATCGAAAATACCGGTAGGTGATCTGACAAGTCGTTAAAGATAAGTCCATTATTAGATTGAATAGAGATATTGTTAGTAAGAATGTTATCAATTAGTGTGGCACTATATGCTGTTAGTGTAGTTGGCCTAGTAATGAGGGGGTAAAATAAACAAGAGAACAAAAGATCAACGAATTCAGTTGTTGCAGAGTGTTGTTCATGCTTCAAAAGGTCTAAATTAAAATCGCCCATAACGTAGCACGTTTTGTTTTCTTTCGAGATAATGGCAAGCAATCGCTCAAAATGCTCCAGGAATTCATGTACATTTTGAGAAGGCGGTCGGTAGACCGTGCCGATAATAATATTTTTCCCATGAGGGTTTCTGATTTCAGCAAAAACTGATTCAATGATATCTGCATTCGAATAAAAACAATCTGATCGTATCTTGAAGTCGAGATCATTACGTAAATACAGCCCCACTCCTCCACCACTCTTTGCAACACGATTGTTCGAGATAAAGTTATAGCCAGGAATAATAACAGAGTCTGAATTAGAGTCATTCAGCCAGGTCTCAGGTAGCAGAAAAATTATGCTCAATGCATCCTATTAATTGGCAAAATTTGTCAAAATTTCTAGAGAGACTACGAGCGTTGATGTGGAAGAGCGATCAGACTATTTGTACTCGAAATGCCTTTAGAGGATATCAACTGGTTGAATTGTTGTTCAGTAAAATATTTACAATCAGTATTGGCATCAAGAAAATTTAAATCAGGATCCAGATCACTGGAGA